>JAPXFQ010002814.1:0-1200000 GCA_028564705.1 Apricaphanius iberus | reverse complement strand
ATGGTACACAATGAAGCATAATTGTTTACTCAAAGGCAGATGAGTTTTCAGTTTTGATTTAAAGCAGCTCAGTGTTTCAGCAGCTTTCAGGAAGTTTGTTCCAGATAAGGGGAGCATAGAAACTGAAGGCTGCTTCTTCATGTTTGGTCCAGATTCCAGGGATGATTAGTAACCTAGAGTTGGAGGATCCGAATGGTCTGGATGGTTGGTATGTCGAACAGTGTTAATTTTGACATAAAAAAATGTATTCAGCTTAAGTCTTAGTCTTTTGACTAAAATTAATTTTAGTTTTAGTCAAGATTTAGTCATTGGTTTTAGTTTAATTTTAGTCTAATTTTAGTTGACTAAAATGGCAAGCAGTTGTATGTTAATAAAACAGCCAACATATTATTCTTTTTTATGTAATTTTCTACCTCTACTTGTGGTAAAAATTTATAATTGGAATTGTAATTTTATAAACAAGCCCCAAACCATGCCAACTTCTCACTGTTCACATATAGCACACAGCTAAGAATAAATATGTCTAAATTATGAAAAATACACATCTCACACATTATAGAAATAAACAGCAAAATAACAAAATGGACAAACACACACACACACACATATATATATATATATATATATATATATATATATATATATATATATATATATATATATATATATATATATATATATATATGTATAGTGGTGGACCACAACAGGATGTTTTTGCACGAATATTTTGTGTTATTCTGGTATGTGTTCTGGCTTACCGTTCAGTCGGAGTTGAGCTGAAGAGGTGATCGAACCTAGCTCTTTTGTGTCATCCATTTATTCATCCACATTGATGACACTGGAAACGAACATGTCTAAAGCTGAACCCAGCTTCTCTCAGGTGATGCCTGCTGCCGTGGAAAATCAACCAGCACTCCCAGCTTCATTTTCTGTGGCTTTAAAGATGCCGGACTTCTGATTGCATGATCCTTCTTCATGGTTCATCCACAATGAGTCTCAGTTTGCTCCGCGTGGAATCTCCTGGGATGACACGAAATATCACTATGTCGTTCGCTCGCTGGATCCACTGTCCACATACCGTTCAATGTCCCTTCTCCGGGTACCCCCAGCCCAGGGAAAGTGCACTGCTCTCAAAGAGCTGCTGCTTTGGTGTTACTCCCTCTCTGCCACAAAAGAAGCCGAGAAACTCCTCTCCCTGTCTAGGTTTCGTTGATGGCACAGCCCTCGAGCTCATGGAGAGCGTATTACCCCTGCTGGGTACTGATGATGGCAGGTGTCTTTTCATCCAACTGTTTCTCTGAAAGCTCTAAGCTCCGGCTGTCCCTGCAAACACTCCCTAGCCGAAGAAGCCGACAACATCCTCCTGACTACGAAGAGCTTCAAAGTCCAAGTTGTGGCTCCCGCACCTGCAGCGACATCTGTTGAGCCTCCGGCATCATCCCCAGAGGCTGGAGAGCCTGGGTGGTGGCGAGGGTCGCTACACAGAGACGTCGTGGATCAGCCTCCTACTTCTACCACCAGTGGTTTTGGCGCCAAAACCTGCCGTTGCCTCCCGCCTTGCAGTTCACAGCCGAAACAACACCGCCACTGCTCGCTAGCAGCCACGACCATTGGTGACAGGGAAAGGCTGCTTTTCATTGAGGACTCACGGTCAGGGAGACAATTTCTGGTCGAATCCAGTTCCCAGAAGAGCCTGATTCCCAATGCTGGCTCTGACAGGCTGGTGGAAGGTTGCAGTCTGCTGCTAACTGCTGCTAATGGGTCCCCCATTAAAGGGTTTGGAGAAAGGTCGGTGACTCTTTACTTTTACGGTAGAGACTTCCAGTGGAACTCTGTCATACCTGCCAGTTCAGTTTCCATCATAGGGGCTGATTTTCTTTGTGCGGACAGACCCCTTGTTGATGTCGCTAACAGATGGTTGATTGATGCTTCCTTGCTAATGTTTTCGCTCCTGAGAATGACTTTCAACGTTTACTATTAGTTTCCTTCGCTGACCAACTTTTCAAATGGTGACATGAAGCCACTCGGCTTTTTCAATCTTACGCTGCGGGACATTGAGCGTAAATTCTTTCCCACTGCCTTCTCCTCCACCTCGGGGGCTGAGAGTTGCTCTGGTTGGACCTCCTCATCCTCCAATTTCTCAGTGTGCTCTGTGTCTAGGATCAAGCAGGGCTCACCCTCCACTGCAACAGGCATATTTTCACTCCGATTACTATAATTTCCTTCTACTCTCTATTTTTTTTATGAAATGACAAAGCTATCTATTTTTAGCATATGTATTGTATGCATACATTCTACACACCTATTAATACTAATACACAAGGCAAAACATATTGAAAATAATATTTACTTAACTACTATCAGGAGGGTTCACTGTAAGTTAAATTAACTGGCTGCACTGTCTTAGAGGGCAGATGGAGGCCTCAGTGATCATTTCTAATTATTGATAATTAAAATTCCATCTTCTCAACTCTAAATTTCCTCCTGATATCCATTAACTGGAAATAAAAAAACTGTGACAAAAAAATAAAACAAAAATTTCAGGCTTAATAATCTCAATATGTACACAGGGGACAAAACAGGGGCACATCAAAAGGGCCAAACTTCCTATATATAATATGCTACACAAAATGTTCTTTATGTTTCATTTTTAAGGGTAGTTCAAAGCAAATATTTACATAACCTCTACAAAACTATGTAAAACCTTTTAAATGTTTAACAATAATAAGTGCTGCTGAGTGTGACTCAAGTATGATTTTAGGTTTCAGAAATTGCAACCATTATAGTTACATCCTTTTTATAAACTGTAACTGTACAGCCATACCAACACAGGTCAGTAGGTGGCAATTATAATACTCAAAAGTAACCACAAATTAATTAGTAGCCTAATGACTAAAGGGCATTAACAAGGAGACATTCATTTTTCTGAAAAATATGCACCATTTATTTTAAGTTGTGATCAAGTATTTAAGAGAATGTTTATTTTATAAAATGTGAGGTTTGCGTATTTTAAAACCCTCTGCGTTATATATTTTTCCCGTTCTGATACAGATGTCCCAAACTGCTATCAGCACCTGATTATTCACGCTGTAGCAGCAGCTGTAAATCCAATCCAATTCTCTTTTGGAATTCCCCATAGGTGATGTGAATCACACTGTTTCTGCTAGTTTGACCTCTGCTTTTAGCACAAACACAGCTTTCTGTTTCGCAAAGATCTTCCCAACTCCCCTTGAATAAACATCTCAGATCTCCAGACTTTTGAAAGATGTAAACTTTTTATGTATGAAGGGTCGGCTTTAGGAATAGTGATAAATGTCTCCACAGCGGATTTGTGGCCAGGACAGCAGCGAAAAACGTCTTTCACATATTTAAAAGGGGCTTTAAATAACTTATATTTCGCAATTGCAATTTTAAGTTTCTCTCGAAAGCTTTCCAAGTTTTCAGATGTTAAAGTCTCAATTATCCGGGATTTTGCCTGCTAACCGTCTTGGAAGTGTTGCGTCTCTATAGTCACTGTAGATTTTACCTCTTGCGCATGCACACAAAGATGTCATCAAAGGTCCTCCTAAAACACATTCGGTTGTGGAGTAACTGCTACATCAATCTGATTGATTGAAAACCTAAGACCGGCCCCTACCCGATAACCAATTGTCTTAAGTAGGCCTACAGTGGTGTGGTGTAGACTTGTAGTCAAGACCGCCTAAACCGAGACCAAGACAAGACCAAGACCAGAGGGTATCAAGACCAAGACAAGTCCAAGACCAAGACCAAGACAGACCATGTCAAGACCAAGACCAAATCGAGACCGGAGGAAAAAAACAGACTAGTGTTGAAGCTACACAATAACTTGATGAACAGCAGCATACTAGGGTTCAGCCACAGTTTACATTCAATACATAATAGACGGTATTAGGTCAACTACAGGCAGAGCAATACAGAGACAGACCATGTCCTGTGTGTGACTGAACTCAATGTAAATATTTTTGCAGACAGGGTGAGATCAACTATGTGTAGCAATTGTATGACGGCCGTTACTGCACTATTAGATGATTGAGACTCCCTTAACTGTTGTACACTGTAGAAGACTGACATTACTGGTACTGACTGGTTCATCGCTTTTTTTTCCTACAGTTAATAAAAAAACAAACATAGCTCCATACCAGTGTGAAGTGATTATAACACACAGTAAATTAATTCAAGCTTGTTGTTCCTGTACTTATTTGTGGACCGTTTATATATGAGGATACGTGTGTCGTGGGTTACGTTACATCATGTCAAAAAGGAGGACAAATGAGCGTCCATCTCAAGGCTGCGCCGGAAGGTGGACAGACCTTTTAAAAACGTGACTTTCCGTCTTAAAGCCAAATGTACAGTATGGCCACCCTACCCTATGGGTCAATCGCATATTAATTTGCCAATTGAAGTCGATAACCAACCACCGTACAAGTCCGAAAAGTACTCACTGAATCTGTTTCAACACATTTCACCTTCAATGAATTCGCCAAAAGTAACGTTAGTAAAATGTTGATTTAGGTAGTGCTAGCCGCTGGTAGCAACAGATAGAGCAAACGTTAACTACCTGTACTTAGCATGTAGTTACACTCTACACCTGGTTATTTAGAGAGGCTTGCAAAAAATATGTACCTAAATAACTTGAACCGCACATGAAAAACAACAATAATTCAGCAGATAACGTACATGATCTGTTTGGTCAGGTTGGTAAGGTTTTACCTCAGAGACATTGAAGATGGGTAGATAACTTTAGCTTACCTTTCCCTGTGTTTGCGCTCCAGGTGTCTGGTGAAGGTTGAGGTGGTCCCGGCTGTCTCAGTTAAGCAGGCTTTACAGAATCTGCATGTTGCCGAATGCTTCTTTTTAGCGGGCAACAGTTTGTGATCTACAAAAGCAAGTTTTATAACGGACGAATTTGCTGACATACTGACTGTTAGCTGCTGGATGTTTGCTTGTCTCTACCTTACGTTCTACGCTGTAATCACTGAGTCATAACCTTGTATGGGTGGATGAGCGCCAATGGCTGTCTCAAAAAAATATAATACATTAATGTGATTGGTTACATTTGATTTGAAGAGCGCAAAATGTTGCATTATGAACGTTGTGTTGTCGTGGATACCAAAGATTCCAGAGCGCGTAGTATTTTTTTGTTCATGTTTTTTTTTTGAGCGTGTAGTATTGCTAAATGCCCGACCATAATGACGGTCTGAGACAGCGAGACCTGGACAAGACCGAGAGGTCCGAGACCAAGACAAGACCAAAACCAAAGAACGTCAAGGCCGAGACAAGACCGAGACCACGTAAAAGTTGTCTCGAGACCGGTCTCGAGACCAAGACCGGTCTCAAGACATACTTCACTAGTGTGGTGTAGAGTGAAAGCACCTCTCAGATCTTGGGATTTTTTGTTTTCTCAAACACTTCAGTACTGCGGAAATCCGGTGTGGCGCCAGAGCGCTATCAGGCCTGCATTTCTCCTGTTTTAGCTTCTCCTTATTTGCTTCCTTTTAAATCCAGAATATCATTTAAGACCCTTCTCGTTACACATAAAGCCCTTCATAATCAAGCTCCATTATACATTAGGGATCTGATTGTTCCATATTTTACAGAGCACATCGCTCTTAGACTGCAGGTTTACTGGTAGTTCCCAAGATTTCTAAAAGTAGAATGGGAGGTAAATCTTTTAGGTATCAGGCACCTCTCCTGTGCTACCAGCTCAGGACTCCAGACAGACAGTTCTCCCTGGCTGCTTCTGTCATGTCTCATTCTAACGTGCTGGATTATCCAGAGCTATTTCTGTAGTTATACTGCTATAGGGTTACACTGTTTGAGGACAGACTGACCACTTTTCTTCCCTCTTACACTTTTCTACTACTTTTTACTACTCTCCAATTGTATTATTTGCTGTATTTTTGACTGTTGACTTTGCTTTCTCTCAATGTTTTTCTCTCCATAGAAGTTCCACCTGGTTTGGCGGTCTATTCAGATGTGATGCCTTGTTGTTGGGGGCATCAATTAGGATGATGCTCCCAGTAACTGAACATTCTCTGTGTCCTGTTATCAACTTTCTACTTTCTCTGACATAGAAAGGACTCCCACCTCAATTATTTTGTTATTTTTGTGTCTCTCCTTTTTCATACTGAGCCAGGTTCTGCTGGACGTTTCTTCCTGTTAAAGTGCAGTTTTTCCTCTCCACTGCAGTTATATGTTTGGGGGATTACGGTGAAGTCAATGACACGACGCACGCGACTCCCTACTGTCGCTAAATATTTGTTCAGGAGGAGTGAATGCTGCTTGGAATAATGAACAGAAATATTAATTTGAATCTATGTACAATGAATTGAAATGACTTTTCTTGTAAAGGAACTTAAGAAGACATTTCTACTTCAAAATTATTCAAAGTACAGCCTTGTACAACATTTTCAAGCTTTTCCCCAAGTAGAACTGGGGGTTCAGGTCCACTGAGCAGTTTCTTATCACAAAGGCTTTGTGTAATTGGCTCAGACATATCAAATCAACTTTCTTCAGAATTCACAAGTAAGCAGGTATGACACTCTAATGGGCTTCCTCATTAAGTCTTCCGGCAGGGGGTAATGCGTTTGAAATTAATGTGACATTTTCAACTCCAAAGAGTTTCGATTTTCAGTTACTTCTGCTCTGTTTCTCACTGGAGAGGTAATTTATGCACAGTGGTGATCTAATTCAAAGCTGCATTTTATAAGCTGCTGGTATATGATGATCTGACATTGGACAACATGTGTGTGGATTTAACAACACCAAGAAAAGAGCAGCCAAATGCCTGCTGGGCATAAAGTGGGATCTTATATGAACAGAGGCTTCTCCCTGTAAGAGGAGTCAGGGGGTCAAATAGTGTTTTAGTCTGGAGCTGTTTTTTTTGTTTGTTTTTTTCGGACCAGAATTATTCTTAGAAATTTGCTGGATATTTTTGATTGTTTTTAACTATTCATCCAGCTCTGTAGCCATATTGCTATATTTTCAATCAGTGGAGAATAACTTCCCAATACCTTTTGAGATATAGTGAAAGGTAAGGAAGCAGCACAGTCTGGACATTTAAGTGTAAATTCCAAAATTGAACAAAATAAATTGAATATTCTTGTTGATTATTTAGAAATATAAGCAAAATCATCCGTCCATCTTCTTGTTGTTACCTAAGGCTGGGATAAGGGGTTACCAGCTTTGGCAGAGGTCCCCAGGCTTCCCTCTTTACATTTATCTTATCTTGAAAGTCTCTGAATTTGCTAATGAAATGGCCAACAAATGAAATCTCTCAAGTAGGTCCTCGGACTGTCCCAAGGCCTCCTCTCAGACATGTTCAAAATACCTATTTAGGAAAGTGTCTTGAAACTATTCAAATTAGATACTTAACCAGCTCCATACTATGCGGAGAACCATTGATTCTACTGAGAGTCAATGTTTTTCATTCTGAAATGAAGTTTTATTTCTACACACAATGTGTGACAAAATGCACATCTTCCAAAAAGCTCACTTAGCTTGCCAAACCAATTTTTTTTTCCTAAAGTTTCGGGAATCTTCAAGATGTATTTTAGGAAATGTGAGTTGGGCTTTTTTCTTTTTTCGGAGCAGTGGCTCTGGCTTTGGATCCCTCCCATTGATGCAATTTTACCTGTAGTTAAATCATGATCTTATGTCCTTAACAGAGGCAACCTACAGCTGCAATTAGGTTTCAAAATAGGAGTTAAAAATCCTTTTTCTATGTTACACTTCTAATTTGTGTTATATTTAATTATCCATCTTAATAATTATCAATATGTAATATTCGTTGTTGTTTTCCCATAAATCCATCAATGAACATGTAACAAAAAATGCCATTGAATAGAAAATTACATATCAACCATTACTTCATCTATGCTTAAACCAGCAGGGGCAGAGCATAGGTCTGGTGATGATTTTTTGATGATGATTTGATGCTTGTGGGGGGGGGGGGGGGGGGGGGGGGGGACATATATATGATCAAATCTTACCGTAGGTGTTATATAGTATTAATTTGTCCTGAAATTGAACTTGTATCCTGGAGTTATTATTGGACCACAAAGTTAAACAGCTCGCTTTTGTATAATCCTAACTCCTGCCCCCCACTGCTCACCTCCTCTCCTGTGCAGTGCCACTCTGACTGAGAAACCTGGAGTCCTACAGTGAATTTAAAGTGCACCAAGTACCACAATGAAACTGTGTTTTATTAAGAGCTCTGACGTTTGGTTTATTTTTTATTTTTTTGTAAAACCCGTAGTCAATAAGGCTTATTTCAGCTGCTAAATCTACCAGGCTATAGATAGAGCCCATCCAGACTTTAGACTGAGCCCATCCAGACTTTAAACAGAGTCCAAACCAACACAGCCGAGTCCAGTAAGCAAATCTTTCCAGCCCAGTATATAAAAAAGCCATGGGTGTTGTTTGCACTCATTTACTGAACATTCTGAGATGCTATAGATCAATTAATTAACCACACAATGCTGTTATACGATCACATAAGCAGCTTGATGAGTGGCATTAGCATATAGCTACTTACTTCCCTGTTCAATCCATCAGGCATCTTTGTAGTTGGAACTGATCCAGCTGGTGTTCTTTAGGAATGTAGAATAAAGTCCTGTAATCCACTCAGCCAAACGGGCGTTTTCACAGAGAAAGTAAAATTCCAACTAAAAAAAGTCCAGATGCTAAAACTTGAGCAGCTATGAGTTTGAGAAAGGGGGCGGGTGTGTTTGCAAATCTACCAGAGGTAAGCTGTTCTCTCATAAAAACTCTGCCAGAGTGGTTTTGGCTTAATTCATGTCTGAATGATCCTCCTTAATCCTGTTCTCTAAACAGCTGCACCACCCTTTCCTGGAAAAGTGGGAACATAGAGACATATTTTACGTCACTATGTTACCACTAGGATGTGCTACAGTTGTCAGCACTGCCTTTCCAGAGAAAATTGCACTACCAGGTGGTTTAACACTCCCAAAAACTTGATTTTGCATGATATAGACCACAGAGCCAGAGCGGGTGCCCTAAGCAAAAATGCTTTGTGGTCCCCCGCAACCAAAAAAAGAACGATACCACAGTATGTGCAAGCATATCTCTCTATTTATTATTAGTAATGTGTCTTCAATAAATACTATATGTAAGTACAAAAACCTGCTTAATATTTATATAATGTAACATACTCAACACAGGAACTTCACCTTCTTATTCTTTAGAACTAAGTTACAGATTCACATAAGCACCAGTATTTAGCAGAAGCTACAGACCTGATGGCTGGCGGCTGATCCTGTGTTCTTGAGCTGCTGGTGGATGGTTGTTCGGAATTTTTGTGCATAGCTTGAATTCCTCCTTGTATGTAAACTACTTGTACATGCATGCATTCAAACACACAAAGAAAATGTGTCATATTTGTTTTAAACAGAATTTTTTTTAAGCAATGGTAAAAGAAAACTGCAATACATTATTTATAGGTTTATTTTGGCTTATAAAACACTGGCATGTGACGTGACGAAATTCAAAACTATTTAACCTTTATCGAGAACAACAAGAAAAATACCAAA
Source organism: Apricaphanius iberus (assembly GCA_028564705.1). NCBI lineage: Eukaryota > Metazoa > Chordata > Actinopteri > Cyprinodontiformes > Aphaniidae > Apricaphanius > Apricaphanius iberus. Next base: position 1,190,428 of record JAPXFQ010002814.1, on the reverse strand, counting down.
TAAATGTCCTGAAATGCAGCATACTTACAAAACCTTTGGCTGACAACAGATGAATTAACAATAATATAGCAAGTCCGAATTTAAGCTAGGGCAGGCCCCAAGTCTAAATATGATCACATGTTTCAGAATAGATAATTATTACAAAATTAACAATGTCAACAAAACATTTTTTTACCTGCAAACGATGCAAGAGCATCATCCCTCTGTTTTTTTCTTTTTTCCACACCGGTTCTTCTTTTCGAAGACAACCACAGGTGTCGGGTTAATGAAACAACAGACCAATTGTCCCCACTTTAGTGCGTGGGGAGGGCAACGACGGATGAGAAAGAGTCTATTAACTAATACTACTATTACTACTACTATTAACTTGTTTTGCATATTTCAAAATTCTTAATCTGTCTTTATTATAGATGTTTCATTTCATAAACTCAGTTGGTGCCCTTGCAGCCAGCATGATGCCCAACTCACAGTGCGTGAGGCGCCGGTGATGATAGGCCTTTTAAGTGCATGTGATTATGCATTGCATTTGTTGACAGATGTTTGATATCTCTGCCGAGGCAGGCACAGTCATGCCCAAGCAATGTGGGGGAGTTTCAGCTAAGTTAATGACTGACGGGAAGCTATGCTAAGGTTAACTAATCTATAGCCTACATCTTGCTGTCTGCAAAAGATAGCGTGACTTAAATGTACCAAATAACTCCCACAAGTCCACACAATTTGACACAACTGCACGTGCCTTATTTAACCTTTCTAACCAAATGTTAAAGTTACTCTGTCAAAAGCCTATTGTCTAAATTACCGAGCTACGTGAACAGAGCGAACATGACAGAATCCAACTGCAGACGTTAATACTAACACAGCACAATGGAATAATCACCCAATCAAACTCTGCTTCCTGAAAGTTATCAACTACCTGCAGAACCCAGTTAAGAAAATTCTTTTTTTTTAAATGATGATGCAGTAAAGTCTTGCTGTGGAGCAGATTTTTAAAAAAAATAAATAAATAAAATATCTGTTTTACCAAAAAGAAAATTCTGATGAGCTTTAGCCTGTTGCAACTGTCCAGCCACTACCTCTGGAGAAAAATAATGATTAAGGTAATTGCACAAATACCTTCCAAGATCAACAATTTTGAGCCCACCACAAGTAGTCAAAATACCAGTAAAAAGATGCCTCAGCTATCATAAAAAGGATTTGATTGGTGTATGCTTTGACTGATTTTTCAGTTGGTTATAGAGACAGGTATACATACGTTTCACTGTGCCCTTTATTAAATAAAAATCTAATTAGAAAAAGTTTTTTCTTACATTTTGAGTGATGCCTGTCTCATTTCTTAAAAGAAGCAATATTCTTGGTCGAATGAAAATAATATGCTAATATGTGTTTCTTGAGGTCATGATATATAATGTTTTGCATTTAGAGATCTTTTATTTCCCTCTATGTCAGTGCTGAACACATTCTTGATTTTACAGGACTGGCAGTAATCAAGCCCGGGTGTGGTTCAACTCAGCTGCTCAAACAATATGGTTTGTCACAATTAATGTGTTATTTAACAAAGGGTTTCACTGTCTGATACTGAAATGTGTTTGTGCTGTTCTGAAAGATATAAGAAATAACACTGAAAACTGATGCTCCATAAGTGAAAAAAATGCTTGTGTAAAACAAGGAAGTGGCCAAATAAAACCTCTGATTACTTAAAAATGTTGTCAAATGATTCCACACACACAGTTTTAAGTAACTGAAAAGATACTTGGTTACTTAGACTCACACTAAGATACCAAGTATTTCAACAGTTACTTAAAGCAGCTGTGTGGATCCACTTGACATACATTTTTTAAGTAATCTGAGGTTTCATTTTTTTTTGTGATGGAAGTCTTTTACCATACATATAATTCTCGTAAGAGAGGACTGTTTCCTTAAAGTAAATCCCTATACAGGACTTGGTCAGCCACTATGTTTTGTTAACACTAGGAAATTAGATTTAGTGCTTAAGACATCCATGAAACCAACCCCTACAATAATTACAACATCTCAATGTGTTTCTTAGATGTATGGCTTTAAATGCATATATTTAGAGTACCACAAGTCTAACAAGAATAATATTTATAATTCTGAGATCTGGGCAGCACTGTTGTGCATTGAACCCAATTAATCTTAAAGAGTAACTTCACCTCTCAGAGTATTTACATGTAAACATGATTATGGATAGTGTAGCACTGAAGCTGCTGAGCTAAAGCGGCAGGCGAAGATGTACTCCGTCTTCTTTCTTTGCAAAACGAAGGGATTAGTTTCCCCAGCTGAGTTTTATCCAACATTCTGCACTATTATCATCATTTCCCAGTAAGCAGAAGCTGTGCGGATACTCCCCAGAGAGCAGCACTGAGCTGTTCTAATGCCTTTTGCCATGTTCCCATGGAAACATTTCCATGGCATACCCCATTACAGAAACAGACACTTACACATCACTTTGGAAAAGCTTTTGGGGATGACTTCAAGACAGACATAAGAAAAAAAAAAATACAAAAATAAAATCACTGCAAATGTCTTTCGCTTCATAGTTGAAACATATTTTGTTGCGAGGATATGTGGGACACCTTGGTGATTTGGGTTTATTTTTGAACAAAGTAGGACTTTAAATTTTTTTTAAAGGGAATCACACTAAGAATGAAGAAATCATAAACCAATTAGGTAGTGCTCAGATAAGAATAGACCACATAATGAAATGCACAACTGACTCATTTCACTAAACATGAATTAAAGATAACAAACAGCTCCTCACTTCAGCATATGTGTCCTCTATCACCTGAACAGAAACCTCTATGAGGTAAAGTGAGACCATGGCTACTGCCAAAAGCTGTTGTGGGGGGGGGTACATTTTCCAGAGGCCTGCACAGCTCTGATTAAGTCACATTTTATTACGCTGTCTCTGCATCCATGTAATGAGTCTGGCGTGAGGGTGATAAAGCTTTGATGAAACTTGCAACATGGTTGTTATGACTTCTCAGATAGCTGTAATAAATAAATATGCCTGCAGTGAATGCTGAGCATTAACTCTTGGAGATGGGGTGAACATCCTTTCAGCCCACTTCTGCATAAATGCAAACCTGCTCCAATCAGGTGTGTGCTTCAATAAAGTCAGCAGGTCTTCAAGCACAGTCATCATTCATATCCAAAACACTGATTGCACTTTTATGACATATCATTACCTCTATGACTAATGAATCACAGAGGAATAGGTTGAGGTGAGGCTATCGATACTCTGTCTCTCTATAATTGGTGGACCTTTGCTGTGAATACAGGATGACTAATGATGGATCTTTCGGTTTTCAGATGTTGATTTTGAAGTGACTCATCGCTTCCTTGTGACCTTTAATTGCACAAAATAGTAGTTGATTCATCTTTCAAAGAAAAACTCTGCAAAAGCTCAGTTGTGAAGCATTGAGGAGTTCTTCATTCGCCTGCTGCTGATTAGTTTGGGTGGAACCAGATTAAACTGATTGGCAAAGGTTGATTACCGCTCAAATCACTTCAAACTTACCTTGATTAATGCTTGAGAAATCATCAAGAGCACTGAACTATTTAGCCTCTGAAAAACAAATAGTTTGCTTTCTGAGCCCTCTCTGAAACAGATCCACACACACACACACACACACACACACACAGATCCCATATGTGTTTTGACAGTGCCATGTTTGCTCATCCTCCCAGTGTAGAATGAATTTGATTTTATTTGCTATAAATATAGATGCAAATCAAATAATCAGATTACCTGTAAAACTGTTTTTTATTTTTGTAATTCAATAAAGAGATTAAATTAATCATTTATATTCATCACAAAGAGTGGTATCTTATAAAAAGTTTGTATCTGTTAATTTTGGCTTACAGCTTATAAAAAGAATACATTTCTGTGATAATTTGAATATTATGTAAGACTAATAATAGCTCTTATTTTAAACACTAATAGTATATTAATTCATTTTTAATGAAGAAATGTTAGCAGACAGCTATTGAACCTATCCACAAGCAGTGAAGCCACACATCATTATTGCTTAAAAGGGAAGTACCGTTTTTTTGCAACCTGGACCTTATTTTTAGCATGCATTACTAACCCAGACAACTTTGAAACCACTTCGGGAGAAGTATGTATCCATTCATGATCGGGATATATCCATATAGTGGGAGTTATTTAGGTAATCAAAGTGCACTTTCTAAATAAGACTTCGTAATTTCACCAATGTTTTGTTATGGATTCCCCTCTTATGAATTCCCCTGAGTTAAGAGCATCTTGGAGATGCTGTGCTGTTGTCTTCCAGGGTGTTTAACAGGCTTTTTATTGAACTTCTAATCTACTAGTCTGATCAGGGCTTTCACTCTGTGCCTGATGGTAGTCGGTTAGAAAGAAGTTGCTACTATAAACATCAACATGTTTCGCATTTAGGTGTTTCCAAACTGCACCAACAAAATGATCACGTGGACTAAGTTCAGCTTCCACTAGCTCGCTTTCCACAACCTGGTAAGACTACAGCTGCGATGGAAGAAGACTTGCCGTGACCCTATTAACTCCCATTATGACTCCAAGTGAACACAAATCCCTAAAGGACAGATAAGTTTGTTTCAGTAAATGTAATCTAGGATACAGAGGGCTGAAATCCAATAGATTTTGATGATCCTTAGAGAACAATATTCTGGCTAATAGTTAAAACCCACATGAGGTCCATCATCCAAAGGTAAGTAAATCCGATGCTTCTCCTGATGGACAGAAACCCCTAAAATAATAAAAGTCCTGACACTCTCCTAGATAATTACTTATGTAATACAATTGCTTGCCAACTAGTAGTGGGAAGCAATGTGACAGTTTTATCAGAGTATGGACAAAAGTAATTTACTTGGCTACATCCTGTTCGTTCTGCTACATGAAACAAATCATCCAAATAAAACACAAGATAAAATAAAGATCACCCTCAGCTGGGATCTTTATTTCTTTTCTGAAACATAACTGAGTTTAATGTGGGAAAGCTTATATTATGCAGAGACTATCTGAGTCATTAAAGAAATAATGTGTTGCAACGTCAATGTTTATGTTTCCTCACTTTGCATCATGGGATTTGGAGGCAATAAACAGCTTATTCTACCTATAACTTAATTGTTTTCCATGCTTAGAGGAAAATTTAGCAAAGCAGATGGTTCACTCTTGCTGTGTCAATTGTGGGGCCTGCTGGAGGCCTGATAATTGCTTTTTTTCAAATTCCCTCCGAAAAGAATGTGAAGAGAGATTGCCAGCGATCAGGAGATTTAACCCCAGATGTTCAGAAGAAAGCCTGGATTCCTGCAGCAACTCAATTAATGAGGCTCATTAATTGAGATGATTTACAGCACCCTGATTAAACATGTTGTTATATATGCAGCAGCTAGATAGATAGATAGATAGATAGATAGATAGATAGATAGATAGATAGATAGATAGATAGATAGATAGATAGATATCTAGATAGATAGATAGATAGATAGATAGATAGATAGATAGATAGATAGATAGATAGATAGATAGATAGATAGATAGATAGATACTTTATTCATCTCCAAGAGAAATTCACAGTTCTAGCAGCTTACGGGAACACAGGGGCATGCAGGGAGAATACAATATAAAAATTTAAAAGAAGAACTAAGGTAAAATATAATGGTATAAAAAAAGTATAATGTCTGCCAGTATAGTTCGAGTGCAGTTGTGCAGATGTCAGTATGCAAAAACGGTAAGTCCTGTCCTGAAAGCTGCTACATGACTGAAAATGAATGCTGCTACATGACTGTATATTTCTCCAAAGTCGTTTTCAGATAGACATTCTGGAATATTGGCAGAGAATTCCATCTGGACTTTAAGTAGAGTTGTCTTTTTAAATACACCACGTATTACCGTAACATTGCCTTTCGGCTGTTTTTAGACAGAGAGAAATGTACCAGAGGATCCTAATGAATTCACTGGGTGTGGGTGGGGGGATACAACGTAAAATCTGCAGCGGGCTTACATGTAATTTCCCCCAACAAAGTAATTTTTGCAAGAGGGCTGACAAAACAGCACAACTCCTAACAGGGACTCGTCTTTTGCGTGCAATTATGAGCACATAAGCTTAAAAGACAAAGATGAAGGGAAAATAAAAGCAAAACCAAAGGAGTATGAAGTAGCCTTTGATGTACAGTGGTCCCTTGCTATAACACGATTCACCCTTGCTGTTCCAGAGATTTTTAAATACAATTTTAAATGCTTACTTTAGAGTGTACTAACACACGTTTGGCCTTGATTAATCAACAGTTTGCGCTTGTTAAAACCAGCAGTATTTTAGCACCTATTTTTAGCGCTTCTGAAAGGCATGTCTTAACTTTGCCCCACCACATACAACATAAGTTTATTATTGACAAACGAAAAATGTCATACACACACATACTAACCTAAGAGTAATTAACACTCTGATGGCCATAAACCTGTCAGTTATGTAAATATTTACCTCTTTTTTCCCCAAAGAAAACATCATAACTCACTGCGCTCTCAGCGCGTCTCCACCTAGTGAAGACGCGCTGAGCGCACAGTGAGTTATGATCCTCGTGGATCCTCATTAGTTTCCTCCGTAGTAGTTAATCGTCACAGGTTCCAATCAAGAAAATGTAGTAATCATGTAGAATACCACACTGACAAAATCTATATATGTATGATATTTTAAAAACAAAATTCATACATTACAGATTGCACAATTTTAAGATTAATTCAATTCAATTCAATTCAGTTTATTTATATAGCGCCATTTCACAACAGATGTCATCTCAAGGCACTTTACAAAAAGAGTTATTACAATACAATGTTTAGTGTAGAAATTACAGAACCACAGAAGATTGCGTCGTGGAATTCTCAGCAATCCCTCATACTGAGCAAGCATGCAGCGACAGTGGGAAGGAAAAACTCCCTTTTAACAGGAAGAAACCTCCGGCAGAACCAGGCTCAGCACAAGCGGTTATCTGCCGCGACCGTCTGTGGCTTGGAGAATACATAACAGAGACACAGAAAGAGCAACAGAACTGATGCAAAGTTTGTTGCAGGACGTGGAGAATTTTCCGTCACTGCAATGCCATCTTAGTCAGGGTCGTCAAGCAGGGCTAATCCGGAGCACCTACTATAATAGAAAACAGGTTAGTGCTTGAATTGACAGCACATCATGCAGTTGGGGAGAAGTAGGAGAGAAAGTAGTCACAGACCCTAATAATGTCCTCCAACAGCCTAGCCTAAAGCAGCATAGCTACTAACATTAACCTGTCTCCTAGCTACTAGGAGACCTGGCTACCAACACTCTGTCTTAGTCCTCCTGACCCGTGGACGGTGTAGGGCCGGTAACGGCCCCCGTCATGCCGGGGTCTTCTCGGAGTCGGGTTGTTTGAGAATGCAGCCCAAAGTGGGTGGTAAACTCCATCTAAGGCTAAATACCGGCACGAGACACGATTACCTTTTTTTTTCATACTGCAACAACATTTAATAGAGGCCATGAGAAAGTTTTGTACATTTCAACAACATTAGTAGAATACTGACATCTTAGTGAGCTTGTTCTGGACATGAATTACGATGGAGCAGAGAGCGGCACATGTACAACACACCCATTAAGTTTCTTACCGACAAAAGAGAAATATAATTCACAACATTACAGCCTGATATTAATTAACTCTGTAACAGCTATAGAATTATTACGTATATTGTTTCCCTCCTTTAGTTCCCCGAAGATGAATTATGAATCCATACGCGTTATTTCTCCTCTCTCTAGCTGTAGCGCAGCTTACAGCGGCCACAAACTCCTCATTTGAATACTGCTCCCTGCGTCGGTTATGAATTGCTCACACAATCAATGACCCGCAAATGACGGACAACCCACAGCCGCAAAATGTTTGCGGCGCACGCAAAATTGTGGTCAGAAATGAAAATCAATAAATCAGGCCCATTGTGTTCTGCTTCTTGAACGATTGGAGGCAATTATCAATCTCCTCCGTGTCATGTCTTCTCCCTTTGAAATGTCATATCATAAGAATGTTCTTGTTCGGAAGAAAAAATAAACAACACCGACAATTGCCCATAACTTTGTTCCTCACTCGGAAAAAGAGACCTGAACTGAGACCTTAAAAGAAATGTGAGTAAATGGGTTCCTCCCTGTCAGTCTCTGCGTCGCTCCACCCTGGAAAACAGATCAATCTTACACTTACCTCATCTTCACCGTAAGTCGTGAGTCTGTCCACTTTCTGAAAACCACCACCTGCAATAAAGAACAAAGAACTGGATCACAAGTCACCAACCACACAATCGCCAGCCAACCACAGACTCATGGCTCCTACTTATTTTCCCAGTCTCCACAGATTCTGGTTTCAAGTAAGCAACCACTCTCCAACACTGCACTCTCAAGATCTCAATCTTCCGAAAGACTTCTAGGACTAATCACTTACCTGTCTCCCTCCAGCTTAACTTACCTTCCTTAGTTCCAGCAACAATTCCTCTGTTACCTGCAACAATCTAATAAACATATTTTAAAAATGTCTGGCTGATTTAGAGCTGTCATGCATTAAACATGATAAAACAAAGACGTGTAGGCTGTGATATTCAATTTTTCACCAGAGACCAGAAACCATGGAATTTCTCAAGTCACAGGGCAATTGAAATTGTACAATAACCACTAGAATTCAATAAATAAATAAATAAGAACACTGATCAATGAAGACTTACCCTGCTTTGCAGTCACATTGGGGTTTTTGGCATTCACTTTAGCAATCACCCATGGTTGATACGAATCACACTCACTCTGTTTTGCCAGTTGTGACCTCTACTTGTAGCACAACCATGGCTTTCTGTTTCACAAAAATTGGCCCAACCTTCCTTGAAACAAAATAATAGAAGGCCTCCAGACTTTTGAAAGCCTTTAACTATTTTATAAATGAAGCGTCCAGTAATTTCTATTATTGTTTTTTGTGGACTATAAGTCATTACTGTTTTCCCATTCTTTGAACCCTGAAGCTTTTAAAAACGTGCTCCAGAATTTATGGGTTTTTTTAAGCTAACAGCCACTAGAGGACCTCTTTGATGTACGGATTGTACATGTTACAAGTTCCTTAACCTTAAGGGATACTGTGCCTTTAAGAGACCGGGGGGTGGGGGGGTAGAGAGAGAGAGAGAGAGAGAGAACACATATTACGAGGGTGGGACAGTCTACAAAAAACAAGTTTTCAAGCACAAACCCTCATTATTGAAAAAAAAACAAAGAAATGGATATGATACCGCTTTTAAGTTAAAGACATTCAATCTGGCTTTTAAAGAAGGAGATAGAGTAGCTTCACGTACCCTTGGCAGCAATGAATTAATGGTGAGATGTTGGTGATGCAAGGGTGAAGAACTGTCTCAAAGCAATAATAAGAAAAAAAGCTTTCAGTGTTAATAAAAGCGTATGGACCAAACTTGAAGTATATCTTGAAAATTGGCTGAACACACAGAGAGGGCAGTCAGGGTGTTTTCACTGTGTTGAAATGTTAATAAACTAGAAGCTTCCCCAACTCACTTTCCCAATAATCCTCTCTTCACAAACCCTTACATATGGTAATTAAACGTTAAAACACCTGCAGCTTATAATCGGATGAAGCTTGTATTTGTACACATTTGTGTTTGTCCCCAAAAATAAGATGGCACGGCTTATAATCAGGTGCACCTGATTATAAGTATAAGTAAATCAAACCAATGTTTTTCCCAGATCCCATATGGGCTTTGAATAACATTGACTTCATTGTCAATAAAGATTTCAAGCTTCTCTCGTCCTGACTGGAGACTGGTAACCTATTTTCCATTAAAGTAGTTATATATTGGGTGATTTCGCCCACTAACTCTCTGGAAAGTTTATGTCCCATCATCAGGTTTGTCAACAAAGATTTGCATATAAAATCTTACAATGAGAATTACAGTGCCACATTAACTCATGCATTCTTAGTTTAGATCACAAGAGCAAAATGGTCAACATTTTTTACAAGTGCTGTAATGTTAATATGGCTGGCAAAATTCCCATAAATCTTTTTAATCACAGTAAAGTCCCAAAATCTGATCATTTGGTTCTCTAAGTAGAGCCGTGAAGCAAAAATGTAGATGGACAAAACCCTTTGGCGACACACTTTTTTTTCACTATTTTATATGATGAGGGGCATATTGCACCTCTGTTCTTGGTTGTACCAGTACATGCTCTCTGCCAGAAATCAAATGAAAAAAAAAAAAAAAATATATATATATATATATATATATATATATATATATATATATATATATATATTTTAAGTCTGTTCTGCTTTCTCTATCACATTTAAGTCAAGCTGTAGTTAGGAAAACATCAAAGCGTTCGCTTCTTTTATTTTGCTACTCAGATATGGACTTGCTGGAGTTGTTTAGACCATTGTATTGTTGCACAACCAAAATAAGCTTTTACAGTAAGGCCCTGTCTACACAGAGATGCAACCAGAGGAGAATTTATTAAGCGAGCTAAAAAAAAGGGGAAAAAAATTGAGGTTCATTCGGAGTATCTTCACTTGAAATAGCGTACCAGGTCACGTCAGGAAGTGAAACTGTCATCAGCCATAGATGTGACCACAATAGACAACTCCTGCTGTCCTGGCAGAAAATTGCTTTGCAGCACTGATACACCAACAGAAAGGTATAAAAAGGAAAATTTCTACGTCAACACATGTGCATGTGAGTGCAAGCATTGTTCAAGTATAAAACTAGGCTTTAAGTGCAAATAGTAGTTAAGGAAAAGTATTCTGTCCAATTTTCTGGTTTGAAAGAATTTGACAGGAAGAGAGGTTGCCTGGCGCACCAAAGGACGCACAGGGGTGGAGAGCTGGCCGGTGTTCTAACAAAACAGCATACTCATCAGAATTACATACTTTCAGTTAATGCGCATGCGGAGCAGTAAAAAAACATACTTTTTCCTTTGGTGTTTAAAATCTGTTCAAATCAACTTAAACTATATATATTTTAGGTTTAGGCATTTAAAAGAAAGTATATTTGTCCTTCTGTGACCTTAGGGTTAGGAAAAACAACATGTGGGTTGGTTAAATAACTACTTAGGTATGCTATTCTGACAAAGTATGGTGTTTTGTCAGAACACCGGGAAGCCGCTCAATCCCACCTGCAGAGCGCTTGTCCATCTGCCTGCAGTTAGTAAAAGTGTTTAATACCGTAATCCTTTACTGATATGAGTGCTAATATATTCTAAGACATCAGTTTATACACGATAACATGGGTGTGGTATGCTATTATTGAATGCCGTCTGTATTTACTGATAAGCAAAGTGGTATGGAAACGACTGTTTAGAATATTTCTAGTCATACTTAAAATGTCTATTTCATCAAGTCCTGAATTAATTAGATTGTTCTTACGTTATCAGTGTTTGCAAAAATAATAGCATGAATGTGTTGTCATATCATTGTATGCTTTCTGTGTTTGCTGATATCAAAATGTGGTATGAGGACTACTGTTGGTAATCTTTGCAGTGATACTCAGAAGGCTTATCTTTTAAAGTCCTTATTTTGTTTTATTTAGACAAAGGTTTAATTCTGGTACAGAAATAGTTGAATATTTGTATTTAATCCCAGCAGCCTTTTAAAAACTGAGAGCTAGATAAAATTGTGAACAGTTTGTTTCATCTTTACTTATATGATATGAATTCTATCTTGATATGCTATTTCTTATTACAGTTTAGTTTTTCAAAAAATTTACTGATTTAAAGGAGCAGGGGGCCGATTGAAGAAATTAAGCTTGCGACTTCCGCGGCCAGCGCTGTGAGTAACTGCAGCCACCGTGGGAGCAAGAACAAAAAAGAAATAAATCTGTGACGTAGCGTACTTTTAGGCCACCGCACATTGCGCACATCGCCAGCTGTACGAAAACAAGCCGCATGTCTAGTGACTAAGTAAGTAATAGTGTTTAATCGACCAAGTCTGAAGTCTGTGTTCTTTCTCTTCCTTCTTCCTGTTAAAACGAGAACGCGCAAGAATTGTAGATTGACCTCACATCCGTGTGTAAGCGGCTAACCGCGGGAAATTCAGCCCCGAATCACAGACTATTTTGCAACACACAGGCTGTTCAAGATAATGGGATTACACATGGTTGGGCTCATTTTACTTAGTTTAAAACGCGTCATTACCCGATACAGTTACAAAACTGAACATGAATGTAATTTATTTTAGAAATCTAGCCCCCTGCTCCTTTAAGAAACGAAAGGGCAACATGTCAACATCCAAATCTTTATTTCTGTTAATCTCTCAGTTAATTCATACCTGATTGACATGTTTAGGAATTATGAGTGATTGGCACACTGTAGTGGTAAAAGTTGCTACCAATCAATACCAATAGGATATGGCAAAGTTAAAACTATGGATGCACCGATATCGATAATGGTATTGGTGCCGATACGGTTCTTATGTGCTGTATCGGTTAAAGTTATCTGATACCATGAACTGATACTAAAAAATCTGGAAACTGCAATGGTTTCACAGAAAATATTTACTTTTCACGCGAAATTATACTTTTGATGTCATGTGTTTGTTAATATTTTTTTTTCTAATTCACCATAACTTGTTATAACAACCAGAGAAGAAAAAAAAAAAAAACAGTCTTCCAATTTATTGCAATTTAATGTGATAGAAATATCGGCATTGGTACTCGATACCGGCAAGTACTCAGATACAAGTATTGGTTTCATATCAGATTGAAAAAAAGTGGTATTGTTGCATTCCTAGTGACTTTTCCTTAAGCACACAGTTTATGTAATTCAGTACTGTATGGATCAGTATCGGTTCAGTATCAGCAGATTATGAACCTCAGATATCTGTATTGGTATCGGAAATGAAAAACTTGGATCGGTGCATCCCTAGTTAAAACAAAACAGAACAGACTGTTTTGTATCTAATATATATCATGTATTATGTTTATAATTACAAAATGTTTTATGAAAATTGATGTGTAATTTAAATCTGACATCACAAAAGTATTTGGGAATTTGAATAATGTATTTTGTAACTGCAGTACACATAATACTAATTTTACTTTTTTTTTCCAGGTTCCTTGCCACTGGGGACTCCTTAAGGACCATTGTGTCCAACTTCAGAGTTGGTGTCTCCACGGTGTGCCAGATCGTCTCCCAGGTAGCGACGGCCATCTGGGACTGTCTAGTGGACGACTTAATGGCTGTACCTTCCACTGAAGACTGGCGGTCCATCGTAGAGTGAATTCCGGAGCGGTGGAACTTCCCTCTCTGCTGTCGAGCTCTGGTTGGGAAGCATGTCCAGCGGAAGGCACCCCCCAACTCAGTATCTATGTTCCACAACTACAAGGGAACTTTTCCCATTGTTCTCCTTGCGGTTGTGGGTGCAGGGTATCGCTTCAGCTTCATGTATGTTGGGGGTTGCGGGAAGACTACCGACGGGTGGTATTCTGGCCAACTCCACCTTTGGTCAGTCTCTTCGGGCTGGGATGCTCCATCTGCCTCCTGACCAGCCTCTACCTTGTGGAAAAGACTGTGGAGCCCAGCCCCATGTCTTTATGGCTGACGAGGCGTTCCCGCTCAAGAGGCCTTTCCCTGGATGCCTCCTCCCATTAGAGAAGAGGATTTTCAACTATAGCCTCTCCAGGGCACGGTATCCTCTCCTAAAAGTGGAGGTTGTATCAGCGCTCCATGGAACTTCGTCCTGAAGTAGCGGAGAGATGTGTGAAGGCGACATGTGTTCTCCAAGATTTTCTGAATCGTTCAGACGAGAAAGAGGCACCTGCTATGAGGGGCGTGGCACCTGCTACGGTGGAGCCTCTGAAAGGCCTGGGTCGTGTATCAGCTAACAACTCGTCCAGAGAAGCTGTCTTGGTGAGGGAGAAGTTCATGGCCCACTTCTCGGCGGAGGGAGCAGTGTCTTGGCAGCCAAAAGAATAGCTTATTTGAAGTCCCAGTGACTTCCCCACAACAACTCTTTTAGGAGCCACCCACAAACCTCTAAAGAGCTTTCCTGCCTTTTTTTATTTTCTTAATAAATTGGGGCTTTCCTCCAAAATAAACTAACCTCTCCTTATTCTCTTAAATATTTGTTCTTCACTATGTTCTAATATAGTACTATATTTTTTCATTAGTAGAATTTGAAATACATTCTATGTGTCAAGTTGTGTGCCAATATTTGCTGTGCAGAAGAACTGAGACATTAGTCATTACAGAAAAACAAACAAATATATAAAACAAAACTATTTACAAAGAGACAGGAATGAAAAGGACCTAACTTTAAGTGGAAGAACCTCAGCATAGCCAGCTCAACCGCCGATGGACCGTCCTAGGACCCGTTTCTCGTCCGCCTCAGTGCTCTCCTCCTCTGTGGGCCTGTAAAACAAAAGCTCAAAACCACACAAAGTAATCAGAAGGCTGCTTCTAGATCTTAATTTTCAACATTGAAAAAAACAGGCAATAATCAGATTGATTGTAGATATTTAGTAAAGCTAATCACAAGGAAATTCAAGCGAATAAAAAGCTATCATTAGTTGCTGTACATATGTGGCTACAATTATACCTGTGTGTGCAGCAGAAGGAGCGGCGGGACCAGGGACTGGGAAGCCAGGAGAAGCAACAGGGGATGGCTCTGCTGCAGAATCAGTTGCTTCTATAAATATAATATTAAATGTTAACAGGTTGAAAACAGTAGTCATAGAGAAATTATATACAGTGGTCCCTCATTTATTGTAGCAGGGGTTCTCAGAATAACTAGCCCTTTGCCACACACTTTATACACTTTTTTTCCAGACATACATGAAAATACTTACTCACAGTTCTAACAAGTTTTAAGATTCTCAAAGTGCAAACCTTCGTATATTTTGAAACGTAAAAGTATTATGCCGTGTTTTTTCTTCGTCAGCATACCACTTTTGTGCGCCTTTTTCCTTTTCGGTGCAGGTGTCTATTTCCGATTGTGGGTCATACTTATGGGTATTTTTGTACTGATTTTTCTGTGGGATGTGAAGGTTATCTAAACCAAACATGATACATTTGACAAGTGCAGGAGACACGACATGGAGGATATTTGCAATTGCCTCTAATCAATCAGTATGCAGAATACAATGTGTATTGTTGAAAATTGTACTGTGCAATAAAAAAATCTGTGAAAAAGCGAGGCAGTGAAGTATTAATAGCGGGACCACTGTATACTGTTTATTAATAAACAATAACATATATACATAGATGACAACATGCATAAATTAACTGCTTACATTAATTCATTGTAAACATACCTTCTGACTGGGACTCCCATGTTGCCTCTTCGGGCTGTCCCTGGTCCTCGGAGAAGATGCTCTCCGCGGTCCACACCATATTACTGCTGGTCTCCCATGGGGTGAGGAAGGAGTCCAGAAACCCCAGGACCGTGGAGAACATCCATTTCCTCCCCAATACTGCTGCTGACCCACTCCTCTTCTCCTTCTCCATCCTGTTCTCCTTGGAGTATGTGTCCCTGAGGCTCTTCTACTTCTGCATTTGTACCATACATCAGTGGGAAAATAGCGGGACAGTAGGTGGGCGTGCTAGCTTTTGCACAGCTTCGCCAGGTCAGTGAAAATATCAAAAGTAAAATGCACTTACCAGGTTGCCCAATCTCTTCACTAATCATTCTCCAAGCTAGCTCCTTTTTATTCCTATCCCTGTATAGAAAACAACTGGTGTCATACAGCTCTGGGCGGTTGGCTAAGGCGTCTATTAGCCTCTCCTCCATGTTGAATGAATGGCTTTGGCTGGACCTGCCCCTGTGAACTATGTCAGAGCATCAAGTCAACAGGCTCCTGATTAGTTGTCATGGCGTGACTTAAACCTGGAGTTTCGATTTTTCCAACTCGAACGCAAATGCACAAAATGCACCACATAAAATGCAACACGAATTTGTTCTCACATATCAGCTGAAAAGCTTTTTCGTGACGCAAGTCTGCTTCTGAAGTGTCGCGGGACCCCAAGTTGCGCTTCATTGCGCTCCTCCATTGGGTTTACATGAAAACCTGCAGCTCTGGTCTCTTATTGACTGTTACCTCTACGTTTGAAAGTTACGGACATGGTGCAGTACTTGAACCATAGAAAATGTTTGAACCGGAATCTGCTCCCATAGGAGAGGTGTCTCCTTGAAGAACCCAAGACTCAGATAATTCAGCAAGATAATTCTGAATTCATTATTAAACAACTGACTTTTAGTTAAAAGAAGATATTTAACTTCTTACTGGGAACTCCAATATCTTCCTCCAAATAAGATTCAATCGCTTCCTGAGACTCCCGACTCTAAATCCTTCCAGCTCGAGCTACCTGACTCCAACTCTCGTGTGGCTGTTTGTCCTCAGTCCCAACAGGTTGGAGTAGTTCGGTTCGGCGACTTATCTCCCGTCTTTCTGCCAGAGATTGAGTAGCCCTGTGGGGCGACAAGTCCTCAGTTTTCCCCACGCTTACCGGCAGCATCTTACCATCAAAAATCAATTCAACCCCTCTTTTGTCATCTTCAACTGGGACCCGATGAAGTGTTTTGAGCTCTTTTGACCAGCCAAAAACGGAGCATTTTGCTTGGTGCTTCAACATGGTGTTTCCTCATCTGAACCAGTGCTTTCCAATCGGTAACTGCAGTTTACTGCTGTACCTGGTGGATGGAGACAGCGCTCTGAGGGGGTATGGATATTCCAATATTCCGGTTTGCGACATAGAAAGCTGTGCAGATTTTGAACAGCTCACACAGAGACTGAAGGCAGGATGAATTCAGAAGCCTCCATCTCACTCAAAACAGCATGGATGTTTTTTTTTTCTTCAACTTTTTATGCATGTATATGTACCAGAGACAATAAAACCACTAATCCCAGGAAAAGTGATTTTTTTAAATAATAAGTCCCCTTTAAATCATATGCACTAAAATGCTACAATAATGAATATACATGTAAACAGTACTATAATAAACTTATTTATACAGTTTATCAGGAAAACAAAAATGATGTGGGGTTGAGTGGCATGTTCGTGTTTTAGAAACATCTGCTAATCTTCATAGTTAATCAGTTTTTAACTATATGTACCCATTTTAAAGAGTTTAATTTCTGATAACATGAACATTTAAAACCTGTTTGAAATTCACAGCATTTGATTTTCATAAAGTATCTTTACCAATCTGTCAACCACAACTAACCCCCGAAGTAACTAAGCTTCTTGATAATGCCGCAGCCGTCTATAGCCGTAGGAGTCAGCTTTGAGGTAATATTGTAATATTTCATGTGATTATACTGGTTTGATTGTGGAAGGCTGCTCATACGTGCAGAATTTTGAATTACTGGCTCATTGCTCAAACTGGCAGAAATTCAGAGGTATTTATGCACTATTTCAATGCAGACTAAAAATGTGAAGGAGCGTTTTGGTGGTGGAGCTGTGACCCATGTTGACAGAGCATGCCTGGAATATGAAAGTTAAATGTGTGAGGAGACAGTGGAGAGGAGGAATTTGCTCCAAATGCTGATGCTACACTGGAGTGGAATATTTAATGTTTAAATCTCTTTCAGGGGAATTTGAAGTGTGACTAAAGGAAGGCATTGCTTCTCTGACAAATGATGCCAAACTTACAGTAACACACTTTTTTTTTTTCAAAGGCGTTCTCTCTAACATTCAGTACATTTACATGCAGCAAGAGAAATTCAAATTATTGCTTTAGTCCGACTGAAATCAGACTTTTAAAATGCATGTATACACCTTAGTCCGGCTGTAATCGAACCGTACTGGAGTTTTGGAAGCTCGGTTTCCCTTGCTGGATAATGCGATTTAAATCGGACTGCTCTGCAACCAGCCCCCCGCCCGTACCCCCTCAGGAAGTTAGACAGCCAGAAATGCGACCCTGCAACAACAGTAGTGTTATGGGGAGCCTAAGTCTCCTCCCCTTCCGGTCGGGCCAAGGGTCCCCAGACCAAAAAAATAATGAATGGAAGTCAATGAAGCAATAGAAGTTATTTTCTGGTACGCTTTGTCCTGCGTCCTGAATCACACATATGTTGTATTTCGATTTAAATAACTAATGATGTACATTTTGAATGTGTTTGTCCAGTGATTTGGGATTTATTTGATTGTAAAAATTTGCATATAAAATGTCTACAAATCAGAAGTCGCATATATGACTCCATTTGGCTAACGGGAGCTAACACTAGCTATAGCACATAAAACACTCGCCTACAGCTTGTAGAGCTTCTCCTCCATGAGTCATCACTTGTAGCTGCTACTTTCCACATGGTCAGATTTATAGTGTTTTCCTCCATGTTTAATCCTCTTTTCTGCGGCCTGGAGACTACGATCTTCGTTCTCCTTCTTCTTCTGCAGTTTTGGTCTGCTAAACATTTCTACACGTAACCTAAAGTAACTTTTGCCACCGGTCAAAAAGCAGTGTCTTCTCTGCATCAAAATGTGTCTTTAAAATTTTTGGACATCATATGTTCGCTCCACAGCACATTTCAAACTGGATCTGAAAATAACTTTTATCGCTCCATTGACTCTCATTCGTTTACTTTGGCATTGGGGGGCCATGGACTGGAAGTAGAAGGGCGTGACTTAGATTCCCCATAAGAGGCATATGGCCTCGAAAGACCAATGGCCGCTGGCTGCTCTGCTTTATGACCGCATACCATGGAGGCCGCCATTGCTCCTCCATTGGTGTAGTACCTCCATTTGGCCGCTAGGCCCCCATTGAAAAGCATTAGACTTTAGACACGTTAAAAACAACTTTAATGCCTGGTGCCCATTTTTTTTTTAACTTTCTATTGCTACATATTCTTCCAGAGATAAGGCTGGGCTCGTCAAAAACATAGGCACCAGGCTGGTTTTCGTAAGATAATTTTTTGAAATCTTGCATAATTAATGAGGGGGCCGGACTTTGATTGATAGGCTGTTTCGTTGGACTTTAATTATAGTAACACTACATTTTAATAATTATTTCAAGTTACTAGTTCTTACCTTTTGAGGCTTGAGAAATAGGAGAAACGTCAGAGGAGCGCAGATACGGCAGCAGTCAGGCATGGGGCTATTATCCTTTAGCTTAGCTAGCCAAGTTTAGCATCAGAGCTAAAGACGCGGGGGCAGAATGGGCGCGATTACGACCAAACTACACGCCCATACACGCTCCGCGATGACAGAGTCTACAGTGAAGATCCCGCCCCTATGCCCTTTTTAGGAACATGCTTCGTCAGAGCTGGGGAGGAGGAGTCTGTGAATCCGCCATGAATTCCCCCATGAAAGTGTGTCATTCTGGTAAACGGGTAGGAGTGAGGAGGTGCTGTCTATTCTTCTTTACAGTCTATGTCTAAGACAAATGTAAGCGATCAATCAGTGCATGTTTGGAATTACAAAGATGTGTTGTTACTGGGAATATCCTGTTTTAACTCTGTCTGCTTCATTCCCGCCAGCCTCAGTTTAATGCCTGCCTTACTGCCCAAAGCTGGAAGCTAACCGCTATTAGGTTAACACGCATGTCGCTATCTGTCATTGGGGAATGGAACTTACTTTATTTAATAATTCGATTTCCCTCCGCTACAGGAGGGAAGTCCTTAGTCCGATTACTCCAAAAAGTCTTTAGCTGTGCATGTAAACGTACTGATTGACAGAAATGTTAAGAGTGGCAGACGGATGAAACGTGAGAATTCGAAATAACAGAAAAATTCTTACAATGACCGCCATCTCCTACACACTCCACCCATCTATTCCTGAAATTCAGAAACAATGCCTGTTAAAAATTAAAGCAGCAAGAGGAATCGTCACTGAATTAAACATTTAATCAAAATAATGGAAATTCAACATAAAACATGACTTCCCCCTTGGCAAGAAAAACTGTTTTGTCTGCAGCTTGAGGAATATGAAACGTGTCTGATGAGTCATCACTTGTGGAAATCAATTAATTTAGTCATACAAGAGGTGCTAAGTTATTTATTGCCTGTCAGCCTCTGCTTTTAGTTCAATTTAATTTCTCACTGCAGAAGAAAACAGTGAAGGTGCAGGAAGATAATATTTCTTGCACAGAAGTACGATCCAAACATTTGTCCTTGTTTTTGCTGGACAGTAAATGTATTAAAATATTTCCTGATTAACAAATACCGGCAGTGTTTTTTTTTTTTTAGGTTTAATGTCACATTACTCAATGTGTGCAACAAAATAACATGCTGAATGAATTAAAGGACTCAAAGCTTTGTACATGGACCCAAGTGTACATGCTCACTCTAAATGCAAGGTAAAGGGAAAATAAGTGACATGACCCGCTATGTAGAAGCTCTGCTGTAATGACATTAAGATTCAACAAATATTGATGTCAAGACATATCAACATTCCTGTTTCAGTTTGTTGTTTCCCTCGAAAGCTATAAATCATGTTAAACAACTGTATTTAGTCAATAAACTTAAAAAAAAAAAAATTTGGTGCTTCTACAGCACTTACTACTGCATGTCTGTCTATTACCTTTGAAGGTGTGCTTTCCAAAACTCGTCAGACCATATTGTCTGTATAACAAGCCAACAAATGCTTTAAAAACTGCCACATAAGTACTGCTAGCTCACTGATCCTGTGTTTAGTGGTGTCTTCTTCATGAGTAGAGGCATTTATAAAGCTACTGCTGCACTGATTTAGATTTCACATAATTGGACACACCAAATTTCCATTGACATCTGAAAAAGAGGCTTTTTCAGAACTGGATTTTACAGGGACTATATCATGCTATTTCACAGCTTTCAGCTTCGGGGATAGACATATATATGATCAAATCTTACCATTGGTGTTATATATTACATGGTGTTATACGTTATATATGTATTAATTTGTCCCGAAATTTAACTTGTATCCTGTATTTAACTTGTACGATAATATGTTATCGTTGGTGTTATACAGTATTAATTTAACTAATAAACTTGTAACATGTAGTTAATGTAACCAAGAAGTAAAAGGGCTCATTTCTCTATAATGCTGCCTCCTTTCAGAGGTAAACCACTCTGCCTGCAGGGCGGTGCAGACACCTCTAGCACTCCCTTGTTTTCACCTAGTGATGTCACAGGTCGAACTCAGTCATGTTCCAGGAGAGGGAGGGGCAGCTGCTCAGAGAGCAGGATTAGAAAGATTACTCAGACATCCGTGAATTAAGCCAAAAACCACTCTGGTGGGGGGTTTTTAATGAGAAAATTGCATTACCAGATGATTGAAAACTCCAAGAACTTCATTTCGCATTGTATAGGCACTTAAAAGGGGCTACATCATGCTGCTATAGGATACCATTTTTTGTGAGACCAAAGAAAGATTTCCTGCCTGACAGGACAATAAAGTACTTTTAATAGAATTCAATCATCTGAATCAGGTGTGTTATGGCAGAAGCAGATAAACCTCTGAAACATACAGAGGACTGTACCTTGAAGACCAGGGTTGGGAAACGTTGGTCTAAGTTTAATTTTTCATTCATGTTCCATATATAATACTGTTTATTTCTGTAACATTGTGTGCCAGGCAGCATTGTTTGTGACAAGGCAAATTTATAAAGCACACTTCAGAAACAAATCAATTCTAGGTGACCTTTTCAGCAGACCTTTCATGCCCTTTTAAATGGGCTGTGAGGAGTGACTGGGCAAAAAAAAATCTTGGTTGAGCTGATGTACTGATAAATTTCCTTTTCTAGTCAAGTACTAGTATTCACATGAACAGTTGGAAAAAAACTACAGTTCCACAATAATTTTGTATTCATACAGCATTAAGGGGTAAATTAACTACAAAGGATGTTCTGATCAGTAACATGCAGACTGTTCAGCATTTAATAAATTAGTCAGTGTCACCAGCAAACTGAATCAGAGAGAAAAAGGAAAATGTCACAAGCCTAATGGTTCATTCACACTGCACGCTTTGTTGGCGTCAAAAAAATGCTCACAACGCGACTATTTTGACTCCTTTACATTTTTAGGCTAAAGCGTGCAAAACAGCGTGGGCGGGCCTTTCTCTGCCAGATGTTTTAAACAGTGGTGGATCATGTCTGGCTAATCAACGCTGACTTTGGGTGATGTCACTACAGTGAGAAGTTCTGATTGGTTAATGTGTAGCGTCCAGAGTGTCAAAAGCGTCAAAAGGTATCGCTGCAACACAGACCGCTACAGGAAATCCTTTCTCCCCACAGCCATTATGGTCTACGACCACTCCTTGAAAAATGAATTAGTAATGAGCTACAACAAAATTTATTTTCCCTCTGGGATCAATTAAGTATTTTTGAATTTGGTTGAGATTTCTTATAAAAATGTGAGAGAAATGGTGAGCAACAGTTCTGCATGAAAAAAGAGGAATGGATTTATTCCAAGCATGATCTAGCAAGGAATGTCACGTAACTAACAACTATCATTTAACTAATATTACCTGCTTGCAACAGCATAACTCAACTTAGCTTGTATCATTGGGCCCTTAAAGTTTTTTGGGCCCCAGGAAGTTGCCTACCTTTGGCTAATGGTAAGCTCGCCTCTGAGCAGAACAAGGTGTCTTATGCATTAACTTTATCTTTGTCCAGGTAATTGATGAACCTATTCCAATTATTTAACTGTGAACTGAAAATCTAAGATACCTATGATTACTTGAATTAGTAACTAAACAAGCCTAGCAAACTTCAGTCGGTTTCATATTTCAGATCTGTGATATTAAACATTTTCACATTCTGAGAATAAACATCTGTAAAATACTGACGCTAGTATTAGAGTAATTGAAAAAATCCTGACGATCAAAGGGTCTTATTCTTAATGCCTATTTAATTAAAAGTGTCATTAACACAGACGAACGGTACAGGTTCTTTAAGTTTGACCTTGTTTCCATTTGACAATGCTAGGGCTTGATATTTTAACAGGCATCATTGGGTTCATATGAATTCAAAACGTATCAACTATCTTTCAGCCTATAAGCTTGTTCTTAGGTCGGCTTTAACAGATCTTTTATTCATACTTAGCGATCATAATTGGGCTTCTAATGGTGGTAAAAGGACACCAGTCGTAGACACAACAAGGGCCTCAACATCTTTACAAAAGCAGACATTTTTCTCTTTTCTATCCTTGGGGATCGCTAAGACATCTTCGGATAAATACACAGAAAATGACACATTTAACCCTCCCACCCTCATGAAACAAACCTTTTAAATGCAAATAGCTTGAAGAGTCAACTGGGTTCTTACTGCACATTTCATTGAGTGCTGCAGGGGCGGCAGTAGGGTGCAAAGATATTTTTGCTCTAAAGTTTGTCATCCTTATAAAAACACTGAAGGATTGCTATTCAAATCAGGCAACTCAAACAAATGGGGAGAAAACCTTTTTTGAAGAGAAGATGGGGTGACGTGTTTGTAAAGTATGGGTTTGATGATCACAGATTTGTTTTATTTTTTTTGGGATTTCAGGAATTCTTAACTTAAACAACTGCTTCAAATACAAATAGATTTGGACAAGATGGCAGCATTGGACCTCGGTGTTTTTAGTGTGGAAACTTAGACCTGGGTTTAAATGTTCCTACAGACTGGAGCTTGTTTCTTTTCAAGTAGGACTTCATACTGTTATTTAGTTCCAATACTGGCTAAATGGGAGCTGCAGTATCACTGTACGTGAGCCAGTGCAATCTATACACTTGCACTATTCACAGATTACTGCAGTCAACCATCCCTGCACAGTTCGGTGGTAGAGTCTCACTGCCATCTAGTGACCATAAAGGAAAAAATACTTTTCATGTACAAATTCCACACTTTTTACAAACCACATTTGGTCAAACTGTCAGTCCTTACCCCTTTTTTGAAGTATAAATACAAAAAGGTCAAAGTGAAGGAAGGAAGGAAAAAAAAACTAATGGGGAAATGGGAAGAAGGGAACAAAAGGAATGAGTTGAAAAGGAACAGAAGAACCTAATAAAAAATATATAGATAGATGAATAAAAAATTTTGACAATAGCATACGGGAATAAAATGAGTAAATTCCAGTATTTTTTCCATTCTGTATTTTTCTTTTTTGCATTGAAATCCAGACTTGGTTATTCTGTCAATCAAATTCCAGACTTTTTTCAGGCGCCACAGGGAATACGATCCCCAGAATGCATTTTTAACATTCAGTTTAAATGACCTGCAAAATTATTCAAGTAGGTTGAAAACACCATAATATGCAAAGGAAAAAAAAGAGCTTTTAATTATGCAGTTTATCAGCAATATCTTAAGTACCTCAAATGAGATAAAAGTTATCCAAATCAAACAAGAAAAGCTCTGCGTAGGAAGATTTAAATACAACTAAACACTGAAGAGAAACAGGTTAAATGCTGTTTGTTATACAAAGTTTTTTTTTGTCTCCAGCTTTCATCAGAGCCTTTATGGCTCTCGCCCTCATCTCCAACTCCAGCAGCTCCAGCTGTTGAATCGACGGCGAACAAACCGAAGCTCCGCCTTGAATGGCTACATCGCCCCCTGCAGGCTGTAACGTCGCACCGCTGGGCTCTATAGCTTCCTCCTTGCTCGACGCGGAAGGCAGTGCTAAGATTTCACTGACACTTTTGTCTATGTCACTCTGAATGTCCTTCTTCGTCTCTGGAGCTGCTGCTTTGAGGTTTACGGAACACCCGTCAGATCGCTCACCACCGCCGCTTTCCACTTTTGCTGCCACCTCATCTGCTTTGACGGCCTGTTCCTCTTTCGGCCCCTCGATGTCGCTGTCGTAAGCGTCTGCGTTTATGCTCAGGACGTCGCTCTCCTCGCCAGAGACACAGCCATCTGATTGAAGGAGTTTTAATCAGCCTTAACATGTTTTTATATTTAATTGTCTAAGAAGCATCTTTCCTCTAAGAATTTAAAATAATTACCTTGCTTTGCGTCATCGCTTTTAGACATTTCTTTCAAGCAGGAAGTGGAGTCAACAATATTATCCTGCCTGGGAATTAAAATTAAGATAATTACATAAATGCAATTAGCAAAAAGTATTAGAATTTTTGAAATCGTGCTCTAAATCAGATAAATAATTGCTCACTGGCTCTCTGAAGTCCCTTCATCACAGTTTCCGGCTGTTATCTCCTCCCCTAGAGGAACACTACAGCTTTGTTTTTTATCACAAAAACTGAATTTTTACAATGATTTGTTAAACTGGTCATAAAACTTACCTGCTAAGATCTGGGTGAGGTTCTTCTCAGAGATCGGCTCCAGCTGCTCCCAACATAGCTTTTTGATATCCTCCAAACTGCACTCCTGTAAACGACATCGGTGTTTGAATAAAGGAGTCAGAGAATTCAGAGTTTTAAATCGTTGCTTTTTCCGTTCACGCGAGCTACCTTGAGTTCATCAGGCAGCATCTTCCTGAGCTTCTTCTCCCCTAGCACGTGGAAACACTGCTCCAGCATCTCCTTCTTGTCGCTGATGTAAGCCTTGATGGGCTGGAAGGGCACGCTGAGGTCCAGACCACCTTCCTCGATATCACTGCCGACCCGGTCCAGTTCCGGGTCAGCGAGCTCGTCTTTGGAGTCCTGCGACACAGAGGAGACGAGGCCTTATCAGTCACCTAACCTTTTCGAAACAGTTTAATAAAAAAAAAAATGTCTCCATTTATTTGAGAAATTTGTGTGATAAAAAATAAATAAAAACGGCATAAATTGTGCTGTATGCAACTATATAGCAAGGCACACAGAAAAGCTCAAAAGGAGTAAGCTGAAGTTTGAAACTTGTTGATACTTACCCCTTTCTCACATTCTTTCTTTTCTTGACAACAATTGCTATGTTTCAGACATTGGTAATATTCAAAATGAATTCATATCTTGACAAAGTTATGTCTGTATACACTGTTGATCACAATTTGCATGTGGAAAAAAAAACAAAAAACGAAAGCAAATACTGAACACTATAGCATGTATAGCTTAGCTAGGAAGGAAAGAAATTATGATAACTAGGCACACGAAAGTTAAAAAGCTGACCATCTTTAAGATTTGAAGTAAAGGAAAAAGAAAAACACAAATAATGAATATGAATAGTTGAAA
Source organism: Apricaphanius iberus (assembly GCA_028564705.1). Taxonomy (NCBI): domain Eukaryota; kingdom Metazoa; phylum Chordata; class Actinopteri; order Cyprinodontiformes; family Aphaniidae; genus Apricaphanius; species Apricaphanius iberus. The sequence goes on along the minus strand of JAPXFQ010002814.1, from coordinate 1,164,371 downwards.
AAAAAGTTTATCCATATTCTGCATATTTTTCTCAAAAAAATTCCACATTTCCTATGCTTGAAATTTCAAGAACTTTCAGTCATGTTTGACAACATTTTAGATCATTCTGACAGAATTTGAATATGGAATCTGCAAAAGACGCACTGAGAATTTATGGAAGACGGACGAACTTAACACTACTGTACAGGACAGTGCTACTGGGAAAGCTACCAGTAGATGGATATTGTTTGTAGCCTATTTTTAAAAATCATCCTGGTTTTTCCCCTTCTCTTGTAGAGCAGCCGCTCTAGTGCAGAACTCTGAAAGCTTTACGATACTCAGTCAACCTAATTAAAACTCTTTTAGAGCCACAAATGTTACATGACCTTTAGAAAAAAAGAAAACATATTTTTTTAGAAATATCTACTGTAGAAAATGTCATTTGTAACGAACTATAATTGATCTTAAAATGGCATGTATTAACAAAAACAAGAATTGATGTGTCTTCTTGGATCAGATGTTGGTATATACAATAAAATCAGTGTCCAACCTAATGAGAAGAAAAACGGATATTACTGATACCTGTAGAGCCATTTTTGTGGAAATTCAGTGCAAAATTCCGTGTTGTATTTCTATATAAAAAAATTGGTTTCTTCCTCATCATTTACACATTTACGATACTTCTGCCGTCTTTTTTTCTGTTGTTATCTGAATATTAACCAGCTAATAAGCACATTCGGTCGCCATGTTTATTTTACTTTGTCTTTGGCAAAATCCAGTCTGAGTCTATACTCTGCCCCCTAGTGGGGTTCTTCAGTACTACATGCAAAGCAGTTAGAAGATGCAATTTGTTGCTTGCGCCAACATGAGATTTAAAAAAAATATATACATTCAGCCTTAGAACATCAATAATTCCCACTAGAATTATAATAATTTTAATATTTTTCATATCATTCATCTGTGTTTGGAAAAAAACAATATGATGCAATCCATACTGAAGGATTCACGGGTTGAAGGTGGAGGTGTGAGAACTCTGCAATCGCTAAAACAAAGATGCATCGCACTGACGCAAACACCGAAATGAAGGAAAAACTAAGCGCACCCTTTTTCAGTTGCATTGACTTATAAAGAGCATGAGCTAAATATTTTATCCGTACCAGCTTCTTAACCTGCATATTTTTTCCCACCGTCTCAAGTACAATCTGACCACACTTCTCTTGTTTTAGATCAATTTTACCAGATATTGTTTTATTTCCTAAATAGCACAGCAATGAGAAAAATAATATGTCAGATCAATCTATTAATGTCTTTGAGGTAAAAATAATAAACTCATTATCTGGGGTCCATGTTTGCTACAACACAAAACCAGGGGCATGAACACTTTTACATCTATTTACTGAAATACATATTGGTAAAGTCACATTCACCATTATTATCACACATTTTCCTAATACTGTGCAGCTTATACAGTATCAGACCTTATGGAGTGGCAAGAAGAAAGCCATTTAGGCGACACAGCAAACATACAGATGAAGGTGCTCTGCTCAGATAAAGAATCTAAATTTTCAGCCTACATGCAAAACATTGTGTGTGGTCCAAAAAAAGCGTAAACACATCAACCCAATAAAGAAACATGGTGGAGGAAGCCTCAAGGCATGGGGCTGGTTCACAATTAAGGCTGAACATACACCCAGAGCAATACTGGACAGTTAAAGCCCAGACCTATATTCAATTGAGAAAACATCGCAAAACCCGATAATCGGTCTTCTGACACGCTCAACATCCAATCCGATTTAGCTTTTTTTCTTCTTCTTTTTCTCTAGATGTCCGAAGGCATTAAAGGAAGAGGGAAAAGTGAGCATCTAAGAAGAAACCAATCATAATATGGAAAAACATGAAAAAAGAATAATTTAGAACTCCCAAGTATATCATACAAGTTCCACGTGTAACGTAGAGAAAATCATCTTTAAACAAAGAAAAAAAAAGGTCAACTCCATCCCACTGCACATCGACATTAACATTTTTTTCTTTTCTTTTCAACGCATCCACCATCTATCTCCTAATGTCTCCCGAAGACATTCACTGATGTACTTAAGGAGTGCAGCTCGGAGGGAACACCACCTAAACGAGCTAACGTGAAAATTTTACCTCTAATTTAGACTCTGAGCTGCGGCGTTTGTTTCTGCTCTGTCGCTCCTCGGAGCGCGAGTGCTTCCTTTTCTTCTCCGAGCCACTTGGTTTCTTTTTCAGCATATTTCAAAGAAACGAAGTAAACGCTGTAACAGTTAACCCACTAGCTACTTTGGTTTGTGTACAAATTACGTCAGAAGACTAGAAAAGCTACTTCCTCTTCTTCCTGACAGAGGGACTCATGGCTCTTTACTACCACCAACTGGCGAGGGTCAATGATGAGAAAGAACTGTTGTCACTAGAAAATTTAAAAACAAATTTATGTTCTAAATAGTAACATTAACTTAAGTTACTTGGTTTTTTTTTTTTTTTTTTTTGGGGGGGGACTTTTTTTTGTCACTTTTACCTGAGTTTTACCATCATGACTTATAACTATTGCCATTTGATAAAACAGTCTGGCTTCTCTGTCCACTGCTTCACTACATGAACAAACTAATTTTAAGTCAAAATGCACCCAATTCACATACTGTTTATGTTTAACGAAAACTACTTGTTTATGCACAAACTTTGTGGTTTTAATTTCATTTTCTATCTGCTGAACACTTGGGAGATCAAGTCGGCTACAGTTAAGAGTACACAGTACTTGTAGATGCTGTCACTAGAAGTAGCTTACTTTGCATTGTTCTAAGAAGATATAAATTACTTGCAGTAAGTATTGGTTTTTATAAGTTATGCTGAACAATTTTTTTTATTCAGAAATGGTGCTTCATCTAGTGCTGATCAGACCACAAAGCGCTTCACACTACATTCAGTCATTCATCCACACGTTCACACGATGATGGTAAGCTATAGTCACAACTGCCCAGGGGCATGCTGACAGAATTTAGGATGACAAAAAATAGCATAAGTGGGTCCTTTGACAACCACCAGCAGGCAAGGTGGGTGAAATGTCTTCCAGGACACAACGAGTGAGTCAGACAGAATGTGGGCTTGAACCAGCAACCCTCTGATTACAGGATTAGCTTCTACTTCCTGAACCATGGTCGCAAAATATGTTGATATAGTACTTACTTGAGTAAAATTTTTGGCCACTCTTCCTACCTCTAGTTAAGAATTTTTTTTTCTTTTTCAATGTTAATGTTTAATGTTAATTTTAACAATATATATATATATATATATATATATATATATATATATATATATATATATATATATATATATATATTTTTTTTTTTTTCTCTCTCTGATACTTCTAAAAGTTAACCATAGCAGGTTTGGTGTTTCCTCTGGAGGACATCTGCTATTAGCACTTTCACAAGCTACTCCCCAACTTCAGCTGAGTCTTTCAAATGCAGGCAAACAATCAAGAGCTCTTCCTGAAGAGTCATACCTGGTCCAGATCACTGATGAAGGAGAACCGAGAAACAGTCTGCATGAGTACCAACGCCATGGTTGGAGGAAATGGATGAGGGATGAGCTTAACATGCAGACAGGAAAGAAAACGTATTAGAACAAAACAGGTGGCTGTGACTCAAACCATACCTGTTAATACATGCAGCGATAATACTGTAATTAGAGAAAAATGAGAATGCATATGGAAAATTGTTTGTTTAAGTATCACGTCTTTAATGTAGAATCTTAAACGTTAGTACAGTTACCTGATTTTTAAAACAGTTGGTTTTAATTAGCATGAAGCTTTTTAGAGAGCTCCTGCATTCTAATGACTAAGACTGTAGGCTTCACATTACGTTACATACTACGAATTATTCATCATTCCTATTAGTATCTGTGTTACAGCTGTCTCTCTAAGTAGCAGGTGTCTTTCCTGTGACTCTCATGCAGCTTACAGAAGAGCAAATATAAGAAATTTCCATTCCATCAGATTTAAAACTCACTTTCTGTTTTAGCAACGGCTGGATCAAAAATCATCTTCCTCAATTTTACATGGTCTTACCATCTCCTCATTTCCATTCTTCTTTAACATTACATTACATTCAGCAAGTCAGATTCAGGAATGGAAAATAATTCAATTTATTAAAAAATAATAATTCTACTTATTCATATCTCATGTCAAACTTAATAGTAAGTGACTGGTAGTGAAACGACTATGTTAACAATAATGTAAAGTACATTGATCCAAAAGGAAAATGCAGTTATTTGTTGTTGATGTATGGATTTGAAATATCAGACGCGTGTGAAAAAACCAAGGCGCAAAATAACTGCCCATGAACTGAGAAAAGTCAAGCGTGCAGCTGCCAAGATGTCACTTGCCACCATTTTGGCCATATTTCAGAGCTGCAACATCACTGGAGTGCCCAAAAGCACAAGGTGTGCAATACTCAGAAACATGGCCAAGGTAAGAAAGGCTCAAAGACGACCACCACTAAACAAGACACACAAGCTGAAATGTCAAGACTGGGCCAAGAAATATCTCAAGACTGATTTTTCTAAGGTTTTATGGACTAATGAAATGAGAGTGAGTCTTGATGGGCCCGTGGCTGGATTGGTAAAGGGCAGAGAGCTCTAGTCCGACTTAGACGCCAGCAAGGTGGATGTGGAGTACTGGTTTGGGCTGGTATCATCAAAGATGAACTTGTGGGGCCTTTTCGGGTTGAGGATGGAGTCAAGCTAAACTCCCAGTCCTACTGCCAGTTTCTGGAAGACACCTTCTTCAAGCAGTGGTACAGGAAGAAGTCTGCATCCTTCAAGAAAAACATGATTTTCATGCAGGACAATGCTCCATCACACGCGTCCAAGTACTCCACAGCATGGCTGGCAAGAAAGGGTATAAAAGAAGAAAAACTAATGAAATGGCCTCTGCGTTCACCTGATCTGAACCCCATTGAGAACCTGTGGTCCATCATCAAATGTGAGATTTAAAAGGAGAGAAAACAGGACACCTCTCTGAACAGTGTCTGGGAGGCTGTGGTTGCTGCTGCACGCAATGTTGATGGTGAACAGATCAAAACACTGACAGGATCCATGGATGGCAGGCTTTTTAGTGTCCTTGCAAATAAAGGTGGCTATATTGGTCGCTGATTTGTTTTTGTTTTGTTTTTGAATGTCAGAAATTTATATTTGTGAATGTGGAGATGTTATATTGGTTTCACTGGTAGAAATACAAAATTGAAATCGGTATACATTTGTTTTTTGTTAAGTTGCCTAATAATTATGCACAGTAATAGTCACCTGCACACATAGATATCCCCCTAAAATAGCTAAAACTAAAAACAAACTAAAAAAACTTCCAAAAACGTTCAGCTTTGACATTAATTTGTTTTTTGGGTTCATTGAGAACATGGTTGTTGTTCAATAATAAAATTATTCCTCAAAAATACAACTTGCCTAATAATTCTGCACTCCCTGTAGATCTCAGTATGTCCAAACTAATGGCACTGATTCCCAGCTGCTGACAGTTACCCGCGAGCTGCCACAGAGGTCAGTATTGAATCCGTTTTTGTTTCTTATGTGTTTTAACGATCTTTGTCTAGTTTCAAAAATATTATGACACTGAAATATAACAAGTGACTGAAATAAAATTTCTTAGAGTACGTTTACAAAATAAACTTAGCTGGAAGCCCGATATAAACTATGTCAAGCAAAAGTTATGTAAATCTCTTGCAATGATATCTAATGTTAACGAACTCTTAAATGAAAAAAACATATATTTTATTCTGGTCCCTGGTTCTCCCGTACATGACCTATGGTCTAGTAGTTTGAGTAAACATGTACAAAACCAATTTTAACCCAATAAGTATTATTCAAAAAAGAGCTCCGCTTTGTGAATAAAGTGGCTTACAGGCCACATACATATGAGCTTTTCATCAATTTAAACGCATTAAAATGGAAGGATTTGGTTGACTTTAAAGCAGCACCATTAATGTATAATATAAGCAATTACAAGTTGCCTGTGCATATCCAGGGGTTGTTCCAAAAACGACACTGCGTTCATAATTTCCGAAAGAATTAAATGCTTCAAAAAAACGTATGTGAGAACAATTGGAAAACAGCATTATGTTTCTTTTGTTGGGATTAATGTGTGGAGTGAGTTGCATCAAGAGCAAAAAGACTGTAAAACCTTAATTCTGAATTCTTAATTTTGAAGACATCAATTATAAAATAATGATGATCGATTGCACAATTCTTCTTTTTTTCTTTCTTTCTTTTTGCTTTTCATTGTGAGATTCCAAACTTACAAAAATGTATAGGCTAATTGCATGCATATGACATTGGCAGTTTACGGCTTCACTGTTTATGATTTACATATACACTGGGATAGGCGTAATAAGCTTCAGCTTCTGCCTATTCCATTTGAGACTTTATGTTAATCTATGTCGTTCTAATCTCAAGGTTCTTTTTCTCATTATATCAAAGGTTTCTTGTATTTATTATCTTTTGTTTTTATTTAACTGGACTGAGAAGCGGATATCAAGGTGGTGACGACACAAGCAAAGCTGTAAATCAGCCTAATTGGCTTCCCCGCCTGTGTCTCAAACAAAGCAGGAGCCAATGCTATGGCTGCCTGGGCGCCATGGTGACAGCTGTCTCCCCATAATGCAGGTTGTTATCCTCGTGCCACTCGCCAAATTATGCAGTGGATGTGGAGCGAGGTGTGCATCGATCACGACCATGCCTCAACGAGTTTTCTTTGCAACATCTGCTCCCATGTGTCTGGATATCACCTCATTAAAGGGGCAATAATGGAGCTGGCTCTGTGGACCAGGGTGGGTTGAAGTGGGCCTGTGTGAGAAGCTGCGAGACGAGTCTGAGGTACATCCAAATCTGTGTGTCAGACTAAATCCTGATAACTGCTGCCAAACCTATTCTCTCTGCAGCGTTGTTGTGAGGCAATCCTGACTGAAATAACACATTACCCACATTCGCATTACATGGTGGTTACAAAAACATTACTCCATGCGTTTAAAAGTTGCATTGTTATCTGCTGGACACTAAATATACTTTATCTCATGAGGGTTCACCCTGTGAAGTAGGTTTGATAAATAGTGGTAAATAAATTGAATTAGTCAATTAAATAAAGTTGCATTTGATACCACAGAACAATGGCTAAAAGAAGCAATGTAATTTAATTTAAGGGTGTTATTTTGTTTTCTCATTAATGTACACTGAGTAATGTGTAAGATTTTTGCAGTCTTTGGTTAAAGCTGTAATAGCGGAGAGGTAACAAAGTGACCAAGCACATCTATGTGTTGCTAAGAATGCTAAGAAAATCCACTGTTTTATATATATATATATATATATATATATATATATATATATATATATATCATGTTACAGGAAAGAGTATCACTTGTGGCTGGAAAGAAAAGTGAAAAATTGCATAGGGAGGCAACCAATTCTTTCAAAAAAAAAAAAAAGGTACAGACTGTGCTCTACATGTGACGACAATGTGTAACATCTTTTAACTTAGTACTGGTCCATTTCAGTGTCCATTTAAGTGCTCATTTTATTGTCTATTTCAATGTGATTTTCATGTTGCTTCGGGGAGTACATGGGGATATGATTGGGGGGAAGGTGTATAAATGTTTAACTTATTTGTGTCTATGGGGGTGGAAAGGGGGGGATATGTATGTGGGGTTAATTTTTAATTTTGTATAGCACTTTGAACTGTATTTCATTGTATGAAAGGTGCTTTGTAAATAAAGTTGATTGATTGATTGATTGAATGATTGGGAGTGTGGTTGAACAAATACATTTTAACAATAGAAAAAAAGTTTGCTATAAAATAATGCCATTAACCCAAGTAAAACATGGTGGTGGCACCATCATACCCTGGGTTACTTTTATTAAGATGGAACTGAAGGTTTTTTCAAAGGGGATAGATTTTAAACACTTCTAAATACTGGTCAGCTTTGACCCCAAACTATCAGGTGTTTATCAGAAAGAAGATGGAGGGTAGATTTAATTTTTCAGAATTACTGTCAGAGTAAGTAACATCAACAAAAACTGGCATCATGACAGGAGCATTGAAGTTTTGAAGCAGCCAAGCCAGAATCCAGAAGGCTGTAGACAAGACATGTCCTCACAGTCTGATTGGTTTGGAGAAGCTTTGTAACTTTTATGGAATGGACACCAATTGCCAAGATGTGAGATGCTGGTCAATTACTTCTAAAGAAGACAAATATTAAGAGGTCAGTGTCTCCCCCCTAACCTCAGTGACAAAACACTATAGTGGTGGACAGTTTTTGAAAGTATTCAACAAAAGATATATATTTTTACATCTAGCACTAGCACAAACTAGCACTTCAACTAGACTGTACACATCTGACATCCTCAGTATCTATGACAATTTTTAACGATTTTCTTTTAAGGAGAAACTTAATATACTTGGGAACGCGTTTCAAACCCTTTTATCAAGTCATCTGTTACTCAGCCAGCCCAACTCTGTCATTTGATACTTCCTCATTTCGTCACCTCAGTTAGCTACACACACCTCACATGAAGCCATAAGTTGTGAACAGTAAACTTTCCAATCAACACCTGTTTTTGACAAAGCAACGCTTGAATTAATGGTGAGAGTAGCGAGTTCTCTTCCAGCTGAGGAAGTCCTGCTGTGTACATTTCTCACACCTGAGATTCTGGCTATTTTTTGGTTTACCCAAAATTCCACTTTATCTTCAACATCCATCTTAATTTGACGGAAACAATACCGCTTATTGCTTAAAACTTTGCTACACAACTACCTGTCAGTAGCCTACGACATGAGAGCTGACTATTATGCAACTTTGAAGAGGGTACGTTTTTGAACACCATTAGTGATTTATGAATAAAAATCATAGTTTGGTACCTGGGAATGTTCTTTTGGCACAGACTATACCAAACTAACAATTTTTTAACCCTCTATACTAAAACAATTCTAATGTTCTACTTCACTTTATCAGAATCAATCTTTTCAGAGAGAACATTTATTTATTGTCATGACATGTTGAATTTTATTGGATTCATTTGGGTAATTTATTGCATGGCAAAAAAAGAGCTTCCAAACCCGCTATGGAAAGCCGCGCGGTCACGGTTGGACAATTAGACAAACAAAATAAAACGTAAAGCATCTTTGTGTAGATGATCGAAAAAGACACATAGCGGAACTAACTGTAGCTATGTAGCGCCAAGCTTTCAGATCTGTTTCAAATAGCTAACAAGCTATGGGATGAAAGTCCTCAGATATGACCTGCTTTTAGGGAACTCTGATTTTGTTTTTGATTGTATACTCTTCCCCAATAACACGTACCAATATTTACGTATCATAATACATGAAGGGATCTCCTTAATATGATATCAGAGGTATTCAACTTGTCTTTGTGTTGGATGTTAAATGTATTTAAACTAATTTCCTTATAGTGATACAGTTTCTGAACATAGGGCTTAAAGTTGCTTATTACATATAGAATCTGAAAATTAAGTTTATACGTACTATGAGCATTACATCCTTGAACAAGTCAAAAACTAAGTCTCAAAATATGTGATCAATTAAGTGTTTTTATTATTTTTTTTGCTGGATTGATGATTTCATCATCTGTAAAACATATTAAAGAAACTGTAAAATCTAATGTAATAACCTTTCAAAGCTCGGGTTTTTGTTAAGACTGTTGAACATAGTACTTGAGAAACATTTCTGTGATTACGAATTCCCGTGTAACCCTCCCGACAAGATTACTTTTTTATGATAAAACAGTGACGTAAAATATCTCACCACAGCTGGGTTTAAGCTGTATATATATAAAAAAGGATATTTCAAATGTAATCTTTTATCATAGCAACTTGAGTTCCCTTTTCATCTGTAAGTTATATCACTTTGTTGATAACATTAACAGTGTTCACTTGTGCAGCAACAAACAGTTTAAAAAATGGATTTGCCATTATAACCATGGATTTCTATCACCTTCTCGATTTGCTCTCTCTAGTTTTCTTGTCATATATTGCAGCACAAAATTACATATCAGCTCAGACTTTTCCTCTTTCTCTGTAATTGTAAGAGTTTCAATGTATGTGCATTTCTCTCACTCTAAATAATCTGAAAAGCATCTCATACATAGTGTAAAAAAGGACCTGTATCCATTTGACCTTAACCACTCAGATTTACTTTTAAGCCTGTCCTGCCATAGTTATGCCACCTCAATAAACACCAATGTATTCATGCTGTAACTCTTTCAACTGTTTAGTAAGCATCCTCACCATAATAATTGCCTTATTTGATAGGGAGATCAGAATGATTAAAATGTCACTGCCTTGAGCCATCTGGACTCATCAATTTAGGGACCATTTAAGGCAAAAGCAAAATGTGAGATGCTGCATTGCAAAATAAATGTGGGTAAGGAGATAGCTGCAACTCAATCCGTCTGCACTCCTGCTGAGAAAGAGAGAAAGAGCAATGAACTCTGAAGTTTCTCTGGAACGGACCCAGCAGCTCGCTCGCAATGTTCCCAGGAGCTCTGCTCTGCTTGAGTTAGACTGAGCGAACAGACAGGCAGATATAGCCTGTCGGGTCTTGCAGGGTGAGATGAGAACCAGGCACAGGATGGGATTTGGCCTTCCTCTCTCCTTTCATTTAGTAATTGAGGGCTAAGACTGGAAGGAAAACTGACAGGATCCTTCCCCCTTGAGTTCCAACCCCTGATCCTGTAGAATCCTGAGGCACTGGTTCACTCAGGCTAGGCTGGTCCCAGACATTTTTCATTTAAAATGAACACAAGGAGGAGATAGGAGAGTTCATTGTTATCTGTTTGCTTGGGGATTGTCTCAGACTGTGCATACCACCTGTTTCTTTGAAGTTAAATTTAGGGCAACCTTCCTGGAACAAAACGGTTTGTGCAAGAAGCAGCATGGAGGTTAGATACAGAATAAGGCACAATTAGAAACTGTCTTCTGGTAAGAAAGACACCTTCAGACATTTTTAATACTAGATCTCAATTGTGTTTTCCATTAGCTATTATATGACTAATGAATATTGCAGACAGATTAATACTTTGTTCTATTTTTTTTTTAATCATCGTTGCTTTATACTGCTAAAATTAAAAATACACTACGGTATTCCTTAATAGTATTAAAACATTAAAAGAGTCACAGTTATTTTCGAACTTGGGACTCATGGGAGTTTTAGACTACAGATTTTTTAGTTTTCTGTAGCAGCTAGCTGTGCTGCAGTTCAAAAGCCAGCTTAGAATAGAATAGAATAATCCTTTAACTGTCCCACTAGGAGAAATTTGGTTGAATTTGCATCAAAAATTTGCAGTTTAAATACCTACAAATCAGAAGTCGCACATATGACGTCTGGGGCTAATGCTAGCTAGCACTGGCTAGGAATTAAAATACTCATAATGACCTTGAAAGCTTCTCCTGCATGCTGGCTCTCACTTAACTGAGGCTGTCTTCCCCAGCATAGCTGCCACATTCCAAATGGCCAGTTTTATATAATGATTTTCTTCACCTTTAACGCTGATTCCTTCGTCCTGGAGGAAGAAGGCAAGTCACAGCCATTTTTTCCCTTCTTCAGTTGTAGTCTGATGCTCCCCATAGGGAGCCTAAAGCCTAGTTTATGCTTCTCCGACCGCAAATTTGCACTGAGACGCTGACATATTGACGGATAAGTTTTTCGTTTATGGTTCTGCGTTTCTTTCTATCCACTCTCTAGGCTACTGTTTTTTGAGCGTTGCTCGACCAGGACATCAGGGGGTGCTAACCTTTCATGGCATCTTTGCCTACTATTGCAGCGTGTTTTTATTTTTTTTTCTAGGCTTGTGAACGCATTTCTTCCTCAAGGAACAATGGATGACAAAGTAGGTTTTGATTGAGCTGTAAAGCTTTTTAATAGAAGTGCAACTCAGAATACTCTAGAAACGCATGGAAACAAACACATCAGCCTTTTTTGTTGTTTTCCTATGGCTCCTTGTGTTCAAAATTGGCAAAAGAACATATTAGATCATTACCCTTTCAATATAAAGCATGTAATGGCCAAACACTGCATTTACCACTGGTTAAAGCGACTATGCATACGCTCTCCGTTGACAGAGAAGCATAGTTAAAAAATTGGGCTCTACTTCATCCGTCCTTGTGTAGATGACGGAGAGCCCTTGCGTTGACGAATAATGGTGTTGCATCAGTCTGTCTCCTTGAAAACAGAGAAGCATAAACTAGGCTTAAGTCACACGCCTCTACTTCCGGTCCATGGGCCCAAAAAAATGAATGAGAGTCAATGGAGCGATAAAAGTAATTTTCTGATCCCTTTTTAAATGCGCCGTGGATTGAACAAATGATAGCTATGACTTATAAAGACATTTCGATAAAGAAAAAATGCTGATTTTCATCCGACGACAAAGGTTACTTCAGGTTTTATGTAAAACCACCTAGCTATGAGCAGCTAAACTAAGAAATTACCATGGAAAGTTAGGTGAACAAATCATAAAACAATCTTCAAAATTATTTTCTCCTACCTTTCTGATTTCCTATTGGAGCTCACCATGCTGCAGTGTATATGTTAGCTGACAAACAGAAGATTCAGGAACTTTATAGTTTGCTTTCTGCCATCATCAGCTTATAACATTACTAACATATTTAGCCTACCTTAGTAACTGTATGAGGTTCCTGCTGTTTTTTAAATCAAAGTTTTGTTCAGTTAATAAATACATCATTAACAGAGAGCAACTGCTTTACTTTTAAAACAATTGTGATGCATGAACCGTAACTGTTTAGATGCGTAAATCTAAGGAAATAGTAAAAAAAATAGTCCAAACAGAAAATATATCTAAAATAAGGGGTTTAACTGTCATTTTGGATGTCTTTACTCTTCAAAAAAAAAAAAAAAAAGGTAAATTATGAGCACCACCAATGTTTAAACAAACACTTGACTATATAATTTTGAAATGTATGGAGCCAGGGTGGCATTCTTACTTACATGGCTTCGATCCAAGCATGGCTCTAAGTCCTTAGCAGCCCACTGCATAAAGAGCAGAGATTGATGAACAAACACACGAAGTTGTGCCAGTAAAAGTAAGCTGGCAAACTTCCACAAAACAATTCAGCTCACCTTTCTGCCAACAGTTGAAAGAACCATACTGTGCAACAGAAGAAGAAAACCCTCCTCACTACTGGATATATTCATTGGTTATTTATCCACCTGGCTAATGCTTCTTAGGGTTGCAGAAAACCGACATCATAGGAAGCCTCAGTTTCAATACTGCAGAACTCTGGAACCAACATCCTCATATGACACAATATCGCTAACATTTTGCAATGTTTTTTTTAACTTTAATATCTTTTTAAGATATATCTATAGAGATTAAAACAATATTTAAATAATTTTACTTCATCGTTTTACTAAACAATTTAAAGTTTACTCTGTCATAGATTAGCCATGCTATGTCAAAGTTTTTCTGAATTATCTTCAATACTAATCATCACAAAAATGGTCAAATTTGTTAACTACCTTCATACACTGCAGACGGTTAGCAGTACTTGCTTTCAAATTTGCCGTGGTTAAAGGCAGGAATGTATGATGTTATAGAAAAAAAATAGAAAAACCTCTGGGTTGCTTTGAAGGTCTGCTACTTCCAAGTCTGATTGACAGTTTCCAAATTCAAAGTTATACTGCTATTTCCAACTGTCAGAGAGATATTTACTGTCACTTAAGCTCTGAATTAATCCATGACAAATTTCAGAGCATTTTTCCCCCCATACACTCTGCTGAAGAAGGAATCAGGCCAGGTAAACATACAAATCATACATTGTAAGCATTTGTAGACAGAGAAAACTACTATTGTATAAATGTCCAACATTATAACATAAAGCTAAATTAGGAAACCTGGACTGTGTTTGTCTGTAATGAATTCAGGTTTGGGTTTCAGCATTTCTGTAGATGGCACTGTTTCATTACAGAAGTGATAAAAAGCGTTTCACAAGCAGAGCTCGTTTCAGCATTAGTGTGGTGTCAAGCTGTGACAACCTATCCCTAAATTCAGCAGCAGTTACACACTTTAAAGGATTTATTTTTTGAGAAGCGCCCCTTTACAAATAAAATTAAGGATTCGAGCAAAGTTATTATAAATCGTATTTTTTTTAGAGTAAGAATATTCAAACTGTGGTTTTGTAGATTTATTGATCTTCTATTCAAAGAAAGATTTTTTAAAATAATTTATACATTATATGTTTCTTCTTTGTTAAAAAAAGTTATTTGCACCCTGGTTCTCAGGAGGAGGAAGGACAAAATAGCCCTTTATTAAACTGTTTTTTATTTTTTTCAGAATTTGGAAATGCTCATGTAGTTTTCACCTATCTCTGGTGGCACTGAATGATGTGGAAAAAACGGAATCCTGATGGAATATATAGTCATTTTTAGACTTTCTTAGCTTGTGTAAAAAGTGATGATATACTGTATCTATTTGTAAATTGATGCACCTGTAAATTAACAATCTAAACCTTGCAGTGTCATTTTTTGTATGAGCATCTCTTTTCTTATTGTTTTCTTTTAGCCTGTTATGATTTTTTCCACTGCTGTATCCTTTACTCCATCCTTCTTTCCCTCATTCCTGTTTTCAGAATCAGGAGTATTTTTTTACTCTCAAACATGTCATGAGTCCATAAAAAGGTTAAAATTTTGCTGAATCTTGAACAAAGAAATACTTTGTTATTCTTCTGATATACAAGTGCAAACAGAAAATCCTATTATTCATCTTGAATAAAGATGTACAACAGGATGTTCTATTTTGTATGGTATAATCCCTGAAATAAAATTAATTAAGTAGTGTGGTAATTTTTGTTTTCTGACTCTAAATTCCCCCAGACAAACACATACCCCTTCCTTGCATCTTTCTGCTGGTCTAACATAATCAGAAAAACTAACTTTAATTTCAATCCAAATTATAACATTTCTTCAATCAAATTGTATTAATTTACTTCCAGTAGTCTTTTTTGTTTTGTGTCTGACATTTCTCTTGGCTGTGCAGCTTCCCTGTATAGCCATTAATTATCACTATTTTGTCCAGTCATATTTTGTCTGTGTGTTGCTAGGGCCAATCTAATCTGCCAAAAGCCTTCAGAATCAGTAGAGCAGACATACAATAACCAAACTATAATACATCCGACCTGTTTTTTTGTTAACCAATCAGCTTTCAGATTGGCCTCCTGGCCCACAATGATGTCTGAATCTTTCTGCACACTATCTGGTTGGTCAGATGAAAGTTATCACAGTTATGTGCTACCTGCAAAGCACATCTCCAACAATTCGCAAACATACATTCTTTAGATTTAAAAAAAAAAGTCTATTCAGAATGGCTGAAGGTGGAGGAAAAGGGACAGATTTGGTTGTAGATGTATTTACTATGCCATTTTCAAGATGGAACCGTCAAGAAACATAGCCAGAAACACACAGCTCTCAGCATTAGTATCCATGTCAATGAAATAGGAATTACTCTTGGACCTGAAGTGCGAAGATAAACTGTACAACAGAGTCATTGAGGTCTAGGTCTTAAAAAAAAGAGGGAAAGATGGATTATATTTAAATAAGCAGACGATGTGGAAAAGATCAATGTTGGTGAGTGCAAACATTTTATTTGTATTTTTCAAGATTTTCTTGTTTTATTTTGTTACTAATCAATCAATGGTGATAAAATAATATGTCAAAAATGCTATAAATTAAATAAATTTGGATCCACTGCAATTTATAATATAAATAACTCACCAGCTTCGCTAACATTTTAGGTTGTTATGCTATCTTTGAACATAATGGTAGCATTGGCCAAGTCATGTCAGGCCTAATGATGTACTCTTTCCAATCACTGGGATTTTGTGTTTTGCTACAGGAGACAACTGAAAATGGAAGAAACTAAAGTGTTGAAATGTATGAGAGAATATTCCATGAGGTTGTATTGTATTTACCACTGCGTGCATAAAAAGGAGTTATGAATTTAACCTCGATGCACTGTGCAGGAAAGTCACGCTCTGTCAAACAGCCATCCTTAAGCGCTTTGACTGGAGGTAGAAATAGGCCTCTGCTGTGCACGGCGATGACTGATACAGCATGATAATACTGTTTCAAAAGCAACGCTCCCACTAAATATGACAATACAAAGCGCTGGGTGTGAACTTCTGCAACTCCCACGCCACTTTCAACTCTTAGTGCTGACAAACTACAAAATGCAATACATCACTGATGCCTTAACCACTGATGTTCCCCCGTCAGTGGTCCACTGTGTACCCTCATCATCCATCACAAGTTTCTACCTGTCTCTTCTCTTTCTCCTTACACCTGCTCTTCTCACAAATCAGCTCCCAGGATGGAGTTTGTCTATTCCTCCAATATCATCCGTTTCACGCTATTCCACAAGTGTTACTTCCAACAAAATACCTCTACATCTTAGTCCAGTGCCTGGATCGATAACTTGGAGAGACTGGAATGAAGATTTTTATTATACAAGCGGCTAAGAAAAAAGGTAATATACACAGTTAGTTAGATGCTGCAGACTCTTAAACATTTTTAAAAGTGAGGCGAGATGTTTACTTAGACTGCTTAAAAAATGTCTTTCTTTTTCTCTTATCTTGCAGTTAACAAAACTAAGGTTTGTTAGCATCATCAAAATTACTTTTCTTTGCTAAATGACTGAATGGGGGATACATAATACATTCTGAAGGTTACATCAATAGATTTGCCTTTAAAATTTTACAACTTATGTTAAAAATTTGAGCATTTTCCACAACCGTTTCAGATTGTTGGAAGCTTGGCCCATTCCTATGGACAAAACATTAAAACTGAGTTAGGTTATTAGTCTGCTTTTTCATCACATACCATTTTATCCTCTCCAAAGCACTGACTTTGTTGTCAGTAAGTGACTTTACAACTGATTTGACGGTATGGATAGGTTCATTGGTAGTTTCAAAGACCTATGTAAACTGATTCTTTTACTTCCTGAAACTTCCTGGCTGGTGTCTTGAAATGTTGGTTCAACATTTTTACATAACATTTTCTTAGGTTTCATTTCACAAATAATGTTAATCTCTGGGACACAGAACCCATCTCCATATTAAAGGATAAGATTGCTGAATTTTCCTTTGGTGTTTATACTGCCCTTTGATTGTTGAACCAAATGGACTGACACCTTCAGACATCTGGAAATATACCCAAGAATTTAAAAGACGTAGAGCTCTGAAATGTTCTTACTGATAACTTGTCTAATTTCATTTTTGTCTTTCATTATGTCACATAAGGAATTAGTGTGTTTAAGTTGTTGCCTTGAAACATTGTGCATCGGTGGGCATTAATTTGAATTTGGTTTAATTATATATGTAATTTTTCTTAGTCATCGTTCCAAACTGCAGAGACAAGTAAACATGTCAATCAAGAAAGGGAGATGAGTGTTTTTATTCATATTTTAGGAAATTGCTTCAAGAAAATCACTACAATGTGCTTCAGTAAATATAATATAAATGTTAACCTGAGAGGTTGAAACCTTTATTTATCTAAATTATCCATTAAACTCAAGTGGTGGATTGTGTTTTAACTCTCGACTCACCAGCAGTTTCAAATAAGCTCAGCGCAGCCCCATACAACAAGACGCTGCAGCATTTGTTACCAGCTTTATACAGCTGGGTGTGTCTTCACCCCACTGGCATAGAAGATCATGACTTTGATGAAGCATCCTGACCTTTGGCCCCATCCAACACCACTTGGCTCGACCCGCTCATTAACAGGTCTGTGGATCTGAACTTACCATCTGTCCCAGTATTAAGGTTCACCAAAACCCCCCACTATCTCCCACTACGCTCTCTGTGGCCCCTCCCAGCTGAGAGGGCAAGGAGCAGAAGGTGAGATTCCAACTTTCTGTGTCTTGCTTCTAACTCTAGCTCCGCTCAATTCCAGGTTGGCTTTATTCCAAAAGAGGTTTGATCTGAGAATACCTAGAGTACAAGGTGAGGAAAGAAAGAGGCATGTGTTTGTTTACTCTGTTTACAATGTAAGTGGTGGAGCAGGAAAGTAGGTGCCAGGATGGGAATCTTGAATCGACAGCATCTGGCTTTGAACGCCTCACGCAAACATTTACTTATATCCACTGGCAGTTTGTGCACAGAGGAGAGTTTGGGCGGGGGGAAGAGGAAGAACAGTTATTTTTCCAATCTTTTCATTTTAACTCTATTTCCAGGGGGCACTGATACTTGATAGAGACATGCATGCCTCGCTCAGCATGACAATGTTCACTTGCCTCCTCCAAAAGTCACTCAGACACAAGGAGAGGAGAATCAAGAATGATGGGGGGGCGGCGGGGATGAGAGACAGGATGACAGAGCAGCAACTCTTCTGTCAGAGCCCCAAGTGTTTCCTGGCTAAGTTGCTCGCTTTGTTTTTTTACCAAGGCTCAAATCAGAACGGCTCTGACAGTCGTAAATCAGCCACAGAACTGCCACAGCTGTAAGCGAATCTCATCATCTAATCACTTTTAATCTCTCTTCTCTGCAGGTGCATTTTTCTCAGCTGACGACACTTTATGAGAAGTGTAAGTAATGTCTCTAAAGAATGGAGTAATTTGTTCTGCTCAGTCCATTAGATGCAACGAGGGTATCAATTTGTTTTTAATCACAGTAATGAAAGATTTGAAGGAAGCAGTTGGTGTTACGAAATGAATAGAAGAATCCGGTCTTGTGGAAAGTATAGATTTACTGTTTGCCTTGATAAACTATTAATCTGCATTTTTAAAAGTCGTGCAAAAGTATTTCTACTGCTTGAACTCTTCCACATTTGTTTTTTATCTTAAAGCCAAAACCTCAACGTATTTTGGGAGATTTCTGTGACAAACCGACATGAAGTAGCACACATCTGTATAGCTTGCATTTGTATTCAGCTCCCTCATCTAATAAGTGAACAGACTCAAAGCACAACCCCTTTCTGTATATCACTGAAACGCCATTCCTCGCTGTGAAACATGGAGGTGGCAGGATCATGCTGGCGGGATATGGTTCTTCAGCGGCGGCAGGAAAAGCCCTGCAATCCTCACAAAAAATCCTCTACGTACTGCAAAGATTTTGTTTGGGTGTTGAAATGGTCGAATCAAATACAAATGAGAATTTTTGGCAAGATTTTAAAAAAGATAGTGAAATCTTACCTAATTTGAGATATTTTCCCCCAAAACTGGGAGTACATTTCAGATTCACAAAGTGCAAAGTCGGCTGAAATATACCCTAAATCACTTCCAGCAGTATTTGCTGCCAAAAGAGTTTAAATAACGGGTCGACTCAAAAGTCATCAAAACAAATTTACACCAAACGTTTTAGATGTGATTGGGTTTATTTCTTCTTTTTTTCATTTTCCTTTCACTTAAAATTTATGCACCAATTTATTTTGATCTATCAGTTGAAATTTCAATGAATACAGTGATTTTTCTGGTTGTATATGACACACTTTTAAAAAGATAAAGGCGTGTGGCTACTTTTTAAAGGGTCTGTGATCTTTATTGAGAACCATAACAGAAAAACTAACTTTTATCAACATTTATAGCATAATAACAGAATAGAAAGTAAGGCAGAACTGTTATCCTTAGCTTTCATTCAAAGTTACGTCGACAAATTATCTAACCTATACTCATTAACCTATTAGGCTGCATAAATGTATCTTCAGCGGTGTCATTTTGAGCTTGAACCACTAGGAGACAGTAGTAGCACATTTGATGAAGACATTCTGAGCTGTTCAACAATACAGTTTGTGCATGAGTCCTCCAGAGCCATGCTATTTCCTAAGTGATTTTCCTGAAGCACAAACAAACATTGACAGCATGGAGTGTTCCACTGATGGGTAATTTATTGTAATTTATAGTCAAATTCTATTCAAAAGCCTTTAACAAAAAACATAAAAATAAATAATGCCGTCTGCAGTGATATTTATGATACACATTTGTGGGAAGTAAAACAAAATGAAACCCTTCCTGATAGCTGATCTTCCAGACAAGCCTGAGGTAGGAATCCTCGGTGTTTTACAGGAGAGAGGAAATAAGCCGTGGCATTAATGTTGTACTGCAAACGACGCGCAACCTTTGATACCTCTCCAGCGAGCATTCTGTGCTGCCACCTCTTTGTCTCTCCATCTCGGGCTCCTGTTTTCTCTCCAGTGACAAACTCCAGCCCAAGTCTTATATGAGAAGTTTCTATAGCAACCATGTTGCCAGCATGATTTCATCAGTTAATTTCCCCACAGACCGTCTGACAAAGTGAGAAAAACAAAAAAGACTTTGGGCACCGGGTTTGACTTTGCGGGGGTGATGCCTGTTTTTTTGAGCTCCACTTCAACTCACAGTGTTTAATCTGCCAAATGACTGCCATTGCTGATTTGTATCCAGGTAGAACCAATCACAACGCAGGGCAGTTTGGCATTTATTATCCTAATTGTCCAAAATTTAGAACAAGATGACTGAGTCCCATTTCAGAGCACTACTCCTTTCCCCATGCCTTCTGTGTAAACACATAGAAGAATGGTTGCAACTAAAGTGACAAACTCAATCTAAAAGCTTTCACGTCATCTGTTCATCTGTTCTTTTTGCATAAACAGAAGCAATATCAAACTGTTCATCCAGTGCCCTCCACAACTGTTGGCACCTATGGTAAAGATTTATAAAAAAAATCTTAAAATAAACAATAAATGGTTGCTATGGCAGCTTGGAGACCGAAGATGGCAATCTTTGCTGCAGTTCTCCTAACAGAGAGCTCACTGTGGGTGGCAGCAGAGAAAGCAGAGCCTTCGTTCCAGCAACACAGTGACTCTAAAAAGCACACAATTTAACTGAAAAACAAGCAGATCTGTTAAGAGTGAAGTTTAAAAAAAATTTTAATATTTTGGTTGCATCTAACCCCAGACTTCTTATCTGATGAAATTCCATGACTCTCTTCTTGAAATTACATCTGCCACCAGTTATAGTGCATGTAGAGCACCTTTTTTTATTTTCAAAGCGAGTTATCCTCACTTTTCTGGTTAATATTTATATTTTACCAACAAACATGCATGTCAGAAGCTAAAGCACAGATTGCTGAGTTAATAACAGACATGGAGAAAGAACACACAGACTCTGTCTTCATTGTTCATGGGGATCCTGTTTAATCCCAAATTTTTTTCCCGGCAAAATAACTGTATGTATTTCAGTCAGTAGATCCCTAAAATATAGCATTTTCTTTTTTAGATGGATTTTGTTAGGGAAAAGATCGTTGTCAATGGGAAACTGCAAAGCCTAAATTCACACACATCTAATCTGGCCTTTTTACACACAGAAAAAAACCCCTACTATAATCAAATGTAACAAGGCATAGTTACAAAAGAGTAAAAAAAGTTTTAGATTAATACATTTTAATTATCTTAATTGTGGGGTATCAATATCTTTTGAGAATCTTCTTTTTTTACTTTGGCACTGTTTTTACTTTGGCACTGATTCACCAACATTAAGGCCTATGTTCTGTTTCTAATGCCAATTTGGGGTTTAATTTACCTCAGGACAAATCTCCTTTCTCTTGGCTGTGGGGTCAATTTTTCTTAGGCTATTTCCATTTTTAACCATAGGCAGTGGGAGACTCACCAGGTCACATTAAAAGGAGTAAAAGGTGGGGTGTAGGTGGTCTGTGGGTAGCTCTGGGCTTGTCATGTTCATACCGCTCATATACTCTACATAGGCCAGCCCTGCCTCACCAGTCAGCAGGCATATATCCTGTTTTGCCTTTGTACTTCCTATTTTAACAGTTGCTTCCACAGTCACTCTTAGTTGCATCTTTTATAAAATGTTGGAGCTACTGATGAAACACGCATAATTTTGTAATTCTTTCAGGTCTAGAAGATCTAATGTATCTGATCATTTAAGATATGTGGGATAGAAAATAAAATGAGCTGAATAGACAGCCAAAACTTTGACACCTAGTATAGTGCTGTCTATGTTGTCTGGATAGAGGCAACAATTATTGCACCAACAGTAATATGTACTAACTTTTTCAGTTATATATTTTTATTAAAGTTTTTTTGTCAATTCCTCTCGCACAATTTTGAGATATTAATTTGCCTCCAGCAGTGCTGGCACGAAGTAACGGTGTGTAGTCATGTGCAGTGATGCCGGTAACTTGTCACTCAGTATCGCGTTACTCACAATTTGACCACTTTTTCAGTAACGACTAATCCAATGCGTTAATATTTCCATACAGGTAATCACATTAAAGTTACTTGTTTAAGCCACTCTGCGTTACTATTTTTGTAATTTTCTTAAGCAGGGCAGCAAATCGACTGGAAAACAAGCAACCATAGTGATAAATATGGTCTTGCATACTTTCAAGAACACTGCTGCTGTCTTTTCTGTCGTAATATAAACAGCTGATTATCTCCTTTATAGTCACCATGTCTCTTTTGACCTGAGTCTGAGAGTTCTGTAATCTGTACTCTGAGTCTACCCCCTAGTGGAACTCTCCAGTAATACATGCAGTGAGCAAGCAAGTCCGTCCCCAAGACACAGCCTGTTGCTTCATAGTAGCGATTGTCAGTGTGAGGTTTAAAAGCAAGTAACCTATATGTCTGAACTTACTTTTGAAATGCACTTCCAATGAAATAAGTATTGGCAAAACTGGTTATTGTTCCTATGTTGAGGCAGTGATGAGTGTTATTGGCTGCTGCCGAAAGTAACTAATAAAGTAACTTGGAATCTAATGTAGTTACTATTAAAATCAAGTAATCATTAAAGTAACTAAGTTACTTTTGGATGGAGTAATCAGTAGCCAGCAATCAGATTACCTTTTCAAAGTAACTGTGGCAAAACTGGTCATGTGACTATTACCTTACTTAAAATTGATATTGCTTAGGTTAGACAACCTATTATTTAATTTAAAACTTGAATTAGATGCCCAAAGAGAAAACAACACTTTTGATGCTTCAAGAATTGAAAAAAAAAAACGGGGAATATTAACATTAATAACATTGCAAACCTCTCCAATGAAAATTTAAAAAGTGTAAAAAAGTCTCCACCAGGGATATAAACTGGACATTGCACCTCTGTTGCTTTAAAAGAGGCACACTGCGTTGTCACCATGGCGTCTTTGGAGCTTTCTGGTCACTGTCAGCTTCATCTTACTCCATCATACATACAGAAATTTTGAAATAAACGTATTCATGCTTAGGACTGTAAAGGAGTGGATGAGGTTGTCAAAGCTGATTTTACTTGCCAGCTTTGACTGAGTATTGTCCAAGCTTAAGCCATTGATCGAACAAACTTGTAAAAACCGTGACTTCTTACATCAGCTTTTTGGAGGACATATGTGTGAGCAGACAAAGGTAACAACAACAAACCAGATCATTGATCAGATCACTGAAGAGGCTTAAAGTAGTGGAAGCCAGGTTGTGTAAACCAGCTAAGACCGAACTGACTAAGGAGTTCAGGGCAGCTAAGAGAAGCTGCAACCAGAGGCTGAAAAAATGGCTTCTCAGCAGATGACCTGATCAATTTGGAATTGTCTGAAAAATATGAATTACTGGATGAAAGAAGATAATCAGGGCATATCTTCCCTCTGTCCATTACTAGGGTCAGAAAAAGAGCAGTTACCCTCACATCCTGGAAACAAAATGTTTAACTTTTTCATTTAGGTTGGTGCTACAAAGCACTATTTGCAAAAAATAAATAAAAAAATACTGTTTTATCCCCAAGGCTGTCTTTCGGATGAACATGTAAAACAGTCAGAGTGCTCAAAATTGATACCAATGCATAGTTACACTAATTCAACTTTGTCCCCTCTTTTGTAGAAACAGTGTAACCATGGTCAAGTTAAATAGTGGTATGCTGACACGCTCCTAGCAAAGAATTGTAAACTGCTGAATCAAAAGGCTCTTTAACATACTTCAACAGCATCCACATTTATGTTAATCCGGTTGTTGCATCTTTTTATGTTTTTCATCTAACATGTGTCTTTCGATTTCAGAGCGGAAAAGTACCAATATATTTCTGAAATAAAAAGTATAGAAATTATATGTTATGACCCAAATTTCGCAAACTAATCACAAAAACCTTTTAACATGAGGGTGTTGAGTTTGGGGAGCCACTCTAAATGCCTCAGTTCCAGCTGTTTTAAATGTTTTGATTATTGTTCCTATCAATAAATAGTAGGGCAGGGTATCTCTGCTTTGTTTCAGATGTAATACACAAACTGATAGACAACTTGCATCAACTGATTGGCTTTGATCTGATTCAGTGCTTCAATTTTGCAGAATAAACAGCTGTGTTTACTGTAATAAGCAATAAAGGGGGGGGGGGACTAAATACAATTCATATTTTCTTATTTCACGTGAAAGCCTTGAACCATAACTTCAGGTCATTTTAAACAGAAACACAGTCAACAAGCAACTGCTGTACTTAGTAGTATTTCAGACACTTTACAGTGAGCTGAACAAATTAGTTATTTTCTTGTTTTTCATCAAGAACAATAAAAATGTATTAACCTTTCAAAAAGGTTCCCTTTTAACAGGGAAACATAAATCTACTCACAATTACAGGATGCAGAAACTAGTGTCATTGCTAAAATAATTATACCAGTGAAACAGTTTATCCATGGCAGCGATTTAAAGGACAAACTAAAATAATCCAAAATTAACAGAACAGCTTGAGGCAAGTCAGGGTAGAACTCATAAAACTGCACTCCACTCAGCACTGTATTTAACCTGGATGCCATACCACAACATAAGGTGTTTCTTTGAGGAATAACAATTGATCTACAGTGCATGATGGGATTTAATTAACCTACAAAGGACGGATGGGCTCTTAAACGTTCTTTCAGTACTTATCCATATTGATGATTCTTTGAGATGCCTGAAAGACAGACTTTGTGGAACGGTTTAATTAAAGTCAGATGAAACTTCAGCTTAAAACAGTCCAACAAGTATTTCTAGATTTAGATATTACACATGGAATAATATGTTTCTATATGTGCTGGTTATTATTAACATGCTGATTTACTGACTGATGGAAAGAAGTATTCCAGCAACGTTCGATACAGAGGTTTTATAATATGTTTCTCTACCAGTTACCAGTTTTGTATGTTTTTGTTGGACTGTTATGATGATAAAACTGTTTATTTAGATGAGTGTTAATGTTGTTGAATTCTGGGCATGGAGTAGGGGGTACCACTATACCAAAAATAAACGTTCTGCTTTTTTGTGAGCCAAGTCACCATGATTAAATTAATATTATAAAAAGTCAAAATAATTTAAAATATCTAAATTAATCTCAAGTTATTTCTATTTTACTTAAGTCCTGTATCGTGTACAAAAGACATTGAGATTTTCAATATGCCAGACACTGTTTTTCTCCCAGTATATATGAAAAGTTAATTTCAACGTACGTTTGTGTCATGATCCTTGGTTGTTTGGGTTTGAGTTCTCATTTGTGTTTTGATTAGTTCACTCTTGGTTCATTTCTGTGTCCCTTGTTATTGTTTAGGCTGTGACATTTTAGTTCACTGTTCAGTGCTCTCCTCCATGGCTGTTCTACACACCCCTGATTATATCCACCCAGTTCCAACAATGTCATTTTCCACCCTTCCCTAGGTATATATATATATTTTCTAGTTCCTTCCATTCCATTGTTGCCTGTCCTCCATACCCTGATCTCTTCATGCTAATTTAGCAGGTTTGTGAGTTTAGTTCCTTTTAAAAATCGGTCTAATTTCTCATTGTGGCTACCACACTCCTGTCTGCAATTTGTTCCACCTTCAACCACACATGCTATGTCAGTTTATTGCTTGGGTTCTGTACTAAAACATATCAAAAACACACAAAAAGCCATTGACTTTTTTATATGTACTATGGAATTTCCTCTTCAAATTGATTTGTAATGTTAAAGAGATTCTAGAGTCTGACAAAAAAGTATTTGTTCATTAACTTTCATCAGTTGCTACATCTAAAGCGATCAGATTTTACCCTTAAACTTGTTCTAAAATTAATGCATTTATCCAAAACGTCCTTCTGACTGCACTACTAATGCACACCTGTTTCACAACGATGTCCATCCATCCATTATCTAGACCTGCTGGGGGTTTGGTGGCCTGGGCTGTGGGGTGAGGGTGTCTACATATTTGGGGAGGTTACGAAAGTTCAACATTCCACCACCAAGGTGGGATGTTGAACTTTCTTAATATCCCAAAATGGTTTGTAAAACTCTCAGATATAAAGAAAGAAAATTGTAGGATCAGAGCTACAAAGCAAGGGCAATAAAGAGCGGGATTTAAAGAAAAGGCAACTGTCACACAGCATGAATATATAATGTATGTTAGGGCCTCTCCCCTGCAGGTTCACAGAGAAGATGCAGCAAACAGTCAACAGGAAAAACCAGGTGTTGGAGTGCAGCGGAGAGGGCATAACCTGTCTTGTTAATGCCTCCCTGACTGCAGGGGGTGCCTGGTGGGAGTGGGACACACACCGTCCCGGCATTGATGAGCATGCAAGGGGGCCGCTGACACGGCTGGAAATCCGGCAGCTTTTAGGCTCCGACTGTGGCCCTGGAGGTCTTTGGAAATGTCAATCATGTGCCCTTGGACCCACATGCTGCTGCCTTGGCTTTACTTAACTTGGCCACACTATTCTACTGCAGTCACAGAAAATGCTTAAAGGAGAACATACGGTTGTGGGGAACAGTCACTCTATTCTCTATTATACTCTATTATTTGGAGAACTAGAAAATCTACCAAAACGCAGGCTTCTGGTGAGAAGTTACATTAATTACATACTGGTGAGAGTTTCACTTTTTAACTTATTGATTTGAAATAAATTTGAACAATTCAGAAGTTATCTGTAAAATCTTGTTTCACCTGACAGTGATGATTGGCTTCTCCACATGGTCAGCTGCAAAGTTCAGTAAAATTGAAAAACTTAGGAAGCTTATAAAATCACTAAAATTACCAGTAATAGTTGAATTATTTGAAAATTGAAAGAAATATAACTTAGAAATGGAAAGTATTTAAATCAAAAGACAAACAGATATGAACTACATGTTCAGTTAAATAGTTAAGTAAGCATCAGAGCTTTGGCTCTTCTAATAATACTAAACAGTATTAATTAAAAGTCCACAAGCCTTTGAGTAATCTAAACAAATATTCCCCTCAGCATCTTAATATAGAAATGTGATTTCCAATCGCATTATCTGGAGAGTTTAGTCTGATTTAGTCCAGTTCAATTCAAGTCGGACTAGTCGAACTAACGTAAAAATTAGATTTTCTCTTGCTGCATGTAAACTGTTAGTACTGAGAGTTTTTCCTCTCCACTGTCGCTACATGCTTGTTCCGTATGAGGGATTGCTGAGGAATTGCTTTGGTTGGAGTCTGCATGATCCCGTCACAACCTCACGTCAATGACTCGACGCAATCTGCTGAGATTCCTTATATAGAAAACTTTTAATGTGTAATTGTATTGAAATGGCTTTTCTTGTATAGTGCCTTTAGATGACATTTGTTTTGAATTTATAATAAAAATGAACTGAATTGAATTTACTCCTTAAAGAAAAGGGAAAAGTTCTTTGCTTTATCATATGATCACAATGATGTAATATAAAAACTACCTTTGATGTGATGACCAGAACAGCCAGGCCTCTATTCAAGCAAACTGTAAAAAGTGCGTAAAAAGCATTCTCCTCTGTCATAAACTACACTACTAGATCAGAGAAAAGTGGTTGCCGGGTTTAAATGGACCAATAATCCAAATCCAAATGCAGACCAGTTTTTTACTGGGAGATTGATTCCCTGTCTTTCCTTTTATCTTTTATGAGTTTTCCCATTTTCCTGTAAGTTGATGTGCCAGACCTTTCATTTAGTTTCGTACAGTCACTCAAACATCATTGGTTTCTTCATCATATTCAGTCATCATACTGATGGATTAAAACACTGTACTTTCAGAACATGATTACGTGGGGAAAAACTGCTTAGTTGTTCCTTTACAGTTCTGGTAATAAATATGCATTCAATTTTGATTGTAATGAATTTTATTAATCATTGGCTTTTAATAATTAATTTGTCTTGCTCTTTTTAGGATGGAATGACTATGTAAAAAATATATTTCTAGTCCACTCTATTGAACAGGCTTTAAAATATAAATTTACCACCCCAGATATTTAATCAAATATTCTATAGCAGTTGCACCTTAATTACATGCTTTTAATATCCATCAACAAACTGTTAGGGTCACACTGGCTGCCTATGGTTACTCTTCTTTGGAGACTTTTTAGAGTTCATTTGAGCAGCTTAGTGTACTGAGAAATCTGTTTTGTTTTTTATTAAATAGTCGACACATTTTCTATAGGCAAATCCCATTTTGCAAATTAAATGTAGGCATGCTTTATCAACAGCAAAACCACTAGACCATTCATCCAATTGCGTCAGAACCCAGGGCTGATTCACTTGCAAGGACACAGCTGTGAATTATAGTTTTTATTTATTTTTTTCAATAAAGATCAGTCATATTAAAGGTACTAACATACAGTGTGGGCTGGTGTTGAAATTCAGCCTGGAAGCTTGTTAAAATAGGCCTTTTATCTGAATGCATGAAGGATGCAAGTTGAACAGTATCAAGTTTTTACGTTGTCATGATCAGAGGTAGTAGAAATTAGTTACATGTACTTAATTAGATCACATTTCCTTATTTAGTTTTACTTCCCTAAATATCTACCTTTTACTTATGTAAAAGGGAATCTTCAAGTAAGAATTATGAAGTATTGCTATTCCTGAGAAAAAAAAAAAAAAAACTTTTTTCAGCAGTCTATCAATTCTTGGATAGTCGGAACCCACGGAATTTTGACAAGTTAATTAGAGAAAGAACGACCACAAGAAAAAGGAGAGGTTGTGCTTTAACAATGGCCTTGTTTGGAGCAGTGGCTGCTACCTCCGTGTTTTCGCCGGCAGTGATTATTGAAATACTGAAGTGACCTGGGTCGGATTTGAAAAATCGGATTTGTGTCGTTCAGACCTCCAGAAAAAGATCAGATATGGGTCGCATAGGGGCAAAAAAGTCGGATTTGATGCGCTTTCACCTGCAGTGTGAACGTAGCCATAGATTCATTACTTTTTGTAATAGTCTTATAAGTTTTATGATGAATGCTTTTATTTGAAAAAAACTCCTTTGCTTTAAATTGGGTATTTTGTTATCATATTTATATGCATCAATTCTCCCCTTGTGCTCTTTAGGTGGTATGCACAGTCTGAGACAATCCCCAAGCAAGCAGAAAATACCATTATATTCATGTAAATTAGAATTTTAGTCTGTCTGATGAAATGATTTTTAAATAATCAGAGTTGATCTGATGCTCTGATCCGTTACTCAGTAGGCTACTTGAGTAACCTTTTTACTCTTTTAATATTTTTCAAATTTCTTGGAAGTCTAAATTTTTTTTAAAGGTTTTGTGGTCACAGTGGCCTTTATTTGAAAGTGGACAGGGGTGAGAGAAGCAGGAGAAGACATGCAGTAAAGAACCTTCAGGCAGGACTCAAACCAGTGACGACCGAGGCCTTTGTACACGGGCCACCCACACTAATCGATTAGCCCACCCTCTCCACGAAAATATTTTGAAGTAATACTCTTACTTGAGAACAATTTTTGCGTACTCTACCCCCCTCTGTTCACAACATAGAAACGTTTTGTAATTGTTGTGTAATTAAGAACACGAGAGAGAGATTTTTCAGTGGCTGAATTTATGATACAAGAATGGAGAAAACATCTTAAACCAGGGACTGTGGACCATATTTAGTTTTTGTACAACAATCTCTGGATTAAAAAAAGGGCAGTGGTGAGTAGGAACATTCCCGGAAGTCAGACAATATATTCCGCTTATTAGATAAATTAAGTATAAAAATAAATCACTTTCAAAGTGGTATTCCCTTGCATTAAAACGTTAATCCACATTCTGAGTCAGACAACGATTAAAATTGAACTGAAATATATATTCCTAACATGAGCACTGCAGCTCTGCAGATTCACAATAGAGCACAGCGAAGGTGTGCCACAACTGTAGCTTACCTCTAACAAATATATCTTTCATAAAGGAAGATGCCTCACTCACATGTTGTGTCACTCCTGAACACCGAGAAAGCAACATTAATTGGGTGGCTCAACCGCAGCCGCTTTTGGAGTTCAAAAAAACAAACAAAAAAAATTCTGGCCACCAGCCTTAGAACAGACTGAACATTCTTGAATGTCCCGAACTTTTGAATTTCCTCAACGGCCAGCCCGCCCCTGCTAACATACATATGATTTTATACAGGCTACAGAAAAAAAAACTATGAGAACTACACTACACCGTTGGAGTGGGATAACATATTATAGCTAAATTTAACTGTTCAGTAAGGGCACGTTGGAGGCACTTGGTGAAAGGAGTGTAACCTGTAAGGTCAAAACTGGAGTTTTTCTTTAAAGAAAATGTGCACCTGAAATTAAACTTCTTGACTTGTCTAAGACATTAAAAGTTTAAGAACACAGTCTTACTGTGAAAGTTTTAAATGTTGCCAGGTATCTTTCTTCACATTTCACAAAGTCCTTTGACTGTCAAAAATGCCTAAAATAATCATGTTTATCCATGACAACAAACCAAACTAAATAAACAGAACCAAAACGGCCATCAACAATATTCCATTACAAGACGCCACACAAGGAGCTCTTAAATAAATCTGATGACAATCTCATTGAGGCAGGTCATTCAAGCTTGGGCATCATCACCAGTCCATCTTATTACAAATAACACAGATGCGCTTCGATTGTGGAAGGAGCTGCCACTCAGCAGGGCCACTACCTGTCAATCCATCATTTCAACAGTACATTAATGACCCTCATTATGTGCTGTAGCCATATGGCACAACACTGTGTGTCACTACGTCTGTTCACCGTCCTGAAAGCAGATTGAGGAGGGCACGCTCTTTTTTACCTCCCTTAGAATTTCATTGAGGTAAATGACAGACGGAATATGTCCAAGAAGTAAGAGTTGTGTATGTGCTGGTGTGTGTGTTGGTGTGGGGGGTTGTGGAGTTTAATGGACTCTGCATCTGCTTGGAAACACCATTCCAGATGTCCTGTTCTTTTCCAGTCAGAAAACTAGCAGCAGAGGGTTAACTGGGAGCAACACAGTGGCACAGAAGGAGCAGATCTTCTTACCTCTCAAATATTAAAAATGTCCATCTTCATAACTGTCATAGCTTTCTGAAATGCAGTAAAGGAGAGTAAGTAAATCAAAACAGCACAAAGTTTAACCTCTGTGTCATCAGATATGATTGGACTACTGAAAATAATTTGGAGATGTGTCAAAATGTGGCCTCCCTATTTTTTGCATATACATGCAAATTGCTAACTCTGCTATGAAATGGCACCTCTTCCCCAAATTCAACTAACATGGATCACACAGAAAATAAGTTTTGGCTTGATAATAAAACCAAATAAATCCAATATGCTTTTGTGAAGCCGACTTCCGGCTGCGCACGCAAAAACACAAAAAAGTATTTTTCATCTTGTGAAAGTCTGATGAGGTTTAAGAATAAGTAACAAATGAAGGGTGATTAACTGGAAGCAGGAAGCATAGAGGCAATATTAAACGTTTAAAAACCCACCCCAATGGTACCCTTAAGGTCCAGTAATTAAGAGGATGCATCTCATTTGCTGTTTTTTCCCTATGTCACAGACAGTGTAGTGGCATCACTGGCTTTGTGATGCGAAACAAAGAGACTAACAGAGTCAATGGGGGATAACATAATCCAGAAATATGGCATTGGAAAAACCTTTATATTTTTTCCTCTAGATGTATTTTCTTCATTTTCGCTTTCTAGTGTATGTGAAGTGTTGCTCATTTTTGTACTGAAATGTCAAAGGAAATATTAAAGCCTTCCAATTAATACATACAATAAAATCCCAAACTGCAATGTATTTTCTACCCAATTTGTGTTATAGATCAACATTAAGTACTCTGTAACTGTGGGGTGGAAGGAAAGTGATTTAATGTTATATATTTTTTTTTAGCAGACATCAACATCCTTTAAAGGTTAATTCAGTTCAATTCAGTTTATTTATATAGCGCTGTTTCACAACAGATGTCATATCAAGGCACTTTACAAGAAGAGTTATTACAAAACAATGTTTAATTTAGGAATTAGAGAACCACAGAAGATTGCGTTGTGAATTCTCAGCAATCCCTCTCACTGAGCCAGCGTGAAGCGAAAGTGGAGAGGAAAAACTCCCATTTAACAGGAAGAAAGCTCCAGCAGAACCAGGCTCAGTATAAGCGGTCATCTGCCAAGACCGTCTGGAGTTTGGAGAAAGCCAAAGAGACACAGAAAGAGCAACAGAACTGATACAGAAGTTGGTAGCAGGACGTGGAGAATTTTCTGCCACTGGAATGCCATCTTAGTCAGGGTCGTTAAGCAGGGCGGGTCAGGAGCACCTACTGTAGGAAGAGACTAAGAGAAAACAGGATAGCGCACATAATTGGGAGAAGTAGGAGAGAAAGTAGGAACTGACTCTAATAATGTCCTCCAACAGCCTAGCCATTAACCTGTCTCTTAGCTACTAGGAGACCTAGCTACTAACACTCTCTACATGGCTTACATTAATCTATCTCTACCTAGCTACTCTACCTGACTACTAACATTAACCTGTCTCTTCCTAGCTACCTGTCTAACCTGTCTGTAACTTCCTGTTAACCTGTCTCTAACTGTAAGCTTTGTCAAAGAAGAAGGTTTTAAGCCTAGTTTTAAAGACAGAACAGTTGTCTGCTTCACAAACCAAACCTGGGAGCTGGTTCCATAGGAGGGGAGCCTGATAGCTCATTCTACTTTTAGAGATCCTAGGAACTACCAGTGGACATGCAGTCTGAGAGCGAAGGGCTCTGTTAGGAACATATGGAACAATCAGGTCTCTTATGTATGATGGAGCTAGATTATTAAGAGCTTTATATGTCAGAAGGAGGATCTTGAATTCTATTCTAGATTTTACTGGTAACTAGTATACCTTTGCCTGGGGAGCGGTGGTGGCTGTGGCTGTCTGGGTGCTCTCCAGATAGTGCTTGAGTGGAGGTGGACGTCTTGGCTTTCCCTCCGCTGGGCGCCCTGGGTCAATGCCTTGGCTGCTGCTGATGCAGATGGCCCCCATGATGGCGTTTCCTGGCTCATCTGTACTCAGCCGTTTTGCTTTTGTTTTAGTGTCGCTTTTAATTATGAGCATGCACGGGAGATGGGGGGTTTGGCTTTAGTTGTGGTGATGTTTTTATTTGGGGTTTTGGGGAGGGGGGGTTGTGGGGTAATTTTAATCTGTAAAGCACTTTGAGAAGCTTTGTAGTTTGAAAAGCGCTTTATAAATAAAGTTTCATTTGATATATTATAGAATCAACCTATTTTGTGCTTCTCAATATAAGAACAGCTATGAATTATACTGTAATCAGAAAAACATACAGGGCTCTCATAATTCTCTCTCTGTGTAGTTGTGGAGACAGACAACACAAGGGGACTCCGTCACTCATGCAAGCATGGACAAAGTACTATAGTGCTCTATAGTTGATGTATGTAGTAGTCAAAGCTCTTGGGCACTAGATGCTTTATCAGACATGTAACCTGCCCACACTCTTGCGCAATGTTGTGGGACAGCGTGTCGCGTTGCTATGGGAACCCGCAGTAGTTCTACTGAGGAAGCCAAAGTTGAAGAAGCACACTTGAGTCGCTGCCATGAAGAAGAAGAAAGACGAACACATCCCTTGCAGGGATAAACTTGTGAAGGAGGCTAGAGATAGAAAGTTTCAGAAAGTGTCTGCAATCAACAATGTAGATCCCTACGAACTCAATGGAAACCAATGGAGCTCGGGCGTGTTGCATTGAACAAAACTAACTATCTTGTGTTTGGGATCAGCGCATACACATGTCAGCAAATTAAAAACTACAAATCCCTGGAGCAATACCGACATTTTACACATGGCTGGGTACAGGAATTGCTCACATTTCAACTGCAGGACTGCAGCAACAAAGTCGTTTCTGGCAAGGTGAGCTAAGCTTGGTTCAAGCTGTTGTTTTGAATGATTCTCTGTGAACTTTATATCCCACAAGTAAATCACAAAATAAATGTCATAGCAAGAAATAGAATGGTCTGTGTTCCTTGTTATTATGACACACCAAGTTATTTTAAAAATGATATTTTTAAAAGTTTTATGGCTCACTAATGAGCAGAGGCCATTTGCCGTCTCTTTGTTTGTCCAATTTTCTCTCCAAAACCTTCTTTCCAAGCGGGAAACCGAAAGTAAAAAAAATCTTATTTTGTTGTCCAGTTTATTATTTTTCGTGTCATGTGACCTGGCAGGGCAGTCCTTCACACAACATGAGTTTTAATTTTTCTTTTCAATGTTTAGAACCTCCACACTCAAAGTGAGCAAAGTTTCTTTTTTTAGACCTCCAAACATCCCATCATGCTAAGCGCCTAGAGTACATGAGACATCATCTGACAAAGACCGATTGCAAGGCCTGTTTATTTAATGTGGTCTTTTTGTTATTTTGAACCTCAGGAGCTGTAGAGAACAGACCGTTCTGTTTGTTTGCCTACATTCGTTTTTATGTTATTCAATGAGCTGCACTTCTAGGTTAAAGCTTTCCAGCTCAATCGAAACTCACTTTCTGTCAGCCATTGCTCCTTCAGTGGATTTGCATATATAAGCAGAAGTAAATAAACTGCTTTCGACCAGAGATGTCACCGCAATAGTGGGCAGACCTGCCAGAAAAAGGTCTGCACACCTTGCTGTCGTGTTGGACAACTGCTTTGGAACACTGACTCACCAACATGGAGTTATAAAACGAAAACGTCTCTGTAAATACGCTTGAGTACAAATTTGCTGAATGAGAAGTATAAACTAGGCTTTAGTCGGAAAAAAATTGGTAACCAGACAGCCTTTGTTTAAAGAAAGCCTTAAGGATTTCTGTTTGTATTTTCAACAAGCCGTGTTACGGAGATAGCAGTAAACAAAGTTCTACTGTACGTCCAGATGATACTAAAATACAAAAGTTTGTGTCAAAATGCAGTGTGTCTATAGTGTAACTCAGAGGGTGTACATCCTGTTTCGGAGATAGTTTTCTCCACTGGGTACAGAGAAGCTAATCAGAGTTGATAGAACACTGGATGGAGCTAAACACAGGTTGATCATATGAGAAAAGATTTGAAATTGGAACAAAGGTTCCCCTTATCGGTGGAATACAACCCTTAACAAACATCTAAAAGAAATCAATTAGACCATAACAAATGATTGCGTTTAAATGGACAACTCCAAATCTAAATCAAATGAAGAATCTGTGTTAACAATTTAAAACACTCACTCATTTTATCCAAACTAAGCTTGAGCTGCCCAGTACAGAATATTATAGGCAAAAATAACCCTCTGAATGTGCAAAGCGTAAACTTTGCATTATTTCATTTCCACTGTAAGCTGTCCTTTGTGTCAGTCTATTACATAAAATCCCCCAAAAAAGCGGTTGAATGGTGAAGAAATATAAACACTTTTGTAGAGTACTGTCACAATGGTTCCAAATTTAATTTCTTTATACATAATTTACTTTACTTTTAATAACACGGAACACTACAGGGCCATCAAATCATTAGGACTTTAGTATTATTTAGGTTGTATTTTGTCTAATAATTAAATGTTGGATTTGTCTAAACACTATTACGTGCACAAGATAGATATTAGTATGCTCCAATTCTAATGATCCATCCATCTTGTTAATTTTAAGATTACACAGTAAACACTATTCCTCTGTCTTTCCGTCTCCCTTCAGTCAGCTATTTTCTTCAAAAAACTCTTATGCAGAAAGTGTTTTTTAGTTATATAAGGGTGCAGAGTGGGCAGACAGCCAGGTAATCAGAGTCTACTTGAGATTAAAATAAACAGCTGCAAAAAATCTTAACTCTCTTAGACTGAAGAGCTGCTGTGCATGTTGAAAGGTGATCAGTTTGACAGGTAAAGTGGATGCATTAAGTGTTCAACAAGAAAGGTGAAGATAAGACCGTTCGCTTGAGACGGGCAGTTTGGTTTGATAATGAACAAACAGACTTTGAAACTCAATTATTGGCTGTGATCTACTGAAGCAGTTTGTTACTGTTGATGTTGAGTGCCCAGTTGTCCAGTTGTCGTGAGATAGAAAATGTTGCTGTGAAAGCAGTTTTAATATTCCTTTTGAACTAGAAATGTGAAACCTCATCATGACAGGAATACATGATGAGAAGAGAAATCTAAAAAAAGGTTCAACAATAAAAAGTGAACATCCGTTTGCCTTTTAAAACTGCTAGGAATGTAAAAGAAAAACACAACAGTTTTTTTTTTTTTTTGGTTACCTAAAGGCAGACATCTATCTCCCATAAATAACTCTGTCAATCAAGATGACAACAACAAAACATGAAGTGTGTCATTTCAAGATATGCAACTGGAAGTCATGTTTAGGCTGCTCTGGGCCTCTGGTTTTTGAATCCAGGCTTATTTTACAAGCAAGTGACTCCAAAAAGTTGCAGGCCATCTTGTAGGCCTGACAAACAGGTCAGGAAGGACGTGGCAAAAAAGTAATGGACTGCACAGCCACTATTGCTGATATTTTCTCTTGTACTCTGTAGACTGTATGAGTGTGATTTGTCACAGTTTACTGCTCTGCTGATATGATCATAAAGGACATCAGGTGATTAGAGCCTGATCTTTTCTATAGAATGGGGTCTAGGACAAGGTCTTCCATTTCCGGTGACAGTAGTGAAAAGCTCATCACATCCATCTGTTGCTTGGCTGTCTCCATGACATTCTAAATGTCTACAGATCTGCTATTAATTTTATTCATGTTTACAGATTTTTATTGGCAAACCAGGATCATTTAAAAAAAGTATATTTTTAAAGTCCTGAAAACAAATCACTTGAAAGGGCAAATCGCTTCTTGGTAATTGATTTCTAGATCATCTCTAAACTCTGACAGTGAACAGCATTCTGAGTTACCAACATTTAAATTCAGCAATAAAACAGACTTACCACAGAAAGCCCAGCGGTGTCCATGTCAGTAAGCTGAAATGTACTCTGACCAAAGCTGCTAAGGTGCAGCAAATCAACCTGCCTGTTCTACAACATGTGTGCTTGCATCAGTACTCTGTCACAGATGTTCCCAAACCCTGGGACCAGTACAGCCATGGGTCAGACAGTACTGCGCTGCAGGCCACACAGAAGAAACAAATAACATACCGTTTTTCTGTTGCATTTTTCTCCGTTACATCAGATTAGAACTCATTCTTGACCCATGTTAAGATTCTTGCCTCGGTCGTGTGATATATTGCCACTAAAAAAAACAACCCTACTAGGTAGTAGCAAAAATGATTGAAAAGTAGGGGTTCTGAAAAAATATGTTTCCAAAAAGGAAAAGGTGCAGTGAAGAGACAGA
Source organism: Apricaphanius iberus (assembly GCA_028564705.1). NCBI lineage: Eukaryota > Metazoa > Chordata > Actinopteri > Cyprinodontiformes > Aphaniidae > Apricaphanius > Apricaphanius iberus. Next base: position 1,126,868 of record JAPXFQ010002814.1, on the reverse strand, counting down.
AGAGCCTACAAAATAGAAAGCTATATTTAGCAGACAATACAAGGAGTCCTACTTAATGTATAGATTTATCACTCATTGGGCCTGCTCTGCTTAATATGTGGCAACTGGGGCTTTCCAATGTGGCAAGAAGGCCTTTAAAACTGCCCTAGATAAGGACCGTCTCATTGAAAAGAAGCAACGACTAAGCACTATCTGATTCAACGTTATGGTGAGTTGTGTTTTTTATGTACTTTATATTTGTTTTTGTTGTAAATCTTATTCTAAAGGCACGTTTAAATCTTACCATAACAACAAATGCATGTTTGGGGGCAGAGAAGATTTTGGTAATGTTATGTGTTAAGTGTTGTAAAGTTGTGAGCACAGGTTGGATTTACATTAATTATAATTTTTTTATATTTAAAAATTACCCTGTTTTTTATGCTGCTCGGCAATGAAAAAGTTATCCACCACAATTTAAAAGCTGGTCGGTGTGAATATTGTCTGATATTAAACCAGTCTGCCGCAACAAAACGAAACAAAACCAAAAAAAACTGTAGGAAACCACTGCTCTATCACAGATGTAACTCATTATCACTCACTTATCAAGTGCCAATACTTAAGACATGTCATCTGAAGACAAATTAAAGGAAAAACAAGTCAAATTTAACTAATTGAATTCAGATCCTTTCAATTAATTCCAGAATAAAACATGCAGTAGAATTTAACCAAGGCAATTATACAATACAAAATAGTTCAACTGATTGTTCAAAGCTACAGTATCCGCTAAAAGTTGTCTGTAGACAAAAAAAGACAACTGCATATAGTTATTTACTTTCCAGTATTTGTTAGTCAGTGCAAGTAGTAATCTGCTGCAAAAGAACATAGGCAGTAAACCAGAATTGTTTTCTACGAGAAAATAGAAAACAGAATTAATGCCAGCTATTGCAGCATCAATGGTAGCATCCAGAAAGGAAAGCACAGAGCCAGTGGGTGCTTTATATAAAGAAAAAAATTATCATAAATTGCACAAACTTTTAATAACAGAAAAGTATTAAATGCTTGGTCCAGGAAAGGAACACAAAACAGAGAGGTTACTGAGTCAGCGGAGAAGAAAAACACAGAGACCACACATATTTAATGGAAGCTCAATCAGTGGTTTTGTCCAGGAAAATAAATACAGGTCAAAACACAAGAAGTGAGTATTTTCTATGTGGAAAAAAAAAGAAACTAGACATAGTTAACCCTTTATTACTTAAATATCTATACGGTTATAAAAGAGAATACATTAATAATGGTTTTGCTCTTAAGCCAATTTGCAACACACTTTAAAAGGTTATTTTCAGCAATTTAACTATCAATTTGTTTCACCCAAGAAAGACATCCAGCGAAACAAAGACAAATTGAGGTTTGTATACATTTATTGGTTTGAAAAACAAATACAAGGGAAAGTTATTGGCAGCAAAAATAATCAGCAATGCAAAAATAGAGGATAACCGGACAAAGTATAGTAATGATATGAGGTTTTCTGTGTGTCTGTGTGTAGAGTGAGTGTGTTTGTGTCCTCACCTTTTCCTCTCAGGCAGGTGTGGCTCAGTTCCACCCAGTAAGCTTCAATAAAGGAGGTGCTTTAAAAAAAGGAGCGGCTACCTGAAGCAGCTCTACCTCTTAATTCGAGAAATCCTGTGCATTTACTCACCTTTGCATTTACTCGCTGTTTCCTCCTGAGTTCCTGGGCCGACTCGTCTCCCGCTGCAGCTTGTGAGCGTCAGCCTCTTTCTGGTGACCCGACCTGTCTTCCTTGCCCCTTTCCCCCATAAGCAACTGCTCCACCCTTGAACTCCTCTCACATCCATCCACTTCAACAACATAAGAGAGGACTGTCAAACAATCCGCACCTCTAACAATCACTAACTCACCTCTGATCCTGCTTCCAGTGACATTCTCCTTCCAAGATCCCCCGGTAAATACTGGTTCCTTTGCTGCGTGCCCACGCACTATTAAGGACTACCTCAATACATTTGTTTTTAACTGATTTCTTGTGGTCTGAATCAAGTCTGTTCACTCCAGAGTCTCTCTGCAAACATAACAAAGTGGTTAGAATGTCATACAGTTGTATAACTATCTAATTTTATGTAAATAGGCCCTAATGAGTAATAATTATACTTCTTCATCTCTGCATACCTGCTCAGTTGTCAGATTCCAGTTGACTTTCAAAGCAGCGATCACCATAACAACCATAAACATTCGTTCTGGGACAAGTGATCACTTTATTGTTACTGATTCTAAGACTATGAACAAGAAGTGTTAATTATCTAAGAGGCACACTGCAGCAACACCCTAAACTCATAACTCTGCGTTTTTCATAAGCAATAATTGCATGTTTGCGTCAGCATGATTGTGTCTTTGTTTTGATCTCACAGGAAAATAGGCAGTCGTCCAGCTGCTGCAATATTTTAAAGGTCAGCCATATTGCGTGTACTCCTCAGATTTTTCCCTGATGCAGCGAAGTATACTCATGGTAAACAGCTCTTTCTTTTTCGGGCCAACTGGACTTATCTATTCCGTGAGGCTGCAGGGATGTAATACTGTTTTAATGCTCTGCCAGCCCATTCAGATCTGATGTTAAATAATGGCCCATTGTTTTACTTTTTGTTTTTGCACCAATGACATCAAGGTCAAACTTCCTTTGACTTTTAAAAAAAAAGATTACAGAGATCTCTTTTCCTTATGATATTCCTATTGGCCATTACTAGAAGTAGTGCATTACATCATTTTCTCAATTTGTCTAACCCTGAAACTGAAATGTCAGCGCATCTTTCATTACAAAATAGATAAAGCATTAATTGTTATGTGTCTATGAATTAAATTTTTTACATTTTAACACATACTCTCACACGTATTGGTTATGGGCCTCATATTAAGCATTGCAACACGTAAATATGCCTTGATCTAAATCATTTAGTTGTAGTACCAATTTTATGTTGAAGGTTGTTGTCCTGGGCTGCACAATAGTTCAGTGGGTAGCACTGTTGCCTTGCAGCAATAAGGTGATGTGTTTGTATCCCGGCCCAGGGCCTTTCTGCATCGAGTTTGCATAATATCCCCGTGCATGCGTGGGTTCCCTGCGGGTACTCCGGCTTCCTCCCACAGTCCAAAAACATGACTGTTCATGTTTCCATGACTGCATTGATCACTCTAAATTGTCCTTAGGTGTGAGTGAGTGTGTGCATTGTTTGTACTGTCTGTCTCTATGTGGCCGTGTGTGATGGACTGGCAACCTCTCCATTGTCAGCTGGAGATAGCCGCCCCCCCCGCAACCCCTGGAGGACTAAGTGGTTCAGAAAATTGATGGATGGATGGATGGATGGGTTGTTGTCCTGCTGGAAAGGTTAACCTTCACCACGCTCCTTGTCTTCTGCAACCTCTATTTGTTAATTTTTTCCACAACTGTGTTATGAATAAGCTATATTCCCATTACTCTGACAACTTTCACCACCTGTGAAAAAGTAATGCAATCCCTCAGCACAATGCTGCCACGCCCATGCTTCCTGTTGTGTTTTTGACAATGTGCAGTGTCGGTTTTCTTTCACACATATTTTGCTTTTTAAGATAGAAAGTTCAATTTTGTTGTCACATGATAAGAACACCTTCTTCTTCGTAAATGCTTTGTGTGCAAACTGGAATCTTATGTCCTTCAAAAAAGACTCGGCAACCTTCACCATCAGATCTGGTCAGAATAACAGAGTACACGCCTAGTAATTCTTGAGTTAATAGATTAACCCAACTGAGCTGTGGATCTCTGCAGCTCTTCCGGAGTTACCAAGGGCCTCTTGGATTTTCATCTCTGACTAATTATTTTCTTGTCCACCTTGTAAGTTTAGGGGTTAGGTCATGTCCTGCTAGGTTTGAATTATACAATGCTGTTTCCATTTTCAGATCACAGTGCTGAGTCGGATGGTTGCACATAATTTTATTTAGGGGTATCAGGGTATAAGTGTCTGAAAACAAAAGCTTGTCTTACCCTTTTTTTATTGAAAACTGTGTTTTTGCATTAAGTTGAAGTGGAGTCGCACATAAATGCAGACAGGAAGATGGCAGTCTTATTGCAAAGCTAATTTAGTAATTTATTAATTGGAGCTTAAATGTGACAAATACAACAAAAGTCTCAGCAGATTACAAGATAATTTTCCTCCCAATTATAAATTGCTTTGTCTCGGTCTGTTATACAACATTTTTATCAGATACACTAAAGGTCGTGGCTATAATGTGAGAAAATGGGTAAATTGTCAAGGAGGTTTGAATACTTTTGGAAGGCACTGTTTACTCTACATTGTCACTATATAGTAACAGTTTATCAACCTTGGTTAGAAAGATAGAAGGAACAGACATGACTATGGTTATTTTGACAGTAAACCATTAATAACAAAAGCATAAAACACCATTCTCTCATCAGTGATAAACATACCACACAGAGGTAATTGGTATGCATCAAAGTAGACATTATATCTATTAATAATAGCTGGGACTGTCTGTGTGTGGAGAAAAAACCCAACAACAAATGAAGACATAGGTCCTCAGGAGTGTCTTCGAAATTATTATCCTGGGGAACCATTCTGTGCTCAGTCAAGCTTAGCTGATCAAAATGCACCTGCAGACAGATGTGTGTGATGCATTAATAAGTTCTGGAAAGTCTTTCTTTTTAAGTCTTAAACCTGCGCTGAGTAACAATCCTTTTAACCAACCTCTTTTATTTTTTCTGCTCATTTACATCATTGCTTTAGACTCAGGCCTGGCCATGCAATCAGCACAACAAAGAGATACCTAACATCCACATCATAACCTTGGCTTAACTATTCGTATCTGTCCCTGTAGAGGTTCCTGCTTCTCTTTGATAACGGTGTTATAGCTACAGATTGAAGCACCCAGAAAAAAAAAAAGTTGTTTTAAAGAGATTTGGTGTAGGGTAAAAACGGTGTTTAAGTGCATAATGAGCGGGTTTACCAGACTGAGCCTGTGCAGAACCAGGTAGGGGACATACTGAGGGCGAAGCCTGCTGGGAGCCCCACGGTTCTGTCGGCAGGCTGAACGGCCCTTCGTCATCTGCTGAAGCCTGTTTGTGTGCACACTAATGGGTCAGGGAGCTGACACCTCCCTCCCTATGATGGCAGATAAATACTGGGAGCATAGTGGCACGCCTTGTTACCAAAACAGACTGAAAAGCAATGCAAGGCACTGGGGAGAAAGAGAGAGATTAGAAACACAAGAGCATGAGTGTGTCTGGGTTGCAAACTCTTATCCAGTTTTCTTCCCTGTCAGTTTTACTCCCCTTCCTTTCCCTCCGGCTGCTTGTTATAGAAAACCAAGCTTTTTCGCCAAGTCATTAGACAGCCAGGTTTTAAAGTGGCAAGAGGCAGGGAGAGCCTACTTGTTATTTCGCCTCTATTGTCGACGAGAACCCTGCCGTTCTTTTCAAGCGAGTGCATCACTTTACAGACAAGGTTATATACAAAGTTATGACCGCTGTTGAGACTTCAACGTACCCTGTAATGGTCAAGACAATAAAACAAGCACAGCAACATGCCAGACTAGTGTGGGAGGAAGAAACAGGGTGAACATGGCTGCAATAAGACAATGTCAAGCATATTGTTTTTGCACACTATCAGATATAAAATCCAGTCAAAAGTAGATTAATTTCAACACATATTTGTCCTCTAACAATTTGCTTTAGTTCATTAGACACATTAAAATGTTTCAAGTTATCAAAAAAAGTTTTACATTTGAAAATGATAACATGAAGAAGTAAAAATAGCAGATTTCAGTTAAAGAGTCCACTAATTCAGAGGAAAAAGCTAAACAAAGTAATATTGCCGAATAGGGAAACAAAGGAGTCACCTCACTTAAAAATATATATATATATATATATATATATATATATACTGTATATATATAATAATTGTATCAACCACAATTGTTTTTCAAAAATGCAAGTTGATCATCCAGAAAATTGAGTAAGACCAGACTTGTATGATAAAACAAAATACTCAAATAACATTTTTCTGGCAACATAAAGCAGGCTAGAAATAAAAAAATAAAAAACGGATGAAAAACATTTTCTTGAGTAATTGCAAAGCATCCCATGCAGCAAGGCTTCAATCCCCCAAAGATGGAGTCATGGCAGACATAAGCTGCATGTCTTCCTCCACCTCTGTACAATGCCAAAGAGGGCCACATAAAAAGAAAACCATATTTTCTCTTCTTTTATTAAAGAGGAGAAAAAAGGAGAGAAATATATCATTTTGATCTGAGTACCAATGCTGATACATTTACCACACAAAAAATTGCAATGAATTAGAAACAGATTTTATTTTCTTCTCTGCTTGTTGCAACAAATGTTGGTGAGTGATGTAAAAAAATCAAATGTTGATAAAAATGACCACAAAACTTACATTTTAAGTGAAAAATAAAAATTTTGTGTGAAAATATTGCAGAATTTCCACATTTTTATTATTAAATTATTAAATTAATATTAACGTTATCGTCACCGATACCTGATATCAGTATCGTGCATCCCTTTTAAAAAGTCTAATTAAAATCATCGGTTGTACAACCTGTGTAAAATATTTCCACTGACTCTGTAAAACCATAAAAAGTCAGACATAAAATCTCCCTCTATTCTATAAGTACATGGCCAGTAAAAAAAAAAACCTTTAAAACTATGAAACTATTCGATCCCACAACTCCCGGTTGAGAGTCCTGCACACTAAACATTGAGCCAAAGGGATATCCCTTTGACCAAGCAGCCAGATCAATTGGAGCCACAGTGACATGACCTCCACACTGTCACATGGGCACAGCATTAGCTATCTTTGAGCACACACTTTACTTTTTTGTGAGGTTTTGAATCCACAGCAACCCTTAGCAGTGGATGGTACAGAAAGGGGAGCAAAGTGGGGGGAAGAAACAGTCGGCAAATGTGACAGAATCTAACCCGAGGCAACTGCTTCGAGGAATGAGACCTCTGAGGTTGGGGCACCCGTCTTAACCACTACACCACTTGACGGCCCCACTTTCTTTGTTTAATTGTTTAAAAAGTTTACAATTACACATACAGGCCTGCTATGGTCACAAGAACAGGTTGTTTGATTGATAAAGAAGAGTGTGAGTTGCCCTTTCAAGACCTCAGTAGGTTTCATGTAACCTGTTCGTTTAAGATTGTCATAAGCTGTTTAGAGGAAACCAGCTCATGCTGTTTGAAAGTCCTTGGTATGGGGGTTATCAAACATAAAAAGCTTATCCTGGATGTAGTATACAGTTTTTACTTTTCTTGTTTCAATATATTGTGTGGGAATTATTGGTTTGCCACTGCAAGCATTCACAATCATGTACTAATCAGTTTCTCTTTTTCATAAATGATAATTGCAAGTCGTGCAAGCTAATCAAGTTTAAGGACACATAATGCAATGAAATATGAGAAAGTTTTTTTCAGTGCTGATTGCAAAGGTGACTTAAAGAAAGTAGAAATATATAAATGGTCTTAATCAGCCTATGCAAAAGTAATTTTTGTCTCCCTCCCACCTTTTGCTATAGAAAAGGTGGAAATGCTTAGGGTTCGGCCAACAAACTGGAAGGAAATTGCTCAAAAGGGCTAACAAACATCTCTGACAGAGGTGTTGCTGCATTCATCGCAGCAGGAGATCCCAAATGATCAGCAATCAAAAGAGAATGGAGGCCCACACATTGAGTTCGAACTCTTATCTTCCCACAGCAGGGAGTCCCACAGAGATGTGGAACTATCTTCTGGAAAAAAAATAATTCTAAATTGCTTTGGACAAGTGTGACAATACAGGGTTATCATAGTCATTTCTGGAGCATGTCTGCCTTGTTAAAGATAAAGTGATTCGATTAAACTGAACCTTGTTATAGATTGCTCCATCACACCCTTGAAGACCAAAACAAAATCACTGCTGTATAGGTCTCTGAGACAAGTGAAGACAGTTGAGTACTCAAAGCAATGTTGCATACGGAATCAGTATAAGCTAAAACACATTTAAAGCTTGAAAAAAAACCTTAATGCATATAAACCTGAAATACCAGTGACTAACATTGGCCTGGCGAACATAAAGCTTCCACCAGGATTAAATAAACCAAAAGGTACAAGCCTCCTATTGGGTAATCAGTGCATGGGCAATTGTCTTTCAGACAAAAATGGAGTTAACAAAGTTGATTTAAGTTCAGGAGCCTCATACCCGCTTCGCACGTCCTAATCAGCCCTAAACTCGCCTCACCTGGTACCTCTGGCCTCTCTCACATTCCTAATCACGCTACGATACACATATAAACACCGTTAGCCTCTTACTTCTCGTCTGTCTCGTTCTTTTCTTTTACACCTCCCTTCCCATCCCTCTAGGTTGCCTGGTCCTGCTGACCTGCCTTCTCTCTTTGGGTCCTGCCGACCAGCCCTTTCTCTCCGGGTCCTGCCGACCCACCCTCTGTCTGGGTCCTGCCGACCCGCCCCTCTTAACTCCTCCCCCTTTCTTTTGCAGCATCCACCGTTTGCAGCATCCCTGTTCCGTGCTGTCGTTCACTCCTGTACCACCCCGTCTAACATCTCTCTCTTCTATGTCCTGTCTTGGGGGGGTCCTGAGCAGGCTCGGAAAAACGATTTTTCCTGAAGACTGCGCCCCCACACTGAGTCTTCCTCAGGGTGTCTGACGACGCCTCTGCCAGTCCGTTCATTCCTCAATGCCTTCAATAAACTGTTTAAATTCTGAACTCGTAGCTTCATTCTTGCCTGCAAATCATTAATTAAATCTGTGGCATGGTCCTGGATAGTGAATTAGTTATTTAACCCCAACCAACACAATAAGTAGCTTCTCATTTCCTAAAAGAAAGCCTGTTGAAATGCATCCTGTTGCCACGGAAATGAGGGTAGTCTGTTTAAGAATGTCCAAATCAGTGGTATGCATTAAGCAGATAAAAAATACCAGAATTTTCAGAATTGCAGAAACTTTTAAAACTGGGTTACGAGCCATCTGAACAATTATTAAAAACTGGAACGGGTGTGAAAGGGAATGTTGGGAACCAACGTCTTCAAGGAAGAAATATGTTTTGAAAAAAATCCTGAATGACCGTGATAACTCCCACATAAACACTTGAACTTAGGACATGTTTAATAGTGAAAGTAAAAGTATTTTCAGACGCACAATGTAAGGCAACTTAAGATAAAGCAACTCAACAATTCTGTAGCCATAAGAAAACCCCTAATCAATGAGGCTAACCAGAAGAAAATATTTTAGTTTGTAGGCTAAGGGAGCATAAAGACTGGACTCTGGAGCAATGTAAGAAGGTCATTTTTGTTCTGATTAGTCCAGATGTACCTTCTTCCAGAGTGATGGGAACAGCAGGTTAACAAGAGAGAGAGATTAAGACATCCTCCCTAGTGCCTACTGTACAAGCCTGTAGGGGCTGCTTGGGTTGCTGCAGTTGTCCAGGTTCAGCAACATTATGTGCCAAAAGAATGAGCTGACTATCTGAGCATACTGAATTAACGGGGTATTTCAACAATGTTTTTTTTTCTTCTTTGATGACACTGGCATATTCCAAGATGACAGTGCCAGATATCATCAGACTCAAATTGTAAAAGAGTACTGCAGGGAGTGTGAGGCATAATTTTCCCACACATATTGGCCACCACAGAGTCCAAAACCTTAAACCCATAGAGAATATTTTGGAAGTGCTGAAAAATATTTTCCCCGTGGATGGACTCTCCCATCATCAATGCAGGCCTCTGGTAAAACATTAATGCAACAGTGGATAAAAATAAAATGTGCGACATTGCAGGAGCTTATCTAAACAATGCCACAGAGAATTTGTGCCACATGTAACGACAAAGATCGTCCAAAAGAATATTAGTGCATGGTCTTTTGTTTTTGGTGCTAACTTTGTTTTGGCTAGGCAGTGTAGTTATAAAGCCAAGCACCCTGAATTGCCTTGTGTTGAAAGTGCTCTATATACTGTAAATACAATTGCCTTGCCTTACTGCTGTGGTTTGGAGTAAAAAAAAAAAAAAAAAAAAACTACCTTTTAAACAGAGATGTGTTCGGCATCAAAAACAAGGCTGCAGACTAGATAGAGTGCTTGTACAGAAATGTCAACAAAAGCAATTATTGTGTGTTGAGGAGAGAAGGTTTCCTTGAGGTGATATTTTGCCCCAGCTGTCGACGAGGTCAACAGAAATCTCTTGTGTGAGGAATTTTCTGAAACATCTTTGGACAAAAGGATAAAACACGTATTTCAGAACCTAAATACAAAGCTGCTTTCAAGCTTTCTCTTATGTTTGCCTTTGTCGGTTAAAAGCTTTTGAAATTCATTCTTCACTTTGAAAAACATCACCTTTTCCCCCAGCTTGACTTTTGCATTCATACAGATCCTTGGCATGTTGTTATGTGGTTCGTGTGTCACTGGAAACATCAAGAATGGCTCAACTCTGTCCAACAGGCTCAATAAGACAGGGAAAATTGCACAAGTAAGTATTTGCACACCATATTGGTCGCCAAAAAAAAGTCACCTGTAGGTGGCAGTACCAATGTAGATGATGTGTCTTGTTGCAGGAGTAAACTGTTCATATTATGGAGGGATTTTTTTGGGGGAGAAGAAAATGTGGATTTTGATTGTTTTCCATAAATTTGTTGTTTCTAGGGCAAATTAAACTTAGACGAAGTTTCACAAGAAAGGAAACAAAAGGGGTCGACAACTAATAAATGACAATCTGGCAAAAGCTGTGTCACTGCTCTTCTTAAGTTTTGAAGCTTAATTTGATAGTAGAACAATTAGCAGCACAAGGATGACAGATGAAAATGGAAGAGTGATAGAACCATACACAAACCCCAAAACTATCCTAATGGTGAGTTCACACGCTTTGTTGGCGTAAAAAATAAGCTCACAAAGCGACTACTTTGAATTAGGATTGCCTCTGACATCAAAGTAGATACGCTGTGTGTTTAGTAGATGTGTGTGCTAATTTGTCATTTGAAGAGATAGTTATAATGTTAGGAAGGACTTTAATCTTACAGCACTCAGCACCCAATAATGGGAGGTGGCAGGTAGCTTCGGCTCCTGGAAAGCAGTAGCCCCCTGCAATAAGTCACCAAGCGCCCCCCAAGAGAGACGCCAAGCATAGAATCCCCCTCACCGACCTCAATGGCAGGTCCGTCAGTGCAGGATGGACCGAGAATCCGGCAACCCCGGTGGGCAGGTATCAGCAAAGCAGTGAGGTGGGGGAGCTCCCCAAAGAGCCCCCAACCTGTTAGATAGGGGATGGCAATCAACAGCGGCCTGGGTTATTCTCCACAGATAAAAAAAGCAACCATCTATACCTGCAGTCTGTACTTTATACTGAACTTTTTAATTCAGGACATGTCATTTGACTCATGCGCTGCTAATAATACAGACAGACACAGATCTGTTCGACAGTCTGAGCAAACCAGGGCAACTTGTCAGTCCTGACTTTATAGAAAACCTAGATGCTGAGACGGAGGGGGCTAAATGGAATTCATGCATCATTTATCGTAGAACACCAGTTCTCATCCTGTCAAACTGTCTCCTCTAGAGATGACTGTAGGGATTTCTGCTGAAAATACAAGCATTTTTTTTCTACTGTTTTTCACTTCAGTTTATAATTTTGTTTCCTTTTTATCATGACTTTTCTTTGATAGTAGAGAGAAAACATACTCTCCATACAGGGCATGTGTAAAATTGTCTTCAGATTTGCACCATTCTGATTGGTGGTGTTTATCTATTTTTTATTATTTGTATGGAATCTACAAGTGCAGTAGAAAAAACAAACTGGTATGTAACCTATTGGTATGTTTACTGTGTGGTTACGGATTAAAATCCCACACAGAATCTGAACACGTAAAATCTAAAATATTATAAGTTGCCATTTGATCACATCCCTCTTTATGTTAAAGGACATAACATAATCTTCACTCCTTCATGTTGAAGATTAAGTCCATCTGCTTATCTCCCCTTTGAAGGACGGAAACTGCATGTTGCTCTATGGACACAGAGAGCTAAATAAATCATTCAGTGCCGTTTTCAAATATTAAACACTTGACACTTGATGTAAGATAAAGAGCAAAAAAATGCTAATAATATTAAAGCATTTCCAAATCCTATCTAGAATAAAAAGGCAGCTTTTCAATCCCAGATCATTTAAAACTGGGGCATTTGCGATAGCTATCCCCAAATGTTGGACTCTTCTTTTTATCCGCAGCGCTGCTTCAGGCAGCACATTGTTGTCACACAGCCCATGGGAGTTGCATATGTGTTTTCATATTTCAATTTGGTAAAGTATATAAAAAAAATCTGCCTGCCAAGAATTTCCATATGCAGTGTCAAAAGCATTCTACAAGTCAACACTGACAAGCCGAGCAGTGCATCTATCACAAGGTTAATATTAAAATCTCTGCCTATTTAAATACTATATATTTAATAGCATGAGGCCTGTAGAAAAATAAGAATCCTGCTGCCGACATAGCAGTTCAGGAGGAGATATGTTATATCACTTACAGCAAAAACAGTAAGTTCTAAAGCTGACAACATGAGAGGAAAGTTAATTCTCATAGTTTACAATATATAAACATGGAGACTGTTAACACATTTAAGTGTATTTGCGGATGACTAATTGGGAGAGTTAAGCTGCTGTCGTAGCTGCAGTTTTCCATCTTGTCACATACTTTGAAGTACATGCTTTTAAAGGTGCAGAAATGAAGTGCAGTTTGCGAAACAAAATCCTATGGGGTACATAAACGTTTTTCTCTGTATAACGCCTACGGAAAGTATTGCACTGGAGACACTGGATGCGTCACCCTTTTTATTGCTTTTACAAATCAATCATGATCAAAGTAAAAACTGATTTCTACAAAAGAATGAGGAGTTAAATCATGTAAAAATGAATAGATGATCGTACAAAATTGTTTCCCCTTTAAGTCAGTATTTAACAGATGCAATTTTGGCTGTAATTGCAGCACGCAATCTGTGTGGACAGGTCTCAAACAAGCTTTAACATCTGAACACAGCAATTTTACCCCATTCGTCCTTCCAAAACTGTTAAATCTCTGGCAGGCTGTTTGGGTTTCGGCTGTAAAGGCCTTTTCAAGTCTGGCCACAAATTCTTTATCGGATTGAGGGATGTGTTTTGACTTGGCCACTTCAGAACATCCATCTTTTGGTATTCAAACTATTTGTGAGCAGCTTTATGTTTGAGGCCGTTGTCTTGTAGGAGTTCAAATGTTATCTAAAGCCATAGTTCTCTTGCAGATGGAAACAAATTGTCCTAGATGATTTCCCTATACTTTGCGTCATTCATTTTACCTTCCACTTTTATAACCCTGTTGCCAACCCATCCCCCCCCCCCATCATGATGCTGCCCCCATGATGTTTCACAGTAGGGATGATGTGCTTGTGGAGATTTGCAGTGTGTGGGTGTCATCCAAACATAGAGTCTTGGCTGATGCTCAAAAAGCTCAACTTTCCATCCCATCCGACCGAAGAACTTTCTTCCATATGATCTTGGAGTCTCTCACATGCCTTTTAGTAAATTCTAGTAGAGCCTCGATATGAGTTTTCTTCAACTGCAGTGTTTTTATTGCAACCCTCTCAAAACATTTTGACCAGTCGGAGAGCCTGGGCAAAAGCTGCTGCTGTTTTATGAGAATTCTCATCCTATCCGTTGCTGAAGGCTATAACTCCTACAGTTTAGTCAAAGGCCGTTTTCACATGTGTGGCCGTACCAGAAAACAGCCAGAGAAAATGCTAATTTTTTCTGTTCACATGTCACGGATCTCTGCCCGTATTTGAATCCAGTGTTTTACTACAAATAAACAGCAGGTGGCGGTATACAAATAAGTCTGTAGTTCTCCAACAAACAAGGGAGTGAGAAGTACCGACGTCATAAAACGAGCGACAGCCTAGAATGTAAACAAACTGGTCTACTGGTCAGCTGCTACCTGAAGCCATCTACAGGGTGAGTGTTGTAGTAAACCCGCCGTTTTGTAATCTGCTGTGTTGCTGTGGGATGCTTGAATCGCGTTGTTTTGGTATTTGTATGGTTGCGAGGTGATTCTGTAATTTCGGCCGGCGGTGTCGTCATTTCCGCATGGAGCGCGTCTATTGTCTTGAGTACGGCCAGAGTACGGGTTGTGTTCACATGATACGTGGTCGCCCGTACCTGGACTCGGATACTACCTCCAAGGCAGGTCTCTCTGGCCGTATTCTGGCACGGTACAGTCTGTGTTCACATGGTACGAAATAAGTGGATTTTGACCAAATACCGTACCAGAGTACGGACTCCCGTACCATGTGAAAGCGCCCATAGATGTCATGTGGACCTCTCTTTCAAGCTTCTTCTCTACATGGTCACTCAGTTTGTAATTAAGGCAGATTCAAACTCCATGAAATGTTCAGTGCCTTTATTGTGCGCATAGCTGAATTTATACTTTTCAATAACCTTTTGCTGGATTTCTTTGAAGTCTTTTGTCTTTGTGCTGTAATGGTAGCTGGTAGGGATGCTACAATACCACTTTTTCAAACAGATACCATACCGATACTTGGATCAGATTACTTGCCAATACCGAGTAACAATGCTGATACTTCTAGGGCTGGGTATTGATTCAAATTTCAAAGATTGATGGGATTCGGATTCTCAAGAGTTAGAATCGATTTGATTCCATTTAATCTGAGACCATTCGATATTGATATTGGTAAGTGCTATTAAAACTTTTTTTAAAAACTATTATCTTAATTGTATGCCCGAAATTCAAAGACTTATCACTGAGTCACAGTTCACCAAGGGAAACTGTATTAACCCTTTTAGACACAAAACTTAAAATGGCCGCATGGACTTTTCCTTACTATTTCAGCTGTAAAAATGGCAAACTATTCTAAAAAATAAAATAGATTTTTTAACTTGTGAATCGATTCGATTTTTACAAGAATGTATGTAGAATCGATTTTTCTATTATTTCAACACAACTCTAGATACTTCTACCACAAAAAAGTGCAATGAATTGGAAGACGGTTTTGATTATCTTCTCTGCTTGTCACAACAAATGAGGCTGATTTAGATAAAAAAATAAATATTAATAAAAATGAACACACAACTAAAATTATTAAGTGAAAAATAAACATTTTCTGTGGAATTATTGCAGAATTTCCACATTTTAAGTATTGGTTCATGGTATTGGTTGACTTTAGCGATATTAACGATACCAATATGAGTACATTAGACGGTATCGGAGCCGATACCCGATACCAGTATCGGAAAATCCCTAGTAGGTGCGAATGCTGATTAACCAATACATGACATTTCCAGACACAGGTGTGTTTATACTATATACGTATACTATAAACAATCTATGAATGAACCTCATACGTCAAAGAAACAGATTAAGTAATCAGAAAGTAGTTGCATCTTCCTGCCACCTCAGGCACTCCACATATTTGGCAGGCTGAGTAGAGTGAATCTTATAACTTATATCAGCGCAGACAAAATGTCTACATCGCAGAGCAATGCAAAGTTTTAGGGGGCCAGTGGTGATATATGTTTTGTAGTGTTTTGGTTTGCAGCCTTCGTAGCACACACTGATCAAACCTAAACAGACTTTGGCAAAGAGAAAAGTAAATGTTACATTCAGAGGGGGAGAGGGAAGAAACATGTTGGCGGAAACAGTTTCAGAAAAATATTTTCATGTTATTTTGTGAAAACTGAACTTTTTCAATATTTATTGGAATTCTCTCAAACTGGCTCAATTAACATCAAGCCTTGGCTCACAATATTCATTACAGACACTGATTGTTTTAATTTACTCAGCATCTGAATCCATAGCCAACAGCCTAATGCTCTACTTCTGCGGACAATCTCCAATATTTATGGGCTTCCAAATGGAATGTATCCATTAAACCTTAAAGAAAAAAAAAAAAAAGTTTTGTTTCCATAAATCCTAACAATTCATTCCATTTTGAATTGGATGGGGAAAATCCTCTGGCTGCTCAAAAAAAAGATGATTAGTTGAGGGTAAAGGCTGATTTTCTTGATTTCCTTGTCTTGGCGATTGCATCCTGCTGAACTCACATGATCTACAATCAGTATTACTAATATATAATATAGATATTACCAATGTTATCCCAACTCAACACTAATAATTGAAAATGGGGGCTCTATAAGACAAAAAGAAGTGATTTGTGAATTTGAACAAAACATTTTTAAACAAATAAAAAATCAAAAGCTAATAAACAATTTTTTTTTTAATTGTCAAACAAGAAACTTTGTATTGTTTGAATTAATAGTTTGTCTTATCAGCTACCAATATCACCCTCAAGCAAAAGTAACAAAAGACCCTTCGACAACAGAAGATTTTTGCATCCTAAAATAGGGCAGGAATTTTCTACAAAGCGCACCTGTCAAGCAGGTCATCAAATCTCCTGTAAACTCTATAAACCTTTGTTCAAACGCATTCTTGTCTTGTTCTAGTCTCTTACAATTTTGCAACGCAAAACCCTTTAAAATAATTATATTTAAACTTTTTTGGGGGGGGAGGGGGGGACTTTGGCCTGGTTTTCAAACATTGCCCCAGTCCAGTTCTTCACCATTTGTAGAAGAATATGTTTTTTTTTTTTTTTTTTTTGGCATGGATCTTCAGCTCTTCTTTACCAACAGCAAGTCAACAAGAATAGATTTCTCCCATTTCTTTACCTAAAATTAGGATATTTATCCGTAATAAGACAGTTTGACTCATGTAATATTGCTAAAACATTAGCAAGGCGATTTTCTAAAGAAGGCGTATCTTCTATTATTATCCTGCAGATAGTTTTCCTTTTGCTTGACACATCTGCTCTTCCCTTTTCCTCTTGTCCTAGCTGAATCATCGATCGCACATGACTTTTACTGAATTAACACATTGATTTTAATTGATATGCATCATTACATTTATTACGTGTTTTTATATTATTTTCTTTCACTCAAACCTTACATTGTATGCTCTGCCTTTGTGAAACAACTGGCAATTTTTTTCTCTAAAAAGCACCTTGAATTGCCTGCTTGCTGAAATTGTGCTATACAAATTAAGTTGCCTAGCTTTGCCTCTTAGAGGTGATTTATAACAAAGTAATTCACTACAATTCACTACTTAAATGTTTGCTTATGTTATACTTCAGGTCCGTATTTCCCATGTGATCAATACATTATCTTAGTATTAAAAAATCTACTCAAAGCAGTTAAATAAAAAAGAATATAAACAATATGCCAGTTGCAATGCATTAGCAGCATATATTCCTCCTTTCTGTGTTTTCAATTCTCCTTCTGTAATGTAACCTTTACCAATCGACTAATGTGCCACCCTGGAAAGAAATAAAGCAGTGATAAGTAATCCTACATTAAGATCTAAAATTTTTCACCTCAGAAGGGTTCCCAATTGGGTGATCAAGACTGGCATCATGCCGCAGAACTCACTGTTCTAAATGACAAAAAAGAAAGCACAGACAAGTGAAACCTGGCAGAAGCCCAAAGATTAACACCAGCTACTCCCTCACAGGACACCCTACTCATATTCATAAAAAAATAAAAATATTTTAACAGGTGAGCCAGAATCATTTTACAAAGAGTTAATTTACTCTGACCAGATACACATCTATTGCGCAAGATTTACAAAATCAGTGGTAAAGTTGAGGGGAAAAGAGAAGAGTCTGCTCCATTTCTCTCCAATGGGTTCAGCGTAGGAATGCCGAAGCAAAGCGGGGCTGCGGGACCTGGACTAGAAATCACCGGAGTGCTGGGATTGGAGCTTGAGATTGCCGGGTGTCTGCTAACGTTACTTTGTTGTGCCGACTAGGCAGCAGGAGCAGATCCCCAAAAAGCTGCTGCATGCAGGCAGTGTTATCTCCTGCCGCTGGCTTGCTGCTATGAGGAACTGGGTGAGGAGTTTGGATGGCCATACAAATTATGGTGCGGGACAGGCTTCTGGAGAACCGGCAGGTTGTCAACCAAGCCGTCCTGGAGAACAGTAGGAGCGGCTACTGAGCACGAGCCATTCCAGGAACAGGCTGCTTTCTGGGAAACAGGGACGACGACGGCGGCTGTAGGGTTTTGGAGCTGTGAAACCGATTGCATCATGCCTTCGAGGCCCAAAGCCAGGGGGACAGAGGGCCAACCGGGTTCCAACATGAGGTGAGTTGCATGGCTAATGCTCCACTCTATCAGTTCCATCCATTCCTCCTTTGTGTGTTCGTACTTCACTGAGTCCGGTTGAGCCATTCGTTCTGTCATGTGTTGTTTGAAAGAGACGAGACGGACCAGCGGAGACATGAGGGCAAAGGGGAACATTTATACACAGGGACGTAATCAGGGGAAACTTAAGACAGCTGAGGAAAATAAGAACACAGAGGCAGACAAAGACAGGGACAAAAAGTCACATCGTGACAAGATCTAAACCAACTAAACAGGTGCAGATGCTGTGAGCACACAGAGTTATGATGCGTCTTTGGAAGAAAAATAAAAAAATAAAATCGACATAAATTTCAAAGTTTTGGCCATTACAGTGTTAATTCCTTTTAGGTTAAAATCTGTGTGAAGGATTTTTTTCTTTTGTCATTAATAAACGTATCTTGAATCGTGGTGGTGTTGAGACATGCCTTTCAAAGTTGGAATAAAATAGGCGCTGGGGCAAACAGTTTGATATTTGATGTTTCACAATGCGCAGAGAACGCCTGCTTATTTTCAAGTTCTCCTCCCAATATTTTGCACTTGTAATCGCAAAACATTTAAAATAAATAGGTGAGAAAAGATTCCTTCGTTTCTTGAAGGTTTAATTTGAACTTCTCTGCACAAACAAGGAGGAACAGTATTACAGAGTGTTCGCAACAGCTGGATCCTGCCTTCAACCAACTGACTGACCACTTTATAGAATTAGACAACCTTGCTATTGTCTCTACCCTATCACAGTAAACATTTCTCCATGGTGAAGTTTCCAGACTCCCAGTCGCCTTTGTCAGATGAGAAAGCTCAATTTAGTGCTCCGAGGGTCGTTTTCATGGAAACACTAGACGTAGGAATTCTAATATCAATTTATTTGACCAAACCTAATATTAAAGCGTGCTGCACAATCAGACTATCACTATG
Organism: Apricaphanius iberus; assembly: GCA_028564705.1. NCBI lineage: Eukaryota > Metazoa > Chordata > Actinopteri > Cyprinodontiformes > Aphaniidae > Apricaphanius > Apricaphanius iberus. The sequence goes on along the minus strand of JAPXFQ010002814.1, from coordinate 1,107,715 downwards.
TAATGAAGAAATAACACACAGTTCTCTCAGTAAGAATACACAGAAAAGATAATTCTTAATTTAAATTTCTCAATATAACTTCTCAATATAAAATGTTCCATAACACACTCAAAACTCCACATTACACATTTTTGCCCATTTTAACAAGTGTAAGATTTTTCATCAATTATTAGGGCATGGTTGGATTTTTTTTTTTTTTAAGAGCAGCTAAGATAACTGCATGCAAGGCTTGCGGTGTAACATCCCTGTCATAAAAACAAATCTCTATGGAGCCATCAAGAGTTTTACAGAGTTTTACTGATGGTTTTACAAGCTCACTAGCCAAAACAACAAAAAACAAACAACTGTCAACTGTCTTTTGAAACACATGTATACACCGAACAACAACACTCAGAATCTAACGTCTCTGTGCGTAAATGCTAACAGCCTTGGCACTTCTCCTTTGGTAAGTAATGAGACAGCGGAAGCAGGAACAGAAACAACAACATGAGCGGCATCGACAAGTGTAACGCATTCAAACAGTGTTCTGTTCTGCAGCGTTGCCATCATCCATTTTGTCGCTCATTGTGCATATTCTGCTTTTACTGTGTCTACTCCGATTTCTGCCAAAAACTTGATTTAGACGTGTATGTAAATGTACTGAATGTTCAACGATGAGGTACAGTATTAAGATAAGTCTCAAAACTGCGAGTTTGTTTATATCTGTTTGGTACCGTGGGACATAACGGCGTACAGCGAAATCACACAGTATATCCAGGAGGTGTCACAGGAGAGAAAAGCAGTACTGTACAGCTCCGAAAATAAAAATAATAAAGTCTAACATTGCGCAAAAACCTTTTAATAATGTTTTTAAGGTATAAAAGTTGCAGAGTACATCTTTAAGATAGGACTTTAAAACTTTGTTTTGTGCAAAAATGTATTTCAACACACCACTTACAATCAAAACAGATATATGAATTTAAAAATGAATAAGCCCTATATTGATCTGATGGACTGGTTACATGTCCAGGGTGTACCCCACCTCTCGCCCGTTTACAGCTGGAGATAGGCACCAGCCCCCCCCGCGACCCCTTGAGGATTAAGCGGTTTAGAAAATGGATGGATGGATGGATGCTAAAACATAGAGTAGTTTTCAATGGATAACTTACTGCTTTTGCTTATCTCCAGTGATGGAGGAGTTCTAACCACAGTGGATGGGAGTAAGTCCCATGCATGCAAGTCTCAAGTAAGTCACAACTCTTAGCCCTCAAGTTTCAAGCAAGTCCCAAGTCATCTTTAAGGAGGATCAAGCAAGTCAAGTCCAAGCAAAGCTTTAGTCAAGCAAGTCAAGTCACAAGACAAACCATTATCAAATTAGTTTTTTTTAAATGTTTGTTTTTCATCAAACCTGTTTTTCAGAGTCAATATCTTTTTTAAAGGGCCTATATCATGCAAAATAATGTTTTTGGAGTTTTCAACCATCTGGTGATTCAATTTTCTCATCAAAAACCCCACCAGAGTGGTTTTTAGCTTAATTCACGTATGTCTGAGTAATCCTCCTGAATTCTGCTCTCTGAGCAGCTGCGCCTCCTCTCCTAGAAAACGACTGTTCAACTAGTGACATCACTAGTTGAAAACAAGGGAGTGCAAGATGTGTCTGCACCACCACTGCAGGCAGAGTGGCTTACCTCTGCTACAGTTCCAAACAAAAATCTGGCGACTTGAGTTGGACTCGAGTCAAGTCATCGACTCCCCCCATTTCTGTCTAAGCATAGGTGATGCTTTAAAAAGAGACGTCTTTATAAATAGCCTACACACAAGACTTCCAGAACGAGATTTACTTCTGATAATAAATTCCAACTCATTTGGTTTGAAGATGAGCCTTGAACTTGCTCCAAGAAATAAAATACAGAAGAAACCCACATGGAAAAGGCATAGATGCAACACTTTGACAGGAAAATTAAATCATCATCAGACACCTGGCAGACAAAAAACGTCTCTTTGACTTTTAGATGAAGCCCCTCCACTAACAGTGAAGTGAAATGCCTTAGGCCCAGTCTATGTTCTGGCTTCCTGTAGATTTGGGAGGAAGAATGTAGAATAGAGAAAAAGCAGAGCTCACGGTGAAGAGAAAGAAGAGGAAGTCAAGTAAATAGAACAGCATGAAGGAAATTAAACAAAAATGACTTTTCAAACTGAGGCCCAAATGAATTTTTGGACAAATAAAGCTGTGAACAAACATTAATTCAGAGTCGCATTACTGTTTGTGCTAATGTTTATTCACTTGTCTTGGAAAAATATTCCAGACCAACAAGAATCATTAAAGCTTGCAACACACAATATTGCCATGTGAGGATTTAACAAAGAATGCAAACTATGTTAAGCTCTTCAAGTAAATCACAAAGTTTGTGAAGAGGGTATTAAAGGTTTACTACAACTCCCAATGTGGCAAGTAAAGCAAACTGCACAATAATGTTGTCTAGAACTTAAAGATGAATTGAAGAATTTGTTTTTCAAAACCAGAACATGTTGAAAGTGGATAGGGATTGGGGAAATTATGTACGAGGGATACTGTGAGCAAATAAAAATACTATCCAAAACTAGAACACTGGGCAACATTTTTTATTTATTTTTATTTTGAGTACAGAGAACAGTATTGAGTAGAAAAGCTGACTCACAGGGGAGCTCACTGTGTACACTTCAACTGAAGGCTGGTGGGCCTTTATTAGTTCATCTCAAAAATCATTAAAAGCCTCTCCAATAACATACCTAGTTTAAGGCAAAGCTGTTTGTATATTAGCAAAAATAGAGTTGTCCAAAAAAAACTAACAAAAAAAGGTAAGTGGATACTGGAGACACACTCTTGTAATGTTTGTTTTTTTCATGGTAAGAAAAAAATGCACCCTCTATCAAATGCAAGTCAGTTATCAATATTATGTCTGTTTGCTAAGTGGCACAATCATAGGGAACTGCAGTCTGAACTTAACACAAATCTACAGTTCATATACTTTAGCTAATACTAAAACTGCTTCAAAGATTACTATACTCTTAAACAAATTCTACAAACCAGATGATGTCATGGCTTTTAATTTACAACATTTGAGTTAAAATAGGTACGCCTGTGGAAATACTGTAAGGCAACACCTCAACGAAACTGCTTCCTTGTGTGACATCATTTGGAAATGAAAGAAAATCAGGCAAGTCACCCTTGGGTAACAATTTCAGATGCCTGAGATGCAACAAGTAACTTTTTATGAACAATTTCAGATTAAACACCATGGAGATGTTCTGCCATCATAAGGAAGCAGATTTTTGTTGTTGAAATGTGTGTATCCACTGCAGAACAAAAGCAAAAGACCTTGTGAAGAGGCTGGCTAATGCTGGTAGGAGCGACCACACTGAAAGGAGTCCTGGAGGCTGAAAGGCCACTCAGGGAGGAAGAAGCTATCCCCAAACCAGCGATAAAAAAGATGGAAACAATTTGCAAATGCACTAAGAGACAAAGACTGACGTTTTTTGGTATATGTTCTGTGATTAGACCCGAGGCATACAGGTTACATAGAGGCAGCAAAAGGCTGAAACGAAGTAGCAATCAGGTACGATCACAACACGTTTTTTTATTTATATTTTCTTAAAATTACTTTATGTTTTTGTTCAATTCTGTTTAAGTGAAACAAATAAATATAAAAAACAATCAAAATCTGGGATGAACCATCTTTTATTTTTAAACACAACAGTTTGGATCATCATGTTGTCTAACATTTATAAAATTGATTTTTATAGCCCACAAAATGACAAAATATATTCATTTTTTAATCCAAATTTTGGTTGAAGACATTATTTGGGCATAGATGTGTAAAGGTCATAAAATGAACCTTATAAAAGCATATCATTTTAAAAACACTAAGAGTGTGGAAATCAGTAGGCTAAAATAGAAATACTTCACCAAGGTAGAAATGAAACAAAACAGAACAAAAGTTTTAAAGTTATATGACTTTTATGTGTGTGAAAATAGCTTTATAAATAAACTTTACTTACTGAATTGAACTTTATATATATATATATATATATATATATATATCGAAGTAATTTTATAAAAACATAACTAGCATATGGCCACGTTAAAGAATGATTGCTGCATCTAATGCAGCATCAAGAGCTCTGAGGAGTGCTTCCTGTAAATGTTGGTCGACACACACACAATATGCTATTCTCCTTGCAGAACTAACACGTTGACACCTAGTTAACTTTCCAGTAACCTCTGAGTCAGTCTCTAAATATGCCTCTAATTAAATTTCAATGCAAATGCATCCCAGAGCTGTTTTGTCATTTTTTGTCTAAAAGTTATTAATAGAGTGGCTGCCTGTCAGAAAATGAAGCTATTATCTATTACATTCAGGCAATTGTGTTGCTTCAACACAATTCTTTCTTTTTTAACAACGTAACCAATAGAATTACATTCTCTCAAATGTAAACAAATGACACAACTTTTTAAAATAAAATGTTACTGACACAAAGGCTGAGGTATCCTACATGCTGTGCAATATTGTACGCATAAAGTGGAAGATTTGGCTCAAAGACCAGCCCTGAGGTATATAATGATCAGCAACAAACCTCAACTCCTCTAAGAAAGAAAGATTCTCTATCCATGTCCCAAAATAAAGCAGTAATCTCAAAGTTGTCTTTGACATTGATTTTACACAGTTGTAAATTAATAAAATATCAAAGAATAAGTAGAGTAACTTAAGTTATCTTGAAATAAGATTTGTATATATGGTGCTATTTACTGATCTAAATAAAATAAAAAGACATGCTTTTATACTACCATTAACTTTTTATACCAGGATGCAATTTTATAAAGTCCTTTAAAATCTTTTGATGTAAACATCCTACAAATTTGAGTCAGCTTTTTTATTCATGAATTAATTTTGATTTGAAAATAAAGAAGAGGCAAAACCTTCTCTGCAAGCTTGAATAATCTCTTTTACTCTTGGGAAATGTTCCTTTAAAGAATAAATATGACTTGTTTTTACTGTTTTTCTATGTCAGTTGAGACGGCAGGTTGTACACGTTACACATTTCTAGCCCCTGAGGGTATTTAAAGTACATAATTTTACACTTTAAGTCAGCGTCTAGTCCTCTAGTTTGCATGGCCCTTGCAGGAGAATATTCTAGGCAAACAGCAAGTCCAGAACTCAGCTTGTGTTACCAGCTGTAGATATAATAAAGTAAGTTGTCTTTTGTTGAAGCAAGTGGAGTTTTTCTTTGCTGTTGGGCACTCATAAAACTGGAACTTTATAACAGTGTCTAATCAACATTTAAGGCTGGCCACTGTAAACATCTTTATAACTGGGCAAAACTAAGTCATATGTTTCTGACATATTTAGAATTTTCACAACAAAACAAGTATTGTCATTGATGAAATCAGTCAGGTGAGCCACTGCTTAGTTTTCAACATAAACTTTGAAGCACACAAGTTACATTTGAGTTGTGATATGTTTAAACTTACATGTTTGAATCTGAGTTGGACTTTATTGACTCTTAAACCATGATGCCATACATGGTGAACAGGAAATGGACATAGCCTATTCTGTTTATCTATTGTCTAAGTTTATTGTTGAACTTTTTTCTATGTACTTGCTTACTGTGTAGGCTTACTGTGGGAGGCTTGCCTATACAGTGCCACTGCATGCAGTCTGAACTTAATCTACCCATGCAACTTTTCTCTTCCTGACTGTTGAAATTTGGGCGTTGTTTTTTTGTTATTCCCTCTGGTGTTCACTGGAATAATGGTGATGCTACAGGTACATCTGTGGCTGGGCTAACTAGTAGAATTAGTTATTGTAAGTCTGTGATGGTTGTCTGCTGGAACAAATTGTCCAACTTCAAAATACAGAACAAATGGTCTGGTGTACAAACTTACTTAGAAGTCGCTCCGGAAGATGTGTGATTACTACAGTATATTTTGCCATTCTACTCTGTCTCTGTTCTTTCCACTTACTCTTTCCATGCATTTTGCATTTTAGATTTTCTAAATTTACCTCAGATCATTGCAGTGATCTCAAACATTTTGCTGCATCTTCCGTACAAAGAAAACAATTCATCAACTTCAAGAGAAGAAATAGATTAATAACAAAAGGATGTATTCAAAAGAGCTTTTCAGTTGCCTTATGTGATGTCATCAAGATAATATACATGTGTAGAAGCTTGTTTTTTCACAGCAGATAATTTATATTGATTACATAGCGAATTGCAATAAAATGTTCAAATCATTTCAAAAACTGACCATGATATTTTTTATTTATGTACCTACAGTAGGTTTGATTTTACAGAATAAGCTGGCTAATAGGTTGAGAAATGCAATTATTATACTGTTCCCATAGATTATTAAACTCTTCTAAACTAATGAGATATATTGCTGATCCATTCAGGTGCAGTGCATTCATTTCTCCATTAAACCTTGTCCGCTTCCTTGGAGGTCTGCAGGGAATTCAGTGGCAGCTCATCTGTAATGTCAACTGGGTTGCTGTAGGCCTTAGAGTCCTCCTCCCCATGCTGGTGCTGTGCAAAGTTCACAAAGACCTGAAAAATCAACAACAAATAAGCAAAATTGAGTAAAATGTAGGGCCTGCAAACACTCATTTCTCAATTAAAATGTTCTCTCCTCCTGCTTTGAAAATAGTCAGAAACCATCATTCAGGCAGCAGCTTTGATGTGAATGAGTTGCCTTACAAAGGCCATGAAGCATCAAGCTAACGTCTGGACTCACACAGTGAATGTCAGCTTGACATCTTTGACCAGCTGAGAAAGAAAATAAAACAATCATTCTTCCCTCTGTGATGCCAATATATTATAAGGCAAAATCAATCCTATGGCTTTCATAAAAAGCTGTGTGGATTTCATTGTGCCGTAAAAACAGCACACTCACTGTGGCCAGCTTCAGCGGTAATGGCACACAAAAACTTTCTCTCTGCAGAGAAAAAGGACCAAAGAGGATCGTATAAAATGATAAGAGCATTGCTTTTTCATTAAATGGATTTCAATGGCTGTGTGAAAGTAAAAGCAAGTGATTCACGAGGCTGGATTTAAAATCACTGAGAAAAAAAAAAAGAAGAAGAAAGGTAATTCTATCAGAAACTATTAAGAGTTTCTATCAATGAAATTTTTCTTCATAGTCACAAAATATGCTCTGGTGAGAGGCAAATAAAATCAAGCAACAGGGCTTAAATTACTAGATGAATATGTTAGTATTATTAGTATTGTACCAAGGCGAAAAATATTCTTTTGTTTCATGAAACTCAGATGATAGGGAAAAATCTGTTTGAAGCTTCTATTTTAATTAACTAATGAGTACAATCTGAACTCCTATTGCTTGATTGTTAAATCTTTAACAACATTGGTAAAAGAATAAATGTCAATTATGCCGACATATTTCCTTTGTTACTGAGAACATTTTATGAATTCACTTCGGAAGATGTGGTATCTTACTGACGTGATAGCGAAAATGAAAAAAAGAAGAAGCTATAAACTAAAAAACAGTCAAATTTAATTATAAAAAATGAATAAAAAAGGCATTTTATATGAAGATGTAAAAGAAATGAATTAATGAATCTAAAATTAAAGCTACACTATATAAATTCAGAGTCTAATTATTCTGCAGATGACTAAATAAAGAAATAAACAAAAGTTTTGTTTGGCCAATTAAGTCCTTGTTGTAAAAATGCTTCTTGACAAAACATTTCATTCTGCTGGGAAGTGTTGATTTCAGGTATCTGCAAAGAAAACACGTGCGGTCCATGTGTTAAGCGTAATGTGGCTCTACTCAGTGCTGCCAACTCTCATCTTTTGGTATAGGTGTGTTGTAAGAGCTCGGCTGCTGAGGGAGAGCTTCGGCAAATTGGTTCAGGGAACAGTGTGAAATGTGGTGATTAGCTCAGCTGTGTATCTTTTAATTACTCTCCATTTATTAGCAGCTAAATGTTGGGAACCTGAAGGAACCCTGGACATAAGTCATGACGGCTAACACATAACATTAACAGCCCCATGCCTTCCATGGTAAATAGTATTTGCTTTGCTGAAGTGCAGAGCCCACAGGTTTTACCTTAGTACTAAAAAGCAGGGGGATAATTATTACTTATGTGACTAAGACAAAGCTCAGTGCTGTTAATTTTACACAAAATAAATTATCTAAGGCGAGAAGTATGGCTACATAAGCAAAAAAAAAAGCTTTTTAGGTTTAAATTCTAAAACAGGTGAATGCAAAGTCTAAATGAAGCATCTAACTGTCAAACATGGCATTGCATTATTTTGGCACAGGTCTCCATTGTCCACAAAGTTTCTTTGCACATACATTTTGGCCACACATATGTATGTTTACGGTGAAACTTTTTAATCAAGCATTCCAGATGTACTGAAGAGTTAACATCAATGGAGAAATACGGGAAAAAATATCTTCATTTATTAATGGTAAGTTGCAAGTTTTTTTGTTTTTTTTTTTGCCCTACCTTGTTCTAAACTAACAAATAAGTCAGTCTATGAAATTTCACATTTTGTCATGCTACAAACATATAGTTCAATGTATTTTAAAAGGATTGTATTTGATCGTACAACGCCAACTACTGCATAATGTATGATGATTTCTGGATTCATCTCAAAATGGGGCAGAGCATTTCTATTTTTCAATCAAATCCAGTGAACAAGTTTTAGAAGTAGCCTAATTACTGTAAGAAAACGTCCACCTCTGTGTAATTCAACACATTAGACAGGTCACGGATAACATTTTAGGGAGTCTAAATCAGGAATATGTCACAAAGTGACAGGACAGTCAGGGAGATTGTTAGTCAGAGAAAATGAACTCTTAAGAAAGAGTGGCAAGAAGAATGCTATGAGGCGTTCCTTTTACTGATTGCAATAAGACATGTACAGAATACAGAAAAAAAAAGAAAGTGGTCTGGTCAGATGAAACCAAAATAAATCTTTTGATCTACATGTAAAAACGTGAAATTTGAACAATGGTGGTGGCAGTATCATGGTATGAGGATGCTTTTTATCAGCTAAGCTGGTAAGGAAGATGATAAGGAGATGGATGTAATTAAATACAGGCTAATTCTGGAAGAAAACCCTGGTGGGGCTATTTTGCGCGGACCTCTTTATCTAATAGCTTGATTAACACATCAGATTAGGTTTTATGATAAAGTGATCCAAAAAAAAAAATGAATCCGCTTGTGTGGTATAGCTCGTAACTAGAGGAACAAACTTTGTCTGCAGAGGAGCCATAGCAAAAGAATGCATGTGTGACGTCATCACATCTACAGTGTGCATCAAGGTCAGGCTTGTCAAAGCATTTTCTCACATGACAGTGAGTGAAAGGATAAGAATGACAGTAATAAGGAATACCCTCTCCGACCATCTCTTTGGATATCTCTGACCCGGCTGCTGGCCGATTTCAGTTTGATATGCTGAGGCACACTCAGAATATGATATTCACACTCAAGGCTGTAAAGATATCCAGCAGAATATCCAAGTAGTGTTTGTGTTTAAACTTCTATAAAACTGATAGTTTGAAAGGTCGTGCACAGTGCGGCACTTTTGACTGCACATAAAAATAAATAAAGAAGATCCATCTTTTGCTATGAGCACTCAATGTTTTTTTTTTGTGTGGCTAATATTCAGTTTCTGTATTTCATCCACGAATGACATGAACGTCATGCACCGGTGCTGCTGAGTGGCGTTTCTGTAATAACAGATGGATACAGGTATTAATTACATTATAGGGGGTAAATTCAGGTGTTTATTTGGAGAGCGCTGAGGCATAACGAAGGAGGGGAAGGACGTCATTTACGCTATTAACCTCTGTAAATAACAAAGGACACCTTGAAGAGTTCAAAATGATTTGTTTATAAATCATGCACATAATGTGATAACACACTAATTTATTGATCTAAAGTTCTAGGTGGATGATTACACAGATTTTTGTCATCTTCTGTGATTTTTTAGAGAAATGTAAATAATCTCCACAATGGAGAAATATAAACCACTGAGCTAACATTCCAGTTGAGGAACATCATTAGGAACAGGTTTTCATCTAGCTCAAAATCTCAGATTTAGTCTAGAAATAAAACAAGAAATCTGTTGTCATGTGAAACTGTTTTTTTTTTTAGCTTGACTCACCCTGACCAGAGATACGCTTGTCAAACAAAATACAAGCTGTTTATCTTACCAGTGAATGCACAATATCTATGTTCAAAAATAAAACGGTTCTGTGTAGATGTGACCACTGAATTATTTTTATGCTAACCGTCCCACATTCTTATTTGTCCATTTCTTTATAGGGTCCTTCTTTGCGGTCCATTTATAAACAAAAACCAAATATAGTTCCATTAGCGATTATCAACATCAATGCAGATAGCAAAAAAAAAAGCATTTGTTGCAATCTTACTTTGTTGACAAATTCGAAACATTTCTAAATGTCACCACTGAGATGACATTTCATCTTCTTAATCGAGACTGTGCTCTGAAGGACAAGTGAACCAGTCACAGTAATCCTTTCAGATCCACTCTGCAACGTCTCCACAATCAGGACAAACACCTCAGCCGCAGGGTGTGTCGATCAATATTAATTGTAGTTCAAGTTGGGTGTTATGCTATTGGTCAAGGCCTTGCTGTACAAATCACCAAGCTGAAAGGTGACTGTCTGGGTCACTACAGGCTCTCTACCACAGTCCCCTCTGTGGTTTAATACGCTGACCCACTGGTTAAAGTATGATTCATTTACTGCCTCTTATCAGGTAAATATTGACCAGTGCAGAAACTGGGACAGCTGACACGAACGCCAGAGACATGTTCAAGGTTAGGAGCTGCGGCATGGCGGAAGTTGAAACGCGGTTCGTGTTAAACCCTGGCTATAACTATTAATTACAGCCTTTATTTTCTGATGCATGTGTTAAATATTTTATTGGATGACTAGTGACTCCTGCAAGGCATATTTTACGCATATAATAATCCCAAAGATGGCATTCATCCCAAATTATAACCTATCCACATGGGGATCATGTCCATAAAATTCTGACGGTAAAATCCTTAATATCGTTGCAGCATTCTTTATATGAGATAGATTATTTGATTACATACAGCAGAGAGGCAGTACAAACGACTCCCATCTGTGTCTATTTTTGCTCCTCTCTCAGCGAGGTGCACTCATGACCTTTCCAGACCTATGAGAAGTCATCCCAACCTCCCCGTCTGGTCATCTGCTGCGGAGCTAATAGAGGGGTTGTAAGACCAATCACACCCACACTCAGCACTCACTGCCTGATTGTATCAGACCTCTGGGGGTGCAAGGAAAAAAACACAAGGTGAAGACAGTCTGAGGCATCCAGTACTCGGCTTATTTTCAGCAGAAAGGAAGAGTGCTTGGGATGAAATGTATAAAAAAAAAGATATATAGAGCAACCTCCACATTTTTTGCATCTTAAGTGACGAACTGCAGGAGCATAAAAGTAAATAAGAAGTAAAATAATATTTAATGAAGAGGCACAATCATATTGAAAAATGTATAATTAATTTATAATCATTTAATGCCATCAACGCGGCAGCTGGCTGTTTGAGATCGATGCCTTTTCTGCTAGACCATTACAAATGTTACACAGAAAGGTACAGAGTTCACTAGACGCTACTGTGTTAAAGATCTGTGATGCTTCGGGCTGGGTTCTCATCCAAAGATCCTGGGAACTTTGTAAGAGACTACAGCAGCCTGAATTCTTTGGGGTACACTAGGGCTAATTGAGGTTCACAGACATGTGCCGATTAATGTAACAGTGTGGACCCAGAACCCTGCGGATCTAGAGAGAGTGTGGATAGAATGGCTTCAAGAAGAGTGTTATCATCTAGACACATAGAAGATGATATTCTGTGGGGGATTCAGGGGTGCCTAAATCCAGTCCTTGAGAGCTACCCACCCGCAGTGTGCTGCAGAAGCCTGTTGTTAGTCACTTATTTATTCAGGGAAACACCTAAAACATGCAGCACAGTGGCTCCTGAGGACCAGGATTTTGAATCACTGATTGTTCAAAGACGAACGCTCAAAGATCCTTTGATTGATCAAATGTCGTGAGATACTGTACAAGATTCAGTTTCTACATTTCTAGTATGAGATTAATCCGTGGCTCAAAAAGAATGTCTTACTTTAATCCTTAATCCTTTTAACCATTTGTTACAAGTGTGAACAAGTCTGTATGTGTCCAGATACATAATCAATGCTATTACTATATATTAGTCATTAGTTCCCATTGGTTACTTTAGTTACAATTCCTATAATACACGACTAACGGTCTAGTGATCCATTAAACTGAGCTGGCACAGAATTATTGGTAAACACCAGTATATTTCACAAAAATAAATTCAGGGTCAAAATGTCTCTCCTCCTGTACAGTGAAAAAAAAAAAATCAATATTTTGCTTCTCAAGCATAAACACAGAAAATATTTATCAGTCCTGCTCTCATCCTCAACATTGTTATCTATTTGTCAAAATGCACTGCTAGAAAACATTCCCCTCAAGAATAACAGAGAAAATCTGGAGTTTATATCAATAAATCTGGGTAATAAAAGATGTGTTATCACTAACAAAGTAACTTCCTAAGAAAAAAATATTCGTTTTGCCGTGTTTTTAAGTGTCATCTGAGAAACAATGATTTCATCTAACTATATCAGAAAATTAAGGTAGAAAATTCATGAGACATAGAAGTGGAGCTAAAAATGTTGATAGTTCAAGACAGTAATCACCAAAGTGATTATGCTTTTATCTATCTGATATCTATGTTTGCAGAAGCTTTTCAAAACTAAAGTAAAATTCTTTTTGCATATTTACATAAAAATATGACAACAGATCCTCCATTATTGTGCTTCCATATACACTTTTATTCATGGATACCCATTGTGATAAAAAAAAAGAAAGAAGTTCAGTTATAGAAACAACACCTCACCTGATCTAGAGTGGTCTGGGACACAGAGTAGTCCTCCACGCCCAGCCTGTGCTGATGGATGGTGAACTGTCTGAAGATGTTGGCCAAAGCTCCCTGTTTGTACGGGAACTGGTACTGGAGTGTGTTGTGATGTTTCTCCTTCAGAATGCTTCCTGAGAATGTCTGCTGGACAAAGTCCTCCACTGGCTTGAGGATCGGAGGGGAGCCGCCGACGCGTACGATAACCGTGTAGCCATCACCAAATCTGGAACACAGATGAAGGACAGTCAGCATCTGGGGTACATCATTTCTGATACTGGAGACAGTGATGGAAACATCTAATACAAAACTGAAAATTTGTGGTATATTAATTTGCATTAGGCTCCTAAAGGTCAATAGTTCTTAGAATAAGAGTCCCCAGTCCTCAATACCCACTGGCCTGCAATGCTTCCCTTTTTCAACACACCTAAATGAAATTTAGGGCCCATTACCACAATACTGCAGAACTTGATGGCACACAGGTCATTCAGCTCCTCATTTCAGGCGTGTTGTTTATTTTAGGGCTAAAAATGTGCACTTACAAAAATATGTTATGATCATTGTTCTACAGCTACCGCAACCCATGCTTCGGCTCTGTAATTGTGTCTAATTTCATTAGTGTGCTTTCAGACTCAGCGGCATTAATAGCACTGCTAATAAAGATGAAGTCTAAAAAAGTGGTAGTGACATCGTTGCATGGGCAGTGTATTGTGAACTTTAGCTAAAAAGATCAATTAAACATAAAATATTTTTCTTATTATGAAGAAAAACATTAACATGACCTATGTAAATTGATATTTTTGCAAAAACCTTGCATAAAAAAAGGTCAGACATAAGTATTGTCATAAATGAATCTAAACTCTAAATCTAATTGGCAGTCTGCATCTTTGAAAATGTGTTATGTCTGATGAGCAGCAAATAAAAACTCTCTGCCTTGTTATTCAGTCATTAGTACTCCTATGACCCCTTGTTTTCTGCCTAATTAATTCCCTGTTGTTGGATTTACTCTGAGAAATGTCCATTGTGGCTTGTACTGAGCCTCATTCATGTAACGAGTGCTGGAGCCCCCCCCCCCCAGTGGTAATTAGAGATACGGTGGATAAACTGAGCCTGTGTGATCCCAAAGTGAGGGGAAGAGGAAGTGAAGCACTGCTGCAAAACACCAGCAGACTTCATAGGTAGATGGGATCTTTGGAGTTGAAGAGCCAAAATGTGACATTTTAACTTATATCAATAATTGAGCACAAAATTTCATAAGGAATGTCAGTTTTGTTCATTAGTTTATTTAACGGGGACAGAACACACAAATGAACATTTCTGTAAATGTGTCAGTGTTAGTTCCTGAGCTAATTTTTCAACTGATGTATGGGCACAGTGTATTTTGCAAATAGCATGTAAAAAAGTTCATGAATTAAAATAATAGCAAAATGTAATGGTTAAGGCTACGTATACACAACATAACATTGGACCACAGATAAAGCAATACATCAACAAAATCTAGATGTTAGTTCTGTTAACTATGTGGCAGACCCTACACCACCTTTAAAGAAAACAACTTCCAAGAGGAAGTTTTGGAAAAACATCATTTGGACTGATATCTATGGACTTCTTGGAACAGTGAACCACTAAGATCACATTGTTGGTCTAGAAAAAAAGAGTTGGGTTAAGCAGATACCTCCTCAGCATGTTACAAGAGACTTTCCACTTCAGACCCGTTTAATCACAGCAGTTAAACTCAAACCAAATATGTGTGGAAACTCCTAGATATGCAAAGCAAGCCAATCCTAAAATGTGACCCACATTAAAATTTCAGAATATTTCACAGTGTTACCAAACATGCCAAGTGATAGCGCAGAGCTAATTTCCACCTGTTTGGTCCTCCTCAGTTTTTCCAAAACTGTAAATCCTAGCTAAAAAGAGTGCATATGACAAAGATATTGTCTATTACTGTTATCTATTCATAAGCTACACGAACAAAAAAAGACTTACCTTTATAAAGATAAACTTTGTCTCCATAATCAAAAGGGATGATAATAATTCTACCATGAAATGTATTTAAATGCAAATAGGATCAGAAAAAATCTTGGGAGTCATAGAAGACTCCAGTGCTGCTTTGTCGCAATCACACGCTGTGATCATGCTCAAACCTCTTTAAGCAACCATATTTATCATATTTTCTCCACCAAAATACACTTGTTTAATAGATCCTAAGAAAAAAAACAACAATCTGATTTCATATATGAAGGTTTTTATGTACATATAGAAACGAAATTTGAAACTTCTGAGCTAAAAATGTGGCTCATTTATTGGGTTCTGTTCATACAACATCTGTTGTTGGTAGGGGTGCACCGATCCTACTTTTTTCAGTCCCGATACCAATGCCTGGGCTTTGTGTATTTGCCGATACCCGATAAAGATACTATTGCTGAATTAATCAACTTTATACATTCCACCTTATACCTTTCTTGAAAAGACTCAGGGCAGCCAACTTTACTAACAAAATAACAGATGTAAAATATAAAATTACCATAAAACTAAAATTTTAAGTGAAATATTAACCATTTTTGTTAATTTATTGCAGATTTACCATAGTTTAAGTATCGGTTCATGGTATAGGTTAACTTTAAATACAAGTATCGGCATCTGTGCATCTGTAGTTGTTGGTAAAGTCAGAATAAAGAAATCCTAAGCTACTTTTAGTGTTTCCGTGAGAAAACCCCTAGTACATTGCTGAATGGTAGAGGAAAGATTTGGAAGAAATGTAAAACCAGTATCTACTGTATATCATGTGTCTATCTTTCTTTCAGGTTGTCTACACTTTTAGGTCTAGATTCCATATAGTTTTGCAGACTTAAAGTGGTGGAATTCTCACCCAATTAAATCTTAATTATAAATATAAATCCAAGCATTCATGATCAGCTTACTGCAAACATATCTTTTGAAATTAATATTTGAATACAAAACTTGCAAACATGGATGGATGGACTTTTCCCACTTTGGCATTTTCTTGTGAAAGTTCTCAGAGGTTATTCATAAATTAGGTATATTTCAGAAACTCTAAACAGAACTTGTTTGTCATGTGTTAGAGCCTAGGACTTTATTTGTGCATATGTATTGAGTATATTTGCCTTGCTTCCACCTTCAGCTCATTAGCTGATATATGTAACTGACATCAGCTGAACAGCATGAAAGGCCAGCGTCTTCACCATCTCAGAGGGAGAAGAGGGTCGCCATTGCACACCGTCTGCTGCAGCTCAGTTCAGCCATTTACAGATATGATAGTCCTGCTCCCCAGTGTTTTCTCTGCATGTCTGTTTTTAATAAATTAACAACGAAGCTACGCTTGATCCTAACAGCCACCTCTCCATGTCTCTTTGTCTATGCCTGGGAAACAATCGTTACGGTGCCATCCACTGGACCATTTGGCATCCATAACATTATGTAAAAAAATTATCTTCAATAACATTCAAGACTAAAAGGAGAACTTTATCTCTTCAAGGTTAACACCGTTGTCTGCTTATGTTTATTAAGCTACATAAGCAGCTCTCAAGCTCAACCAAACTGCAAAAGTAATTTTTTTTTTATATTGTAGTGAACTTTCCTGTTTCAATGAAATGCATGTTTTCAGCGACAGTAAAAAAGAAAAAGCCCTTATAAATTAGCTCTCCTTCGGGCCGTCTCTCTGCCTGTGTCGTATTTCCTCTGTTGTTGCACCAAGACAAAGATTTCAGGCAACACTTTGAGGGAAATAATTCATTTCTATCCCCACATTTTAGTTTTACTCTTAATCCAACATGACCCAAGTTCCTTTCATTCTGAACACACTGTATTGGTTCTTCTAAAATAAATTATGCAAGTGTGGGGAAACAAAAATGTAGATATCAGTAACTGGAGCCCCACATTGCCACACAGGGTCCAGTATTTGAAACAATAAATTAGGTTTTAAACAAAAAAAACAAGATCTCAGCAACTCTGGGCTAAATTCAGCCTGAGAGGAAATAATGAATGGGTTCTATTTACAGTCATGACTGCACACATTGTCACAGCTAATCCTTTCAGAATATTTTACATTTCAGATATGATAGAGCTGCTCAACACAGCGTGGCAGAGCAACTGTAATTTCTACAGCATCCCCCCTCCCCCTCCCCATTCTTTCTTCATTTTCATTATTCCGCCTCAATCTTCAGTATGCCTGCTAGTCGTTCTTCCATGTAATTTAAAACAAACAGCCAGACACAGATAAGGGCATGACGGGATGAAAATAATTTGCCTGCCTTCCTACGTCTCAGAGAGCATAGAAAGGTCATCGTTGCTGCTGCCAAGTCCCAATGTTTGTGTGCACAGGAGGCAGGGGCAACTGCTGATCAAGGGGTCAGAATGAGGCTTGGGTGGTCTGACACTTTGATCAGGCACAAAGTCGTTCCAGAACTCTCCTTGGACTCTAGAGTTGGTGCTTTCAGAGTAGGAATGCTCCAGTGCCACAATCAGGAATTTGTCCGGTCCCGTTGTCTGTGTACTCACGTTAATCAAATTGCTTTGTTACTACAGGATACAATGACAGTTTGAAGGAGGGATATTCTCCCTGCAATAAATATAATCTGTCTGAGCATACACACTCAAGCCCAGGGAGAAGAAAAAAATAAAATAATAAAAGGAAAAAGAACAAAGATTGAAATGAAGTGCAATGTTTTTCCCTGTAGAGATCATCAACTGATCATAAAAACCTTTTCGGTGCTAAAATATAATTTTATGCATAAATCTGTTTATTGATTTATTTTTTTGTATAAGGAAATTAGAAGAAATTGGAAACAACTCTGGGTTGACAAATAATAAAAAAAAAAAAACATTAATAAACAAACAAACTTGGAAAGACCTTCAGATAGGGAGATATTGATTAAATGCCTTTCAAAGACTCAAAATGTTTTATTCATTGAATTCATTGAAAATATAAAGACAAAAAGGGGGAATGAAAATGCATAAAGTTAGGTCATCCCCCATGCACTCGAACCCCTTATAAGATAACATTAGAACATATTCCTATGCTGAGTGGACAACAGATAATTTCTCACTAATATAAACATAGACCATAAGACTGTACAGTATATAATTGTATATATAAAGTATATAAAGTTTGCATGACTCGATCAAATGCCAACATCTATTTTTTTACTCAGAAGTGAAAACGTAGTATTTATTTTTAATGTAATGTTGCTTCAAAGAAGATGTTGAGTTAAGAAGTTAATTAGGAATTTAGAAACATGGACTCATTCTACACAAATTTTAGATGTCTGTTCTCAGTAAATCTAAAGCTTGCTTGCAGCTGCTACAGAAAACAACAATATATTTCAAGCATCAAAGTTTCAAACAAATTAAAGTTGTCCTAAAGCTATCAAAGCTCTAAAGATGTGCATTCTGAAAGTAAGCAGCCCTTATATATACAATACACCCAATGCACCATCTGTCTGACAGCGCTGTCTTAATTACACCTACGATGTTGATGCATTGTAAACTGTAAAGAGGATTATTTTGTCATCCATCTCTGCGGTTGACAAGCACTTAAAAGCACTAAAGTATTTACTTAATGGCGTACCTGCAGAGCTGATGCACAGCAAGAGAGAAGGAGTTTATTGGCCTTCTTCATGTCAACTTCAGGAACTGATCCAAACTTTCAGAGACTGCTCTTGTAAAAGAAAACTCTCTAGCATTACCTTAATGCATTAAAGTCACTCTGTGCCCCACTTTTTTATATATCCTGACGCATTATGACCATGAAAAGCATAAGACTCCTGGCTGTTGGGTGTGCTTAACTGCAGGTACTCTATGAAGAGGTGATATGAATGATATCAATCAGTGGAAAATCCTGCAGTTGGCTAGACGGTGTCCTTCCTAACTGACAAGATTATGGGGGAAGCTTTGAAGCTGCTTTTATTGGTTCCTCCACTTCATTTGGGTTTACTTAACACCTTGGAGCTTTCATATGAGCACACCACCATACTAAAAACCAATTTATGCCTGTGCATTTTTTTTTTTTGCTTATTTATTCACCCTCTCAGTCTGCCTTTCATAAACTCCAGAAATGTGAGTGATTTAAGGTGACCGTATATGAGGAGGGATAAACAGATGGCTGGGGATAACGAAGTGGCTGCCCGCTTTCTTAAAAGGGACTGTCCAAACTTAATCCTCAGCCTTCTTTACGCGTGATGACCACCTCCTTAGTGGTGGAAATCGGTTCATTTTGTGCCTTACTCACACAAGGCCAGTTTATTATATTATAAGGAGCAGACGAACATTTCACTGATAACCAAAAGATGAACGGCAGCACGAACAGAGATGACTGGAAGTGGTGAAAAGAAACAAAAAAATTAAATGTAGTTAGCAGCTTTTTAAGGAGAGAAATTCTGGGAAGGAAGGGAGGGATTGAAGGGCTACAAATGTTTGAGGGTAAGCATGTATTACATGTGAGCCACGGGGGGTCAAAACTGTGAGAGTTGCCCCATGGTGAGATGCTTCTCTCGTTTCTGGGGCTTGTGATGGAACTAAGATGGAGGCACAAGTGACAGTGGGGGGACGAAGTGGTAACCCCCCACTTTGCAGGTCGAAATGCTCTCACTGAGGCATGTACCACCTGCCTCTGATATAATATCTCCCTATTGCCTGAATGAAGCTTTCCCATCTACAAGCTGTGACCTGTGCAAAAATGCTTATTTTGTTTTTACATAAAGAGGTAGCTATTGGCTATTAAAATATTCATACCCCTTCTACCTTTTTGTGAATAACATCATGTTACAATCACAAATGTCAAAAAAATTAGTAGAGTGGCATGTATTTATTTTTAGCCCCCTTTATTCTGATACCACAAAAAACAGACAATACAATTGAAGATAAAGTAATTGCCTTCAGTAGTCAGCTGACAGGGGCAGACTGGACAATAATTCAGGCCGGGAATTTGATAAAAGTCTCTTTTTTGCCAAATGTGTTTTTTCTCTGACACTTATATTCTCTTTTCACCAGTCCAGACCCTCCCTGACCCTGTGTACTGCTCTTTTTTTAAATAAATATTTCTTTCAAATATGAGGACAGCAATAGTGAGCACACCTTCTGCACATGAATGAAAGAGGGTTGGGATTCTTCCCAGTATGAACTGGGATGTAAAACAGGCAACATTAGCATTTAGCTTAATATTATATTTTGACATGTATTAGATATCATTTAGCTATATTATCTACGTGCAACAACATATACAGGGTAACAGAGAAACGAGCCATTTTACTTCGTGGCCCAGCATTAACTACAGGATACAAGTTAAATGTTAACAAAAAAAACAACAAATTAACACTGTATACAAATTAACACTGTATAACACCAACGGTAACATTTTATCATATAAATGTCTATCCCAAAAGTTGAAAGCTGTATAATAGCATAAAATAATCCCGGAAAAAAAGTACAGTGGAAAGAGGGCACTGATACAGAAAGTGCGGGAGACATGTCCCACAAGTACCCTACGTCTGTTATGCAAATATCCAGTACAGCAGATCTCATAATGAGTCACAGGACGGATTCTTTTTTTAAAATCAAGCACCACCCAAACCTGACCCTCTGCCATCATGAAGCAGGCCAGTCATGATAACTGAATTTTGTTGGCTTACATGACACACATTAAGTGAGTCTACAAATCATCCTGACCACACTATTCCCTCTGTGAAACACAGGGGTTACAGCATAATGTCGTTGGTGGTGCATTTGATGGTTTTCTTTAGGAGGGACAGGGGAGCTGGTCTGCACTGATTGAAAGATATATATATATATATATAGGGTCAACCCTGGAGGAGAACCTGTTAGCCCGCTGAAGATACTAAGGTGGAGGTTCAACCTTCCAACAGGACAATAAATCCAAACATGTAGCGAGAGTTACAGAGCTGAAGATGGTTGAGATCAATTCTGCTTAATAAGTTAGAATTAGGGATGCACCGACACTGATGCCATCTAATTTAACAGATACCATGAACTGATACTTAAGATGTGGTAAATCTGCAATAAATTCTCAAAAAATTGTTGATTTTTCACTTTAAATTTTAGTTTTATGGTTAGTTTATATTTTAAATCTGTTAATTTCTCTTACTTATGTTTAGTTAGTAAAGTGTCTGGTGCCTTTAGTCTATTCAAGAAAGGTATAAGGTGGTAGGTATAAAGTTTATAAATTCAGCAATATTATCGGATCAGTATAGGGACTAAAAAGTTGGATCCTTGCAACCCTAGTCAAAATAAATCTAATTGTGAATATTTGGCAAGTTTTCAACACTGACATTTGCAGATGCTTTCTATTTATTCTGAAAGAGATTAAACATTTTTAAAGAAGTATGGGCAAAAAGTTTCTCTGTAGGAGGGAAAAATTGGTGGAGAAATACCCCAAAACACTTGCAGCTGTAAATTAATGTAGTTCTACAAATGATTGATTCAAAAGAGCAAAAGAGAATGGCATGATGCATTTTTGTAAGCTGTTTCTAAAAGCACACACTCAAAAAACAAAACTGTATATTTTTCACTTCACTTCATAATTATGTTCCACTTTCTGCTGGTGTGGTGTAAAATTCAAGAAAAACAAAAAACAAAAAAACAATGTTGCTTGTGGGTATAATGATGACCAAAAGTTAAGTTCAATTGTTTTTTTTGTGTACATTTCAACACAATAAGTGGTGTGTGTGTGTATCTGAGGGTGATGTGCGACATCACAAACATGTGGCAAGATAGTGACAAGAAAAGAAAACAGAGACGACATTGCTTAATTGCCTTTTCAGTCATTAACGGGGTCTCACACCTCATGAAACATTAATTACACTGAGCGCTGTGGCGATAGGGAGGCTTAATTAGAAATTATTCACTGCACAGCGAGAGCTGAGCGATAGTATTTCTGTGGCGTGTAAATTGTCCGTGTGAGATCTAAAATAAGCGCAGCGAAAAATCTATGTAGACGCCGCGCTTATCTGGTTTCCCTCTCACTTGCTTGTCTTGTGAAGTGAGATTCCGTTTTTACCCAATGGCAAGTGGAGTGAAGTAGGACATGTGTTCACCCTCCCGTTCCCCCACATCGTCCCTTATTGCTCCTACCTATCTGATAACTCCCGTTTACTTCATAAATTATTTAAGTCACCCTGCTCGTGCCCTTACATTCGGGAAGTAATTGACAGAGCATTTCCCTGTTACCCTAACATCTGGGAGGGACTGATTAGTTCATCCCCCTCCCATTTTAGTCCTTCACCTTAACTCTCCCCATCTTTTAATAGCACTTCCTTCAGCATAGCCAATGTTTTTCTCCTTTTCAGTGATCTAAAACCCCAGTTATTCATCTGACATTAATGCTCTTGATGGGAAACACCCTTGACACAGCTACACCCTCCGTGCTGCACCACGCATTTCCCCTAATCCCCTGCACAACTTGACAAATGATTTCCTCCACCCCCTCATCTCAGGTGTATTGATCCACCTATCCACCCAGCGATTGCCACCACGTAATCCTGTCAGGAATTTTGTTCCTGCATGTGTGTGAGTTGGTTGAACGTCATTCCTCTTGAAAGCTCAAACAAAAGGAGTGGCAATAATGTCACCAGACTGTACCTAAGGTAATGGACTGGCCTCTTTGCGGTAATACATGCTGGCTTTTGAAAATGTCACATAAATGAATCTTGCATTTAAACAAGAAAAAAAAAAAGATGTGTTTGTGGTAGACATGTAACACAACTCGGAGAGGTATAGAGCAACACCAAGTTTGAGAAAATAAAGGGTTTAGATCTTGTGAAAAACAAGGAGTGGGATAGAGACATACTTAGACTAAAATTGAGAAACATCAATATTCCTTATTTAAAAAGTCTCTGTATCATCTGTGATGACACCAGTTACACAGATAGCCTGTGTAATAGGATAAAGAATTGCAACTACACAGGATGTTACTCTGTAACCATGAAAATTTGCCCTAAACTACTTCCGGACCCAATACATTGATGGTGGCCATCCCACTTATAATGCTTACTGCTTCTTATGTAACTACCTGATGGTGGGAGTATGGCCAATTATGCCCAACATTACTAATTTGCACATTAAATATCTAAAATGAATACCTAGGGTGTGTGCTAGATTCAAATAGAAAATCTCTATTTATCTTGTCTTTGACCTCATAAATAATGTTTAACACATAATTGCAAATAAATTTAAACAATTATGGGTTAAGGACTAATTTAGTCTTTGCTTTTGTGATGTGAAATTATTTTTTTTGTCATACTTAATAATAGACTGACCATCTTGGTCTACTGTATCTAGTCTATCTCCAGGCGAGAATACATTTGCACTGTGGTAAACATATAACATGTATTTTCATCTCAGTAACATAATCTTACACTGTAAAACAATGAGTAATATATTTAAGTATAATTTTAATTTTTAGTATATTTTGATTAAAGGAAATTTACTGTGTAGAGAAAAAAAAATTCACATTTCAATATGTAATTGAGTCCTGGGTCCTTGTGCCCACCTCAGCTCAGGTGACAGCCTAGTGAGAAGGTTGGTTCTATCTCTGACGGACCGTTTCGGTTTCAATCTGGTTTATTATCCTGCTGAAACACCCCAAAATAGCATGTGTCTTTTTTTTTATAAGAAGCTAGCAGATTTTTAATTTAAAATTTCCTGGTATTTCAAAATGTCCATGATGTCATGCAAAATAGCAAGGTTCCAAAGGCCTATGAAAGAGAAACAATCTACAGTGTAATGGAGGTTACACCATACTCAACAGTGAGTGTGAGGTGCTTTTCCATACATCCTTTGTTTCACCCAAAAGCCGCTGAAGTACAGACGTTTTTCCTAATCTCATCTGACCTAAGCATGAGGTTAAAGTCCAGTTAAAGTCGTGTGGAAGTTTAGCAAAATCCATATGCCTACATTTGTGATGGGAGAAAAATAAAAGTTGTTGTTTCTTTCTGGCAAGCCTCTTAAAGACCCTGTTTGACTTAGTGCACAAAAATGCCACTCTAAGCTGCAGTTCTCCAACAGTGAGCTAACACAGTCCAGTGTCAGTACCCCGGGGACAACAGAGAGTCACAACTTATTACTCAGGTGTTCCTAGGAACTCTGATCAACTTAAAAATAAATAAGGTTTCAGGAAAAAAACTTCAGCCACACATTTTTTAAAGGTATTTCTAGGTGCGTCAACAACTGTGCCAGTAGTGGTTTTATTGCAAACAATTATTTCCTAATGTATTTTTTCCACTGAATAAATGTTCTCAAATGTTGACTTTTTTAGAAGCGTTTTTACACCTCAAAATTTGTCAGTGTCTGTATAACCTGAAAAACCAGTCAATATTACTCTTTGATATGCTCATCTTATATTTATTATACATAGTGTGCAGACATTTTAGCACTTCTCTGGGAGAAGTATGATGTTTTCTTTGATTTTAGTTCCAAATCTAGGAATCTTCTTAGTTTACACTTACAATTGTGTCACATTCCTTTGACACTTATTTGCTATTTAGTGATAAAAAGAGATTCTTCACCTGCTTTTTAGATGCTGGATGCTTCCGAGGCATTTGAAGCAACCGTTCACCATGATGGCCATTCGAGTGCACAGTGCTTCACACTCCTCCATACTATTGAAGAAAGGAGAGGAAAAGTTATCAGGTAAAAGTAATATTCATTATCTGATGGCATACTGAAAAAAAAAGTAATGTTCTGCCTACATTTTAACCTCTGTAAGTACTTTCAGAGCAAATTTCTCTTGTACAGGTAAAGCTTTGGTCGGAATATTTTACATCTGTTCAGACACCTTAAATGGAGGATAAATGTGGTAATTAGATTGAGCACAGAGTGCCTTTTGTAGTCCTATTATTTATTATCTTTGTGGTTGTTTTTTATTTTTGGGCTGCAGCTTGAGTCAAATGTAGTTGAAGCGAAACCTTTGACTGCTTTCTGAAGAACGGCACAATCAGGATTATGACTTTGTAAAGCCCGGTGAATTTGCCACCTAACAAAACAGAACCACCTGGTCATGACATGGACGATTGGATGCAGCTCTGCCACATTGCCTGCGATAATAACAAA
The DNA here is from genome assembly GCA_028564705.1 of Apricaphanius iberus. Taxonomy (NCBI): domain Eukaryota; kingdom Metazoa; phylum Chordata; class Actinopteri; order Cyprinodontiformes; family Aphaniidae; genus Apricaphanius; species Apricaphanius iberus. Next base: position 1,082,653 of record JAPXFQ010002814.1, on the reverse strand, counting down.
TGCTTTTATTCCTCTATCAAAGGAGCCAGTGTAATGAGGAGAATCTACTCCAAATGTAACTGAGCCCGGGGGAACAGATGAACAATGAAGTAAGCAAACGATTAAAATTTTAGGTTATTTTCTTCAACTGAAGGAAAAAAAAAGTTTGGGAACTAAAGTTTGCTTTAGGAAGTCTTGGATAATGAAAAGACTCCAGCACTGATATTGACATTTTCCCCTTTCAAAGAAGGCAAAAAAAAAAAAAAAAAAGCTGCAGTCAGTCGATATGCCCTCACGCTTCATGAAAGCTTTATAGCAGCCAGTGTGTTTCTGGAAGCCAATATTAACTGCCACTCTGGAAACAATACCTCTCAACAAAACGGGGACTTCAATCAATTATAATTACAATATTTATAGCTCCCTTTCGTTTACAGAAAACATGTTTCTGGTACTTTTCTCCCCGGAGGAGAGTCTAAATATTTTTGATTGGGTGAGCGCATCAAAGGAGGATCGATGAGACGAGTGCGGTCCCACCTGTGCGATGTGAGAATGACGGAGCGTCCCTCTTTGATGACACTCAGGATACAGTCCCACAGGAAGCGTCTGGCTTTGGGGTCCATCCCGGTAGTTGGCTCATCCTACAGTAAAAAAAAACAAAAAAACAAAAAACTGTTTTTTCTTTCTTTTAGGATCAGCACATTGTTTAGGAATGAACTGTAGAATGAAGCGTTTACGACAATCTGAGATAGAAATGCAGTGTCTTGCAAGATACTCAAAAACCCTTGAACTTTTTTACATTTTGTTGCATCACAAATGCAGCTGTAAGTGTACTTTTTTATTTCACTTCATTAAAATATTAAATCTGAGAAGTCTGTTGAGGTTTTTTTTTCATCTCGCCCTCATTTACTCTGATGCCTTTAGATATAATCCAGTGTAGGGTGGGTTAGAATCATAGAGAACCTGTTGCAAAAGCAGCCGCAAGTGTATATTTCTACATGCTTTACACATATAACCAAGCATATTTTTTGCCCCTTTCTCTTTGCAAAATAGCCAAACCCAGTCTCTGTAACATCAATTTTCAAGTCTTGAGCATATTTTTGATAGGTCATGGGTTTGGACTTTGACTGGGCCATTCCATCACATGAATCCTTTGATCTAATCAAGTTTATTGTAACTTGGTATATTTTAGAAACTGCCCTAGGTTCAAGCTTTTTATGCAGCATAACTGGTTTTCTTATCTATATAGCTCCATCCATGCCCTCATCAAATACTGTCCACGAAAGTTAGGAATTGGCAATCACCATATAGTTATGTTGAGAAAAATAATTTAGTAAGAAGTCACCTGATGATACTAAGAATAAATTTCATTAAAGCATTGTCTCTACTTAAAAGACTTAACATGATTAGGTGTGTTACATGTTCTCACATTTGGTTCCATGAGAATGACAGTAAAAACTACTAAAATAATCAAATTAATGTATGTCTACTGTTTAGCAGAACAGTCACACTATGGATTACAACTTTTCCCCTGAAGCATCACATCGGGGCAAGTTTTACTCAAGGCTGAAGAAAAGCATTCCCACATCATACACTACCACTACCAGGACTCACTGTTCAGATGTAGTTGGTAACGGTACTGTACAGTGTCAGTTTTAAAACATTTAAAACATTTACTATGTATGTATGTATACTATGTACTATACTACCATGAAAAGTCACATGAAGGCCAGATTATGTGGAGTGCACAACTGACCCTATCTACAGATTCCTGCACCTGTACTGTCGTTCCCTGCAGCTCATCTGGTTACTGTGAAGCTCTAGGTTGGTTGGCATATGATATAAAAAGTGTAGGTCTGGTGCGTTCAGATCGCAAGCTTTGTCAGCATCAAGCAACGCTCATAAAGCGACTAGTCGACGCATATACACAGAAGATACATTTTTATTCTGAAGCTTGCAAAGCTCGTAGGCGGGCCTTTCTCTGCTGGATGTTTTAAACACTCGTGGATCGTGGTTGGCTAGGCAGCGTCGACATCAGGCAACGTCACAACAGTGAGACGCTCTAATTGGTTTCTGTGGTGTTTCAAGAGCGTTAAGAGCGTCAAAAGTTCAACTAGCTGAACTTGTGCGTTGCTAGCGTTATGAGCTTTGAAGCTTGAAACACAGGAAAAGCTTGAAAAGTTGACGGAGCCAAAGCTCATAAAGCGCCACAGAGACGGCAACGCTCCTCCAACAGCCTCAACCATAGACTTAACTGGTCTCAACGTATCATAAGAGCAGAATCATGTTGTAATATCTCATTAAAAATAAACCCATGTGTTGTCTACAGGCACTATGACCTTTCAAAATTGTGGTAAAAACGTTGCACTCTTCTGTTCACTTAAAATCCCTGAAAAAAATTCATTTTGTATTATTTGAGTATGAAAATATGTGAAAATGCTCATGAGGTATAAATAGTTTTGTAAGGTGCAGGTGGGATATGAGAACAATGAAGCAAAACGGAAAAAGAAAATAGACGCAGAGCAATGAAATATATTTTAGATCCTTAATAGGGAATATTTTTCTGGAACCTTGGAGCGCCATCTGTTCAGCAAAGTCCTGTATCTGCCAAAGTGCATTGCAGCTGTTCCATGGACCCATAACACAATTAATAAAAAACAAAAAGAGATACATTTAGAGGCACACTGACGTGCAATGCACAGGGATTTCTTTCCGACCATAACACCAATGTTCACCTAACGAGGAGACAGGCCAAAGCCTGGGCAGGCTCAGCTCAGCTCAACATGCAGACACACAGAGTGCCACTGCTGTTTCTCTTTTTCCTCAGGGCCTGTCTGTTCACACACGATTAGAGTGACAGTCCTCAGTCTGACTGGTTTCATTCCAGGCTTCCCTCAGAAACTGAATCCTACAAATCCCATGGGTTTGGTCAGGATGCCCAATGTGAGCTTGTGCAAAAGAAAAAAAAAAGAGAAAAAACCTATGTGGTGCTGCCTCAAGGCTGACTGGGTTCCCTAGGCTACCACACAATACTTAAATTGACACAGACACAGATGCCACATTATCCCTCAGCTTTAAAGTGAAGGCTAACTTGGCTGCAGGGAATAAATAAGGCAGTTTGGAACGGTATGCACAATTTGATCCTGCCAAAGCTGTAAAGATTATCCTATTACATATAATTTATTATGGATTATTCATTACTGTGCTAAAGTTATTGGAAGCATAAACGTATGAACTGTGATGCATATATTATAGTGTAAGAGGAGAAAACGTTGAATAATTCAACAAACTAACAGATGTATTGCTACATGAGCTCACAGGAAATCAAACATTTGGCACATTTAGAGTTTCTCTTTATTACTTCTGCTGAGGAAGTATATGGTTACATTTGGTTTTGTTCACTTGGTGGGGGGGTTATATAAAAATGTGATCAGAAATGGCCTATGGCAGAACATGGAAATGACAATCATTTGATGACGATTTAGATTTGGATGTGAATCCAGTTAGTTTAGTCATTGGCCATTCTTAGCACATGATGACTCATAAAAAACAAAAAAAGAGTTCCAAACAAATCATATCAGGTAAATTACTCTTAAAAAGCACAGGATTGGCTTCATCTTTCCCTTTTATTTTAAAAAAAGGTTGAAAGAAGTTTCCGACATAAACATTTATACAAATCTAAAACTGTCTCTCGCCGCTCCTATCTTTAAAATTTGCTTGCAAAGACAGACTTTTTTGCAATTTCTTAGATGGGTTTTTGATGATTATAAGGTCCTTTAAATGTCTTTCAGGGCTTTTTCCCTGCTTTCATACTCATTTTGTGTCCACTATTTGAGCATTTACATTTTTTTTGTATGCCAAACCAATCAGCTTTGACATATGAATAACTCAGACACAAAAATATAAATAGAGTTGAGTTTCTACTGCAAGGACAATTTCCAGGAACCAGTATTCTTGAGACATACCTGACCTCTCTCTGTTTCTTATATGTCTACAAGACTTAAATAAATAAATAAATGAATAAATACTAAAAAAAACTGACTTGTGAAGAGATTTGCCATAAAAAAATGTCTACCATAGCGATAGTACTTATCACATTACCCTAAACCATCATGGGTGGGGCTTTGAGGAGAAATAATGTCAAGTATATCAGAATCCCAGATTTTTTTCTAACATTTTGGTTTACTCCACCCTGTGTAAAGCTACTGCTGAACATACTTTCTATTAACTTTAACTGTAATGCAACTTTAAGACTCAACACTTCTCTAATGCTGCATTCAGACCGCAGGCTTTGTCAGCGTCAGCAGCGTCAAGATTACATGTTAAGTCTACGGTTGAGGCCGTTGGAGGAGCTTCACGGTCTCTGCGACGCTTTGTGAGCTTTGGCTAAGTAAACTTTTCAAGCTTTTCTTGAGTTTCAAGCTTCAAAGCTCATAACGCTAGCAACACAGAAGTTCAGCTAGTTGAACTTTTGACATTCCTAAAGCTGCTGATGCAGCACGGCAACCAATCAGAGTGTCTCACTGTAGTGACGTTGCTGGACGTCAACGCTGCCTAGCCAACCACGATCCGCGAGTGTTTAAAACATCCAGCAGAGAAAGGTCCGCCAACGAGCTTTGCGAGCTTCAGCTTAAGAATTTATCTTCTGTGTATATGCGTTGAACAAGTCACTTTATGGGCATTGCCTGACGCTGACAAAGCCCTTGGTCTAAACGCACCTTAATGGTGCATTCACACCGCACGCTTTGCATATACACTGCATATAAATTAACAAAATATTTCCTGATATAAAATAGTGAAGTTCTTGTTAGTTTTGTAGGATTTACCACAAGTTAGCAGCAAAACAAACAAAAAAATCAAATAAAATAGCAACTGCTTAGCACCCCACCAAAACCAAAAGTCTGGATATCTAGTAGTATTTAAATCAGTGGTCATATCTACAGCTTTGGTACATTAAAGTCAGCAATGTTGCTTGTCGCAATGTTGTGACTTTGCGCCTAAAGAGTTAAGTTAATTTACTTTGTTGGCAGTGTTCCATGACGAGGTCCAGTTTTTTCCATAGCTCCTCTTTCTTAGGTAACAACATGCAATGCTGATGTGTTATATCCACAAATTAACAGAGCTGTACTGTGTTCTGCCATGCTGTGGAGTTGTTAAAAGGTAGCTTTGTTGCTAGCAGTAAGCTTTGGCTTGGTGTTACTAGCACAGACATCTCTGCTCTCTCTATGCTGCAAAATCCGCCTTCCGGTGGGTGGTCACAAACCAAGGTAGGCAAGAGCATGAATACTACCGGTAATGTCACGTGGAACGTAGAAGGAACCTGCTTTTTCTGACTAGCTTGTTTCGCCGTCTGTTTTCTTTCTCTGGCTACCACTGAAATCGGGGGCTGAAGAAAATGTTCACATGTTGCATCCATCCGCAGCTCAGACAGGCCGACTGTATTTCGCAAAGAACATGTATTACACGGTTTCTCAGTGAACGACACCTTTAAATTAATCATGTACAACAGTGCAATTCTATATCAAGGGTATATTCCTTTTATTGTTTAGTTACCTTTTAATTGTTTTAAACATTTCTTTTCTCTCTCATAAGCAGGGCAATAAATGTTGATTTAAACCTGAGCATGTGTGTAACCACTCCCCTTCCTGACTTATTCACTTGTACTCCTTTGGGAAATTTAATGAGGATTTACAGCTTCGATCCATATCTTGTTTTTTCTGGCTCTTAGACCTAGCTTTATATTCCAAAGCTATTTTCATTGCCTCGATACAATCTCTGAGTGTACAGAGACAACAAATGATGTACTTCATTCTAAACACCTTAAATGAACCAATATTGACAGAAAGTTCTACTCAGTTGTGTTTTCAAAAAAAAAATCGCAGCATATATAATTTCCTCGTGTATAACATAATAATAAAGCTTAGTCTCACCAAGAAAACCACAGGTGGACACCCGATCAGGGCCATTGCTGTGGAAAGTTTACGTTTGTTTCCACCGCTGTAGGTTCCAGCAGACTTGCTGCCGTACTTGATCAGCCCCAACTTCTGAATCCCCCACTCGGCCACCTTTCAAGAGAGGAAAAGACAAAGGTGCCATTATGAATTCAAAATGGTTGTTTGTAAATCCAGGAATGAACTTATAACATTGTGGATGACATTTCGTCTTGGTTATCCAGCAAATATAAGCTCTGTGGTTTTAAATGACACGTATGACGATATGCATTCCTGTGAGATCTTAATCACAGGCTGTTGAGTAACTCTTTTCATAAAGCAGCTCTTTTAAAAGTAACTTATCAAAGTTAATGGCAGGAGCATTTCAAAAAGTCAGGATACAGCTTTTGCAAATAATATAGTCTGTAGCATCCAGTATAGGGACATAGATATATTCAGGCATGGTGATGGTAAAATGTAATATCTGAGAGCTAACGTTGCTTCAAATGGATTAAATAAAAATTGGTTCTGGAAAGGCATCAACTTTATCTCTATTTCTAGAGTTTGCTGGAAGAGAGGTCAATTTCCAATCAGATATGTGCTCTATGCTTTTTCATCAGCTAAGTGTAAGCCCCAAAGTTGCATTCATTAAATATTATAATGGCATGTTTATAATATTGTAGTTTGAATGTATTATTTTGTTCGCTGACAAAAGTTACACAAAAAAATCTATTCAAAATTGTGCACCCAATTATGATAGATAAAATTCAGAAAACTTGTATGTTGTAAAATTGTTCCAGCCTGGAAAAATGCAATTTTAAAAACAAAAGAGTAGGTACATAATGTATGCACAGATTTAGTGTATATAAACATATGATTTCGTGACACTGTCAAATCTCGTTTCGTAGAGTTGTTGCTTGCTTATGATGGCTGCTACTCACTTTTAAAGCTTCCGTAGGAGCAATAAGGGTGTAATCAGGTTTTTTGTACTGACGTATTAAGCTTTTTTAACAGAAAATATGATATATTACAATATATAATCCAAAAAAGACCTCTAGGACCAACTTTCAACAAAAGAATGTACCTTTTTTTTTCTACTAAAATTGTAAATGTGTGGGGATGCATTTTTTTTTTTTTGCCAAGACAGGAATCTGTTTGGATTGATTTTTGCCTTCACATATCATCACAATAGGCCGCTGTAACATTCTGAGTACTGTTTGCTGGATGTGGTCCCTTTGCACTGCAGCTAAGACATCAAAGTCCTGGCTCTGAGTCTGTGGTCACAGCTCCTCCCCTTCCTCTTTTGATTTTTCTTTTCTCCTGCAGTCAGGCAATGTGAGAGAAGAGCAGCCAGGCTGCCTAAAGCATGCCACACTACTGGGCACTGTGAATAATGTAGAGCTATAACCCACAGCTGCTGATTTTGTTCCATGGGCCGTTCTTCATTATGCATGGCTTCTTGCATCCAGGTTATCTCTAACTTCTACATGTATTTTTGTTTCTAAATAAGTATTCTTGCTGACAAGCAGCTGAAAAAAAAAACTAAACCACCTGGAGAAACATATCCTACTGTGTCTGCATTAGCTTTATAGCCTAATGTTGTTTTAATCAAAAGGAAATTAGAAATAAAATATATCTGTTACCATAGCAACCTCGTCTTCTGGTACCCCTCTTAACCGAGCATAAAACTCCAGATGCTCTCGTCCAGTCAAAAGGTCATCAATGGCGTCAAACTGGGGACAGTAACCCATGTTCTGGTGAACATGCGTCATTTCTGTTTGTATGCTGGAAGAACAAAAAAAACAAGAAAATAAGAGTTATTTTTCCTATGATTTCTGATAGATTTCAAAGTAACATAAGTATAGAATTATATGACTAAGCATTCTGCAGAAGAGAATAGTTAGGAAGCTTTAAAAGCAAAAACTTCTACAAGAATCATCAAAGATTCAGAATTACTGAATAGGGACACACAAAAACAGAACTAAACCAGTAAAAACCTCAGAATTAAATGCTTCATACTCTGCATGTACTTCCAAATAAATGTCACTATATTTGAAATGGGTAAAAACAAACAAAAAAAAAAAACCCACACACAAGCTTTCTTTATCACTCTGAGGCGTAAAGCGCTGAAGTGGATTTTCTTTCATCTTATCCAAGATGCTTTGTTTCTTAAAGATAATATTGGGAGTTTATTTTTTTCTTTTAATGGGTATTTTTCCGGAGGAATGGTCTGCCTCAGGGAAGCTGAGTGTGATTTGATGGGCCTTCAAATGGATAAATCCCAAAAAGGATTGAGTAAACTTAAAGCTTCAGTGATCTAATACTGTGTTGTGGTCTTGCTCTGATAAAGATTCGAAGTAGGAGCAGGTCATGGTCTCCATCTCATTCAAAAACAACATGGTAAAGCTTTTCTTAACAGCAATGTCATAAAAAAAGACTCTACATTGACCATCATTTTGAGTTGGAATAAAATATTTCTTCTTGAAATTTTTGTAAAGGAACATTTGCCATCTTTTGACTTGATGATGTATGATTTACATCATTTAAGGCTACACTTTTCTAATTGAACCTTTTCACACAAATCAATTTTAAAACATAAATTGAGTGTTACCTAAAAGAAATACCAATCTGAAGAAAAATGAATGAAGAGATAAAATAGAAGGCATGTAAATATATTTAGAATACTAAATAAAGCATTTATCACACTTGTTGAGACCACTTGTAAGGATGTGTAGGAGACCTTTCAATAATTTATCTCCCATTACTGCAACATGAGAGGATCCCATGTTTTTTTTTAGCAAAATCACATTCATAGGCATGCCTAACACGTAGGGGGCATTTGTTCCCCCAAATCCTATCCACTCAAATAACTTAATAGTTTCTGCATACAGCAATAATTTAGCTGGTAAAAACTAACAAGCAAAAAGCACTTTGACAATCGATAATGCCAACACAGCTCTGAGCGCGTAAATGCCCTTTCTCAGTGTTCTGTTTCTGGACTACTGTAATTCCTTATTATCAGTAAGTCCACAAAATTCAATTGAAAACCTTCAGTTGATCTAAAATGCTGCAGCAAGAGTTCTGATGAATATTAAAAAGAGAGATCACATTTCTCCTGTTTTGGCTTCTCTCCACTGGCTCCCTGTTAAATCCAGAATAGAGTTTAAGATCCTTCTCCCTACATATAAAGCCCTTAATAATCAAGCTCATCATACATCAGAGACCTGATTGTTCCATATGTTTCTAAAAGAGCACTTCCCTCTCAGACTTCATGTTTACTGGTAGTTACTAGGATTTCTAAAAGTAGAACGGGAGGCAGATATTTTAGTTAGGCAGCTTCTCTGTCTACTTAAAAGACTAGGCTTAACAACTTTTATGATAAAGTTCATAGTTAGAATACATCTGTAGCAAGCCAATTGAGCATTTATTCTGATAATTGTAATTGTACATGCAAGCCATTTCTGTCCAATAGGTAACTAGTGAGACATGTTTGAAAGAACTAGTTAACTAATGACAGCCCAAATGTCCATTAGTTAACTAGTAAGGCCCAAATTATCTGTAGTTAACGAGTTCATATGTTTCATATCTTACTAGTTAACTAGTATTGCTAAGCATGCTGACTAGTTAACTAGTGCACATTTCAATGTGTACTAGTTAACTATTTAAAATATGTTTATATTTTACTAGTCAACCAGTAAGGTACAAAAGAGTTTACTAGCTGACTACTGAATTCCCACTTGTTAACTTCTACATAATTTGGCTAGCTGCTTGAGCATTTCATCCTGATATATTGATATCAGGCTAACATGCATACCATTGTTGTCAACTAGTTAACTAGTGAGCCATGTTTTTGCACACTAGGTAACAAGTGATAGCAAAAATGCCTACTATTTAACTAGTGAACAAAATTCTGGTTCACTAGTTAACTAGTGAGAGCTTGAAATGTCACTAGTTATCTAGTAAAGGCCCAAATACACACCAGTCAGCTAGTTGAAGGTTTTTGTGTCTCACTAGTTAACTAGTGAAGGCATAGCTCCTCACTAGTTTACTAGTTGGAGTAGGTCAATGTCACTAGTTAGGTAGTGAACCTTAAATGGCTTACTAACTTGCTAGGTGATGGCAACAGGCTTACTAGTTAAGTAGTTGATGCATCCATTGTCCAAACTAGTTAACTAGTGAGGTCATAAATATATACTAGTAAACTAGTTCAAGCATTCAAATACATTTTAGGACAGTACACACATAAAACTGAATATGAATACAGACAAAATAAAAAAGAAATAAAACTGTTAACATAATAACTCCATCTTTTCATTCAGTTTTAGTTGTTTTGGAGCATTTTTGTGTGGCATTGACCACACAAATGCTGAGCATTGAAAATGCAGTTGTACCATTTTCTTGAGCAGTGTGGAAAGAGATACGTCTTAATTCGTTGATCAGGTCTATCCTCCCATAAATGAGTTGTAACTGTCAACGCAAACTGCCTTCTCAGCTTCAGGAAACCCAGTCTCATTTATCCTTTTCCGGATTCGTTTCTTTGTGCATGTGTTGCCATGAACGGTGGACAGCAGAGTGAGACGCTTCGTGTGATGCCATGCACATGCCAGCAGTTTATCCTGTCGCACAAACACTGGGTAATATCCTCTTCTCAGTGGCAGCTTGGCTGGTTTTAGGCCGCTTCGCATCCCTCTCCGGTTGCAGTTCACAGTGCCACACATACCAGTTCCGTTAGCTGCTAAATCACTAGCTATGCCTGGTGACGAGTAATAGCTGTCCATATATACCTCATTCCCTTTCCCTGGGTAAGGGCCCAGGAGCTGACGAACAATGAGATGTGTGGCACCTACATTTTCCTCATGTGTAATTTGTCTAGTGTAGATGGACCACTGTAAAGCATTACCTGAGCTGACTTCACTCAAGACAAATGCTTTATACCCATATATTTCTGGTTTCTTGGGGTTGTAGAGCTTCAACTTTGACCTTCCCTTGAATGCAATTGTCATTTCTTCCAAGGAAAATTCCTTCTGTGGACCATACACAGCTGAAAAACGTAGAATAATCATGTGTATTATGAGACGCACTTTGAACAATATATCGTGACCTGGCTGACCCCTCTCAACATGCTCATTTTTGTTTACGAATTGGAGAAAAGAAAGGGTGATCTCCAATCTATTTCTAGTCATCACTTTGCCAAAGCCAGGTGTATGAGTTGGCCAAAACCCCAACCAATAGTCCTCAATCTCAGGCTTTTCCACAAGCCCCATGCACAAATGAAGTGATAGGAAGGCTTTCATTTTAGGTACAGTAACATCATCAGTCATGGAATCTGAAGTTTGATTTTAGTACTTCACGCTCTAAAAACTGGTGGGCATATCTGTTAGTTTCGTTTGTGATGAGGCTCCAGAATTCATCAGTCAGAAAAACTGACAGGAAATCAATAGGATCAGAATCTGACAGATCCCTGTTTCCACAATACCCTACAGGATCATCAAAATGCATGATCCACTTGTGGTATTGTTCCTTATCTCACAAGCTTACCCAGCCATCATCACCTTTTACAGAGGGATCATCTAGGCCTACAGCCCCGCGGCCTCCTCTGCCATTAACAATGGATTTTCTCCTGCGGTTTCTCCCGCGTCTGCTGCTATTCCTGCAGGTTTTTACACTCCTTCCTCCTTTGTTACCATTAGAGTGTTTTGAAAACCCCTACTGCCGCCACCACGACTCGGTCTCATAGCCCGGACACCAAGGAGCAAAGCACCGGACCTGATATGTGCTGTTTGTGGAGACTCATGGCTAACAGGGTCACTATTGCTGCCCGCTGAAGAAGCAGTGGTGTTTTGACCCGCTCTGCTGCCGCCTCCCCTTCACCAGTGAAGCAGATCATCGAACGCTTTATGTGCTGCTTTTGTACCGTCATGCCTATCAGAAGCAGCTGCGGTGTTATGAACCCCGCTATTACCAGCTCCCCGTCCTGTTCTCCCTCCCCAGACAAGCTGAAGCTGTGTGTCAGGCTCATACGTGTTCTGTGGATTACCATGGTGAATGGACTGGGTGTCGCCACATACTGAAACACTTTCTGTATTGCTGGATGACTGGATATATTCATCAGAAAGTAAATATTCTTCCTCAGAATCTGAGTCAGCGCTTATTCGACGAAATGCTTCGTTAGCAGTGAACCGACCTAATGGCATGGTAAGTTTTCTCTCTACAATTCACTCTTTCTATGTTCTGACTGCTACTACGACTCCTCAACTTGCAGGCGCTTTTCAACCTTTAAATACTCCAAAAATCTCCATTGCAACACCCCTCAAATGTTGCTCAGATTGAAGTTATAGATGTGAAAAGATGTGAAAATTGAATTGAGCTCGACGGGAACTCAAAATTTCCTCATTGGTGATTTGAGAGTAGAAGGAGCAGCTTTAGTTTCTGCTAGCGCTGCTTCACCTATCCTGGCCGTGGCTGACCGTTAGCTTACCCAATAGCTACTTGCTAGCTTGAGCTAATGTGCTCTGTAGACGTGTGCGCTGACCCCGGGAGATGTGATATAGGCAGTTAAAATGTTACCATGTGTTGTTGGGAGTTGTATGAGAACTGGTGAGAGTTACTTGATAGGGAAAATGTAATGTGTGGTTCTTTGTGATGAGGAAACCTGAGTAAATAGACTGTTCACTGCTAACTGTTGCTACGGAGTCCTGAGTGGGACGTACAGTAAACAAAGAAGAAGGAGGTGATCGCAGTCCTCTTTTGGATTTCGATGCGCAAGGTCGTAACGTAATTTTGATCGGTTTCGATATAAAATCGAGATCGTGACACCTCTAGCATCCTGCCACCACAATATTTAAACATCAAAATCTCACCAGCATGCTCAAAATGGGCTGGAGAGCTGTCATGGTCCTAAGGACAGTAGGAAGTAGATGATGATTTATGATGCTTATTAACATAGAATTGTTTTCCTATAGACTGTCCTTTAATTCTCGTGTGATTTCATTATATCCAAGGTGCACAAAGTTACGGGTTTTTGTACAATTATGGTAAAATGTATGATCAACCAGTTCATGATCAACCAAACAGTTTATTTAGATTTGTCTTTTGTTCATGTAATGTATTTTGTTGATAATTAAAAAAAAAAGATTAACATTTCAACTTTTGAAAGCATTCTTTGTTTATAGCATTTTTTGGTACATGCCTCAAACTTTTGTACAGTACTTTATTTACAGCAACCTGAGCCCAAGGGTGCATCTGTAAGCAATAAAATCACGTGTTTATTTGTGTATGAGCAAGCTAGTGTATATAAAGTTTTTCCATAAGGATGTTCAATCGCTGGTGTGAGGAACCATCGATCTGCATTGCAGGAATCCATGCAGAGCAGAGATCAGAGTCAGACATCCAAAGAACCCCCGGAGCACAGGAGCACCGCGTGGACCAACACAGGGCTGACCATACTCCACAAGAGAGAAGCAGAGGAGAGCCCCAGGGAAACATACAGCAGCTACAATGCAGAAGCCCTAGGGGGCCACGGCGAAGTGCCTATGGGCTCAGCCGGCAGCCGGCTATGCCAGGGCAGACCAAGGATGGAACCAGAGATCCAAGGCCTGAGGGCACTCCAACCCCCAGCAGAGACCCTACCAGAGATCAACTGAAAAAGGCCCATGCCAAGCTGCAGAGGTCATGGCCAGTAGATCGTTAACGTGCCCTGCTGTCTAATTATTAATATTATGGTGCAGACTTCATCTAGAGAGAAGGAGGCTTAATTGCAGAGTTCCCAAACCAAAACTAACAACAACGAAATCCATCCAAATATTCTGAAATTATTATCAGGGACTGGTGCACAGTGATGTAGTTGGTAGCACTTTTGCCTTGGAACAAGAAGGTCCTGGGTTCAAATCCCAGCATGCGACTTTCTGCATGGAGTTTGCATGTTCTCCATGTGTATGCATGTTACTTCGGCACACCACAGTCCAAAAACATGACCGGTAGCTTAATTGGTCTTTCTTAATTGCCCTTATGTATGATCGTGTGGGTGCATGGTTGCTTATCCTGTGTGTTTCGCCCTAAAATGGACTGGTGACCTGTCCAGAGTGTACCCAGTCTCTCACCCGATGACTGCGGGAGATAGACATCAGCCCACTGCAAAGGATAGGCGGTATAGTAAACGGATGGATGGATCAGAAGGAAAAGTAATCAACTATTCCCAGTAAACGTAGAGGTTGATACTAAGACCTGAGGTTCCCTGTATTAATACAGTATTAATCAGTATTCCTACGGTCAAACTTTGCCTTTGGCAGACACTCAATCTTTTATTTATTTTGTTGTTTACAATAAGGGGACTGGGTGATATAACAAAAATAAAGTGTAAATGAATATGAAGCCACCCTTCATGAAAACTATTCTAACAAAACTTGAACTTTCACAGACAAACAGAACTTTGGGCAACTTTGCACAAGAACTACTCATAATCCAGATGAAAACTATAACCTCTGTATATGACTATATGATTTAGCAAAACTTTGCGAACATCTTAACATTACCTCTGTCTATACCCCGCGTTGAATCTCTATAGAGACTTGCACACATGAAAAAGAGAAAATATAAGCTCTGAAAAATTCGACTTTGTAGATGAACTGGTTTGATGCCTTAGATGCTTGTCAAATACAAACCATATAGACATCTTAAGTCTTCAGAAACCTGCTTGCTTAGTTTTCCAAGTAACTGGACTAAAGGCTGTATTTAGTTTATATGCTCCTGAGCTCAGAAACAGAGTCTGAAGAATTCTGAGATGTTCAGGAACAATTGACATCTTCCAATCAGGACTCAAACATTTTGTTTCCTGTAGTGTTTGAATAAAGTCTTCTCCTGCTTGAAAAGTAAACTGAATATTAGGTATGGATAGGATAAAAATTATAATTAATATTTGATCTAAAGTCAAATTTCAACATTATTTTAATATCTGTATTTGACCATCTGCTTCTTTAATGTGATGTTTTTATGTGTATGCCTTGTTGTTTTCACATTAATTGTGTACAAATTATATGCTCTTTACCAGATTATGGAATCTAACTCTAACTCCATAAACCCACACAACAGGTTCAAAATACCTTTGCAATCCAACCTCAATCTTTTTTATCTTAAAACTATGTAAGTAAATTTAACTGATATTAATTGTATATATTTTTAATTCATCATTTATTTTGTACAAATGTTTTTTAGAAATGTCCAGATAATAACATTCAGTTCTTTTAATTATTTTTTACATTCAAATCATGATAGTGGTTTTAAAAAGAAGACAGTGTAAATAATGAGTATTGCTTTACAACTATGGTATTTTTTCACAAGGTTAACAACAACCCTGTGGCACAGTGCTGTGTTATTTTGGCTCACCAACTGGATAAAGTCATTTCCAGAAGTATCTGCCCTATACATAGTGTGTACTCTTTTTTAAATTTCCATACAAAATATCTCCATAAATCCACAGTTCTGTGTTTAGATGTATTTCTTTCGTGGAAAAAGTCACCTGATGGGACATCATTTAGGTCTACTATTAACTTTATTTTTACACCGGTGGTTAGCAGTCTATTGAAAGTACCACTGGCACAGTGCTTCTGTGTTTACCTGACTATATCTTTGACAAGATCATAAATATAGTTACTGTTGCCATTAACCTTAAATATTATTTTTTTTTTTACCCCACAGAAATTAACCCTTGCTTTTTATTGGTTACTTTCTTGGACATAGTCAATGATGGATGTACTGTAAGTCTTCCAATTCACTGTTTTTCCTTTCCATAGAAAGGCAATTAGCTCCATGATAAGCTTCTTTTTTCATAGACGAACCCATTGACGGAATTACTCCTGCCAGTATTCCTAATTTTTCTTCAATCTCGCCACATGCTGTCCCAGGATGAGGGATTACTACAGAGACAAAGCCTTCTTGAAATTCACCTCTGTAGAATGATACCCTTTTAAAAAGTTTTAACCAATTTTCATTATATCATCTGCAAATTCTGACTGTGCCACTTTAAATTTTAGACTGAATTGGATAATATGTGGCTCAATCTGAATCTGAATGTTTTTTATTTGCTGGAATGAATTAGATGGATTTGAACAAAATTTGAATTGGATGAAATTGCTTTTTGTTAGCAACTGAAAGATGACACAAAATGTTTATGATGAAGTCATCGAACATATGCACAAATTTTATCATGATAACATAATTTCTCATTTTCTTTCGGTCGACTAGAATAAGAGATGACAAGTGAGCTACCAGCCACATGGTGCAGTATTTCCTTTGTTAACACTAAACAGACAACAAGCAGAAAGGAAGCCAATGCAGGTAAGAACAGCTATTCTTGAAATTACAAATATGAGAGAGAACTGCTGGGAGAGCGGAACCATCCATTTAGAGAACTGTTGCCTTTCCTCTTCTGCTGATAATCCCTCCTGCCGATGCACAGAAAGTGAATATAATGAGATGAACCAGAAGAGTGGGTGTTGCTAGCTCACATCTGTTTTTTTTTTTCTCTCTTTTCAGCTGCTTCCCCTAAAGGTCCAGGTATTTTTCTTTGATCACTATCACCCACATTAATCAACATTACCAGAGCTATGTAAGGGCCCTTGCTGCATACAACTTTACCTCCTTGTCGAACAAAAAAGTCAATTATCAGATGTATGAATGAACATCTATAGCAACCATTGGTCCACTGTGTGTGCGCTCTCTCAGCCGCGCTTGGAGATGCATGCTGGAGGAGGCGAAGGAACAGAGCTGTTTGTTCCTAAAAATAAGAGATGGCGAGCCTACTTTCTCTCAAAGCACTCAGAATTCGTATTTCACTGTTTTCAAGGTGTTTTACTTTTTATAATACATGTGTAGGCATTTTTATGCTTAATTTTGAAGTAAAAAAAGGAAGTACAGCTCAAAAGGAATTATATATTTACAAGATTACAGTTCTTAGAATATGTTAGTGCACACACTAAACAGAGTTTCAACATATTACTAATTTACACCATCTTCCATATCCAAGTATCAGAGATCTTTTCCCCGCCCCATTTTGTTGAAATACAAAAGTTCATAGAAAATTTAGGGCAGGAAAATCAATGGTAGACTGGCCTAAAATAGGGAGTTGAAAAAAACTAGAAAATGAAACACAGAAGTAATGAAAATGAAAGACAGAAAAAAACAGAGAAAGAGCACAAAAAACAAGCTATGGCAGAGAGAAAGAAGGAACAATAGACATAAAGAGAGGACAAAGGACAGAAGTAATAAATGAAAGGAAAAAGTAAGGAACAGGGGAAGGGCAGACTGTAGGGAGGATAGGAAGAAAGGAAGATAGATAAGATCATAAGGAAGAAACAAAGGAACAGCTTAATCACAGAAGTATGAAAGTAACACGAATAGGACGTAAGGAATAGAATAGGATTACTGTTATTGTCATTGTATTACAATCAAATCTAAGTACCTGTTACTTAAAAGGTGCCTTTGTACATTACAAAAAAACTAAAAACACATGTATATTAAAATATACACATATCCATACGTATACGCATACATACATACATCCACACCCACCCATACATGCAAAAGGGATATGCATATATGCGTACCAACTTAAATAAACATACTTTTTTTTTTACATACACATATGTATAAGGAAGCAAGCAAGGAAGGAAGGAAGGAAGGAAGGACTTATAAAAAGCAACAGTTAATAAAGTCTGGATATATATAGAAGTTGTCGATTACTCTATCATTTTCCTAAACATTCTAGAGCAGGAACTACAGTTCCATCAAATTGAAAACCTTTCCAGGATCCCTCACAACACTACACACTGAAGTTACCAGAACATGAAAAGAGATGGAGAGAGAGACAGAAAGTAGAGCTCGCACCCCAGCTGAGCAGCTATCTTGGGTGGCTAATTGAGATAAGTTACTCTGTGCTCTAGTGGGACCCAGAGCCTCACCTGTATCCATTTAGAAAGGCCTCTCCGCTGGAGACTGGGATGTCTCCCGTCAGCATCTTGAACGTCGTAGTTTTCCCAGCTCCGTTGATCCCCAGCAAGCCAAAACACTGGAGCAGAGAGGGTTGTCAGTTAGGAAAACATTACAGGTCACAACAAGAATACCGACGGAGCAACTTTCTATACTGCATAGCTAAGGTTCTGTATGTTCACTAGCAAATACAAGAAAACGGAGTGTGTGCGCATCTTTCCAAGGCAAATAAATAAAGGTGAATTTTAGTGTATGCAGAAGCAGTTTGGTGTTTTACAAAATAACATATTGACGTATTGTCTGCACAAACAAAACAGACAGTAACTCAACAAGCACTGTGAGAGCATTTTTAGTCCTTTTCCCTCTTCATACTTATACAATAAAAACCCTCAATCTTTTCCTCCTTACACTACTGATTGTATGACTTCCACATGAAAGGAAGTTGTTTCTGCAGACAGCCCTATTTGTGGTCATGTGACCCTCCCCCTTTGGTCTTAGGTATTCTGGCTTTCGCATAAATATTTGATTCCTGTCTTCCATTGATCCCTGCTGGTTTGTGACCCGTGCCCAATGAACGCATCGAGGAGGGCTAAGCTCGATGTAAATAATGCATGGAAGTGTGGCATGTGATCAGCAGAACACCACGAATCCCAATATTCCTCTGGCATTTACACTGGGCTCTGAGTAAACACCGGCAGGGACGATGAGTACCAGCAGGGAAACCCTCTGAGGCCCGATGACTGTCAGCTTTTCACACTGTGTTTAAATGTGTGTGTACCGCAGCTTTTAGACAGTGTAATGTATAACATGCTATGAAAAGATGGCATTTCACAAATTTTGTTATCCAGTTCCAAATGACAAAGATGGAATTTTAAATTAAATCCACATGCCTCCGCTGCTTCCTTTTCTATGGTCTTTGTGTTTTTATTTTCTCACATATTACTTAGCATTCCTATAATGCCATAAATAATGGAGATGGGTTGCTACTGCCTTCATCAAGCTGAGTTTGGAAGATATTTTAATTGGACTCAGCTGCTGGAAAGAAAAAAAAATCTATCGATTTAAGTCTTCAAAAGGCAAGCTGTGATCAGACGTTTAAAATTACTTTTTATATTAATTATTAACGTGGCAATGAATATATTTATTACGGGCTTTAAATTGTTTATTTTATCTGTATTTTTGTCCAGATTGGATTGATAATACAACATACAACATTTTAGTTTTTTTGTTATAGATGAGTAAAAAAATCTGATACTCTGCAAACGTTTCAGTCAGGCAAGTGTGAAAAAATGCTGTAAATAAAAAAGGATTTTTTTTATTAATTTACAAAATACATAATGAGTAAGCAAACTATTATCTAACTCAAATACATATTTATTGTTGCTATCTTTTGCCTAAAAACTACCATCAATTCTTATAGATACACTTGCAAAAGAGAGGGATTTTCGTCAAGATTATGAGCAGGTTGTACGATCAACCGATTGTACCAAACAGGTACTAATGATCATCAATGTCACACGTAAGGTGACACACAGTCATTAGCTGAAACAGAAACAGCAGTGTAGGCTTAAAACTGGGTGAGGAACCAACCAAACTCTGCTACGAAGATGAGGTTGTGGAAGATGGTTTCAAGTCATGGTAAGATCGAGCACAGGAATAACACACAAGGAAGTTCAGCAAGGTCTCTCGCAGACAAAGATTTCAAAGCAGACTGGGGTTACAGGTTGTACTTTTTGTTTTCGGTTTACTAGAATAACCGTAATGTTTTTTTCAATTGCTAAATACCACAGTGATGAGAGAAAGAATATGCCAGAAATTTATTTATTAATTGATGTCTTTAAAATCAGGAGTTTTACATAAGGCATGTTTCAACTCTTGGAACCACTGGGTAATCTTACCAGATCCTCACAGAATACAAGACCAAATTAGTACCAGCCTTAAAATTGGAAGAGTTGCTGCTGAAGCAGAATGGGAGGAAAGGAAATAAGAAAAGCTTTGAGAAATGGACTTACCATTGATATCTTTAACAGCACAGCAAACATAAACGTGGCAACCATCCCATCTTTTTTCCACTGTCAACTTCTTTTTCTAGTTGCGGACACCTTTTGGCACTAATCAGTGATGCTACTCACTGCTGTAATGGTCAGAAAATGCTGACGTCTTACCAAAAACCTTAAAGTGCAACTCACCCCCAAATCTCCCTTTTTACCTGATAACCTATATAAATAGCATTGTCTACATGGCTGGTCATTGTTTTTGGCATTTTGGTACATTTTATAGAAAATATTTATTCCCTACCAAAAACCATCAGTGGAGTGCCCTCT
Organism: Apricaphanius iberus; assembly: GCA_028564705.1. Classification (NCBI taxonomy): domain Eukaryota; kingdom Metazoa; phylum Chordata; class Actinopteri; order Cyprinodontiformes; family Aphaniidae; genus Apricaphanius; species Apricaphanius iberus. The sequence goes on along the minus strand of JAPXFQ010002814.1, from coordinate 1,062,441 downwards.
TTAGTCTAAAACTTTACACTGCACTTGAATTTAAATCGAGGTGTCGCTACTTTGCCATTCTGCTGCAGTGGCGTATTGAACAAGCCCAGTCTCAGCCACACCTCTATAGCATAGCACCTCCTATTGGCGCATTTTTTCAAACAGCCAATGTAAATGGCAGAAGACTCTGGAAGGGGGGATGAGTTGCTCTTTAAAGGGCCAATTTTGTATGGAGACACAACAGCTGATAGGACCACTCAATTTCCCCCATACTAGAAATGTCCCAGAACTCTAGTGGAATTGAGCCCATACAGAATGATAACTATCTACATGGGTCAGCCCAGATGATGATGACACCTTAGACAGATTAACTGAAACATTTGGGTTAGTTAGAAGCACATCTAAAGATGTATTTAAAGGCCACACCTAGACTACACTGCAATCTAGTTTGATGTGATTGGACAGTCAAAAGAAATCAGCTGGGATATCAAGTAGAGAATTGTGGGGCTACACAATTCGGGTTAATCTACTCCTGATGCTTGAAGGTTCCACATTATTCACTTCAAACAATTAAATGCTGGTATAGACATAATGAAAATGTCTAACCATAGGTCCACCCAGGAAGGAGATGGGTTCTGTGTCCCAGGGAAGAACGAGTTTTGGTCCCAAATGTGCAAATTGATCACAAAGTAAAAAGTCCAAATATCTTCTGAATATGCTGCCTGAAACTTTTTAGAGAGCATCATAATCCACAGTAAAACATGTCCTGTACCTATATGAGCAGAAAGGCTAGTCAGCAAGGAGGAAGCCATTACAGGAGGAATTGAGGAAGCCACAAACAGGCCAGGCTGGAGTTTTCAAATGCACACAGGGACAGAAACCTTCATTTTTGGAGACAAATTATCTAGTCTGATGAAATAAAGTAGAAATATTTGGCCATAATGACCATTTCTACATTGGGAGGAAAAAGAGGGATAGTTGTAAACCTTGGAGCACAATCCAAATAGTGAAGTAAGGGGGTAACAGCTTCATGGTGCAGGGCAGTTTACCGTAGATTGAACTAGTACACTAGTTCATAAAATAGATGGCATCACGAGGAAAGAACATTATGTAGAAATATTGAACTGTGTATGTAAACTATTAAATACCGTGTATGTAACTTCTGCGTTAAATTGTATGTGCAAAAAAGTCCTCCTAGAAGAAATTTCCCACAAACTTTACAGTTGATAAATTGGTTGTGTAATCCAGTAGCATCTGGCTCACCTCTGCAGCAGGCACGCCAAAGCATAGCCGGTCCACAGCAGGGGTTTTCTTCCGAGGGTATACCTGCGGCGAACAGACAATACAATGAATCAACCAAACAGCAGAGAGAAGGCGGGAGGTGGCGGATGGTGGGGAGCAGACAGTAAGGCAGACAGAACAGTGGCTGGCATAAGAAAATGCAGTGCAATAGACAGCAGCAAAGAGAGGAGGTAGAGGAATCAGGCGGCAATAAAAGGGGAAGAGGTATTGTGGAAGTAAAGGGAACACTTAAAAAAAAATGTCATATGGGACACTCTGAACAAGACAGATGGGGAAAAGCTTCAAATACACCTGAAAACTTGTGCAGAACATAAAAGTAGAACATTTCCAAAATTAATACTCGTGTTTGCTGTGATGGAGCCTGTTAAGGTAATCTGGCCTGACTTTGAGGAGCACTTTATCAGCTTCAATAAGCATCAACACTTACAAGCTGGAAGTATTTAATTAATGGGCACCTTCTTCAAACACATCACGTGTTCTCTGTGCACTAGTGTTGAGACCAAACTGAATGAAACAAATATAAACAAATTTTATAAAAATGAAAATGGCAGGGCTTTCAAAAGTTTTTTGTTTTTTTTTGACAACTACACATGCAAACTTTAGGATATCTTCTGTGTTTTTTTACATTTTATATTCCACTATATTAAAGTTATCTATCTGACTCTCCAGAATGACCTGATTGCATCACTGAGAAAGCTGCGCTAGCAAGTGCCTATGTCCAGCTGTCAACAGGGCGGGGGTATCACTGGACGGAGAGGCGGGGTTCATCCTGGACAGGTCATCAGTCCATCACAGGATTAATGAATTAACAATCAAGCTTTATTAACACGTTTTAACACAAAAATGCAACTCAAAGTGCTTTATAGATTAAAAAGTACCCCACGTATACACCCCCGCCCCCAATTTAAACATGTTCACATTTATACCCCCTCCCCACAAACCAACCTCCATGTGCAGACACTCTCGAGAGCAAGGAGATTATAATTTATAAAAAATATGGACAACACCAGCCCCAGTTCAGGACAAACATCGAACACTTTTTGAATGAATGCTCTACGTGAATTAATAAACACCCTCACTGTATATTCTTTAAATTCAGTAGCAGCTGTAATTTGTTTCAACCAAATTAATTAATGCTAAACTAGTAGACCTTTGTGTTCTGAATCCACACTGTTTTTCACTAAATAATTTGTTTCTCTAAAACATTTTTTAGTTTTTGAGTAAAGCATTTCTCAAATATTTAAGAGAACTGTGATAGCAGCAACAGTGGTCTATAATTAAAACACTATTACGTATTCTTAAAATCAAACTTGTTTCCAGCCAGCTAGCCAGCTTATCCCGAGGTTGACGGACAATAGAGGGCGCAGTGCGTATCTCCAAACATTAATAGGCAGAGGTTGCTAGTAGGAAATAAAGCAGTTTAAAACCATAATTTATGCCGATTATCATCATAGGGTTATGTGGGAGCTGCTGCCTATCTCCAGAGGTCCTCAGGAAGGAGGCAGTGCAACCATGGACAGGTTGCTATTCCAACACAGTGCAACACAGAGACAGACAGGACAAACAATGTATGGACAGTGGCATACGTAATGGCAATTTAGAGAGACCATTTAACCTAAAAGTCATGTTTTAAGACTCTGAGACGAAGCTGGAGTAACCAGAGAAAACCCATGCATGCACAGGGAGAACATGCAAACTCCATAGAGAAAGACCCCAGAACGGGATTCGAACCGAGGACCTTGCTATTAAATGATCCACTGTGCAGCCAATATTTTCATTTAGATTATCATTTTACTTCTCAGTTCAGTGAAGTGGTCGAGGCTGACTGTCGCTTTTGTGTTTGTGTGTGGGAAGCTCTACAAGTCTGAAAATGTGGCTTAAATTCATAATTTTGCCATCCCACCAGCTGCGCTGCCAGTGTCCTTCATGTTCACAAAGTGCTTAAGCAAGGTCTTTAGTGTTCTTAAAGTTGCACACATTTTTCCGCCACTCTTCTGTCTATAAATTTCAAACTTGCTGTAGAAAGATACTTGCACTGTTTTCCAACCTCCTGTTGTGCTTCAACAAGCTTTTAAAATGAAACCCCTGGACTTTGGCTTGGCCATTTCTCTGCAACTCCTGCTCTATGTTTATAGTTGCTTCCTGCCTGAAGGTGAACCTTATCTTGATTCTCAAGACATTTGAAACCTTAAGTGAAATTCACAAATAGCCCAAGACTTAAATCCAATTGAGATGCAAAATTTTATGCTGAAAATCCTCTAATTTCCATAAAAAGGAGTGGGCCAAAATGTCTCCACAGGGATGTCAAATACTCATTGGCAAATATTAAAAGACAATGGATCCTTGTAGTCATCAAGATGCTTTCTGGAAGGTAATTAGGAACGGCTATGTGAAATGGCACTTTTTTGTTTGAACTCTAACTGAATCTGAAGCAGAATACCCAAGTTGCCAAAGGCATATCATAACCACGGTGTTGATTCAGAGAGAATAATCATAAGTCAGGGAACACAAAGAAACTACAGCTTTTTTAAACTTGTCTAATTATAAATCCATCTCTTTTCTCTCTCTTACATTTAAAACATTTTGAACTTAACCAAATCTCGGTAGTCTGATTCAACAGTGGTTGGGATGTTTTACATAATTTGAAAAACTGCACAATAAATCCACATCATCGGCTACTGATCAGCCTCATTAAGCCGCTTCCAATCAAGCGTTCATAATCATACTATGTTTACCTATTAAACCCAGTGTGAACAATAAATTATATTTACTTCAACATAATCAGAATTGCTGAATTGTATTCAAGAGAAAAGCTAAACTTGTTTAGCCATAAAATGTTTTTCTAATCAATTCAAAGCTGTGTGTTTGGTCTTTTCTTTATATTCATAACTAAATTGTAGATTTGCAATTAAGGGCATCAAAACTATGAAAGAACACATGATGTATGGAATAACTGTATGTACTCAAACAAAAATGGTGAAATAACAGAATACATGTGTTATATTTTAGATTCCTCAATGTAGTCACCCTTTGCTCTGATTACTGCTTTGCATTCTCTTGAGCTTCAAGAGGTAGTCACCCAAGATGGTTTTCCCAACAGTCTTGAAGGAGTTCCCAGAGATGCTTAGTACTTGTTGGCCCTTTTGCCTTCACTCTGCGGTTCATCTCACCCCAAATCATCTCGATTGGGTTCAGGTCCAGTGACTTTGGAGGCCAGGTTATTTCACTTTTTTGTAAAAGTACTACATAATTCCATATGTGTTCATTCATAGTTTTGATGCCTTCAGTGAGAATCTACAATGTAAATAGTCGTGAAATTAAAGAAAAGCCTTGAATGAGAAGGTGTGTCCAAACTGTTGGCCTGTACTGTATTTACCCTTCTGTCAGATTATAAGGACATCTCTTGTCCACAGCTCTAGTCAGGTCCCCTTCTGTCAAACAGATCTATTCCCTCTAGCTCAACCACTGAAACTTTTATTTTATTCTTGTAAATTCATTCTTTTCTTGATTTAGATGGATGAACAAACAGATGGATGAATGTAAGTAGAAGTATCTTTCAATGCTAATCTTTAATTTTTCTGAACTTCAATCTGAAATATAAAAAAAAAAAAAAAAAATTACAGGCTTTTAAAACCTTTCCAGACAGCATAAGGACCCTGTCTCCATTTCTTTAAGAGAGAGAAATTGTTCTAAAAATCAGCACGGAAGCAAAAACCTACTTCCCCACCTTTAGATACACCAAGGGAGGAATGGAGGTATCATTTTAGTAGTCATTCAATAAAGAACTCTTGTCAAGTCCAAGGGCACACATTATCACATTAGCTGAGCTCTAGCACGCCAAGGTGCCAATCATCTGCTCATCTTCTGAACTCAAACATCTGTCACAGGTCTTCCGAAAACTTCCCTGTCAACTTAATGAGTGTCTGGTATGCTCAACTGACAGCTGCATCACATGAACGGGCTCTCAGACGGACACGCTTCCATTTGAGTCTTAATCGATGACAGTGGAAACGCAAATGCTAAGTGGAGGCTACCAGATGAGGTTAAACTCTGGTGTTTGGGGCAGAGGGAAAAAGAGCTGGAAGGAGGGTGACTCAGGAATCCGACACATGACTGATGAGATGTCGATCGCTTCAGAGGCATGCTTGGATTTATGACAGGGTGCCTGTGGCGTGTGGCCACCGAAGCCTTGTGCTCATTGATCAATTGGTTATCTAAACCCCCCTAAAATGGATGGGCCACAGCTGTTGTGGGAGTCAATGAGGGCACTGAATGAAGAATCCTGATGCCTTCTGCCAATGTACTGCTGTTTTTCTACAGTGACGGGAAAAAGTTTAATTGGTGATGGTATAGAAAAGCTACCTGCTCCCAATCAGCAACAGCAGTTTTGTGAACTCATCGGTTGTACCGATAAGGCATTATTAAAAGTTACACGAACCTGAAGAGGAACCACAATACAGCCCTCTCAGTTTTTCTTTTTTTCACCTTGAGAGATGATTTGTAATACATTACCTCTCCAACTGTTTCAGCTAGCACTTGTTCAGTAATTATCCCTGAGAGCGCTGCACCAACTGTGCGAGTGAGCAATAAGCGAAAGATTAAGCACGGTGAGACTGAGGAGACCAAGGGAGCGGAAAAGTACGGAAAGGTGGTAAGATACAAAAGACTCTTAGATCAGCCAACTGTCGGCGTCTGAGGTGCAGCGGAGGCTGCCGTTGTGACACTTCCCGCTGCCACGCTGCCCGCAGGGAAGGAACATCTGCCAGTGGAGCAAACATTAATCCTGCTGCCTTAGAGACAAACGTACAAGAACTGTGATGAACTAAAGGCCAAGAAAAAGTTGATCTCACTTGATTTTATTTCAGCTGGCAAAGGTTTCATACCTATCTGTTCATCTGAATAAATAACAACACAGAAGTCACGTACTTCGCAAAAGCCTTATGTCGCCTGACAGTCATTTTTAGACTTTGGGTACTTTGTCTACAGTCGTGACCATTTTCTAAGCAATATTTCTTACATGTAATTAATTTAGCCATAAAAGGGATTAAAACACACAAAAAAGATGAACCAATGTTGGGTTGACACATGAAAGACAACCTTTAATCACTTTGTCATTGCCAGCAGGCTATAGCAGAAGTGCAATATTTGCTTGTATTTACATAATTCAATAGGAACAGCAAATGACAGCTTCACAGATAGAAAAGAGCTTTCCAGCACCAACAAGCTATTTTCCAAACAACTTTTGGCTAAAAACTTGATTACGAGACTAGATGATCAACTGAAAAAAACAGATGATTTTTTTAAAGACAGTATCAGCCTTCTGGCAGCAAAAAGGCCCATCTCTTCGGGAGAAATTTCCAGATTTGGTAATGTTAATGCAGGCTCATATTATTTTCCAACTATTGACTGCTTTCCCTGAATCAATTATTTATTTATATTAACATGAGATGTTTTGGAGTCTTACTGAGTTATGTGTTTTAAGAATGTATTGCTTATCAATGATTGTGACCTCTCAGACAACTTTGGCTTTAGCTAAAGGATGCCAGTTAATTTTTCCAAAATTCTATAGGAAAGCTCAACTTTTTCAACTATTTCAGGTTCATCGGGTAAACTCATTGAGGGAAGGCGTGTAACAGAAAACTGAAGTTGAAACTAACTAAAAAGAATCTTTAACAATAAAACAATAAAAGCAACACACATTGCAACTTTTTATTATTTTCACCCTGTTAATATAGGAGTTAGATTTTTTTACTTGAACTTTAAAGGATACATATTTCACATTTAAAAAAGTAATTCATACATTGCTCAGCACTAGCCATGATGACTTTTTTTAAATAAGTAAATGCACAGAAATGAATAGCTTGTTTTTCTGAAGATAAAAAATTAAATATATAATATTTTGCTTGAACTATAAAGACAATTTTAATTAAGGCCTTTTTTTTTCTACAAATCTGTACCGTAAGACAAGATAAAGAAAGAGGTTATCATGTGCCCCAATGCCTATGAAAAAGGTAAAATACATATATTTTTTCATGTGAGATAAAAATAAAACTGAATATGAATCAAGATCCTCAAGGGCAAAAAAAAGTCCATTGAAAATGTTTGATTGGAAAAGAAAAACCAAGGACTCAAAAATATGTTTTTATGGTAATCATTATTTAAAGTTACCATATGTATCCAAAAAAATTTTACATTTCAAAAAAATATAGGCAGCCGGGGATCATCTGAGGGCATTATGTCCTTTAGCTAATTTGAATGCTGTGGTTTGTACATGCGCAAACCAGCCTACAGGATGATCATAGAAAGAGACTGAATAACAGCATACTAAAAGTGTATTTGAAATCAAGGTTGCATACCTTTGTGAGGTCACAGATCCTCAATAGGTCGTTCTGAGCTCTGCCTTCATACACTCTCCGGCGTTCCCGGGCAACATCAATATCCTCTTCCTCTGTAGACAACTGCTTTGCTGAAATAAGTCTGATTGGACAAAAAGTCAAGGGCTGCAATTATCTTTGGTTATTTAGATAGAAATAAACAAGCCTAACAAATTAGTTCAGTCAAAGTTCTACACTAGATACAACAATTCCAACAATTTTCAGGAAACTGCAGAGGGGTAGTTTCCATGGAAACGTTCACTTATGACTAATACTCACCATCACAAACTTAAATGTAGTTACAGAATGAATAAACAGATGTTGCAATTCAGATGGCAGAGACTAAAAAAACTCCTTCATTGGTAGTATGATAGAGAATTCAAATTATAAAGAGGTGTACTCACTTTTATTCCATCAATCACGCATGTGCAATAAACCTAAAGTTACAAAGCTCTGCTTTTTCTCAGTGTGTGGGTTTAGAAAGTTTGGAAACTAATTCACAAAATGTTTATCATCTTGTAACACAGACGTAATTTTGGTCAGTGGGTGGTGAATTTAAGGGGTTTGAAGTTTGGGTGAGTAGATATTTTTTATTCATTTCCGGACCGGTAAGAATTAGGGAAATTATTTAAGTACATAACATGGTCTCTTGTCTTTCACATTTGAAGAATTCCTAAAGAAAATAGCTATGGTGACACTTTATTTGTACCCCAAAAAAAGCAGGAAATCAGGAATGCTAAATAAATGATCCTATAGATTCACACTGACTTTAAACGTAAAATATATATCAAAATCCTGTAGTTAAGAATTGAAACCTATCTATATACCATAGACTGTATATTAATATATATAAATATAAAGGTTCTGGTGGAGGTTACTTCCTGTTAAAGGGGTGTTTTTTTTCTCCACCGTCACTACATGGTTGCACATGAATGGGGGATTGCTCGGGAATTGTGGTGATAGGATTCTGCATCTACAAAGGCACAACTTCATGTCAAGATTTGAAGCAATATTGTGGGATTCCTTAAGTAAAAAAATTGTGGAGTACCACAGCGTTTTGTGCTTGTACCTATTCTTTTTTACTAAATATATGCTTCCAATTGATAAAAAAATTAGACAGCATGGTCTAAATTTCTACAGTCATGCCAATGATAAACAACTACATGTATCCATAAATCCTGATTAATCGAATTAGTTGGTTAGATTACAGGTCCATTTTGAAGATATAGAAACCTGGATGACTCTAAACTTTCTGCTTTTAAATTAAGACAATACAGACATTGTCGTCTTTGGACCAGAAGCTCTAAAAAAGAAAGTAATGAGTCAATCACTTCATCTCGATGGCATTAAATTGGCCTCCGGTAAGAACGTTAAAAAAACCTCAGTGTAATTTTTGAACAAGACATGACATTTAAATTCCACATTAAACACGTTTTTCTGTATTTCCTTCTTTCAGCTCCAGAGTATTGCTAAATTTAGAAACATCATGTCCAGGGGTGATGCTGAAAATTAATCAATGCATTTGTTACTTCAAGGCTGGACTACTGTAATTCTTTACTAACAGGAAGTCCTTGAAATGCAATTAAAAGCCTTCAGTTGATCCAAAATGCTGCAGCAGGAGTTCTGATGAATATTAAAAAGAAACAATCACATTTCTCCTGTTTAAGGTTTTCCTGTAAAGTGCCTTGAAAAGACATATTTTGTGAATTGGTGCTTTATAAATAAACTGAATTGAATTGAAATAGAATTGAATAAGAAAATAACATGAGGATGAGCTTTGTGATTGGCATCCCAAAACATTGAATTTGTAATCCTTAAACCTTTTCCCAAATATTTTAATGATATGGTTAGGGTAATCTAGAACAGTGGTTCCCAAACTTTCCAGTCTCTGACCCACAAAATAAAAAATTAAGAGGCACATGACCCCAAATCTTGATTGAAGAGATTTATCATATTTTCTTTGTCACTTAAAAAACTGGTGCAACATAACCAACATCAAAAGCCAATATACTGAGAAATATATATATATATACAGTATAGATATATATATATATATCTTTAATCAATTCAAGTGTTGTTTTATCATCTTTTATTCAATTTATTAAAACACATCTGCTTGCTCATTATTATTTCTGGTATTGACTTTTTTCCCTCAAGAGAATCTCAAGACCCCACTCTTACATGTACGTGACCCCAAGTGGGTCCCGACCCTGACTTTGGGAACCACTGAGCTAGAAGATCAATTTGCGTCCTTTCTGGTTGATGTCTTGAGATGTTGCCGCAATTTTCTGACCTCATGATACCATCCATGATGTGAACTCCAGCAGTCCCTTCATCACAACATCCCAGCAACATGATGAAATGAATGTCTTTAACACTTCAGTTTACTATTCCTTTTCTTCTAACAGTTATTTCAGCCAAACACTTGCTAGTAAATTACATTATTTATCAATTTGCATTTTATGTGTGCGATAACATCTTCCATTTGCAACCCAGTTTCAGGAAACTAATTTTCAGATGCTTGATTTCATCTGTGCTTATAAAGTCTGTTTCAGAGGCACTAAGTTTTGAAAAGGATTGTTTTTAGCCATATTTTTTCTTTCCTTTGTATATTTTATTAATATAAATCAATTGAATTAATATATTTTTGGATTAAATGATTTTAAAAAAATCTAAGAATAAAGAGTGGCATAAATTGGACACATCTCAGAAGTGTCTTGCAGTGGACCTCTCCAAAATGTATGCATTTATTTTGCGCAATTTAGATCTGGCCAGAAAGGAATAATAAAAAAAAAACCTAAAAAGTAAGAAGCATCTTGAAAAATCCAAAATAAAAGTCACGTTCAGATTTCTGATTGCTTAACTATAAAAAAACAACAACAACATGATTACCTGTGACGTCAGGGTTGAAGTAAGTTGATCTGTGGCACTATGTTTTTGGTTTTAATCATGTACAATGATACCAAGGAGAGGACATGGACAGATATATCTGCAGTTTTCGGAGTGGATGGTGAATTTATTATACTTAAGATAATTTTTTTTTTCCTGTTTTCAACCCTTCAAAATTATGCAATTGCAATTCTCCCATGATTTCGTGAGCTCCTAGGTCCAGCTGGCTTGAACAGTTTCACAAGTGATACACGTCTAAAGCACTCCCAGTTGGAAGGGAGGCACTGCTGAACTCGTGTCTCTGTAAAACGTGTATATTACGTAGTGTGCCGCTTAACCTTCTGATGGAAAGCAGGGGTAAAGGTTGTTCGTACACCTGATCAATGTTCAATGTTTCCAATAACTAAAGCATCCATCCATCCAGCTTATCCCTGAAGGATCACAGAGGGCATGGTGCCCATCTCCAATGATCAATAGGCAGAGGTCAGTAGTTGGAAAGAAAGCAGTTTATTTGACTGTTGATGAGTCTGTTTTTGTGTTCTGTCCTGGTTACCCCTTTTTAAGTCAATTTTCTTAAAGGCTTTCTTCCGGTAGGGGTCACTGCTATAATCGGACACCTGATGTTTAAAAGGTAATCTATCCTAAACCAGATTGCTTTTCAAATGCACATACCTCTGAAAAAATGCAAGCCCAACCAAGACCCCAGTTACTTTATATAACAGTGTAGTACTATAAGGTCATCAATCAAAACAGCAAAATTCTGTTTGAATAATAAGTCATTTCTATAATGAGTACAATTCAGAAGAAACTTCAGGATTTAAAATGTTCAGATCTGATAGTTGTTTGATATAACGTTACTAAGACTGAAAGTTTCTGAGAGTCACCTCGGTTTGCAGAAGAATTTGTACTGGATAAGAATGGTAAGGATGAACATCACAGCTCCTTGAATGGACATGGCAAGGAGATTTTTTCCAACCATCTCCCAACTCAGTGGATCCTTAAAACGATCTTCTCCTAAAACAAAGAATATGAGGACAGTGATGATCATCATGGGTCATTTCAGGTCCATTTCGTTGTCTTTTCAACTCACTTTAAGAGCGTTTTTCAGGTAAAATTGTCAAAATAAAAAAGGAAACTGCTGTGTTTTTATTTCACTGACAGCCAAATTACAGTTTGTGTCTTTTATAAATGTTGTTGGCACTTTAAAACACTTCCATGACATATTAGAAGCCAGCAGTTTAAGAAGCCACTTAAGCTTTAGACAGAATAGCTAAATTAATAGCTAAAAATATCACAAAAAAAGTCTACCGTCATTTGAGAATTTTTTTGACATCCTGTATGTTTTTTTGTATGAAAGATGCTTTTTAATGGATTAACACATAAGTAAAGCGGTGATATCCCTCTACGCAAACTTTCCCCCTCCTTACAGCTTGATGGGGGAGGGGAGTAGCGCGGGAGCAAAATGAGAGACAAGAAAAACGAAATCGCTTTCAGTCTCATTCTCTGGTAAATAGCCCCTCTTCACACCGGCCCTTTTAAGTTGTGATTGCTTTTCTCTCTTTGCTCTCCACCACCACTGCAAATTATTCCTCAGACAGCTATTTCCTGCTCCATCTCTCGATAGATAAGACTCCTCTTCCTCTTTCATGTGCCTCTTTCCCTTTTGACAGACCCCTCGACCCCAGATCCACCTCCACAGCCACCGCACTACTTGTCTACCTTTCTCCTGTCTAAATTTAACTCAAATGTAGAGAAGAGCTTTAGTGGAGGTTTGTGAGTTGTGTTACTGGTCAAATATTTCCCCCCTAGAGAACTAGCTCTTTGAAATAAATAGTATGGTGTCACTCTAAAATGAGACTTTGGTTGAATTGAGTGTTTCTCTGGGGAGGGCTGAATGATTTGTGGGTATGTGTACTACTTTAGTGTTACTTAGAGTTGTGACCGCTACTAGACTCAAGGCATGCTGTTTTTTTGGACTAAATCTTCTTATCAGGACAGAATCTTTGAGGTGTTATGCTAACACATATATGCCTATTGATCAGATGATATACTGCGGAGGTTGTGCTACTATTTTTGTTGACTGTCATTTTCAATTACGGGGTAAAAGACAACCCTGCTTATAATCCATTTTTAACCATCAATTTTAAAAATGATAATAATATTCATTAGTATTTAATTTTCATTAATTTGAATTAATATTTTTAAATTCACACAAACTGAGCAGAGTCTTCATATTGTACCATCACACATCGAGCAAATTAACTATGAACATTTGACCAGCTGTGGCCTAAACATTCTGCACGCAATTGAACTGTGCACCTACTTCTGCTTAACTGAGGCGGAATCTGTGCTCTGTTGCCACATCTGAGACTGGAATTAGGAGCACCACTTCATGCAAGGTTTTGAAATCAGAGAGAAATTCTCCAACTGAAGTTATCCGAATTCCGCAACACTCTCTGAATAGCAGCTTTTCTGACCACTTTAGCAGAAGGAAATACAGCAGCGCTTCCTCTGCATCAGTGACTCAGCTGCACCAATCTGTGGCCGCCAGCCTGTGCCGGTGCAGTCACAGATGCGCTCCATGCCTACGTAAGTCTTAAACGTGCTGTCAGCTAACAGATGGAGAAATGCACTCAGTACAGTGAACAGGTCTGAGATGATGTTCAGCTGCTCTCACACAAATCTTTTATGTTCAATGAGTTTAGCAGAACTATATGTGTTAAGTTGAAAATGTTGTGTGTCTTTACCAAGTGGTCAGGGATGGGAAATACAGTATGTCAAAATGACTGCTGGAATTCAGATTTTTCATCGCTGTTTAAAAACAAAATTGGCAAATAGGGCTGGTCGATAGACCACAAATTTTGCAGATACCGAAATTTATGACTGTAACTAACGTCATTTTACCTATGTGACTAAATTCAATGTTTTAAATAAAATGAGAAGTTGTATTTTTGTGTGGTACTGCTTGTATCCCTTTAAGATGCCGACTGTGCTACCTTAGAGACTGGATGGAGTGGATTCACATGACTACTTACAATCATGTGAACCTACCCCATCCACTCCACAACAAGAAGGGAACATTGTTACCAAAGCAGTGACTTTGTCATTTACAAGTTTTTAGATCCCTGTAGTGACGCTTTTCAAAAGAGCAACTAGCAAAAAATCTAGCAACTTGCTATGGGTTTATTGGAGACCTTTGGAGAATGTCACATGGACCATTTGTCCTTGTTACTTTTCCCACTGAGCAGCGGTGGTGCAGTGGCCTTCTGTCGTGTCCCAGAACAATAACAGTACGCAGCTGGTCCTTGCACTGCAGCCCTGCCCGCCCAAACAGTTCCAGAGCCCAGCAGGAGTCAGGGCAGATATTTGTCCAGCTGAGTCCAGAATGCTTATAAATCATGCATGCTCCAAGCCACCACTGGCTGATCCTACACTTCGACATACATGTAAAATATTCTCTGTCTAAAGTAATTGACTGCACACACAAAAAAAAATCCCATCAGATGTCACTCACAGCCAGTCACTTGCTCACCTTTTCCTCTCTGTGTGCGCCTCTCTTTGGCGACCTTAAACAGTCATCGTGTCTCAAGTCTAGTTTATAGTTCTCTGTCAGAAAATCTTCTCCCCAATGCAAACATATACAAAAACGTTTTCTGTTTGTAGTTCTCTGTTGAATTGTCAGTGTTGCAAAGCAATTCACCACCAAAACAGAAGGGGGTGCTGAGTTTGTACGGCAAGTCTACCTACCATTGCACATTCTGGTTAACTAGAGTTTATTTTCTTCAGCTTGTAAACGCAATCCCCCTGAAGGACCAATGACTGACAGAAAGTAAGTTTTGATTAGACTAGAAAGCTTTTTACTAGAAATTATATTATATATGATCTAATATATTATATATATTAGATATTAGATAAACTGTCCTTTCAATATAAAGCATGTAGTGCCCAAATGCTGTATTGACTACTGAGTATGGAGCACCGTTTTGTTGAAATGATCTCTGGCTGTTCTTGAGCTGACCAATCACATGCATACACTCCCTCCTGACGGATATGGATAGTTAGAAAATTGGGCTCTACTCCGTCTGTCATTGAGCTCTTGCGTTGACGGATAATGGCGTTGCGTCCATCTGTTTTGATGTAGACGGAGAAGTATAAACTAGTCTTCAGTCTAGGCTGGACTCTCAGAAATACAGAAAGGAGTGGGAATTGAAACCTGAATTTAAAGGCTAGTTGAAGCCGTTTATTGGAGATGTTATACGGGCCTCCTACCTGTATTATTGACTAACGTTAATGTCAAATTTAGTGATATGAAAACATGTCACTTCAAAAACATATTCAAAAAACAAAACATCATAACAGTTCCACTCTATTCATACAGTCTTTAAGGCGGAAAAAAATTATTCTGCAAAAACTGTTATTTAAAAATAAATGATTTCCCGTCCAAGAGCATCCATTACAATTTCGTGCACAGTATGCAAATGAGGCGTCCATTTCTCAGTTACAAGGTGAAATACTCAATATATCATTCGATTGTTCACCCATCTTTATCAAAGTGGATCTCAGTTATGCCTAGTATTTGGTCAGAATCAGGAGAAGGAGATGGTTTTGGACGCTACGGGCCATTTTGAGTACATTCTGATGCATTTTTGGGCAAACTACTGTTCCTGCTATTCAAGCAATAGTGATGTATTCCTAGTCTTCCTTCAGGAGTTTATCTGTGTTTATCAAGTCGATGTTTAAATCAACTTTAAATTTAATCTTTACATTGTATAGTTGTTTTTTAAGAGTTATACTACCATTGACATTTCTATAACAAACCATTTTTTTATACAAGAACATAAAAACTGTTCATGTACTGTACATTTAAAAAATGGCACTAAGGTATTTTTCAGAAGAAGAAAGAAAAACGTATTCCTTATAAAATTAATGTGTAACTATTCTTTCTGAATTTTCTTCTCAATCTGTTCCTCTCTCCCTGTAGCTTTAAGCAGGCCTCTGTGATCTCAGCATGTATGTTTTACTGTTCTCACCAACCTGTTCGGTGTTTGTTGTTTGTTCGTGTTCATCTGTTCTCCCCCTGTTCCTTTTAGCCAAACTGTTGAAGGATAACTCACACTCTAGTTTGTGTCAAGTTTCCTCCCACAGAAAGAGAGAGCTTATTCTCTTTTTATCTTTGTTGTGCAATGTAAAGAAATTTGAATTTGGCAACGGAAAGAGTAATCTTTTATTAGGTTCTTAATTTATTTCTAAAAGTAATTTGGAGAATGTTCTGTTTTTTGTATGAGCATATTGTTTTAACTATACATCACAAAAAAGGCATGATAACATTTACTTCAGATTTATAAATAATGTATATGCTGCTTTACAAAGAGAATAAAAAGGTGTTTTCCTCAAAAACACCAGCAAAAACACTATATATGTGTATGTGTATTTAAAAAGACAACGGTTTCCAATGCAAATAAAGAAATTAAAATTACAATGACAATGACAGTTGTATATTTTCGCAAACCTTAAGATTACAAAATCTTAATAATCTTAATAATCTTAAAGTCTAATCGCAGTGAAAAGCAAATATGCATGAAAAGCATCTATCAACTATTTTTATATAGCTAGAAAATGAATGACAAGTGCTGTTTGTTCTGTTTTGGAAGCAGATGGGTAACAAACACTTGTATGGCACAAAAAGAGCCTTTTTGTTTGATTTATAATCACAAATTCCAATTCCAGACTTTGCTACATCTACTTTTGCCTTTTGAGTGTTGCCCTCCTGTAGAATTAGATCACAGAGGTAACTGTGGGCATTGTTTGTCTGCATAAAGGTTATTAGATACAAACTTTATCTAATAGGTGTATTCTCCTAACTTGAGTTTTACTTTGTATATTTCCACCACACAGTGCTTTAAATCCTGCCATAGGATGCCAGTTTAGTACGGCACTGAGCTTATGGCCTCAGACAACATTTCTCTTTGAGCAAGAAAGCATTTTTAAAGATTAAAATAAAAATATAAATATAATGGGCTACAAGCTATTATACACATATTTAAATTTGACATAACTCTTTTTGCCTGCTAGTGTAGTAGTAGTCCTTACCGACATTGGTGAAAAGCTTTGCCATCGCCTGGTTCCTGGCCATGTCGATTAGGCCTCTGCCCAGGCAGAAATGTGGAAATATCAGCAGCACCTGCTTCACTATGTCATTAATGCGGGAGACATTCTGTTGAGAGAAAAAAAACAAAAAAACAACAAAAAAAACATCAGAGGTATCACTATTTTTAAATATTTATATGGCCTTATAGGGTTTTTGTATAGCCCAGGCACAATATGTTGAACATTAATATCTAATCAGCAGGGTGAGAGGAGCTAAAACTATTGAAGACTGTATTTATAATTAACATTCACCCAGCACTCCATTCGCACGCAGAGCACTGTTGTGTTGCAGAGCTCCAAATGGCGTGCTCAGAGAGCACAGTGTATCAAGTTTCCTCTACCACACTGTATCTGACACTGGGGAACATACTGTGTGATCTGTGAAAAGGCCCACATACGGCAAAGCATGTACAAATAAATGGATGAGCTAATGCTCGAGCAAACAGATGTTCATCCTTAAAAGCATAACAGAGGGAAAACACAACATCTTCACCCCGTAGATTAGGACTCTGCTTATCTGCTTCTTTTTTAATCCTTTGGATAACGTGATGAACAACATAAACAAGACAAAAAACACAAAAAATGGAGGAAAAGCATGTTGGCCAAGTGTTTAATGATAAATAAAGGAAAAACATGTCTTATTTAATTAGGTATTTTATTGCTCCTGTACAAAATGTATTCCCCCATGGTGGCAATTACGTTGAATCCCAATAAAGGATAAAGCAGTAACGAGCTAAATGACTTCAGAAAAATTTGTTTGTGAAATCAAATGCATTTAAAGATCATGAAAATGATGCAGTGTGTTGTGCATCTAGAGTCTGTAGGAATGCAATAATTCATAAATTAGTCACCCCAGTTGTGGAGATATTATTGTGTACAGTTTAAGTCATATTTTATTAGTTTTCTTTATTTTCCTTTATGTGTTTTGAACAATTAGATCACCGTACTTACACTGGAACTGCTAAACATCATATGGACTTCAGTGTTGTGCCTGAACGAGTTCATGACTTTGTTCATATTTGTTGTGAACGGAAACTGAACACATTCACTTTTGGTCTGATGAATGTTAGAGTGAATACAATCATTCTGCCGTTTTCAATTGCCGCTCTCTCACAGTTTATTTTTTTAAGTGATGCTAGATTTCATTCGAGCCTTCCTGACAAAAGCCCACCAAAAGCCATGGTGCTTAAAATGGGGGAAAAGATCAAATCTGACAACACTAGTCATTGAGTCCCACCGTGTATGCTTCGGGTGTCAAACTGCGAAGTATGAAGGCTAATTCCAGTGATTTCAGCAGGAATTCTGCATCAATGATTACTGCAGCATCTTCGTATGACCACCTAAAATATTTTGAAAAGGTTAGTGATGATCCAGGTGGAAAAAATCTTACATTTTTGTGTAAACCTTGCTGGTGGGTCTCAAGAAGCTACTCTGGACATCAAACACTGTTACCAGCAAACTTGAAACGTAAAGCTTCTGGCTGGCCAGCCTTTCAAGACACGTGTAAGTCACAAACAAATTTAATGAGCCTGCAAAAATGTACAAAACCAAAACAAAATCCTCTACCACTCAAAACCAGATAACGGGGTACGGTAGCAGCAGCTCTGTTGTCTTATCTCCCAGCCACAGCTTAACAACTAGCCATTACAGTACAGTGTCAGAGACCTACAGCCTTTAACAAAAATGGAATGCCAGCTTTCATGAACTTAAGTAAGGGATTGAAAACTTACTTATTCATTTGGGCTAATTGTTGCACTTCAAAACTAAAGTTTTATATTTGTTCCTCAGGCAAACAGGTCAGAAAATACATTTACAGAAATATAAAACTGACTAAACTTAATTAATGTTTTGCACTTTGAATTTGAACTATGAGGTTTAGCCTTAGTTTCCTATCCCATCATGGTTTCAAACCTCAGATTTTTTAATAATTCCTAAAAAAAACCCACAATAATATTATTTAGTTTTTTGAGAATATACTGTGTGGGTTAAAAGCTGGAGGTGGGTACAAGTGAGGACTGAATGGATGGCAACAACTGGAAAATATCATTATTCTGAGGGAATGTTTGCAGCAACCTTTTTTTGGGGGAAAACGAACCATGCACTAGTTCATTTTTCAAGCTGTGAACTTAGTAAAAAAAAAAAAAAAGAACCTTGAAATGAACTAGTTGATCATAAAATGTGTGAACTGTAGTTTGAACTAGTGAACTTTCTAAACACCAATGGACTTGCAGCGGGAAATAAAGATGGCAGATTAACTCAATGTTTAGCTGTAAGTTCTAGTTCAGGATCTCAACAGAATCCGCTGGGATTCCTTGAATATAAAACTTTTAACTGTTTGTATAATTGTATTAAAATTATTTATCTTGTAAAGTGCCTTGAGATGATATTGTGGAAGGCAAATATGGGGTTTGAATACCTGTATAACCTTGTTTTTAAAAATCATTGAGTTGTTTTTCTATGTGCAGTTTTTCCGCTTCTATGTTTCTAAAAGTCTAAGTCTATCCAAAGTTCACGGACTTCAGAAAAATGTATCCTTCTGCCAGGAAATTTCTAAACAATGAGCATGTGCTGTTTCTCTGAGTACTACAGTAGGTCAGTTTGACCTGGCTGATGTCCTCAGTAGATAAATGGTTCTCTTGGAGGTCTTAGGAAAACTATCTGCTTCCTATCAAATGAAGTGTGCATGCTTTGATGCATGCTTTAGCTATAAAAATTTCTGTCAGACAAAAACTCCCTAATGTAAGCTCACCTGTACCATGGCTTCAACCTGTTCAGAGAAAGGCATGCTAGCACTGGCAATGATACAATAAACCTGCAGGTTGTATATTTAATTTCTAAGGTTGTTGTCCGTTTCTTTAAATGTTTTGCATACAACACTGGGACTGGACATTACCACACGACAACCTTGGGGTCCTGTGTGGAATGTCTGTTGTGAATTAGCGCCATATAAATAAACTGGATATAGATATAGGAATGCCAAAGCTACAAGTGGAACAGTCAAAATCGTTGGGTGTTGGATGATAAACCTACATGATTCTTTATACCGTCCTCCTGTAACAGAACCAAGTGCCAAGTGCCTGGTTTTATTTTTGATGGTAGTTTACCCGCATCTGTGTCCAAAGTATTTTTTTTTTTTTTTTTTTTGTGGTAAGGACAAGTGCTTCAGTAAACTCTGCCAGCATCAAGAAGGATTTGCTGAAAGACTTTGTTTTATTAAGGTGTCAGTTCCTTCTGACTACGGAAATGACAGACACAGCAAAGTGGTATCCTTCAAACACTAGAATGACGGCAAACTTTATTTTAGACATTCATTTATTGTCTCTTTGCCATTGATTTGATAGGATTAGTATCAGACCTTCTTCTTATGTCAGCGCAATGTGCTCGGTATTTTAGCTCTCCGATGACATATGTCTTTTAATAGTACTAAATAAGTAGTACTTATTATTTTAATATTACTACAATATTAGTACTAAAAAAACTAATAGAATCTTTACTATTATTATGTGGTGTCCGACAAGTGGTTTGTGTTAAAGTGTTCTCAGTAATGTCAGCATATTTTTGGGGAAAATTGCAAACGTTTTTATTTAGCATTTTTCATGTAGTTTGCTTGCTTAAACATGATTGTCATTTAGTATAATCATTTTCTCTGTAATTTGAGTAACTCCTCTTTTTTATAGCCATTACGTTGCACAGTATTGTTGTTTTAGTGATGGTGTTTCAGATGTATTGCTAAACATAGCAGATCAGTACATTTTCAATTAGCTTTTGGGCCATTAGATAGTCCTCTTACATATAGTTAAAGGGTATGTTAGGTAAAAAGTTGCGGCTGGATGGAAAACTCTTCTGACATCTAACGAATACAACGTTTCTGCACCATTAGATTTTCGTATCTCTATCAAACAACAAAATTGGCTGACTGGGTGGAGTGGACGGTTCTGCGACCTGGAGGAGGGGCAGGGTATGCAGCGCCCCAATTGGATTTAAAGAGAAACAACCAAAACTACTTATTATCTAGACTTCTCAGAACATGGGAGAAAGAGGAGCCTGTAGAGCTACAATTATGATGAATTCTGATCTAAGAATTGCAGTTCACTTTATATGGACAATAACTGAATGAATTAGATGTAAAAAGGAAGAATTTAAAAGCATTATAAGTCCACTTTAGGGGAGGGCGTACAGTAGGAGCATTTGAAGTGAAGGAACAGGTTTGGAAAATAAAAGGGAGAAAGAGCAAGGATAAACTATAAATACACCTGCCGTGGCTTGGTGTTCTAAACAAAATTCATGAATTATGCATCCAGCTTCATTGCTGCAGTCTTCAAAGCTCACGCATACGCAGCAGAAGACTAAAAATTAATCATTTCTGCCTATGCCCAAGAAAAGATTAGGTAGTGCAGGATGTTGTAAGTTGGGCCATAGTCTTCCAGGTGAAGTCTATTAATGTCCCATATTTCATTCATGGATACGGGTGTGTATGCCTGTTATTGCAGGGTAAAATTTGTTTGCATGACTGAACTTTCAATATGCAGTTACCAAGATTGCATGGAGCTATAACAGGGCAAATTCCACAGCAAGACATACTTTTACCAGGTACATTTCTGGGGTATATGGCGGCTCTACAAAGAAGTCACTGATCCAAACTATTTACCGTAGTTCAGATTAAGAAACTGGTCAAAACCAAAAGTTTTTGCTCCAAAGCTTTTGTATTCCTAAAGTTAAGCATTGCTAACATAACATCCTTCTAGTTTTATATCTGTAAAACATGTGACCAAAACTCTTTAAATCCAGCCTTCGATGAAGAGCAGTTGGAATAATCAATTCTTGAAAGCAACAAAATTCATGCAAGCAGACTTGTTAGTGGCATCGGCAAACAAAAGAAAGTGGGGAAGGAGTTCAATTCCCAGCAAAAACAACTACCCTGAGCATATATCCAGAGAAAAAAGAAAGGTTTAGTTAAAAGAATGTGACAGAACATCCCAGTCAAAGTCCAGTTTTTCTATTTTATTGGGTGACGAAGCGTTATAAACCAAAAAGAATGAGCCCACCCACATATTGTTTCCCGTGCTGTCCTACTGATGTGAAGTTAGTTGACACTCCTTGCACATTCTAGACAGGTTTAAACAGGAAGAAGATGGTTGTGGTTGATTCAACTGTGGGAAAGGATTTTTCCGCAACTGGCCAACGACCAAGCACTACTCAAAGCCCTCTAAAAGCAACACTAAGAAGAAGGTTTCATCAGCGGCATCTCATGAGTCAAAGCAAATATTATAAAAGTCAGGCAGGAAACCGAATATATATCACATACGCAGTCGACGAATGGAGGCTGCTTCAACTAGATCTGGGACATAAAACAGATGCTGACATAGCTTATTTCCTAGTGACCAGGTAAGAAAGATTATACATTGTGTTTAGAGCTTGATATGATAATGATATGACCGCAACAATGACTGCAGTGTATGCATATGATTGGCTAAAAAACATATATTGTATACACCAAGCACCAATCTACAGCCCAACCTGTAAGCAGGGATACTACTTTAGCAACTAATGGTACTGTTTGTGTCGTAACATAGCCTCCTATGCTCAATCCAGTTTGGTTCCCCTTGGGATGTCTGTTCCCTCTGCAAAATATAAGTATGCCCACAAAGTGGCGTTTCTGCTTACCTGGACCAAAGGAAAATTATACTTTGTCACTCGATATGATGCTAGTTTTAATAATAGTGGTATAAGTGCAGTGGTCTGGCATTACGTTACGGTGGATATTTATTTTGTTTTTAAGAGTTTGTGCAAGCTCCTGGTGGCTGTAGTTACACACAGTGCCCACCGCGTCACTTGTGAGTTTAATTTCTTCATCCAGCCCCATGCTCCTTTAAGTCTAATAAATATAATAAACAGTTTATAGTCAAAATAACTAAATACATACATAATGTAGGTAAATGTACTGTTAGTGTCCAAATATTAAGATAGTTTTAGTGACTGGCTATAGCTGATGTTACAGAAACATCAATAGAACTGCTGACATTTTGGGCAGCCCACTCTGTGACCTTGTTACATATTTATTTGCATGCAGACCGGGTAACTCAGATCCAACTATTCAGGACTGATTTTAATTCCAGGTGTGAATTTTCATGGTAAACATACTCTACCTTGATCTGAATCAGCAAGGACAGATGATAATGCCAGATCCAAGAGTAACCTTAACAAAATTGGTGTAGAAGGTGGTAGTCT
Organism: Apricaphanius iberus; assembly: GCA_028564705.1. Classification (NCBI taxonomy): domain Eukaryota; kingdom Metazoa; phylum Chordata; class Actinopteri; order Cyprinodontiformes; family Aphaniidae; genus Apricaphanius; species Apricaphanius iberus. The sequence goes on along the minus strand of JAPXFQ010002814.1, from coordinate 1,039,522 downwards.
TTATGTGGGGGTTTGGGGGTCAGCAAAACCAGATGAACAGGATGAAGTAAAATTCTAATTGATTCAGCAAAACAATTCAGAGCCACTCTGTTTGATGCAGATTTTCTTTCATTTAAAATTATTTTTTCTATGTACTGTATATCATATTAGTGCATGCAGGTTAATAAAAAGAAAGCCACCAAGCCTAATCATATCTTGATGTTGAAAGATGATCAGTAATACTTAGGATCAAACCTGGGCTTATGCAACTTTATTTTCTTCTCTTATGAGTAAGTGGTCACCAGAGTACTTTTTCTGAGAAAGATATTAGACCATGATTAAAAGCCCTCACTGATCATGATGTAAAAGCAAACCTTCAGATGTTGAGTTTAACAATAATTTGTTGCCTTTTTACCTCTACATTAAAGCATTTACTTGAAGATTAAAATGTGCTGTACAGCTGTCTTTCTTTGAAAGACTAAATGTTTCAGAAAATATAGGGAGCAAAGTGCTGTTTGAAAAGAACTCATTTTATTTTACGTTCCCCAGCAGAGTTTACAAAAGAGAGATGAATAAATATCACGTAGTTGTTCCATTTTTTAAGTATAAGTAGGATTTCTGGCTTTTGGTAATTTATTCAGGTGCATATTAGTAAAGTACTAAAGCCAAAGAAAGTGGCAAGCACAAATACATTAACATTTGTGTAACAACCTGAATCAGTTAAGTGTGACAAAAAAGCAAAAACTGAAGAAAAAAAAAAATCAGTAAAGGTACGAAACCCGTCTCATACCACTGAAGCAATTAAGGTTAAATAGTTTGAAAGAAAACCATAGAGCAAGAAACAGTCTCTGTAGAGTAACCAACAAATCTGCTCATGATATTTTATTATACAGATGAAACTTAATAACATTTGAATATCATGAAAAGGTTAATTTCTTTCAGTCATGCAACTTAAAAGGTGAATATAATATAGACTTGTTACACGCAAAGCAAGATATTTTGACAATTTATATGCCACTTATAATATGATAACTATGCCTTGCATCTTATCAAAACCCCAAATTCAAAATCTCAGAAAATGTGAATACTACATGAACTCAATCAAACAATAATTTTAAATAGAGAAATGTCAGACATCTGAAAAGTACACTGAAAAAAAGTAAATTGGCAGGTCCTTGAATTTAAAAAAACAAATCTAGTAAATGCTACACAAAATATACAGGTTTCTCTTATTTGCATGATTTATTTAAGTACAGTTTAGACAATTATCAACAATACTGAATTTACACAATTTTCTTGGATTGGATGTGCACATATAGTTGAAAGTGAAGGATTTGTGTTAATTAAATGATTATAATCATGTTTAGTTAACACTGGAAAGGAGGTCATATATCTTATTTGAACCAAAAAATTCCAAGTAATTGTGTAGCAAAGTGGTTAATGCAGGTTTTCATAAAGTGGAGGCTCTGTTCCTTTTCTGAGTACGAGTCCCATCCCTTGCTGTATCTTTTTGTGTCTCATAGTACAATCCACAATAAAGGTTGTCATGGACACAAAAATAATTTTGAGGTTTCACTATTCTCATTTGGCAATTTCTTCTAGCCCCACAGTGAAAATATTATGAACTATTCCCAACTTTCTGTAAACTCGGCGTAGTGGGTAGTTCAATGCCTTCCAACCAGAAGACCTAAGTTCAATATCCAGCCTGAGAAACATCAGCTTGTATTCACATTACACAATAACATTGAGTAAGAGTAGCAATCCCAACCATGCTGAAATTAAAACTTTTGTTTTAAATACTTAAAAAATAATGTGACTGCATTATGTAATAAACTAATGTTGCGGCAACCCAAAAATATAGTGTTAATTCAACATGTTAATTTTACTTTGGAGTAAGAGGGTTAATCATGTTAGATTTAATTATTCTGATTATGTGAAACTGATGTACACAATTTAATCATGTAAATTGAAATAACTTTTTCTTTCAGTGTATTATCATGCACATGTACTCTGTGCTTGGTTTTGGCCCCTTTTGTATCTTTTACTGCCTCAATGTGGCAAGGCATGGATGCTATATACCTGTGGCATTAGGGGTTAGGTGAGGTGTTAAGTCTAGTTTATAATTCTTCGTCTAAACAGACACAATACCATTATCCATTGACGCAAGGGCTTTCCATCACTTACGCAACGACACACGGAGTAGAGCCCAATTTTCTAACTATCTTTGTTGTAAATTACCTGTTTCTGCCCTGTTCTTTGTGCAGGAACTGTTCAGGGCTGAAGTTACAGTTTTACAGACAGGCACTGTGTTTGGCAGTTAAGATTTGCTAAGGAACATATACTGATCAGTTTGCAATCGTTAGGAGCCATTATTGCTCTTTTATATTGAAGACAGCCTGTGTTTGTGTTGAAGGTAGGTAATAACAATCTGGTATCGATAGCTAATTACTATTTTTATATATTTTTATTTAGATTGCTTTATTTGTAATTGAAACCAGAGGTACAATGACATTAAGTCTGCAGTACAACCTGTCCATTCCCGGTTACTGAAGGGTTTGCAGCCACACGAGCAGCGATCCCTTGATGCAAATGAAGCAGAAAAATGTTGCCGCTAACATAAGTTAAAGTGTCCGTCCTCGGTCTTTAATCTTTACTCTCTGTCTGTATGAGGCGTCCCAGTGAATTCACTCAAAACAACGTACAGTTAATACAGTTACTTTTAGCTTCATCTAAACCCTCAACTTGTATGTTAGACCCAATACCAACCAAATTATTTAAGGAAATGTTCCCTCTGGTTACTGGCCCTATTCTAGACATGCTGAATCAATCTTTAATAAATGGATATGTGCCTCAGGAATTTAAGGTTGCTGTAATTAAATCTTTACTTAAGAAACCCTCCTTGGATCAAAATCATTTAGCTAACTACAGACCTATATCTAACTTTCCTTATTCAAAATTATTGAGAAAATAGTTGCTAATCAAGTATGTGAGCATCTAAAAACAACAACCTGTTTGAAGAATTTCAGTCAGGTTTTAGAGCTCATCATAGCACTGAAACAGCACTGGTGAAAGTTACTAATGATATTCTAATGGCCTCAGATAATGGATGTGTGACTGTTGTGGGTTCTCATTTATAAAACATTGCGTAGAATCCCTACTAAAAGTGTACATACGACCAAAACAAAAAGTTTGCGTACGCCAAAACGATTTCTGATTTATAAAACCATGCCTACGCACAGGTGTAAGCAATTTCCCCTTATAAATCACGATCTTCTTGGACGTTTGCGCATGTGAATTTGGCTCATATCCCGCCCTGAACATGCCCAAATCTGGCTATAAAAGGTCAAGCAGGACATGAATATTGATGCATATGAAGAAACAGGGAAATATAGCAACATCAAAAGAAAAACAAGAAGAGAAACTTTACGGTGATGTTGATTGAAGTTGTGGGTGAAGTGGAGGCTAGAAGACACATTTTATTTGGTGGACACAGCAGTGGTCTCGCAAATAGATGAAAGAACTGTGAGTGGCAGCATGTGGCATCTGCAGTGCAGACTGTCAGTGCAACTGACAGCACGGTACCCAAAAAAAAAAAAAAAACGTGCTCGGACCTCAAAGTTGAGAAAAAAAAACAACACTTGCCTCCCACCGCCAGAGTGGGTCTGCTACTGGAGGGGGTACGTGTACACCCGAGCTGACACTAAATATGAGCATATTTTAAGGAGACAGACTAATATGCCGTGTATTTTGAGCTCTGCATGGCTATTGATCTAGATGGCTAGGATTAGGGGGCTGGGGAAGATGAGGTTGCCCAGCGTCTAATGACAGCCATTGCTACCTTAAATGATACAATAAAAAATTGTACATCCTGGCCGATCCTTGCTCCCTGGGTGAAGGCTTCCTGTAGAGGAGGAGACGGCTGTGGGTCGGGGTTCTCATGCTTGGCAGGGGGTACGCCAGGAGGGAGGGGAATTTCCTTGGACGGGGCCCTTAGTAATATGGGTGCAGTCAATTGTGCCAATTATGTTTGGGAAACAGGACATTGCTGCAAATTGCATCTTAATTCCGGCCTGCTCCCCCACAGTATTTGGAAAGGTGATGTATCGCCTGCTCATCTTGGATATCCCATCCAAGACTGCAGGCATTATTGCGCTCAGGGACGGCAGATGATTCAATTTATTAATTGGCATATAGTCCCGGCCCTTTTATCTGAGTTTAAGGTTTTGAGATAAATTTTATGTATCTATTTTAATATTGAAAAATGCTATAGCTCACTGCAAAGCTACAATATAGATATCATTGCTTGTTTGGATGTTTATAATAACATGAATCCATAATTAATGTTTGGTTTGAGGTGAAATGATATGCGTGAGAGGAGTAATATGCAGTCTGGCTGCAGTTCACCACCTCACCAACTGCGTCGTCGATTCCCTCGTCTCCAAAATGTCCGTACGCACGGGTCAGAGTTGGCGTCCAGGTGCGCACATTTTCCCGTCAAGTCTGTTTTTTATAAATCACAACTTTTGCTTTGAAAGTGGCGTCCGCCAGTTTCAGGCCCCGTTTTGTGCCTACGCAAGGTTTATAAATGAGACCCCTGGTCTTGTTGGATCTCAGTGCTGCTTTTGACACAGTCGAACATAATATTCTCTTAGAAAGGCTTGAACATGTTGTAGGAATCAAGAGAACAGTACTAGGCTGGTTGAAATCATATCTGTCCAACAGTTTCCAGTTTGTTCATATTAATGATACATCTTCTTCACACTGAAGGGTTGCCTGTGGGGTACCACATGCTTGGACCGATTCTCTTTACTACATATATATGCTTCCAATTGGTAAAAAAGTTGTTGTATTTGGACCAGAATCTTTAAAAACAAAACTGCAAAAAAACTGCAATAATTCATATATATACAAAAAGGTGGTCTGCCTTGGGAACAAATGCAAACAAACCAGGACTTAATATCAGAATAGATTAAAAAAACATACTCTCTTAGCTTCTTAAAAAAAACCGTAGGAGCAAATAATGGAGGATTGGCCAATTTCTCCTCCTTTTGTTTATGTTTGTTGCTATAAATCCTGTTTGGTTATAAAGGTGGTTGTGTCTGCGCTACGCTTTATCTGACCCATATCGCTGCTTGTGCTTATTTCTACGATGCAGCTCCATTCATAACATCTGAGAAAGCATGCAGATAAGAAAATATATGGCTCAAACCATCAACTATCGTATTTTATACGGTTGATATTTCTGTGGAACTGCTGAGGTACTGATCTTTCAGGGTAATTTACGTATTCATGGTTGGGAATGCAATGCTCACATTTTGTAATGAAGGGCACTGCAAAGCAGTAAATGTTGTGACGTTTGATACAATCTTCTAAAGTCATACTGGATGCCACACCTTTTCCTCCATCTGTGCTTGCCTCTGATTATCTTCAAGCAGCACATGGTGGAGGTATTGACTCAGACACAGCTCGAGGTGTTAGGCGAGCCAGGATTGATGCAGTCTATGGGGAGTCGGACAGTCCTAAGGGGTAGAACATCTCCCAGTGGTTTTAAACAAAAACTAGGGCAAAGAGTGTGTGAAAGCGCTGCTCCGGTTGTTCACTCTTGTATTTTTTTCCCCACTCACATTTTTCTCTTACTGATAAAAAAAAAAGGAAAAAATGGAGCAATGCCCAAAGGGGATCAAGATCCTCCCTCTGCTTGGAGACAGAAAACATCCTGGAGCCTGTAGCTTTACTTTTGAGCGACACTGTTTGACTAACGCCACCTCAGAGGAGCCTGGAGATGATGAGACAAAGCTTTGTTGGGGTATTGAGCTGTCATGTGGTAGCAGTGCAACTGTTAGCTGTCATGTCTTGGAATATTATTCAAACCACTTGAACTTTTCAAAATTTAGTTTTTCCTCATTTTACACCCACAATGTTTAGAGCATTTTGGCAGAATTTAATTTGATAGATTACAAAAAGTAACGCATTGTTGAAAAGTGGAAAGAAAACACTAACTCTTTGAACTTTTTTTTTTTTTTTAACAAACTGAAGGCTAAAATATCTTTTTTATTTGTATTTACCCCCCATGAGTTAATACTTTTCAAAATAGCCATTCACTACTTTTACAGCTGCAACTCTTTTGGGTTATGTCTCTACCAACTTTGTATATTTTCAGCCTGAACGTTTTGCTCCTTCGACATTGCAAAATAGCTCAAGCTCAGTCAGATTTGATACAGAGCATCTGTAAATGTTGCTTTTAAAGTCTTGTCACAGATTGAGATTTGGATTTAAGTCTGGACTTTGACTGGAACATTCTGGTGCTGTTGTACAGCTAAATGTACTTATGTTGCCTTCAGTTGTACTCACAAAATATTTTGGTATTGAATATTTACTACCTATGTATAAAACAAATTCAGAATTGCACTATTGTATTCCGTTACATGCTAAAAAAGACAAATATAGTAGCAAAAACAACTCAAAAGAATCACAGGTAAAAACTAAGGCTGATAACAGTGAAACAGAAGCAATGGTAGCAAACTCTACTGCATTGCATGTATCTCCGTTGCTAAACGACTGCATAGCCTAGCAATAGAGTAAGTAAATACCATTGTTTTCCTTTGCGTATTAGAGATTTAAACAATCTTGCAACACATTGACTCCATAGGCTGAACAGTACATGAAATAGCTATTGTGACTTACTGAGACAAACTGATAGAAGACAAGAAATTTTTTATTTTTTTTGCTTATTTTTATAATAACACAGGAATCAATGAAGATTACATCCTCCCTTTTCCAACTACAGACTAATTTTGGTGTGTCAACAGTGTTTACTGAGATTTTTTATTTTTATTTGCAAACCACTTATGTAAACTACCCAACTGCATTTTAGCTCTAGCTGTAAGTTTAAAGTGCAGCTCACCCCCAAATCAACTTTTTCTTTGCTAATAGACTGTATAAATGAGCGTCTAACAGTACTGTCAAAATGTATACTCATTATTTTTGGTATTTCAGTATATTTTAGTAAAAACATTACTTTTTTGCACAAAAACCCTCTTCAGTACAAAACACTACATTGCACTTAAAATTGACTGAAGCATTGCTACTGGCTCAGCCTTTATTGTAGACAGACGTAATCGCTGATGTCAGCCATCTTGTCACTGTGGAGTAAAAAAAACTAGGGGTGCACCGATCTGACTTTTTCAGTCGCGATACCAATACCGATGCCTAGATTTTGTGTATCTGTTGATACCCGATACTATCAGATACTATTGTTGAATTAATAAACTGTATAACTTCCACCTTATGCCTTTCTTGAAGAGACTAAATGTACCAGACTTTACTAACTAAATGGCTAACTGAGTGGCTAATGTGCTGAGACCACTCAGCCCTCTCCCAAACATGTCTGTCGGTCCACCTGTTAGCGACTCTTTTTCTGCATTTTTCAAAATGGAAATGTAGATGGCGGAAGACTCTGGAAGGGGGTGAGTTGATCTTCCAGACTGTCATCCTCCAATAGGTGTTCTTCATTTAGTAACCTGTACTTATCTCCGTCAATCTTCCTATCAACTCTGTCAAGCCTTTAAGTCTAAAATAATCTCCCTGAATGAGGATGCCATCACCCCCTTTCACATTGGGGATGGTGTGTACAGGATTGGTATTTCACCACACATGGCTTTTTACATGGAGGCCAGAATGTTAATTCTTGGTCTCATTTAAAGAGAGCACCTTCTTCCACATGTTTGCTTGGACTTCTACATTGCTTGTGGAAAACATTCTTTCAACAATATTTCACTTTGTCTTCCCTAAAGTCCAGTTTTGTGGAAATCATCTGTGGCTGATCTGTCAGCATAATCTTAGCTGGGTTTTTTTAATATGTAAAAAAAAAATTGAGAACCATGTACACTTTTTCATTGCACATTGGATTTAAGGATTTGTGTTGGTCTGCTATAAAATACCAATGACAAACCTTCAAGATTTTGATTGCAATGTAAAAAATGATAGTCTGTTCCAAAGAAAAATCAACTGTGAACTCTTGAGAGTTTTACCATTCTCTGATTGCTGCTGACCCATCTGTTCTCTTAACAGCAGTGAAAATCGAGTCTAATTAAAGGTATTATTGTCACCATCAAGTCTCACAGAAACACTATCAGCGTCCCCAGCGCTTCGAGCAAGAGAAGCAAGCTGTAAATCCGTCCCTTTACTCTGCCTGGGGGCAACATGCTGCCCATTAAGCTGGCACACTTTACGAGATACATGCCCCACTGATACTGTATTAATAAATAACGAGAATGCAGGCAGTAAAAGTAGAGCCAAGTAAAAAAAAAATTTAAGTAAATGACTAAAAATTGCCAATGAATGTTGCCGTTAATGAAATCACAATGCACAGGATGCAGCCCATTTAGGGGACGAGAAATATCCTGAGCATAGTCAGAGGAGACATCAAGTCAAAAGGATCTGCATTGGTGAGGAGAAAAACTGTGTGGAGAGACAACATCCAGTATCAGAGAGGAGCTGTTGGAGATGCTGGGACTCTTACGAAGCATCAGATGCATGAGCAGCTTGTCAGAGTTAAGTGTTATTGTGTGTGTTGACGAAAATTACTGATCAGCACTTGGAAAGCATGTGTAAGAGATGCTAATCATGTAACTACAAATCTAACAAGGGATAAATTTGGTTCAGAGAATGCATCAGAATGTAAAAAAAAAAAAAGAAGTAGTAGATAATATCTATTGATGCATGGTTCTGAGTCAGAAACTTTGTATTTTTTCATAAAATGTCATTTAAATACAATAAAAAGTAAAAATGATTGACATTCATTTTTTTTTCTCTCATTCCACGTTGCTTCCTCTCCAAACCAAATCTCTGCATTTCTTATTTAGCTCCCTTTGGGTTTCTTTGTCTTTTGAAATCCTTTGAGACCAAGGCTGCCGCCGAAATGAACAACTCGCTGAAAGATGGATGAGGGAACTTCTCCGAGGACCCTAATTCTCAGCAAACGATTAAAGTTTAAAAAGAATAGGGAAAAAGGGGTTCTTAGAAAAATCCTTGAAAGGATTAAAGGAGCTGCTTTAAGGCAAATACCAGGTGGATGGATACAAACGTTCTGCCCACCCACCTACATGCATGCATGCACAAGGAAGACTTTACTTTGAAAACACTGAACGTTTATCGAGGATTCCAGTCAATTAGCCAGCTTCTGTTTTGGCTTCTGTGTAAATAGGATTCTGGAGCAGCTGTGGAATTTTAACAGTCTGAGTTTGCTGTTTGACAGGAGGAGAAGCTCCTCTCCTCAGTAAAAACACGGGGTATCATTTATATAACTTTGTGTAGAATCCTTACTAGAACGGTATTTAAGCCCACAAAACACAATTTACTTGTGGAAAGAAGTTTTAAGATCTAATGTGTTTAAACTTTGAGTACTGTACAACTGCATGCAATTTTCATAAATGACACTCTCCCTAGAATAGTGCTAAGGTGATTTTAGACAACTCACAACTCATAAACAACCACATTCTGCAATAAACGGTCAATGCATACTCTGCATATATCTAAACTGGCTGATATAGGGCGTTTCATTGGTAACCATGGCAACGGAGAGGCGGAGAAATCACAATCCACTGACACTGAAATCGATGTGTTTATGGGTGATGTAGAGGGACAGAATTTTTGTTACTTTAAATATCAAATAATCAATTAATGTATATAGAGCTTTTACTCAGGCAAAATGCTGCACAATTAGCAATAAGAAAATGTGTAACTAGAGTATAGAAATTCAAATAAAGAATAAAAGCTCCAGTAAAAGAGACAAAATGAGAAGAACTATAATATAAAGTTTTAATTATATGATAACTTCTTGTAGCAACAATGAAACTGGAACAAAAGCACATAAAACAAATATAAACTAAATTACAAAAGAACATAAACAGTTCTAGATATTTAAAGACTGACAGAAAAGGTGCATTTTTTCTACTTTTAAAAATTATTATCTGTGCAAAATGGTATTTAGGGGCTAGAGATTAACTAAAAAGTTGTGAGTCACACAACGTTGTTGCAGTGGCATACCTGACATACAAAATAAAGTTGGAGGCAAAGAGGAAGAAGGAATGCCATAACCAAAATATGCATGGTTCCCGTGGATCGTTAGAACTAATACTGGGTCAATTCACTATATTGATCAAATAGTACTGCTTAAAGGAATCAAAGTTGTTTGATCAGTAACCCATTATTTTAGGTCAGGAAATGTTTAACCAGCACCCCAAAATGTCTGACTTTGGTCATTTTCCATTTGTGTCCAAGCGTTAACTTTCTTTCTGTTTGCTTGAGATTATTTTCCAAAAACATTGGTTTGTTGACCATGAGCGCATTTTCAAACTGTAACATTCTTTTATTTATTTATTCATTTTTTGTTTAGGTTTTTGGGTTATGAAGAAATGGCCACCTCTTCCTCTTTCAGCTCATGTGGTACAGGGCTTGTTTTACAGCTAATATAATGATAATAAAGTTGCACCAGCTTAAGACAACATCTTCTCAAGACAGCCTGCTTTTGCTTTTAAACTGATAAAAAAAAAACATTTAGCAGCAAAAAAATACTATCTCTAGGACACACAACCCCCCTCCTCCTTTCAAAAGTTTATATAATTGTTTATAGCAGTTTAAACAGATTAACCATTAATTAACCATTAGTTGTCTGGGTACAGACTTTAACTTATTTGAGCTGTAGAACTGAATGTAAAACAGCTGCAATGGAGCATGAATCTAATGTCAGCTGAGGAAGGATAAAGAAAATGAGAAAACTCGAGCAAATACCAGGAATCTCAAGGAGAACAGGGACAATTAAATAAACAGAGTATGACTGAACACAAGAGTAACTGCAACTCCATGGATAATCAAAATAAAACAGGAACTACATATGACATTGTGCACACCATAATTGATCATAATAACCTTCCATTTAATAATGCAAAAAGAATAAGTGTCCTCTGCTAGTGCATCGGCCTACTTAAGGAGAGTCCCATATTTTACTGAGTTAGTTTAACCTTTATCCTTTGTAACTCCTAATGAAGTTAAAAATCCAACTTAGATTTCTCATTTGATTTAATTTATTAATGCAGCATTCACATAATTTACTGGCATGGCTGCTCATAGCAGGAATGTGTGTTTTCTCAAGGTTTATCAGATTCAATTGTTTGTCACTCACCTCATCGTCAAAGAGCTCCATGATGAAGGTGGCCACACTGCCATTTATGCCAATGAAGAGGTTGACGCTGGTCAACACCACATAAGCTGTGCTGGGCACACTGAAGATGAAGGAGGCTGGGTACATCATTGGTGTGATGGCCCACCTGAACAGAGCAAAACAGGCACAGTCAGATGGAGGCAGAAATAGATAAATGAATAAAATAAAAATAGCTACGTTCCATTAACTTAATGAAAATATACTCAACTTCAAATTTCTGAGAGGTTATCAGCACACTGGCCGACACTCATGAAGATAACCATCAGGGTTAATAGTAGTGGCAAATATAAAATTAGCAGTTACCGAATCCATGCAATTTTCAATTCATGAATGTAGATTACCAGGTCAGCTGTGCTGGTTCATGACACCAGCAGCCTCCACCAGCTAATTTGCATTTCAAGTAAGTGACCCATGAAAGCACTGCAAAATACATGCCGCCCACACTTGGTAGCGAGTAGATCAAGTTTGGTTATAAAAGGAGACGAAGTGAAGCTATTATGAAGTGGAGTCACATTGGGTTATCCAGTAGCCCTGTTAGACTCTCTCCAAAATCCTATCCACTTGCATGCAACTTTTTTGCCTTTGCAAGGTGTTAGATAATGTATTTATATGTACTAACATTTCCTTTATACCTAATTATATTTGTTATATGAGTGTTGTGTGTCTTGGGTTTGCATTGTTTTGCACTAAAATTTAAGTACTGTCATTATTACAGAAATAATTTATTATTCACAGTGAAAAAAAATAAAAATAAAAACTAACTAAAATGTTTCAATTAATGACCTTGGCATGAACTTTATCAGTGCACTGTAAAATAAAATGTGACATTTGTTAATATTACTTACAGGGCTTTATAAAGGTCAGGACTGAAATCTCTTGTTTTTTTGTGTGTTTTTTTTTTCTTTCTTTACGTGTGTTGCATGAATGTGTGTGTGTGTGTGTAACATGCTGGGTGTTATTTATCTAACATCTAAATGACAGATTATCACTGGCTATGGAATTTAATTTGGCATTTTATGGAAGAACTTACAATCTTAGTTACAACTTCAAATCCTTTTTACTTTGAATGGCTTTAAAATATGGTGACATATTCACATATATACATAATAATAATACAAATAAAAACAATAATACGTCTCTGTGTGTGAGTGTTTTCTGTGAAGAAAATTTAATGTCAGCCTCATTCATAGTAACGATGCTGAAGCCATATTTTAAGGTCTCCTTCTGTAAAATAGATGTGATCTCAATGGGCTTAAAAAGTTTAATTAAAGGTTAGATGAAAAAATATGCTATCAAAAAAGGACACTCCTAAAAAAACATAAATAGTTTAATCTTTTTGTGCCAGAAAAATCGTATATTATAATTTTCAGTGGGTAGAAAAGTCCTATATTTATTTTTCACTATAAATCATGGTCACTTATTGGCATTCCTAGTTTTGGAATTTTGGGCTAATTTGACTAGATACAGCAACTTTTCTGCCATAACACACCATCAAAGAGTTTTTTGCTGTAGATTCACAAATAAAAAAAACTGCCTTCTCATGATCGCATCAACATGTGGCAGAAGAATAAGCTTGAATCCAACGCACAACTTTGCAATACAAAATTTATTTTGCAAATTGTATAGTTTATGTTGATCAAGCAACATTCTAATTAATATTTGATTGCTTGCCAGTTTCCTGGGGTATAGCTATAATTATATACAAGGCAAACTCCTTCAAAAGGGTAAAGGCAACAGATCTGCCATTCAAGAAGCACTAAAATGTGATGATCTTCACTTCAGAATACCGAAAATAAAACTATTTACCAAAATTTGGACAGCTTTTCCATTCTTAAAAATCTAAAACAGCAGCAACTGTAATAAAAAGGCATTAGTCCCCATGCCATCAAGAACCATCAGGAAGATGCTCTGGGAGGTAAAAAAAGAAAATCTCCAAAGGTGAAGAACTGTCAAAAATAACCAAAAAAACAAACAAAACAAAAGGTAATGAAATCCTGGGGTCTAAAACTCTTCACAATTATGCAAAACTATCTAGATGTAAAATTTGTTGTTTGAGAGGAATGCAAGGAATTTTTTTCTGCCCTACCATAACAATAGTAAACATATGCGGTTTCCTAAATGCAACTGGGGCTTTAATTGAAACTATGAGCTTTCACAAAAAAAGTTTAGACAAAATAGGTCAGACAAAATTATTACCTTGCAGAGATGCCACTAGACTTTCATAAATCTGAAATCAACATCGCAACTTTTCAAACACAGGGTTGTTTAAGTTTAAGTCGGTCAGTGCTATATTACTAAATAAAATGAAACATCCAAATTAGATTCTCTTTTTGGTATCCATAGAACACAAGTCTAAATCGTTTCCAAGTTTAAAATGCATTCCTAAAATCTGATTAAATAAATAAAACAAAAACTCATACAGTTTTGCAAAAAAAAATAAAAAATAACTCAGCATAACTATAGCAAAGGTATGAAGAACAACGATTCATTAGTGAAATCTGTAACTTTGAGGACAGAAAAAAATACTTTCAGCGAAAATTGGCTTTTTGATTTACATACCCATAAAAAACAAGGAGTAGTATCAAAGCGGGCAAGTTTGGAGGTGAGACGTAGGCTTCTTGTTGAAAGCAGAGGAAGATCACGATCACGATGAAGCAGGGCACGATGTAGTTACACTGCCAAAACAGTAAAATATAAATAGCCACACTAAGCAGAAATTAATGTGTTCATTGTAAAGGGGAGTTTGCCTACAGAACATTAATAATTACACTGCAACACTTTGAGTCTTTTTTTTTTCTGGTTGACAAAATCAGTGATAACTTTTTAATTAACACCTAAGTGTATCCAGTTTTAACTTTCTAATTAATTCAGTGAAGAACACAACCATTTGCTTCTCTTTGAAGAAAATGTTTGCTTAGTGACAAATTGAACAAAAGTACAATGATATGCTGACCTTTTAAAAAAATATGTATATATAGATAAAAATACATTATTCCTTCATGAAAATTCCTTCAATTCAGAAAAACAATGTATCAAAAGCAGTGTTAAATACATATTTAGAGCTGGCAATAGTAGACCTGGAACAATAGATAATTCCTATGAAAACTGTTATCCAAATCATCTCAAAATGTCCTTGATGGAACTTTAGATGTAGTCAAAATTATTTTATTTCAAAGTTGTGGTGATCTGGAATCTCAAAATATAACGAGGCCATTGAGCTCTTGATACTGTTACTCCTCATCAGTTTCCTTTTTACATGTTCAGTTTTTCATAACACTTCACACTTTTTGCCTTGGCAGCGTAAAGTAGAACAACCCTTTGTATATTTGTTGCATTCGTGTGTATTTGGAAGCTTAAATCAGCTTGACTAATACGTTTTTCCCAAAAAAACAGTTTATACGAGCTCCTATTAATTTTCTTCTGTTCTTTAGTTGAAGTATGATTATTTTTGACAGATTCTACATACATTTAAACCTGAAATGTACAAAAATTGTTTTGCCTGTTTTTATTTGTTACACAGATCACTTGATGGACAGGTCCATGATTTATCCTTAAGATTAGCTTTAAGGTTATCAAAAAGCTTAATGAACACCCATATTGTTTGATGAACCTTATAAATTCTTTATAGAGTTTCAAATGGAATAATATTAAACCTTCTACCGTTTGTATGTATTTGTTTGGTAATGCTATACACGTCAGAAAAAAACAAAACAAAAAAACCTTACTCTGGCTCCCTAGGTGCATTTGTCTTCCACTTAGACTGCATTTATTCACCATAATGATGTGTGCCCTGATGGCATTTTGTTACCAAAAGAGCCTGATGAAATGTTTACTTCCATGATGCCTGGAGGGAAAGTACCAATAAGCCTGTTGAGTATAACCAGCGGGGGCAGCTGCTGTCGATAATTACGCCTCAGCCTATAACAGTGTATCAGGTAAAGCCTTTTTCCCTGTGGCCAGCGCTGTCAGAGCTACATTATCAATTACAGTGGATTGAAGTTTTTTACTCTTAGCCCTGGGTGGGAATAAAATCTTTAGAACAGCAGTGAGCTAGATTATAAAACAAAAAATAATAGGCCTTTAACACTTACCTGATGGAATTTAAGAACACATTTTTAGCAGCACATGTTCAGAATTATTAATCAAGGTTTGATCCTTTGAGAGCTGTAAGAACACTTACCATATCCCAGACGAAATTGGTTAACCAGTAGATGGTCGGGTTTACACCGCTGACAAATTGCAGATGCTTGGCTTTGCTCACCCTCTCCTGGATTAGAAAGAGGACGAAGCTGGCGGGGATGAAGGACATGGCAAAAATAACACAGATGGACACCACCACGTCTGTAGAGGTCGTGGCCCTGGGAATCAAGACAGAATGTATCACATTTAAAGTGGAGCAGAGAAGAACGTGTATGTAAAAAGAAAAATTATATATGTAGTGTTATGGAAAACTTTATATTAATATGATCTGTTCTGTGTATTCTTACATACTGACAGTACTGTGTGCTAATTATTCATGACATAGTATTTAGTCTGATTGTATGACACTGTATGATACTAGGTCAGGTCAAGTAAAATGATATTAAAATTCCTACATCCTGTGTTGCCAACAACCCTCTGTACACTGGACGTCCTGATATTTTACAAGATTTTTCCTGCCCTATCAGACTAAGACGCCTAGAAGTCTACAGTCCTCATTCTGAAGAAATGTTTACTGATATGATATTGATATTAGTAAGGTTGACTGAATCTATGAAAGGCTGTGTTAGTTTTTGGGAAGCAAGGTCAGTTTTTGCACGGTTCTATGTAATACTGTTCCTCTTTGCTTGATCAAACAAGTCCGTATTAAAACCTCCATTAATATGAAGGAATCTCTCTCTGCCCTTTATTTAAAATATTTTTTCAATGACAGTAGCATGTACAGTTTTGATATTTCCATCACAGACAATTTCAAAAGAGATGGTTTAAACAATTTGGTATTAGAAACCTTTACTATGTTTAAGAAAACACAAAGAAAGTAAAACCTCTACATGTTTTTCGCTACTGCATTTTGGTGACAAGAAAGGAAAACAAACATCGATTCATTGGATTTTTAATAAAGTTTTATGGCAGTTTCATTTCTATTTATTTATCTTTTTAAGGGGTCCCTTTTGACAGTATAACACTCAGAATTAATGTCTGCATACCAAGTAGATGCCCAATAAATTTACGTTCACAACTGGATCAATACTTGATAGATATATGTAGTAAATCTTTATAAGAGGTTGCTGTGGGTCTTTTTCTTTCCCTCCGATTTTGTAGATATGGAAAAGGAAAATAAAGAGGACAAAAGAGAGAAGATGAAGAGATGTAAGGAAGAAAAGGGTTAAGAGGGAGAGAGTGAATTGAAGATGGGGCGGGGAAAAAGAAAACAAGAATACACAGCACTTTTACTTCACCTTTTTTATTTGTGTGGGTCCATCAAGTCAGTTAGATTTTAATATATTTTCACTAATTTGCAAACCAAGCCACAGGACACCAAGATGGCGGTGCACACAGACGAAATGGCCTGGACAGCATACAACCGTCATAGTTTTTATATTTTATTGGTGATATTAGGCAACGTTTTAGCGTCAGTGTACTTCAGCACAGACGAACAGAACTATGACAGCTTAACACTGGTGAATCATAGTTGTTGGTCAAAAACGTTATTTCTCCGGAGATTATCAGACCACCTTCCGGGATACCCGCAGCAGAACGTGGGAAGAAGAGACGCTGCAGAAGAGAGTTCAGCGGGCGGGTGTCAGGGCCAGGCTAATGGATAGCCTGTTCAGACAACCGCTCCCTACCATCTTCCTTGCCAAGGCTCGATCAATTTAGAACAACATGGACGAAATACGACTGCAGATGGCTATGAGGAGGGCCCTGATAAGCTGCTGCTGCATGATTTTCTCCAAAACCTGGTTGAAAAGCTCAATTCATGACATAGTCATAGAGTTGGCAGGACACCTTGCCTACTGAGCCGATAGGACAGCGGACTCTGGTAAGGAGATTGGCGGGGGCCTGTGTATTTATATCAACAACTCTTTGTGCACGAGCACCACGGTATTGAATAAACTGTGTAGACCAGAGCCCAAACTCCTGCTGCTAAGGTTCGACCGTTCTATCTCTGAGGGAGTTCAGAGCTGTGTAAATCTGTGCGGTTCATATTCCACCAGATGCCTATGTTAGGCTAGCTCTAGCAGCAGTGTACAACAGCAACAACAATAGCCTGGAAGTACACCCAGACAGAGTTTTTATTGCAGTAGGGGACTTTAAACAAGCAGATTTAAAGTCAGTACAGCCCAATTCCATTATGGAGACAATTCCATCTGTTTCCTAATACGCCACCTTGGATGACACAAGGAGTACAACAACTCATCCGAGCTAGGAATAGAGCCTTCCAGTCTGGCAATAACATGGAGTAAAACAATGTCAGGGCCGCTGTAAGGAGAGGCATTCAGACTGCTAAGCAACAGTATAGGAGGTACATTGAAGATAGATTTGAGGACACTGCCAGCCGGAGACAAGTATGGGAGGGGATCAGAGCTATTAGGGACTACAGCACGAAACTACCTTCTTCCTCATCCAATTGCTCCATCTTGGCTGAGGACTTAAACCTCTTTTATGCCAGCTTTGACAGAGAAAATACTGATGCTGTTCTGTCCCCCCCCCCTGCATGTTTAGCTCCAGATAGGAGCGTACATGACGTCAGATGTGTCTTCCAACATCAGGAAGGTTCCGGGACCGGATGGGGTGCTAGACCAGGTGCTCAAAAACTGCAGTACGGAGCTGGTAGATATCTTCACCTCTATTTATAATATTTCACTTTTATGGGTTACAGCATGCTTTAAGACCACCACCACTGTTCCTCTCCTCTCACATGTCTTAACGACTACAGGCTAGTGGCACTCACTTCCATCCCGGGCTAATGCTTGGAGAGACTGATCGGCAAACACATTAAAGCTGCTATGTCACCTTCCCATGACCAATATCAGTTTGCGACAGAGAGAATAGGTCAACGGAGGATACTTTTGCCAATGGGCTCCATACACTATTGGAGCACATTAAGCATAAAAACACCTATGCATGCCTTATGTTTGAAGATTACAGTTTGGCTTTTAACACCATTCGGCCGTACAGACCTTACCTCAACTACATCAAAGGGGCATCAGTAGCAATTTTTGTTATTAGATTGTAGTTTTTTTTACAAACCATACACAGAAGGTGAGAGTGAGTAGCTATACCTTTTCCACCCAAGTAACCAACACAGGGGCTCCTCAAGGGTGTGTATTGAGTCCTTTGCTTTATACTCTGTTCACCCACAACTGCTCTGCCTCTTTCTCTTCTAGCCCCATTGTCAAGTTTGCAGATGATACAAAACTGCTCAGACTTATTACCAACAACAATTAGCTGGCGTGGCAACAATAAACTGATCTTAAATATTAAGAACAATGAAATCATCTACACCACCTGATGTCTCGGGAGAGTTAGTAATATTTTTGCAAGACCATCCTGCTCATCATCTGTTCCACCTGCTTCCCTCAGGAAGGAGGCACAGGTCCGGACGACAAGATTTTCCAACAGCCTCTACCCTCAGGCGGTGAGGTTACTGAACAATACCCCCCTCCCTTCTCGGCCTTCCCTCCCTATTTCATAATATGGGGCAATATGATATAATAGCTTCCCATGGACCTGGACAGGAACCATACTAAGCTATTTCTATTTCTTTTTTGTGATTGATACACTAGTGTTATATGTGAATGTGTACTTGGGTTATAGAAACTATGTAGTGGTCCTGCTTCAAACCTAATTTTTTTGTTCTGTATAACAGTGACAATAAATCTAAATCTAACCTATTCTTATTTTATTTTTACTAATCACACCAATATGTTACAGGTAAAAGATATTTCAGACAAAACAAAAAAAGAAAAACTGATTAGTCTTGTGTTATGCTGACCTTCCTTTTATTGCCACACATCATTTTTATATTATCCCCCTTCTGGAAGGCCCTTCAGTCTAGCTGCTCAATTAGCATTGGATAAAATAGATTTTCATTCTTTTAACCCCCAAGTTCCAGTAATTCTGTCCTGCTACATAATTTGCATATTAAATCAGCTGCCCTTGCCACATTTATCATCAACAAACAGGCGCAATTAGAACATATAAATATGAAATAATTTACACTAAGTTGGTTCCGGCCCACATTTCCGCCGGTTTCAAGGGCTGTGGAGTTTTAATGTAGGGGACAAAGCACTGAATGAACTAGCTCTTAATGCTTGAAGGTGGTTAATTGCTGTGAAAAGAGGACAAGCAATCTGCTAATTAACCAATAATGGAAGAACAAGAAAGATGAACGGGGGAGGAAAGCCGGATGGAAAGTATTGCTCCCCTTTAGGGCATTTTTATTGCTGAGGGCTGCACAGCGAAGCTGTACATGTAACAGTGAAAGGAGGCTGTGGTAAATATAGAATAAAATGCGTTTTGCACAAGAATCAATATTTGTATCATGCAGGACTGTACAAGAACTACAGCATATACCTTTGAAGCTGTTGAGGTAATTTCCAATGATTTTAGTACGTCAGTTTTCAAATAATGTAGACTTTATGTTTTATGTTCACTTAAGTTGGAGTTTTTTGTCATTTCCTAGAACAAATACCACAGGATAATGAAGAAGAAAACTAGAATTTTGTGAAAATAATGGAAGAAATTGAATCAGGGCACAATCTTGATATTAATGTAAATGAAGCGTTGAGTACACATAAATATTAGGCTGTAATTTTACTTGATCTGATCATTGACATTTTTTTTCTTTGAAATAGAATTCTCTTTTTTAAAACATCACGTTTAAAATTGGCTGCAAAGCATAGACGTATAAAAAAATCTAATAGATACAACTAAAAAACATTATTTGAAAATTAACTCGATAACTACACATTCTTTGTTTATAATATTTTAGGTGTCAAAAGACGTTTATTCTAAAATTTCACTTATTTTTTAAGAAAAAGGAGACAAAGCCAGTATTTATTTTTTTTTCTCAGATATATATTCCTTCAGATTAATGCTAACAATCGCTGAGGAGTATAGAGTTCGAAGAGTTTCACACCAATATAGTCTAAAAGAATAGTCTTTTTTAGGTTGCTCTGTATCCACATCTTAATTTGCTTTGGTTCCTTGTCACATGTTTGAAAGGCCACCAAACCTTACCAACAATGTCAGAGTTAGACCAGCTACTCAACATTGTATCACCAGAAGAACATTTCTAGCAGGGGCGGGCTGGTGTTAGCTGGGAGCCTGGTTTGGAGAGGCCTTCAATCTTAATGCACAAATGATGCCAGTGGAACCAGAATTTTAACAGAAATATTTCCCTGGTAGTATAACATCATATTTTCATACTAACAATAATGTTAATAAAACTTTTAAGGTAACAATGGGCTAATAATATGTTTTATGTTAACACGACCAGAGGTGGATATCTAGTTACATTTACTTTAGCAATTTTTTTAAGAAAATAACTTTTTAGCAGTAGTTTTACTGCACCATATTTTTATTTTTACTTTAATAAAATGATTACAAAAGTATCAAAGGGGAAAGCAAGATTCGACCACCACTCTCAAGCTCGAATCTACGCAGGTGAAATGAGCATCATTCCGTTTTGGCATTATTGGGATGCTAAATGTGAAATTACACATAAAACTTACTAGTTATATACAGTCTGTTAATATGATAAACCTAAAAAATCAAATGAGAAAAGAACAAAAAGCTTAATTAACATTGTAACCGCACCTATCAAATGAGTCACTGAAAGGAGCATTTTAGTTAGGGGACAGTTTTCTTGCAACTCCTGTATGAGTGAGCACGGTTAGACCACAACATAATAATCAGGGCAGACAGGTCACTCCTGTGCATTGCCATCTCTAAGACTGTGCACAGACAAACACCACCAAACAATGCCAACAACCTAACTCAAAAGATAACTGAAGAACACAACTGCATTTAAAACAGAAACTGTAATGTAAAACGGAGAACTACAATTAACACAAACACATTTCGCATAAGTCTTTTCAGCATACAACCATCCCCCGCGCAGCCTGCACACATAGATCATTCGACTATCGGTCGACTATAGAAAGTTTCGCCAGTTCTGATTCGAATGTGTAAATACTTAGTTGGGGACACACCTAAAAGTATCTCCACTCTTTCTCGAGTAATATTTCTGGATCATCTACCTACTCTGAGTAAATTCCCAGAAAGAAAAATCAATATTTCAATAAAAAATGCACCAGACAAGGACACAAACCTACAGTTTATGTTGAAGTAAGAAAACTTGTTTGCACACAAGCTTTTCCTAATGTTATTTTCTAGCTGATGAACCATTTGGAGATCAATTAAATATATGGTAAACACATTATACTGTCACTGGAAACCTGTTATAACACAGATATATGAGTGTGAGTATGAATCAGCTTTTTTGATCCCATAAGGGGAAATTTCAGTTGCCATGGACACGCAAAGAACAACACACAGACAAAAACAAGCATAAACATTCATACTGGACTGTACTGCCGACTGCTACTGAGTTTTACATTAAAAGACACACCGCTAATAACAATCAAATACCCTTCATGTAAAGTGGTCATTGTGAAAGCAAACTGCAGCAGGAATAAAAAAGTTTTGCAGTCACTCAGGTGAACAGCGAGACATTATCATTCGCCCACTGAAACAGCTCCTCAGTCCAATAAAAACATTGTGCAATGGGTGATACGCCATAGACAGAACAGTCTTAAGTTCACTCCTTATCCTTTTGGCCATGATGGTGTCCACTGAGTCCAAACGTTGTCCAACCACGGATCAAGACTTTTTGATCAGTTTATCAAGTCTATTTTAGTCCTCACAACAAGGTGTATAACACCACACTGGCCAAAAACACATACAAGAGCCTCATATTTATATCAAAAGATCTACATTTTCTTATAAAAAAAAACAATCTAGACTTAGTCTTTTTTCACAACAGCCTCACTGTTCCTGTTGCAGTTTAGTTTGCTGTCGATGTACACCTCTAGATATTTATATGACTTAACAATTTCAATGGATTGACCCTTAATAACCACTGTAGTGAAAGTTTTTTTATCCTCAAAAATCTGTAATTAGCTCTTGTGTTTTACCGACATTGAGTTGTAGAAAGTTATCTTCAAATCAACTGATAAAGGATTTGACCTCCTTTCTATAAGCCAGGTTATCTTCCTGAGTGATCAGGCCCAGTAGTACCGTCTCATCAGAAAACTTTTGTAAATGACAACAAGAAGTACTATGCATATAATCAGCTGTGTACACTGTAAATAAAAAGGAAATAAAACGGTCCCCTGAGGTGTACCTGTTTTTGTTAAAATCGCATCGGAGCACTTACCCCCCTTATGAATTGAGGTCAGTTTAATAAATAATCTAAAATGCAGGCAATGATGGAGTTACTAAACTTGCAATAAAATAATTTATTTGTTTAAATAGGCAGTTGAATAGTGTTAAAAGCACTAGAAAAGTCAGAAAAACATAATTCTTACTGAACTGAATGCTTTTTCAAGATGTTGATAGATTACGTGGAGCATGTGCAGAGTGGCATCTTCTACACTCACTCCTTTCCTACAGGCGAATCGCAGAGTCTTGGAAAAAAACAGTGTTTACAGTGTTTTGTTACTAGACTTATATTTTACCTATATTAAGTATTATTATTTTTTTATGATGACGAAGTTTTATTTGCAAGAATTTCTTTGCTTTACATTTATTTTGTCAATATGTTTCTTTTAATTCTTTCATTGTACTTTTTAACATACCAGAATTTACACATAACTAAACTTAATATTTTTCTCTGTTTGATGAAAAAATGATAGGTGCCAATAGAGCTGATTTGATCAGCTACTCAGAACTTGAGTCACCTTTTTCAAAGTATATTTACTCTTGAAATACTGAGTTTCTTTAAGTCAAAGCTAAAAACCCATCTGGTTAGAGCTCCCTTTGATTAAATGATTAATTATAACTAAAATGTCATCATTGTAGAATGTTTTAATGTTATTTATGTTTCTGATGTTGTGTTTTCAGTTTTTAGAATTGTTTTACTGCCGCTTTAATTGTATCCTCCATTAACCAAAAGAATCTTGCCTTGTTACTGAAAGTTTCCTTCAAAAATATATTTGCCTTGCCTTGCCTCATTTGAGGTGCTGTTGGAAGAAGCTGCCCAGTGTGAACAGCAGGTGAGATACAATTATGCAGCATGTTACTCTGTATACACAAGTATTTAGAATATTTTTGTTAAATCAGTGGATATGAGCATTGTCCCTTCAAATCTAAAAGGTCTTAGGTTTTAATGTCAGCTGGAGTTTTCTTCTGTTAAATTGTCATGTTCTCTTGGTGGATTTTGGAGTTTTCACAATGTACTCATCTGCCCAAAGCATGCATAGTTAGCTCAGCTATGATTCTAAATTTGCTTTAAGAATGACTATATATGGTACATACTCTCTCTTAGTTTTCTATTTAATCTCTGTCATAGAAAGTTGACCTCTCTGGGGTGTAATTTCCCAAAATTATTAATCAATTGGCCTTTATTCTGTTTTTCCCAGTTTGAAGCTGTTCATTAAACAGTTTTTAAGCCATTTCCCCCGAAATAATTAATGGAATAGGGCAGTTTTGTAGATCTTTTTTTTGTGTGCCTTATGTTTAAAAATCGTGAGCGTGAGCACACTGCTTCATGTAGCACATATTCTAATCATTTGTTTAAATAAAATGAATCATGTACACTAAGCTTTTCCATTGTGCTTAACTAGGTGCTACCCCAACCCTTTTCTTCTTAGACACCTGTCTGCTTTTGCAAAACTAAGGAAAGTCCAATCTAATCTGGAAATCATACCTGCTAAATTATGTCACCCTCTGCACCGGGAGGTAGAAAAGAAAAAAGAGGCTCAGTCTGAATTTGTTGCAGACAGAATGTTGTAATTATCTCCGGGTGCAACCTTCCTTCCTAACTCAAAGCTGTCATCAGCCCTCGGGCACTTTATAAACACCAGACGTGCTGCAGATTGAAAGCATGGATTGTAACCAATCTGAATGGAAAGTGAGGGGCCTGTATGTTGTTAGGAGATGTGATTGTGATAATTAGCTGCAGATGGACATAATGCTAGATTCAAAATATCAACAACAGATAATGTAAAATAAGGGATAAGCATCTATTCATTCATTATTCCGTAAATTAAGTACTAATTTGTGCTAATGTACAAATCTGTAATCAGTCACTGCTTTCTTACACATAGAGTTTGTGTTTGTATTAGAAACAAAGGACGTCAATACTGTAAGTGTTGTATCTATTGGTCTGCCTAGTGATTTATATCCTTTTGTTCCTCCTTTGTTGCATTCCTTGCCCCTAATCTCTGCCCTTCTCAATCTCCAGCTCAGCATTTTTGGATCTAAAAGGTGTCTAACAAACACCTAAAATACTTACAAATGTCAAGACTAAAGTTCAGCTAAATGTAATCTGAAAGTAAAAAAATTACAAAACATATGAATTAAAATTGAAAAAGTGAGTAGATGTTTATCTTTAACCGAGATCAGAAAAAAACTATAGAAATGGCAAAACCATAATGTGAGACTATAAAGTTTATTTTAGTCAACTGTCCAAATCACATCTTTTTGACCCTCCAAAAATGATATGATATAGATAGCAGTAAGATTTACCGAATCTATAAAAGTTTGTGTCAGTTGTTTGGAAGCAGGTCAGCTTCTACACGGTTCCCTGTAATACTGTAGCCTCCTTGTTTGATCAAACAAGTCTGTATTGAACCTCCATAAATCTGAAGAAATCTCTTGCATCCCTTTATTTAATATGTGTTTTTTTTATGATTACATATATTTTCAAAATAAGGAAATTGTCCTTACATACAGAGTCACTAAACATTTTAAAATATAAAATACGTTGCTATCTATACTTAACCTAGTTGATTTGTTGGTCAAGACCAGACTTTACATACAAAAACTGGATGGCTGGATGGCCAGACAGACAGACAGACAGACAGACAGACAGACAGACAGACAGACAGATTGACAGACTAACAGATTGTTAGACCAATAGATGCAAACTGAATTAGATGTAAGACTATTGGATGGACGGAGGGATGGTTAGAGTGATGGATGGAAGAATGAACAGAGAGTTGGATTGATGGTTTATACAGATGAGATGATTTGAGTTGTGTGACATGGTGCAGCCATCAAAAGTTGTGCAACACACTGTGGGTTAAAGGCATTATTATTGTCAGGCAACAGTACAGGCAATGCTTAATTAGTAATAAAGGGTTCAAATAAAAATATCCCCACCCCAATGCACAACTGGTATTAGCCAAAACTGTTGCTGCCAAGCAGAATAAATCCCTCCTTTTTTTGTTATAAGCAACTTTGCCAAAAAAAAATCTACACTAATTTTTACAACATCATTTTCACATTACGTTATTGTCAAACTTTGGTTCCCGGATGAACATTAGGTTCTAACTGTTCTACTATTAGCTAACAGGAGTCTGTTATCTGTTCTGCACTTCTAGTGCTGTAGTCCATCTCAAAGTTTCATGTATTCTGCACCCAATAATGGTTTCTGAAAACTTTGTATGTAACAAGAGATTATTTAAAATACTGTTACCATTTTATAATTTTGAACCATTCTGCTTATTCACATCTTCACTCAAGGTGTCTGTTGTGAACAACTGGAATTAATGTGAAACACGGGAAGCTCTGCAAATAAGTGAAAAAAGCTAACTTAGACAGATAATGAGAAGATTATAAATTGCAGCAAAACACAGTGTTTCTTCAAACTAATTAGCATTTCTGTTGTAATATTAGAACGAACAATTTTGTTTCCACGTGGAAACACGACATGATAGCCGGCAACACTGCGCTGGCATTTGTAATTAGAAGCAGATTAATGTCTGGTAAAGAGTCTAAAAAAGGCTATAATTGGAATCAACAACTAAACTAACCTACATAACTTTTGTCGGAATGGTAGACAAAATATAAGAGCCAGAAGGAAATTTTCTCCAGCTCAACCAGGACAAAACAGAATTATTAATCATTGGCCCTGAGGCTCAGAGAGAGAAACTTTTAACTGGGACGATTTTTTTAATCCACGGGGAGGGATGGGTGTGTGGTTAATGTGTGGTCATTTTAATCTGTAAAGCACTTTAACATGTATTTGTTGTATGGAAAGCGCTTTAAAAATAAATTTTTGAAACTGATGCAATTGCCCGCTCAGACACACACACAGGTCAGGAAAATTAATCTCTTACTGCACTATCTTCCTAATGGCCTACACTAAAAAAAACGACTTTTATTTTCAAGTAACGGCTATAAATTGAATAAAATGCAAGATAGCCAAAATCCAAGCAATATTCTGATGTGTCACAGTTTTTCCTATTGTGCCATGTATGCTGGTGTTATCAGTTATAATTTATACATTATACAGTACAGACCAAAAGTTTGGATACACCTTCTCATTCAATGCGTTGTCTTTCTTTTCATGACAACATTGTAGATTCTCAATTAAGGGCATGAAAACTATGAATGAACACATATTGTATGGGTTTACTGTATGTACTTAAACAAAAATTGAAAGGTGAAATAACTGAATACATGTGTTATATTTTAGATTCTTCAAAGTAGCCACCCTTTGCTCTGATTACTGCTTTGCATTTTCTTGAGCTTCAAGAGGTAGTCACCCAAAATGGTTTCTCAACAGTCTTGAAGGAGTTCCCAGAGATGCTTAGTACTTGTTGGCCCTTTTGCCTTCACTCTGCGGTTTAGGTCCGGTGACTTTGGAGGCCAGGTTATTTCACACTTTTTTGCAACAGTACTACATAATTCCATATGTGTTCATTCATAGTTTTGATGCCTTCAGTGTGAATTTAAAATATCAATAGTAATGAAAAGAAAGGAAACTCATTGAATGAGAAGGTGTTTCCAAACGTTTGGTCTGTACTTTATTCCAGCTGTGTAAATACTAGCAAATGTATAGTTCAGTGTGAGATTAAGTATGTCACGGACACATTATGAGTTGCAACAACATACCTGTATTGGTATAAATGCAGGTTGAGATTCAGAATAGGTCAAAAATTTTAGTTCATTTGGTAATCAAACTGAGGATTCTAGAGTCTTAAATACATTGGAATGTGATGTGGAAACCTTAACTGTTTTATTCAGTCTTGTCTTTCAACACCACAGAGACTAAAGACTAGTACACAATATTGTAATAAAGGTAAAATAAAGGACAACAGGATTCTGTTTTGACTTACATGGCTGCATAGGAGAGCTGCTCTTTGGTGAGGTTTAGGGGGTGATTATGAACAGAGATGCCATGGTGGCGAGGATCCTCTCCTATGGGCAGATTTCCTCTCAGGATGGCGTTGTTGGCCACACTTAGGAAAGAGACCATGCCGTGCCATGCCTGATTGTAGAACCAAACCTACAACAGAATACATTTTGTAGATGTTACTTCAGATATGGCGTTTGGCACATCGATCTAAATTTATGAAGCAACACTATAAAATAATAATCTAATATCAGACAAAGATAGATTAACAGAAAGGATTCGCATAAATTGCTGACTATTACTTAAAGATTAACACATTCATTTAAAAAAATACAACTATTTTTATGCCTGGTTACAAATGATGAGCATTTCCAGCTAAGATTATAATACTACCATAAAACTTTAACTTTGAGCGTTGTGCCCACAAAATGTTTTGGGTTTTAATTCTAAAGCCAAAGTTGTTTTTGTTTTTTGGGAGAATATTAATGTTGCCCTTATACATTCTCAAACCAGTCAATGCAAATTG
Source organism: Apricaphanius iberus (assembly GCA_028564705.1). Lineage (NCBI taxonomy): Eukaryota > Metazoa > Chordata > Actinopteri > Cyprinodontiformes > Aphaniidae > Apricaphanius > Apricaphanius iberus. Next base: position 1,011,445 of record JAPXFQ010002814.1, on the reverse strand, counting down.
TATTCACTGCACATATTTATTTTCTTATTCTAGTTTAGTTTTAGGGAAATTGTCTATAAACCAGAGACATTGAGATGTGAAAATCCTAGGAGTTTGACATTTTCTTAAATATTCAGACCAGCCCATCTGGTAACAACAACCATGTTGCCTTCAAAGTAATTTATGTCAGGCTTTCTTCTTAATACAGTTGCCCAGTTTCAGCTTCATTAAGTTATCTTTACTAGATCGAAAAACACCTTGGCAGATGCTGCCAAATGACTGGCTGCAAGCATTTGAACAGTTAGACCAGAGATTATTTCTTACTATATTGGGCATCAAGAAGCAGTTCGAAGAGATTATATGCCTTTGTAGTTGCTCTTCTTTTAAAAAACTGGAAAAAAAAACTTGATTAGGAAGATATTTTATTATGATGATAGAGTGACAGACTATCATCTGATGTTTGGTGCTGTAATTTAGAGCTTAAAGTGAACTGGTAAGCCAACTTTTTTCATCAAAAGACATGAGTTTGAATGATCTTCTGAGCTTGTTCGAGAAAGGATGGGCCATTTAAAAAAGCAATTACATTGAAAAAACATATCTGTTAAATAATTGGGTATAAAGCCATTTCAGGCTGGTAAAATCCTGATGCGACACAGCACACCAGCCGTGGAGCAGAAATATTTTTTTTAACACATTCTTTTTCATGTAAGTGATTCTCTCAGCGTTTGGTTGCTGGGGAGCTGAGGAAGAAAAAGAAAAAGAGGATGAAAGAAAGTGGGTGTGAGAGAGGACTCCCCGCTGGTAGTTCAGCGATAATTAAGAGTGGATGGTGTCTGAGTGCCAACTTAACGCAATGCGCCATGACAAAGGAGCATGTGGAGGAATTAGCACAAGGAGAGACGTGTGTGTACACACGCTTTATCTCAAGAAAAATACCTGCTTTTTTTAGCAGCAAAACTCTCAAAGACATCAGTCTTTCATAGAAAATAGATAATATTCGAGAGAATGAGGGTTGTATCCTAAATACATAGCACTTGCATATGAAGTGCAAAGATCCTGAAAGATTTTTTTTACTTTTTAGAATAATCAGACAGCATCAAAGTATTTCATGAAGGAAAAAAAATCCCAGTAAGGGAAGTGTTTGATGTTTGTAGGGGGGATTCGACATAATTTTATCTTTTAACACAAATTCACTGATTTTGAACAGTTACTTAAAAATGTGTGTCAGTTCTGCTGAAGGATATTCAAAAACATCAAAGATTGGTTATTTTAGTGCAATTCATTTAGAGGTTTCTTCATAATTTGAACCACTGTTTAAATAAGTTTCCCATTTAAGAATTGATCTTTAGTTCATTTCTATGTAATTCAAAAGTATGATATGTTAACATTGTTGCTGTTCAATTTTTATTGTAATAATCAGTTACCCTCAAACTCTAAAACATTCTTATGTAGCTTTGGTTTTATATTCATGATCTTCAGCTTGAATGCTAACTGCCACATCAGTCTCAAGTCTTTTTTATGTCTGACAGCTTTCCTTCCAGTATTGCTATGTATCGGGGTAACTATGGCCCAGTGAGAGGAGCAGTCATTTTGCGGTCTGAAAAGGTGCTTAAGCATTAATTATGATATTACATTTTATGACTATGTAATTTTTGACGAATAAAATTGTACATTTTTTTCTGCTGTGTGCTCCATTCTCTTTTAATCACCAAAGTTCCCCTGAACAAACCCAAACTGCACCATAGTAATTTTCACCTCTGCTCTTCCGTCACACTTTCATCCCATTTAATTTGATGTAACACCCCGTGTTAATACGATACCTTGACATTGTCCCTGGTTCCGAGCTTCTTCAGCAACGTCTCAGCTCTCTGCAGGGTCTGATCAGTGACGTTATCCTAATAAAGACGGGGGAGAAAACAAGAGAAAAACAATCCTGAGCTGGAGACTTAATTGGATACCCTTGGAAAAGCACCAGTGCTCTTTGAAATGCAAAGTGTGAAGTGGAGGGAGACAAGAATTAAGACTTCTGGAGAGCATTAGGAAGTACTGAGCCACTTATTTTACCCAAGGAAATAAAATATGGCCAGCACATTTCTGATTGTTTTTTTTCCCAATTCATTTTTGACATTTTTGGATTTTTAATGTAAAAATAATTAAAATGAATGAATGATGAATTAAAATCATCATTACCAAAAAGTGCCTTGTAAATCTGGTCACACCCATTGAACTCCTTACATTTTGTTAAACTATAACCCCAAATCAATGTTTTATTGGGATTTCATGTGACAGACAAATACAATGAAAGAGTTTTAAATGAAAAAAAAAGAGTTATGTGACTTTGTATCCAGCCTTTGTATCTACCTTTTACTTAGTTACCCCTACTTAAATCCAATGCAATCTGTTGGCTCCAAAAGTCTTGTAAATAAGAAAAATAAATCCAGCTGTTGTGTGAAATCTTCAGAATGAACATCTGATAATTGTTAGAGAATATTAGGAAAATAAACAGCTTAATGAGGACAGTAGTGGACAGAAAATATGATAACCTTAATTAAATTCTTGTTGAGCTCTGTTTATTTAACTTGTGTACTTTTACTCTAAGTTTAACTTTATGAAAAGTTAACTTTTAATCTCAAGTAATGAGTCACAAAGATTGTTGGTTTCTGGTTCTTTTTTATGATTAAATTTAATGTGTGAAATGGATCAACAATTATGAAACGGGAAAACAGGGGAATTGTTCAAACTATGAGTGCCAGTAAATTTACAGAAGAAATTAGCATTCTTGACTAAACATAAAAACGTTGCCATCACAGATGGATTTATTTAGAAAAATACTAACATTTTGACTATAGAAGGACTGAAATGTATAATCCAACACAAAAGTAAAGTGAAAATTACATCCGAAATAAACATGCAGATACTTTACTCAGAAGTATAAAGATAGTTATATAAAATGTTTTAAATGTAGTAGTGACACAAATGATTACTAAGATAGAGCAAATAATCAAGGAAATAGGGGGGAGATGATTATTTTTGACATGTATTACAGTTAGAATAATGTTATTTAAATTAGGAGATACACTTAGGCCGTTTTCACATGTGTAGCCGTACCAGAAAACGGCCAGAGAAAATGCTAATTTTTTCTGTTCACATGTCACGGATCTCTGCCCGTATTGCGATCCAGTGTTTTACTACAAATAAACAGCAGGTGGCGGTATACAAATAAGTCTGTAGTTCTCCAACAAACAAGGGAGTGAGAAGTACCGACGTCATAAAACGAGCGACAGCCTAGAATGTAAACAAACTGGTCTACTGGTCAGCTGCTACCTGAAGCCATCTACAGGGTGAGTGTTGTAGTAAACCCGCCGTTTTGTAACCTGCTGTGTTGCTGTGGGATGCTTGAATAGCGTTGTTTTGGTATTTGTATGGTCGCGAGGTGATTCTGTAATTTCGGCCGGCGGTGTCGTCATTTCCGCATGGAGCGCGTCTATTGTCTTGAGTACGGCCAGAGTACGGGTTGTGTTCACATGGTACGTGGCCGCTCGTACCTGGACTCGGATACTACCTCCAAGGCAGGTCTCTCTGGCCGTATTCTGGCACGGTACAGTCTGTGTTCACATGGTACGAAATAAGTGGATTTTGACCAAATGCCGTACCCGAGTACGGACTCCCGTACCATGTGAAAGCGCCCTTAATTTGGACCAGGCTTTAACAACAGAACCAAGCCAAGCAGGATCACTCTGACTTGTTTGATGTACAAGCTGAATTGCTGACCTTTTCTGACAACTTTGGAGCTCAAGTGGGAACATGTATCTCGAGGACAATTACTAAAGAGAATGAAAGTTAAGGGCACTTCAGTGTGTTACATAGATAGGTGCAAATAACTTAGCTCCAATTAGATACTGAAACGGAACAGCTAACTGGACTTTGACTTTTAAAGTGTTATATAAGAGGCTATGATGCTTCTGAACAGTGAAGGTTTAACCGAAAGTGATATTTTTTGTTTTTTTTTGTTACACTTAAATAGTTTAGATCTAACCATTTACATGTACTAGAAGGGCCCAGTTAAAGTCAAGACCTAAATCCTCTTAAAAAGTGTGGCATGAGTTGAAAATTGATGTTAATAGATGTTCTACATTTTGCAAAGGAAAAGGGGAAAGAATTTCAGCCACTACATGAACTCAGCTAGTAGAATGCCGGTCTAGTTGTATTTGCAGCAAAGGGTGGTTCTACAGAGTATTAACCTGGGCCAAGTGAGCCAAAGAAAATACAGAATACAGATAGTTTATTTTTTATTAATTAAAAAGCATTTATATTTTTTTTGCACTTCATATTTATGTACTACATTCTAAAATTCCAATTAAATATATAGAAAATCATGGCTGTAAAGTGACAAAATGTGACAAAGTTCAAGGGCTGTGAATTAAATTTATAAGGCACTGTAACTGTCCAATAACCCACTGAAATCAATCATCCAAGAAAGAAAATTATATAGGAAAGGAAATATTTTTCAACAGTGTGAGGAGATGCAAATGCTGGAGAGAGAGCAGACTGTACAGGTCGCATTAAAAGCTGTTCCCCTTCACTTGTGCATCATGTGAAATGAGCCTAGAGATGAGGGCTCGAGATGACGGGCGTCCGATTTTCTGAAGTGGCATGCTGACACCACGCTGTTGAGGCCAGCCGCGAGAGTGCCGAGGACATTACATGTGTGATATAAATGCAAATGGACCTCCTGTTGGACTCTGCCTTCATCAGAAGCAGGGGAGAGGAGCAGGGGAAAAAGAGGTTTTGTGTGCGTGTGGAAGTGTGTGCAGCATCGGAGAAGTCTGAGGAGGTAAAGTGTCGGTGACAACTGGCGAGAGAGGTGGGAGGTGGAAAAAATAAGAGGAGAGAAATCAAGGAAGACATCCCAAGAACGAAGGAGTGTGCTCAGGCGCAAATTTTTGTCTGCACTGACACAGCAGCAATGGAAAGCAGAGCAGTGGACAACAAAGAGACATCTCCAGCCTCAGACAGTTACAAGGGGCTTATTTTTTCTCCATTCTGCAATCGTTCAGTCACAAAAACCTATAATGCACAGTGGCATTCTCAGAAGTGTGATTCTTTCTCTATTCAGAGAAACTTCTTGTCCTCCTTCTGAACCATTCTGCTCGCATGGCTTAACAAAATATTTACACATCATTTCAGTAAAGCGGCATGAACTCATCATCTCCTTCCGTATCACAATGTTTTAAAAAAAGGAGACAAGGGAAGAGATCCGAAATCTCTGCTGACAGAAATATTTGTTGAATAACATTCTCTCTGTTCCAAGTCTATTCATGCACAGGGCTGAGAACAAGACTCCTACGCTTGTCTGTGATGCATCCCACAGCAACAAGCAAAGGAAATCTTCTTTTTGTGAGTGTGTGTTCCGTGTGTTCACTCCACTATGGCATGAATCGTGCCAAGCAGAGAAGAAGAGGCTCCAGTTGGGAGAATTCCCAAGGATTAGCGGCAACTGAAACAAAATGAGAAGTGGGCCAGCCGTTGCCTGAGTCTAATCCTTGACAAACTCCTTCCTGCTCAACAACATTGACAAGGCTGGTTTGGCCCAAAGACCCCAGTCAGTATGGGGGTTCACTCGATCGTGAACCCCCATACTGACTAGTGTGTGTGTGTGTGTGTGTGTGGGGGGGGGGGGGTTCAAAATTTCATTACATTTTCATCCATCATAGAGTGCACTAACAACACATTGTTTGATGTGCAGAAAATTACCCACTGAGCCAATTTCATTGTTAAAAACATGTCTGAACAACAGCCAGATTAGGGTTCTTTAACTGCGGTCATCAGGAACTACAGTCCTGTGATCTAAAGCTGCATGCATCTAAGTTGGTTCAACACACCTGAACGAAATTAATGGCTCAGTACGAGATCTCTCCACAACATGATGCAACGCTGAAGAGTTGATTTAGCCTTCTGATTTAGATGTAATGGAACTTAGTGGCTTTTAACTGTTACAAGACAGTGGCGGTCAAAGACTAAAGTTGGAAACATCTGGTCTAAATTGTCATTAGATGTGTAGACTTAAAATTGGATATATCTAATATACTGTACAAGATCAACTCAACATTTTGTATTAGGGACTAGCGTGAAATTTTTTTTATAAAATATGGACAGTGCCCAGTATCACTCATAACTATGTAAAGGTGTGACTTTCTCCCTGTCTGCGTCCTAATTACCTACACCTGTATCCTGTTGTCTCATTGTCCCCCCTTGTCCTGCCCTTTTTATACCCCAGTCTCTCTCGCCCTCTGCCTGTTCATCGACATTTCTATTCTTGTGTGGTTCCTTGTCTTGTTTTCCTAAGACTTTGTATCTACTTTCATTAGAAGGATGGGAGATAATCTATCCAAACCGATCTCTGCGTCTGAGTCTGTTCCTCAACACGTGACAAACAGTGATATGCACTGGTGTCTCATCTAATTTTTTACTTTGTACAAATAAGATCTTTTTTTCTAATCAGGGGCTCAGAGCAACTAGCCCAAGCTAACAACAACACTCTTCAGCAGGGATTCTGGTACTGTGAAGGGGACTAAAAGCTGGCTATTTTTGCATCAATGTGATGTTTACGGATGAAAGAAAACTGGAGAAGCACAAAGAGTTGTGAGGCGATTTAAAAAGAAACCATATTTCCTATCTAATCTCTGTGGCTTTTTTAAGCTATAATTGACAGCAAAACTTTCATGAAGCTTTATTGGAGTGCAGTTGCCCTGTTTAATCTTTATGCCTTTTATACTGTCTGTCAATCACGAGATTGATTTTAAAATTACAGATTTTAAATTAATGCACCAATGTAATGTAATTTACTCTTATATACAATAAATAAAATGCAGTAAGCGGATTAATAAATGAATGAACATGTAAATGGGAAACATTTTGAAACTGTCGCACTCTCACATCATCTAGCTATTGTGTGGCTTTTTTACCCAAATTATGTCATTTCCAGCACAGGCTTTCTGCTTCTTACTGTTACCAATGCGGCCTGCTGCACATAAATCCATTTCTACCTGCTGACTACAGGAAATGCAATTAAACTAAAATCTAAATACCCACTTCCCAGTCAGCTCTGGTGGCTGAGAGTGCAAAACAAAAGGTGCTACTTCCAGTTACCATTTCACATCACAAACCTGCCAAGCAGGAGCAGCATCAGTAGAAGAAAGCCAGACATTTCCCAAGGACAATGTAGCAAGTTTTTTTTTGTAGTTTTTTTTTATAACAAGGGCAGCATCGCTAGGACATCTAATGCCAAGCCATTAAGGGTTACATCATTTCTGCTGCTCAAATTAAAGTCACATTAGCATAGAGATCCCGGAGACGCAGGGGGTAAACATGGGCAGGGATGATGCTGACGCTGCCTGAAGCCAAAACAGCTCGCTGATCTTAGAGTAATAAGAATGTCCACAAATTTGAAATGTTAATGAGTGTATTTGCAGGAGACAGAATAAGAGGATGAAGATGAAAAAAAAAGGAAAAAAACTGGGCTTGGCATGGGGATCGTGAAAAACTGCTCCCGAGGCCATAAATACTTTAGCTCAAATATAAAATTATCCACATGGACCAAACTGACCGAGTTTAGGCTTCTACATACAAAGAACAACTTAAAAATGTGTGGGTTAAAGACCAAAAAGCATGAAATTACTTTAAAATGACGCTTCTGAATTTCTTGAGCTATTTAAAGCATTACACAGATGTGGTCTGTTGCCATGGACACTTGAAAACGTATTAGTAGGATATTAACCTTCCCACTTCTTTTTTATTCATCTTCATTGTTCTGTAATTCATTAAGGTCAAAACAGCACAAGGTCCAGCACACCTTTGGCACAACACAGGCTAAAACAGAATGCAGTTGGCAGAGCAGAAGTCAATGCAGAGTAATCTCTTCGGTTAAAAAAAACAAAAAAAACATTTAAAGACTAAAAAGTACTGAATCAAAGTTACTTGATTCAAAGTTTTTGTTTGGCTTGTTTTCATTTATTGCTTTAAACATCACTTTCTGAATTACTCTAATATGATTTATTTCTTTTTTTCAAATCCCTTTTGAACTTTTGTGTAGGCTTATTTTCTTTTCACCAAAATTTAACTTAATAACTGGTTCTTCTATTAAACAAATTATGTCTCAACTCTCATTTTTCAAGTTATGAACTGATTCACTTCAAGTTGGTGAAAAAACAAAACAAAATTCACAACAGTATAGACCTACAAACCTAGGCAGTGACTTCCAACAAGAAATATATTTTGCTTAAGTTCAAAATCTAGATCAACAATACGGCTAGTATTTTTCAGCAATTGTACGGTGATCAAAAGGCAGCATTCCACTAACATATTACATCCGCTTTAGTGTGAAAAGAAAGACAGAAAAATGAAAGCAACAAGTTAGAAGCAGTCGAAAGATGATATTAAGAAAACATGGAGTATATGAGGAATGTTTATAAATGTCGCAATAAACGTACAAGTTGTGATAAATGAACAGGTGTGCTGTGTACTGCTTTGCGTTAATTACAGACATACACTCTAGATAATCAGTAATCTGTCCAGCTACTGGGGAACCCCCCCACCATGAATTCATTATTTACATCACAACAATATGATTAGCATCTGGCTATATTTCCTATTTTGGCAAAGAGGCATCTTAGTCATTATTTCTTAAGCCTAGTTTATATTTCTCCAATAGCAAATTTGCACGGAGACGCAGGCGTATTGATGGAGAAATTTTTTGTTTATGGTTCTCCATTTCTTTCTCTCCGTTCTCTTTATTGTTTTTTCAGTGTTTTTTTTTCCTTCAGCCTGTGAATGCATTCCCCCTCAAGGAGCAATGGACAACAGAAAGTAAGCTTTGATTAAGTTTTAAAGATTTTAACTACAAGTGCATCTCATTGAATACTCTAAAAACACATGAAAACAAACACAGCTGCCTTTTTTGTTGTATTCCTACACCGCCTTGTGTTCAAAATCGCCAAAAGAACAGATTAGATCAGTTATCTTTTCAATATAAAGGATCTAGTGCCCAAAAGCTATGCTACTGATTAAAGCGACTATAGAGCCCCATTCTGGTGAAACTATCTCTGGCTATTGCGGAAATGCCCAATCACAGGCATACGCTCTACATTGACAGAGACTGATATTTAGAAAATGGACCTCTATTCCGTCCATCGTTGAGTAGGTGACGGAAAGCTAGTACCTGTAATGCATTGGTTTGAAAAAAAAAATAATATCGTTACAACCCTAGTAATCACATTTAAGCCAAAAAAATGTCATATCCCTGGTTGAACTTTCAAATTATTTCTCATCAAGAAAAAGTTTCCTTTTCGTAGCAAATAAGACAGGCATCTATCATAATGTAAAAATTTAAAAGGTGTTTAAGGTGTGTTTAATTATGAAAAAAGCATATTCTTTGTTAAAACAACACCAAAAGTTAGGTATAGCATCTCCTCCTCATTCAATGGAGAAAATATTTTTTTTGCCAGTTTTATAGACGATTCTTGTGGTAATTATATAATTTATCATGAGCTCCAATTGTCAAAGCTTAGAGAGTAGTCTTGAAATTACCCTTATTTTTAGTTCCCTGTATAGATCACTTATAGTCAGAATAAAAATGTTGGGAAAATAAAATATTACTTTAAATTGACGCCCATATCTGCCTCAAACAAGACAGAGTATAAACCTGCTGGTCTGCTGCAACCACTAAAAATTCCAAGACTACCGTGGTCTCACATCTCTCTGGATTTGTTCACCAGACTCCCCAATTCTAAAGGTATGACCATAATTTAACCATAACAGAAATAATTTAATTTTGACATTTACCAAGACATTCTTTCAGAATTATTTCTTCAGAAAATCTCTTGAGTACGGAATACATTTTTGCAAACAACTTAGTTCTAATGTCAGTCTCACTTCCGGTTTACGGTAAAACTGTAAAAATTAAAACAGGAATAAGAAACCCCTGTTACGCTGCTAAACATATACGAACACATCTGTCTGATCACATCTCCCCTGGATTGAGTATGCCCACAACTCTCATGTTTCCACAGCTACTAGACTCTCACCATTCAAAGCATCCCTTGGTAATTAACCCCCACCCTTGTTCCCTTCAGATGGAAAGGACATTTCCGTACCATCCGTTCACTGCCACATCCACGGCTGCCCCCACATATGGTATAACAACATTGCGGTTCTCCAACACACTGCTCTTCAGAACTGGAAGCATGCAGGTCGTAGGAAGACACCAGCACCCCCATATTGGACAGAAGGTTTTGGTTGACAGCTAAAGACATTCTGTTAAAATTCATCTCACGTAAGTTATCTCCTAGGTTCATTGCACCATACAAAATATCGGCTCTCATTCCCACCTCTGTCTGCCTCAAACTTCCAGACAGTCTCTAGATCCATCCCATGTTCCGAGTCTCACAGATAAATATTAATCATATCAGTACTACTTGACCTCTGGCAGAAATCTATCCACCCAGCCAGGACATTGAGGGGCACCCAGCTTATACTGTCCAAGAGATCGTGGACTCCGGTCTGCAGGGTTTGGCTACCAGTACTTCATTAATTGTGAGGGCTACAGCCCTTAGGACCACTTATGGGTGCCCCATTCATTCATCTTAGATAACACACTCATTTCCTATTATAATTCAACTCTTCCTTCCACGTAGTTTCGGCTGCTCAGTGATGGCCATTGGTCTGTGTGGTGTGTGCATTAACATTAGTGAAACAGGCGATACACTGGAGGGTTTCTCAGCTCTCCCCTCTAGGGGTTGCAGATTTGCTGCTGCACACCTGCAGCTCATCAGAGAGCATTTGTGGTACTCTTTGAGCCCTCTGGCATCTCTGTTATTTTCTATCTTTACTCCAAAACCTTGTCTTCTCCTTTTTGTCCTCTTTCAGGTCCCTGTTTCAAGTTTTCTTGTTCCTGAGGTCCAGATTCCTTGTCCCTAAATTAATTTGTGCTTCCTTTTCCATAACTGGTTCCGGCTTCCTCCTTCCATCTACGTCCCCCTGTTACAGATTCCTCCATTCACTCTCTGTATTCCATCTGGATTCAGTCCTCATCAATGTACCTTTCTTTCTGCCCTTGAACACCACTTTGTAATATACTCACTCAACAAGATTCATCTTATCAGTATGAAGTCCCCAGCTCACCTCCTCGGCTCACCTTTGGCCTCCGGATCAGCCACCGCAACGGTCTTCCCCTGGCTCCACTCACTCTCCCCTGGCATTTTCCACTTCATCATCTAAAATAAGCATCTGTTTCTGCAACCACAAGCCTGTAATACTATTCAAGCTCATCCGTCTGTTATTTTCAGTGATCCAGCTTCCGATCTCCAGCAATTCTCTGATGCATATTAACCATCATTTCAATAACTTTAAAAAAATATTTTTGGTCTACTGAAAGTTTTGTGCATGTAGGTCAAGCAGTACCTAAAACTATATCAGTGCAGGAATAAAGAGTCAGAACCACGTGCAGTGTTTTGTTCCAACACTTTCCCCAAGCCCTCTGACCAGCTTCACTATCCCCGCTGAAGAAAAACATCCCTACAACATACTGCTGCCGCCATGTTTCAAGGTGATTTTGTGACTGGTACACACTTTGCATGTAAGCCATAAATTTCAGTTTATGGTTTGATCTGATTTAAGCACCTTCGTCCACATAATGCTATGCCTCCTACATGACTTATGTAAACTATAAATAAAAATAATTAATATGGATTTCCGTTAAAAAAAAACTTTATTTTTGCCCCTTTTCAATAAAAGGTATTATTTGTGAAGTGGAAACAAAAATCAAAATTGTTCAATTGAAAGATTGTCCCACCTGAGCTGTGGATCCCTGCAGCTCCTCCAGGGTTACCATGGGCCTCTGGTTCCCTGATTAATACTTTCCTTGTCTGGCCTTCCAGTTTAGTTGGAAGGCCATTTAATTTTAGGCTTGTCATTATACCATACTCTGTCCTTTTTCAGATAATGGACTGAACAGAGAATGGTGAATATATACAGCTCAGGATGTTGTTTTACATTTATCTGTGCTTCAAATGTCACTACAACTTTACCCCTGATTTGGACTCTATTTCAAACAAAATTCCAATAAAGGACATAGGCATTCTTGTTTTAGGCACACACACTATAAAAACAGTAAAGGGGCATAAATAGTTTTGCAAGGGAGTTTAGGTTGGAATATAATATCAACACCTGAGTAGAGAATTAAGAGTATGTACTGTACCTCTAAATCAACCTAGAATAAAAGCAGAGCTAATGTTTAGCTCAGGATAGATTTTATAAAAAAATGCTTGGAAGAAAAAAAAAAAAAAAAAAAAAGACAGATGGGCAGGAAAACATATACCTCCTGGCGGAGGTCAAACATTAACCTACAACGTTATACCACTGTTATGATTGCAATATATTTCAGTACTGGTGCTGAAGGTTAAATAAAAGTTTAGCTATAGTCACTATTTATTCTTAAATAAAACAACACAAGTTTTGATAAATTGTACACCAATCTAGCTCTGCAAAAGAAAAAAAAGAGGCTTTAAAATAAAAATATTCAAAAGGGTTCAATCAAAAACAGTTAAAGTGAACAGAGAGAATGTGTGTGGAGTTAAATACAAAAATACAGTAAAACTTATTCAAAAAAGAGCTCACTTTGCCAGAAAAGTGGTGGATTTCTACAGCAGCATTATTGTTAAAAAAAAACAACAGTTGGCATGGATATAAAGAATCCATCTGTATAAATCAGGTGGCAGAATCAGTGCGAACATTTACAACGTACCTGAGATGAGTTAAACTGGCTTTTTAAGTCCCGGATCACATCCTCAATTTCTGTGTCTGTTAGACGGACTTGTGAGTTGACTGCTCCCACAGAAATACCTCCGTACCTGAAATTACACAAAAAAAACAAAACAAGTGGAGACACTGATTCAGTTGGTAAAATCAATTTATAAAGAATATAAAGAATGCCAGGTATGCCAAAATTCATAATTGGTAGTGTTGTCCATATTTTTATTTATTTAATTCCTTATCAATTTTGTGAAGATCGATTAAAATAATGTACAAACAAACTCCCCTGTCGAATTTTGACTGGTTCTAACAAAGCTGTTTGGAAAAATTAAAAGAAAATATGCATGAATTATACACATAAATATTGCAAAAATATGTTATTTAGAGAAACTGAGGCTATACTCAGGTGCAACAATTGGTCAAGGCAACACTTCACGATTGGAGCACATTTGCAGTTGTTTAAAATCTTTTAATTATTTCTTTGGACAAGTTATTGAGATGTTTAGACAATGACTCATTTTCTTGTAACATTTACTTCAATGGCAGGTTCTCCTTTCATTCCTATTTTGAAGAGGTGCTGATAAAATTAAAGCTCTTGGTCACACATATTTATTCATCACAGTATGAAGTTATTGATTACTATGTTGACCAATTTGTAACAGAAAAATATAAGTAAAGAAAATGTTTCAGTAAGACATGCAGCTGTTATGAATTGAACATTCCTATGAGTGGTGGGAATACTCGTAGATGGTACACATAATCCAGAGGAACTACTGAAAATGTGGAAAGCTTTAGAGTTGTCATTAAACAAACGTCAAGCTAATTCATTTCATTTCCATCACTGACAGTTAGCTGAAACTGTTCCCATACAGCAGAGTGACAGGTTAAGGAAAGCAAATGAAAAAGTGGCCCACAAGGATTTGTCAAAACATTTCAACTGCAGAATCCGTGAAGACATTAATGACAGCATACAGGAATTTTGCTGTGTTTGTGAAAAAAGAAAGTTGTGTTTCTAAAGTATTGAATAAAAGTTTCTTACCTTTTTTTACCCGAGTCCTCAAACGTCTTGACCAAAAAGTCTGTCATGTTCCGTCCAGTTAAATCCAACAAAGTGTCTGTGGTGTTCTGTGTTCTCTGTAAAAAAAAAGAAACCCACTGTTAAAAGGTCTCCTTCACTGAAAATCATGAAAAACTTCCATAAATCCTGATGAATTAAATCAGATAGTTAGATTAAAGGCATGTTTGGAAGACATAGAGTGAGGCAAAAATGTATTTAGGAAGCAACCACTTGTGCACATTCTCCCATTTAAAAATATGAGATATCCTTGTAATTTTTATCATCTGTACAATGATGAACTTCAACTTCAATTATGACAGAAAAACAAATATATAAAAAATAAAATTACATGATCTAAATTTTTACAATTTTATCGATAATTATGGTGAAAAATAACTATTTGGTTGCCTACAACCAAGCAAGATTTCTGGCTCTCAGAGACCTATAACTTCGTCTGTAAGAGGCTCCTCTGTCCTCCACTCATTACCTGTATTAAAGACACCTTTTTTAACTCGGTATCAGTATAAAATACACCTCTACACAACATCAAACAGCCACATTTCTACTCCACTATGGCCAAGACCAAAGAGCTCTCAAAAGACATCAGAAAAAATAATTGTAGATCTGCACCAGCCTAAAAAGACTGTTTCACCAACAGGTAACAAGTTTGGTGTAAAGAAATCAACTGTGGGAGCAATCATTAGAAAATGGATGACCAAAAAGACCACTTACTACACTTACATGCACATCTAAATCAAGCTTCTTGGAGTAATCAGACTAAGGGCTTGCATCCTGTTGAGAGCCAAGTCCCAGTTTACATGTCAATCAGAAAATCAAATTATTAAATGAAATACGTTCAACTCCCCAGTGACAGATGGCAACATGCACCCTTATGTGCTAGCCATATAAAGGGTTGGCTTCAAGCTGAACTCAGGCAGTAAACAGGCTAAACATGCAATGATTGCCCCCTTAAGGTTTGTCTTAGCAGCCATATTCTTCTTATACTACAACTGTGTTGTTGCTGAGTCGCAGTTCCAAGTCTCTTAACTTCCAGAGGGGGTGTGTGAGTACGAACAGGGTTGGAGGGGTTGGTTGTAGAGAAGTCTGATTTCCAATCGCATTATCTGGGTAGCTTAGTCGAGCTTCTGAAACTCCAGTTTGGTTCGATTCGAGCCAGACTATGGTGTACACATGTTTTTCCAAAATCTAATTTCAGTTGGACTAAGGTAATAATTAAGCTTTCTCTTGCTGCATGTAAACGCAATGACTGATAATTTATTTCATCTGGGGCTCCAAAAAAGATCTCATCCTATGGGCTCTATATAATCACAAGATTGGTAAGCAAAATCCCAGTGCCACATGGGTGGACTTAGTAAATTACCTGGAGAGAACGGGGACCCAAGTAACAAAGGCTACCATCAGTAACACACTACAACGCCAGGGACTCAAATCCTGCAGTGCCAGGCGTATCCCCCTGCTTAAACCAGTACATTTCTTTGCCCATCTGAAGTTGATGATGAACCAGAAGGAGATTGGGATAATGTCATCTGATAAAAACAACTGCTTGTTATGCTTGGAGAAGAAAGAATGCTGAGTTGCATCCAAACAACACTGTACTTACTGTGAAGCATGGGGGTGGAAACATTATGCTTTGGGGCTGTTTTTCTGCAAATGCACTGTATGACTGATCTGTGTTAAGGGAATAATCAATGGGGCCATTCACCTTTTGAGTGAAAACCTCTTTCCATCAGCAAAGGAACTGAAGTTGAGATGTGGCTGGGTCTTTCAGCATGACAATGATCCAAAATATACGGTCGGCTAAAGGAAGAATGTCTTCCTAAAAAGCATTTCAAGGTGCTGGGGTGGCCTAGCCAGTCCCCAGATCTCAACTGCACAGAAATTCTTTGCAGGGAGTTGAAAGTCTGTGCAGTGCAATCACTGGTCTAGAGGAGATCTGCATGTAGGAATGAGCTAAAATACCAGCAACAGTGTGTGAAAAGCTTACAGAAAACATTTGACATCTGTCATCAACAACAAAGAGTATACAACAAAGGATTGATATGATATTTTGTTACTGACCAAATGCTTATTTTCCACCATAAATTGCAAATAAATTATTTAAAAATCAGACCATGCATTTTTTTGACTACTTTTGTCTTTCATAGTTGAGGTATACATATGATGAAAATTACAGGCCTCTCTCAAGTGGGAGAACTTTAACAATTGGTGACTGACTAAATGCTTTTCTTGCCCCACTGTAAAATGTAAACTTTCTTCTTTTAAATTATTTTAAATTTTAGTCAATCACTTTAACTGGATGGCATTAATTTGGCCTCCGGTAATACAATAAAGAATCTTGGCATTAGGGTTGGGCGATGTCCACCAAATTGAGAGTTAACGATGTTATGGATTTGAAATCCATAGTCACACTTTTATGTGCGCATGGATTTCGGCATAGATCTGGACCTTTTCAGAGCTTTAAACTGAAAAACGGACATAATTCCTTTACCTTGTCAAAAGAGATGAATGACTAAGCTATACTTAATAAACTCACACCAGTCTTAAAATAAATTCTTCCAATCGAGCATACACCACTACATCAGCTGACAGGTGAACAGGTGATCTCCTTTGAAGCTCTTATTCCCCATTTCAGCCAAAAGCAGCTGGAAAAAAAAGGGCAGGCACCGATATCCGCACAGCCTTGACTCATAATGCGCATAGTGCAATGTTTATTGGCCATCTTTGCTCGTTTCTTAAAACAGGTGAAACGGTAATTATCTGCCTCGCTCTGAATGTCTGCTGCCGGAGACTTGTTAGAGCTGTAATCGGGCCTAAAAAGTTGGCCTCGAACCCACCTGAACCAGAGAGAGTTCAAGAGTATATTTGGATTGGCAGCTTATTATAGTGCGAACCGATTAAACCCCACATTTTTCACTAGAATAGTGCATTTATTCTTCAGCATTTTCTGTGAGTTTTTCTGAGAGGAGTGGGTCTTTACCATCATTACATGCTGTGTGCCGGTAACATTTTGACAGGTAGATTGGGAATAATGCAGCGCTTTAACATAAATTATCGCGCTAAAGAGGCTGACGGGTTCGGGAAAAGATCTTCAGCTCTAGTGCGCGGTAATGGCTCGTGGTGTTCGACCATTGGTTTCAGTCTTTGCCGTCCTGCCTCGGCTCTTTTTATGTTCAGCTTAACAAGTTTTGCACAGCTGTAACAAAGCAGCTGGTTGCTGCGCTCCTTGTCCTGAATCATCCAGATCAAATCTTGTATTTATTTTTTATTTTTTTTGGAGCTTCACAGAGAGGAAACAAATGCAAAAAAAACACACCAAATCCACACACTCAAAACAAGCAAAATAAGTAAAGAAAAATATACAAATATTTTCCACTGTGCTACACTCAATACATTAGTTAGTTATATTCTCAATGTTTACAGAGCGGTCCATGCAAAGGTTTCAGTTAAACTATAGAAGAGACTAAAGGATTAGTGCGTGTCTGACAGGGTGGGGGGCGTGGCATCACGATGGTGGCTTTCCATCGTGATGTTGGTCAACCATCACGATGGACGATGACATCGTTCATCGGCACAACCCTACTTGCCGTTATTCAAATTCCAGGTTTTTAGGATCTTTCACCTCTGGAATATTGCTAAAATTAGAAACATCCTGTCCAGGATTGATGCTGAGAAACCAATGCATTTGTTACTTCAAGGCTGGCATGCTCTAACTCATTCTTTTCAGGAAGTCCACAAAATGCAATGAAAAGCATTCAGTTGATCTAAAATGTAGCAAGAGTTGTGAAACTTCTGATGAATATTAAAAAGAGATCACAGTTTTCCCGTTTTAGCTTCTCTTCATTGGTTCATTGGTTCTCACTGGTTTTTTGCTATTATTTCAGCAGTTAACTTTGTTTTTTCTCTCAATAGAAGTTACACTTTGTCTGATATCCTGCTCAACTACAACGTCCTGATGGATGGGGTCATCTACTGAGATGATGTCCCTACTAACAGAACATCCTCCATGTCCTGTTATTAACTTTCTAAATTCTTTAATATAGAAAGTACTCTTACATTTGTTGCTTTTGTTATTTCTGTGTCTCTTCTCTGTCTTCTCAAACCCCCTGTCAGTCGTGACAGATGACTACTCGTACTGAGCCAGGTTCTGATGTTTCTTCCTGTTGAAGGAGAGTTTTTCCTCTCAACTATTGCTACATGCTTGCTCAGTATGAGGGAATGCTGAGAGGATTGCTGTGGTTGGAAAGTCTGCATCAACGGGGCACAACTGCCAGTCAATGACTGGATGCAATCTGGTGGGATTTCTTAAACAGAAAACTTTAGCACTGACTTAAATGTCTGTATGATTGTATTGAAATTACTTTTCCAGTAAAATGCCTTGAGATCATATCTGTTGTAAATTGGTGCAACCCCCAGAATTTTCCCTTTAACATTTTCAACATTTTCTTTTTTACATCTGATTCACAGTTTGGGTCAGATGATACATGGGTGTTGCAACAGAAAGATTATGGAAAACAAAACATCAAAACTTCTTATAGATAAAGTCCCCATGTCCTTTTTTGTATCAACATTTTGTATAACATAGATTGTTATGCACATGGAATTGTACATCCTGTGAAGAACTACTCATCAAACACAAGTCTGAGCTTAAATAAATGCTCAGCCGTAGAATAAAACTCACTCAGTCGACACAAAATCAGCAACGGTTAAAAGCAAGAATACTTAACAGGTGGCATGTGTTTACACTGCTGGGAAACACACTCACATCTTATCATAATAGTCAATTAAGCTTGACTATGGGAAGCCTGGCTGAAATTGAGACCCCTGCCAAAACTCAGAAAGCTGTGTCTAATGTCAAAGGACCTTAATTGGATGCCCCTCTGTGGATGAATAGGCACATTCAAACATCAAATTAAGAAGGGTGCGACTCAGTGCTATGAATAAACTGCACCTTGTTCAGAGTAATGCTTAGTAGATGCACACCACCTCCCCAGCTGCAATTGCAAAGCTTATTCAGAGAGGTAACTAATTACTAAGGAGAGTTGTCCTTTATAAAGTTGAGTTTGGACCCCCGACTGCGATGCAATTTATCCAGAAGCCCCCGGTTACAAAGGGGTTGATGAGTGAGCTTTACGTACAAACAGTATGTTGTTTAATTGTTACCGCTGTGCCAATTAGCATTGAATGTATACTCATCTTTCTCACTTAGCCTACAAAACCCCATTTAATTTAAAGCTTGACTGCTACGTTGCCTTGAAAACGTGTTCATACCCCCTGAACTTTTACATATTGTCTCGATTTAACCACAAAACTTCAATGTATTTGTAACATCATGGGAGCCCACAAATTAGACTTCTTTCACACATAAACACACATTTTACATTGTGACTACAGCTGTTAAAAAGGACCTCAGAAGTCTAGTTTACCTTGTTGCTTCAATTAATAATTATGTCATTGCATGGGACATATACTTAGTCAGTGATGTCCAAGGTCAGTCCTCAAGGGCCAGTGTCCTGCATGTTTTTAATGTTATCCTGATTTAACTCAGTGCATAATCTAGGGGTCATTAGCAGACTCATAAATTGATGATATGGTGATGAGTTTATTTAAATGTCCTAATCAGTAGTCTTTAGCAAAGGACACATTCATAACATGCCATCAGTGTTGCAACAGTTACACTGAAAAAGTAAACTGATTATTGACTACTGATTACTCCTTCAAAAAGTACTTTAACTTAGTTACTTTACTGATTATTTTATTTTAAAAGTACGTTAGATTACAAGGTACTTTATCTGTTACTTTCAGCAGCTGCCAATAAAGCTCCCCACTGCCTCAACATAAACACAATAACCAGTTTTCCCAATACTCACTTTATTGGTAACGCGTAACACTGGTAACATGCTGCTAAGTGATGCGTTACTGGAATCACTGCATGCCATTAAAAAGCCTTTAAGGTCGAAAGTTGCTCACGCCTGGGTTAGGTGGACAACCATGTCTAGGTAGATTTTTAATTGTGCTATGGCTTACATTTCCAGATGATTAAATGAACTGTATTATGCTAGATGTTGAGAGATTTGTTGGCAATAATAGGTCAGTTATAGTATCTTTAATTTAGACGTATCAAAGTAAAGGGGCGTAATACATACATGTCATGTAGAACATTCACAGGATAAGAAAACTTATGCAAGATACAAACGAAATAAATGCTGTATAATTGTTTTACAGGAAACACTGGTGGTAAATTTAAATTAAGTTTAGAAAGAAAAAAGGCATAAATATGAAAACAAAAAAGAGTTCTATAGAACATTGTAAATTGTATATTTAAAACTTGAAGAAAATAAGGATAACTGAAATCAGAAGGCAAAGAAGAAACAGAAAGAGAAAACAGAAAGAAAAAGGCCCCATCTGGCTTATGAATCAGAGATAAGGTGGATGAACGGCACGACAACCTTGGCTTATCTCTGAACAAACATGCTTCTTTTTCTGAAATCCACAGGAATGGAGACACAAACAAAAACCCAAAGTAAGAGCTTCTACACTCCACTGTGCGTACAATGAGTTTAGACTGTGTGGGTCTAATTATTTTGGCCTTGGTCCACGTTGTCCATCAGAAACACTGAAAGAGGAACATTATCTGACGGTAATACCTGGGCTTCCATCAGTAAGGCTCTGTGTGTTTAGTTTTCCGTTTGAGTCTTCTGCTCTGTGTGTGGCTTGGTGGCTAAGAAAACGAGTCAGGATGAGGGAAATGTAAACCATGAAGTAATCAAATCTGTTGAAGGAGCTGGCATTGTTCAGCGCAGTAGAGATAAGTGAACGAGTTGTGTTCATATCATTTTTTTGTGCTGGTTATGCCACGCTCCCACTGAGGTAAAGCTGAAATTGAAATCTGTGTTTGTGAAATACATTTTTTTAATTAAACGCGTAAAGCTGCTTTGTCCCCTGTTTTACAAGTGCTGAACAGAACATTGTGCCGATGAGTCTGTGAATGACGAGAGTGAATTGGTGAAATGTAAATATGTTTACCTAACTGCTCTGAAAATGGATTCAAACGTTACGATATGGTGACCAGCTGTTCTCTTTTCCCTGGAGATGTCCACTTTTCACGTGCTGTCTGGGGCGTCATAGATTGTTAAAAATGTCTGGGTTTGCATCGTTCTTAACTGTTGCACTGCATGCAATACCTTTCTTTCATCTTATTTCCTCCCTGATCTGCGGTTTAGTGGATGGTTCTGATCTGTTCATAGATGGATTAAACGGTGGGATGTGTGCTGCACTGTCGCGCTGCACTGCTGCATAACAGCCCAGCACTGTGGCTGTTTACAAGATGTCAAAGCACAAGTGTAGCTTTATGGACAAATATAGCCAATAAAGCTATATAGTGTTTCTGTGTGACACAAAATGGCTCCATGTGATCCAGTAGGACACAAGGACAAAAAAAGGAATATTAACGAAGTGAAAACGGATATTTCATCTATAATTTTTCTACGGGGGATGAGTATGAACACTTAATGGTTCATTCACACCGCAGGCTTTATCAGCGTCAGGCAAAGCTCACAAAGCATCTAGTTTGACGCTTCTATGTTGAAGCTTGCAAAGTCTGCAAAGTCTGCCACTTCTGAGCAAAAAAGAGCACATGGGCGGGGCTTCTTCTGTTGCTGTACGTTCTGAACTATGGCAGATAGTATTGAGAGAGTGGCTTGGCTTTATTTGCTAAATATAAAGGTATAAGGTTCTCTATTCCTCCCTAAGAGTGCCTGTCCATCTGTCTTCGGTAAGAGTTATTTACAATTTTTTAAATCTGCGTTATCGAGACTTTAAATGTAGGTTTTTCCTGCTCCCGCTACATTCAAAATACGTGTAGTGACATCGCTACATTTATAAGCTCTGATTGGTTAACGCGCCGCTTCAGGGCTGTCAGCACCTTTAAAAGTTAAACTAGCTGAACTTTTACGCTGCTGGCTTAATGAGATTTGAAGCTTGGAAAGCAGGAAAAGATTGAAAAGTTGACGGAGCCAAAGCTCACAAAGCACCGTAGAAACCGTGACGCTCCTCCAACGGCCTCCGCCATAGACTTAACATGCAATATTGACTTCGCTGATGCTGACAAAGCCTGCGGTGTGAATGAACCATAAGACTTGAGTAGTAACTTTTTTATTGTATTTGTGAGACTGTTCCTTATTACTTTAAATATAAGAATAAGAATACTTGTTAGAGTATTGTGTCAGATCTTTGTTTAATTTTAATCCAGTATGGCTTAAAAAGTGAACTATTATTGTTACAGTTAAATTTGGAACGGTAATTAATTCTGTTATTAAATAATTTACAGAGACTTGAATTTTTCTATTAGTGAAAGCCTATTTGAAGTTTGTTACTTAAAGGCACAGTGTGTAATTTTCGGCCAGTAGGGGGCAGTGCATACCTGAATTATCACAAGCATGCGGTATCTGTGTCTTCGAGTAAGAAACTCAACAACGGAGGTCCAACTAGTGCTGTTTTCAAAGGCTCAATTCCCTGAGAATTATCTATTTGCAGCAACATGACAAGCATATCAGTGTCTCTTCATCACTTGGAAGTAGCGAAGAGGTAAAAATATATATATATGGTGAACATATTTTGCATTTTGAGGGGAAATCAATGTTTTAATAGCGGGCTTGTTCCGTGCGCTTTGTTCGTCCGGGCTCTTGTAGAAGTAAAGACCTCATCTAATATGGCTTTCCCCTGAAAAGAGGACCCGCGCCAAATTATTTTAAAACTGATTTTTAAAGTCATATTTTACAATATCGCCAATACTTTGCAATTAATGTGCTTTACGTAATTATTATTACATAATATTTTAATGGCTATTTTCAAAGATGTACTGCAAAAACTACACACTGTCACTTTAAGTGTCCATTCACACCAAAATGGAGAATGCAAGCTTTAAATATGTTAAAATCTAAAGTCTTAATGACTGGGTCATGTGTCCTTTTTTTTAACCAAAATATGGTCAGTGATCAAAATCCTACAATTACTGGAAACCAAGTTCAATATTGCTGTCAGATAATAGCAAAGCACTCACTGGATTACAAACATGCAGTTCCAAAAAAAAAAAAAAAAACTCATTGTTGGAGACTTAGCACTTATATTGATGGGATTTCATCAATACCCCTTCTGTTATCTTTTATAACAACACAAGAAAAAAAAAAAGTTTCTAGTTTTGTTTTTTTTTCAGATCACAAGTCTGTTGCTTGGATAGTTCTTACATGTTTTCCAACTCACACTCAAGGGGTGTTACTGCGGAACATTTATATTTAAATAGAGTATACCTGGAGGTGTGATGATGATCCAATCAGCTTAGAAGAAAGAAATACACTTGATACCTGGTTTCACAGGAGCAAGGCTAGTAATGATTTTAAAGATAACTTTAGGAAAGCTACGTTTGTTTAAATTACTTTGGAGTCAAACCACAAACCAAAAACTAATAATAAATGTCTTATCAATGTAGAACAATTTTTGACAAGCTCATAAACTGAACATTTTCTGTTTTTAACGGGCCGTTTTGACATCAGTTTAGATTCCGGTTGAGTGTGGCATTTTTTAAAAGTTCATATGTTTCCTTGGTTTGATACACTCTTACATTGCGTTTCAAAAAGGAACTAAAGTGCCTGGAAAGTGTCATAAAGTTTCAAAATTTACTTGTTTGGGGTGCTTCCAATTATGGTCAGCAGCTCATCCAATTGGAAACTGGCATGTTGTTTTGTACTTAAGTTGAATGCGTCAGTAAATGTTGGAGAAAAAGACATTCTGACATAATGCAGTGATTACACAGATGGTAATTGAAATGTTAAAGTTTACATACAATACCACTGACACTCTTTGATTCACTCTCTTTTGTTAGAAGATTTTATTTTCCTCTGCAGGCAACCCACTCTAGGCTTCATCTGCAAGTGAACCATGATCAACATTTCCACCACAGTTAGCAAGGTTGGTCAGCAATAGAGTATGAATGATCTTTCAAAGCTCTCCAAACTTGGAAGCAGATAATATGAGGCAAAAAACTCTGGTCCATTTACAAAGGGACTCTGGTGTAAAATAACTATTATTTCAAGGTAGAATAAATGCTTCTTAAGTCATAGAATCTGGCTTTGGTTTGGTTAATTAAACTGGGGCCGCCACGATTCTTCACAACAATGTCAACAAGTAAAATTGTCGACAAAAAATTCATTATTCGAAATTGTTTAATTTCTAAAGATTTGTTTTTCTCATTCCCACAGTCCAAAAACACGACTGTCAGGTTAATTGATCACTCTAAATTGTCCTTAGGTGTGGGTGTGTGTGTGCATGGTTGTTTGTCCTGTCTGTCTCTATATGGCCCTGTGATGGACTGGCGACCTGTCCAGGGTGTACCCCGCCCGTTGACTACTGGAGATAGGCACCAGCCCCCCCGCAACCCCTGGAGGATTAAGCGGTTCAGAAAATGGATGGATGTTTTTCTCTTAAAACAGTCGCTGTCCCTTTATCTGCTCCCTTTCTGCCCCTCACGCACATGCACAGTTGTGGCAATCAGGCTCCGCTGCAGCTTAGAAAAGCTTTAACAGCAGTGAGCTGACAACACAGCTCTAACGTTCTAGAGAGCTTTATTAAATAAAAAGAGAAGCCTGTGAAATGGAAAATTCACAAGGTAGAAGCTGCTTTCCACGGCAGTACAGCAGAGTTGTTTGAGCATCTTAAAGGGAAGCCTGCAGTGGCTAACAAACATGGACAGTAGCCTCTATTAGCTAGTTAGTCTGTTAGCTGCTAACATTAGCATCAACTGTAAACCGATTTTCTCCTTTCTATCCGACATGTTGGCTTTTTACCTTCGCTCCTAGGTATCCAGGGGTATTCATAAATTGATGAAAATGTCCAGATTTTGTTATATGACGTCTTCTACAGCCTGAGCTGCTGCTTAGAGGCTTGTTCTGATCCGTTTATACACAGACAGGTCATCAAGGTTCAGGTCTCGCAACAAAAAACTGCTGCTTATTATTCTTATTGTATCAAAATACTTATTTTGTCAGAATTTAATGTTTACTCTGACTCTAGCTGTTAAATGGCTATGGCTGTGGCAGTGGCGTGTCTAGAGGGTAGCCTGGGGTGGCACTTGCCACCCCTAGAATCCAATAGGCCACCCCGGGTCAACCACCTGACTGTCTGATGTTTTAGCTCAATGCTTTAGAACACAGTTAGTTTCAGCAATAAACCATATTAGTATTGTGAGTGTGCATGTTCACAAATGTGGCTTGTACCCCTGGTCACGTCTTTTGGAACCCAAAAAAACCCCCGGCTAGATTGTAAACAGCATATGCATGCGTATGTTTTCGTTAATACAGAGCCTATTACAGCTTCTTAAAGGCTGTTTTTGGCGGAACTTTCAAGTATATGTGGTAGTCATTGTGTTGTGATTGGCTGCAGAAATGGTAGTTACCAAATGAAACGGTGGATTATGCAAAACAAACCCGTGTATGAATGATACCGACCCTTGTAATGAACCACCATTTATTTTATATACATTACATACAGAAAAAAAGGGTCCGGATGGACGTGCGAGGTGGATAAACAAGGTAAGAAATGTGTGATTAAACATGTTAATTGCTCAATATTTATGTTGATCGTCTAAATCTAACAGTTTTCGTTTTGGTAGCATAGTCATTAGCATGCAGGCTTCACATAGCCTATTACTGGAAGTTTATGTGAAGGATTACTGTTTAGAGTTCTCAGCCTTATTAAGTCTGACTGCTTCTAACAATTAAAAATCCTATTCAAAAATACAAATTGTAAGAGTTTAAAAGCACGACGGAAGCTAATAAGCTACATGGTAACTGCTAGCCATAGCACGTATATTTAACAAGCAAGCAATACCTGCGATAGAATACGGCACATCTTGACTCCATGAGCTCCAGCCATCTAACAGCGTTTATAGGTCCAGGATTGTCACTCCATGGAATGTCAGCAATCCTGGTATAATAAGCCTTTAATACGCCACTTTCCTCTTTTTTCATCAAAAACAAGCAGTAGTTTCTGCACTGTAGCAACACACTCTGGTGCACTTACTTCTTCCTTATGCTTTGCGGGCACAGGCAGTCCTCTACGGCAAATATGTGTTTTTAGTTTTTTCGACTTTCCACCATTCAAAAACATCAATTTTGCAACTTTCGCTATCTATATGTATGTTCACTTATGGCAGTTTGGGGTCCAAAACCCCAGAATGCAGTGCGCGCATCGTAATACAGATATGGCTTATTGTTTTAAGAGAGGGAAGAATGTCTGTGTTATTTTAAAACATTTATCAGAAGGCAGGCATGGGACATACATATAGTTTTTTTTTTTACTGCTGATCCTTGAATTACCTCTGCCACCCAGCAGAACTAGCTGCCCCTCCTGTACCCCCCCTAAAAAAAAAATGCCACTGGGCTCTGGGCAGGAAGGATCTTTCTGTAAGGATCATTCAGTAGTTTTGACCACTTCTGACTGAAGAGGCTGTTGTAATACTTGATAGCTACAACATTACCAGTGGTGATGGTAATTTCACTACGCTTAGCACATGTAATTTATCTGCTGTATCACTAATTTAAATGAGCTATCACCTTAAAAAATCACTATTTTAGGTAATAGGTTACACTTTGATGTAATACGCAAATATTAGAGCATTCTTGCTCATGCAATGACATGAATTTTACGCTTGATCCGAGTAGTCGGCTAATTGGCAAAATAATTAGCGTTTAGTCGATTATCAAAATAATAATTTGAGGCCATTCTAAATTAAACTAAGGTGTTGCATTAGCTGAATAACGTCTGTATTTGATCACTTTTTAAAAACGGTTACAGAGAACATTTTAAACCCATCATTCATTTTGATGGATTGCAATTCACACCCCTGACCACTTGGTGGAGACCCGTGGAATTTTCTAAGTTTATGCAGATAGTTCAGGTAACTGGATCAAATTAAAAAAGATTCCCATGAGATCATCATAGTCAACGCAACAATGACAGCAGAAAGAAGAGTTATGGAGACTTTGGAGCACATCTGTGACTAATAGGCTTTTCTGAAGTGATCAGAAAAGCCCAGTAGAATGTTTGACAGCACAATGTGGATTTTCTGGTCAGTTTGTATCAATTTGTTATTAATTAAAATGTATTAAAATTGAATAGTACTGAATTTATCACTATCATTTTAAAAATTGACAGGCAAAAATAGATGAGGATTTTTTTTAATCCCACACTCAAAATTACTGACAATCACAAATTTTACTGCAACCTCTGATTTAATTGTGGTATTTTAGATCTTAAGATAAACAACTGTTCTCTATATTTATATAAAAACTTGTAAAAGTTTTGTGCTGAAAGGAGGATTTGAAGCAGATGCTAACTTAAACTTCAATAGAGCCTAGCAATTGATCATAGTCCTCAAAAATCATTTCTAGCTCATCAACCCAAAAATGCTAAGATAAAAAGTTCAAAACTAGTGAGAGCTTCTTCAATCACTCTGCAACCAAGCCGGAGTCGGATATTTAGATGTAGACTCCCAAAAATTGATACAGGCTGTTAAGCTTCACCGCATACATTCTCAACCAAGGCTCATAATATTAGCTTGGGGAAAAACAGCCACTAGAAAGCTCGTCATGACAGGCACAATATTGGGGGGGATTTCAGTACCACAAGATACTGTGCCACGTGCCACTTAATCTTGTCACACCCCCAATATAGACAGAGCTACAAAAAAATGAACTGCACGCTAAAAAAGCAATATTGACGTTACATTCTTCTCGCTTAACATGTAGTGTATGTAATTATATTTCACTGAGGTGCAGTTTTTGCCTGAAGCAGGGGTGTTCAAGCGGTGAAGAAAAATCTAAGCTAAATATCAAAGCATGATTTTCTTGTCTGTCTGTACTCCAACCAACAACCGGTGGTCAATAAAATGGATCATGAGTGCAACAACATACTGAATAAAAGAGGCTTAAATGAACTTCACAGGATGACGGAACACAGCCTTAACAACACAAAACAATCACTGCTTCTGGGTGTTTTTTGCAGTCACTTGGAGGCATTCCTAAGAGTGACTAGAGCAGGGGTCTCCAAATCCAGGCATTAAGGGCCGGTGCCCTACCAGTTTTAGATTTGTCTCTGCTCCAAAACCGCAGATTCAAACTGTCCAACTTCCTCCTCACCGAGACAAAGTTCTGCAGAGGCTGGCTATAATGAGCAATCATTTGATTCCTCTGTGTTGAACCAGAGAAAGAACTTAAAATGCTGGATCCTTTGGCTCTGTTTTGTGGAGATTTTCCTGTACTTGTATAGCACTTTATTTAGTCCTCAGGACTGGAAAGTGCCTCACACTACATTCAGTCATCCACCCATTCATACACACATTCACATACTGCTGATTTTATGCAACATTGTAGGCTACTCAGGCACACTGACAGTGCACACAGAAGCAAGGTTGTCGAACAGTTGACACTTACCACACCAGACCCTTTGACCAATACCAGTGGGTGAAGTATCCTGAGCACAATGGACACAAAGGCATCTTGGACACAACAACCAAGATGGACTGAGCGGAAATTTTAACTGGCTACTGGACAAGCTCGTACCTCCTGCGCCAAGGCCAACCTGAAAGATGACTTCCCTGAAGGAGGAGAAGGATGTCTGGGTTTCCCTTCAGGACTTCTTACCCATAAACCTAATCTCAGATAAGTGAAATATGTCAACTGGATGGAAATATTGATTGGCAGATTTAGCATAGCAAAAAAAGCATTAAACTCATCTTATATGATGCATTCACTTTTAACATATACTGAAAATATTTTCATTCAAATAATTTTTTTTTGTGACTTCACTCATCAAGCTAATGCAGTTAAAGCTAGCTTGTCAACCTTGTGGGCCCATCTCCTTTATCACCAAACAAATGATAAGTTAATAGCCAACCTCAGCAGCCTGATAGATGAGCCCAAGCACAGTATTCTGGAGGCAATAGTCAGGCCAGTATCTAAATGATAAAGACATCAATTATATGGTGCCGAAGATTTCACCTTTATCAATTCCAGTGCATGCAAGATAGCCTGAGTCTGTGAAGGTTAAATATCACAGATGAACGAGAGTCAATACATCAGCACTGATAGTGGGCTTACTGTTGCTTGCCATTACCATGGAAACAATGTTTTCCCACTACCTCCTGTGGTGAGGTATCCAGTTTTTTTTCCCCTCTCTTATTTTCTGTAGTTTCTCAAGGGCATATTCTTAGGATTGGCAGTATAAAAGATAAAAAGAAAAAGTAGTGTGGAGCTTGTGCACTTTGTCATGATTTATTCAACGGCAGACTATTCCAGGTCAAAGGAAGTACATTCTCATGATATGCTCTACTTTCATGGGTGGTCTTTGCCATGGACTTGATTTAATTTAGAAGCCCTGACAATGAATATTGGTGTACATGTTTGCAGTGCATGCTCCTAAGTATGTTGATTGCTTTCATAAATATAAAAATATAAAATGTATATATTTTTTTCTTTTTTTATACAACCATTGTGACCGAGACATGGACAAAGCTGTTGAGAGACTCCCCGCCATCCTTGAAAACAGCAGAGAGTTCGCAGCTGAGCCAGAAGAGGTATGTCTCGCTCTCCGTCCGACTGGGGCTGAAATTGTAAGGTTACCTGAATTAAAAAAGGCTGTGTTAGCTAGACAGCTGAAATTTGTCAGATTATTAAATTGAAATTGAAGGCCACTGATGCCGCGAAGCTGAAGGGAAACTTGCCAAAGCCTGACCAGTGCATGAAAGACGTGCCATCTAGTGACACTGATGAAGACACCGCTGGGGTAAGCGCTGAATATTTAACTGCGATAACCAAGCTTTGTAAAGCAATAGTCAAAGAGTTTCCTACCAAGCCGAACATAACTCAGTTGCATGCCATGAAACAAAAACCAAACAAGGGAGCAGATGACTTTCCCCTCAGATTAGGAGAGAAGTTTGAGAGATACAGCTGACTTGCAAAACCGGAAGAGATTAAAGGGTCAACGTACAAATCTATACTGTGTTATGAGATAGGGGCTGCCATGCTGCCTGAGCTACGAAACGAGGTCATGGACAAATATATTGGAATGGACCTGATTTCTCAGCAACGTCCTGCAAACGTATTAGGCAAAGACCTGATGTGCAAGCTCAATATTGCTCTTTTTTCATCAGCACAAGGCATCCAAGTTGTTCCTGCACAGGAGACCAAATCCTGACGGCAGTGCAACACACCCCTCAGGAACTTGGACACGAATATGAATGCAAGCTGGTAGCAGGTACCACCGCAAAATCCCTCCTCAAATCGGCTCAGAACCTGGTAAGTCCAGCTTTGTTTTTTATGCCAGAGGAGGACCTACATTGCACATCACATATTTTAGCAGGGCCAGACATAGATTATGAGCAGACATGGTTTACCACTGACACAGACACTTTGAAAATAACCTGCGCTTAATGTGTGCCTTACACCTGAACAACAAACGCTCTACCGATCTACCGAACATGAACCATACATCCCTTTCTCTAAACTGGCTGGTGTAGAGTTAAAAAACACTAACACAGGAGTGACTGAAATATGACCTAAGTAAATAAATAAGGAATGACCAGAAAACAAGAGAAACGCAAAGTACAGGGACCAGAGGGGAAAAAAAGGAAAAGAGGAGAAAATGTAGTGGAAAGAAAAAACATATAAATACTACATAGAAGGAAACTCATATAATAAATGCTTAATGATCCTAGTAGTAAAATCAAAAGGTAAAATTAATAGGGAAATGAAATAATTGAAACTCAAATCACAAACACCTAAGAATCTTCACATTTTTATTAGGTTACACCTGCAGTAGTGAAAAAACTGGACTTTCCTCAGTGGGATTTTCAGACATCCTTCATTTAAGGATATGTGCAATGAAGAAAACATATTTTCAAAAATTGCTCTTACAAAACACAGCTGCATGAAAAGAAACCGTCGACAAACATGACCAATTATTGCCAAAAAGTGTGTGTCCAAAGCAAACTAGTCAAAATATGGCATTTTCACACGTGTGAAGCGGAAATATGTAACTTGTGGGGGGACCCTGACCGGGACCTCTTTAGCAGTCTGCTGGTCATCTCCTCCTCCTCCCTCCCTCCCTCAATCTCTTTCCAGTGGACTCTGGTCTCTGAGCTGACCACGTTAAATATTCGGCCTCACTTCAGACGGATCTGGGACCGCTCATGCGAGGAAAGACCCAGTCGAGCCACGGTGAAAGGATCCAGAACCTGGGAGCGGAGCACCATCTCCATCGAGCCGAGCATGTGCGAGCGTAGCTACCGGGTGGACTATGGTCTCTGTGCTGATGGAGGTCTGCGCGGACTACATGCTTGGCCTGGCCTCCGGTGTAGCTGGGACCGCTGCAGTGGGAGTTTGAAGAGCTACCAGTCAAGCTGTGGCAGAGGAAACCATAAGCACCCCGGCTCCTCGTGCAGTTGGTGCTGCAAAAGTCCAAGCTTTGTCTGCTGACACACCAACTACTAAGCGGGGCCTTTTGCGGCCAAAACCTATTGAGAGCATTCCTGTCTAAATAGTTTAACATCTTTATAATGTTGATTTTTTTTATTCCTGTCTCTGTATAGAAAACAACTGGTGTCATGCAGCTCGGGGTGATTAGCCAAGGTGTTTAGCAGTAGTTCCTCCATGTCCTGCTGATGCTGTGATTCCATTCACTCAGTCACAGCATCACTGACACCCTGTTCCCCGATTGACTGTCGCGGAGCGACTTGAAGCTGGAGTTTGCGATAAGCTCAAATGCACAAAATGCATCATATAAAATGCAGCGCAAATACATGTTTAAGTGTAGATAGCTGGCAGCACAACTCCATCCACAGCCTACAATGTATGGACATGCTTTACAGAAAAATCTCTATTTCATTACAAAATCATGCTGCATTACTGTCCCTCTATCATCCAAACCCAGACATCATCAAACATCTTTTACAGTTTTTGATGATGAAATAAAAAGCTTGGGGGCTCGCTGCCTCACCGTGTGTCAAAAACTGACCTCTGCAAAATAAATAAAGCACTGCATTTTTTATTTATTTATTTTCTTTACTAAATGAAGGTATTGAGGGCAGAAAAAGTGACATTTTGAGAACCTTCACACACAGTGGGAGATGACTAGCAATAATCCTTGTGCTTGATGGTAACTCACTGTCCTCAAGGTTGTTTCCATGAAAAAATGAGACCATTTAATTCTCTTTTACAGGACCACAAATGGAGGAAATAAGATGCTATGAATACATAAGGAATGCTGCAAATGGAGGTAACACAATGGCAGTTGTGGCCTTGATAAATGGCCTTTTTACTAGGGCGGACACCACTGAAACTACTAGAAACATGATGAGAAAAGGTAGTATTCCTGTTAAGTTACAAAAAGCATAGTTTGAATAATGAAAGAATTTTAGGCAGATAAGTATTAAATGTTTGACTGAAAGAAGGGACAGCTAATGATGAATTCATAAAAAATACGAAAAAATTGAAAAACCTTGATAGCCCAGCTGTATACCTGATAGCAACAATATTCTCATATGCTAGGATTGCACATCAGAAGCTGTAAAAGGTTACGGAAAGAGCACCACTCATATCTGACTGGCTCAACAATCATCCTTTAACATGATCCCTGGACGGCTGCTCCCTTTAAAGGGCTATGGATGGTCTTGTCACAGAGAAGACTTCCCTTTTAGTCTCACATGGCTCCAACAAAAGATTGGAAATCCATGCCAAGTGTGAAATAGCTCATCACAGCACATCGTTGTATGAGGTAGTTATGTGAAACATTGGGAGAAATAAAGCAGTGAAATGAATGGTTTGAGGCAATATTATTAGATTTCTTGCTTTTTGAAAATTATTGACTTCCATCTGACACAATACTCGCTAATTTGTCACTGCAATATGACACATACAAAAATGTTTATTAATTCAGAGTGAAATGCCATGGAACTGACTTAAATTTAATTTTACCTATTCTTTTCTCATTATCCTATTCTCATTGTATAAATCAGAACTTTCACAGTGTTTTATTTTAAACTTCATCAGTGTATATCTCACAATAATTATATTTACATATCTTTCAGAAATTGAAATTATTCAAAATATCAGGGAACCAAAAAATAAATAAAAAATAAAAAGCAATCGTTGGGCAACTGAGCATACAGCCAAAAGTTGAGAATATGTTGAGTTTAGAAACACATATTTGAGCATCAGGGACAATTCCAGATACAAATAATGATTTTCAATGCCTCCAGATTAGTTTGAGATAATAAAATGATAATATATATATACATATATATATATACACACACATATATATATGTATATATATTGATTCAGCTGGAGAAGAAAGTGGATATTTCTTTAAATACTGTCTGACAGCAGTAGCTAAGAGACTTAACACTTAACAAACCAGCACCGTATCCAGATATTTAAAGGAGCTCTGAGATGAACCCAGTTAGTCTGTAAGTCATCACATTTGTAATTAGGTATTGAAACAATTCAATAGTTTTTTCCACTTTGTTATGTACAAAAGTATGTGTCGTATTTCTAATTTAGCAAGCCAAGCAGGGATGTGCAAGTCTCATTAAGCCTGTATATAGTACAATGGCAAAAATGTTTATGAAATTAAATGTGATAAAAATGAACATCAAAATTAGTCAAAGTTTGACTGTAACCCCATAACCAAAGCAATATGTCTGCCCCTACTTCTATTATAATATATGTCTGATTTCATAATATGGGACATTTCATTTTTTGTTCTAATTGTGGTACTCATGCCAAATGTTCAAACTACTGTTTACATAATAGGTTCCTAATACATAGAAAATGTTCAAAGTATGGCTAACTTTTTTAATCTTTTTTTTAAGATAAGAATATTATCTAAAATCATTCTCAGATATTTAAATCTGTCAATATTTGATTTTGTTTTCTTACATAACAGCTACAGTAGAGTCAGGTTGTGTTTTTGTTTGCTTGAGAGAAACATTACTCCTGTTATTCCCACAGTGTGACAAGAGTCAACTACCTTGGCTGCCACTTGTTCTCGGTCCTTTGCATGTACTCTATGTGAATGGCAGTCTCAATCAATCAAGGCTACATTTGGAAATAAAATTCATATCCACAAATGTGAGGTCATTGGTCTATAGTAAAGGGTTTGGGCTAATTTTGTAACCATGCGCAGTAGCCGTTTTCGGCAGGGGCAGGCCAGCCAGCTGCCCAGGGCAGCAATTTTTGTTAATGACACTAGGGGAGCGCACAAGCTCTTGAAAAAAAAAATCAATCTGCGCCACTACATAGTTTTCTATTATATGTCACTGTGTCTGGTAACTGCCGCCCCTGCAATTGCAGGCGCTCTGGTTGGCTGAGAGCATGACGGTGCGCTAAAGCTGATGGGAAGAAGAGCAAGAGGAGGGTTGCAGAGGACAGTTCACATCTTGGTCTCTCCAGAATTAAACAGACGGGAGCGGAATCCAGTGTCGGTATAAAATGGTCAAAGTTCGTCACACCTTGACGTTCTTCCATGTAATGCACTGGGCACACATAGCTGCCTTTTTAAGCAGCCACGGGAAGCAGAAAATAAGGTCCTGTCCCACAAAGACCACATCTGCAAAATAGACCCCAGCAGATCATTTAGGCCACCACAATCACAAAATTAATCATGACCATGCGGAAGTTGGAGCAGGAGATGGTGGAGACGCAGTTCAATAAGCTCCAGCCCACGATCCCTTTCAGCGACCTTGAGAGTCTTAAAAGGCGCTTACAAATAAAATGTATTATTATTATTATTATTATTATTATTATTATTATTATTATTATTATTATTATTATTATTATTATCATTTGGCACTCTCCCCCACTGAATTCAGGTTCTTCCTCTGAATTCAGGGTCTTGCCCTTCAGTTTCGTCCAGATCATTCTGCAGATGAACCTGTAGCAGAACCGGAGCACGGCTGCAGGAACGAGGAAGATCCTGGGTGTGCTCCTGGTGAAGTAGTCGCGCAAAAGCGTTCTCAGCAGTCGTAGGAAGTCAACCCGGGCCACAGGGAGGTAATGAAGTACATAGTACCAGTCTCAATACCAATCCTTGTAGCACTCTGTTGTTTAGTTCACCCAGTTGTGACTTTGCATCATGGGAACATACACACTTTTGTAAATCTATGATAACGTCGAAGTTCTAAATCCAAACTTGAAATAGCAAAAGTTACGGCTGAGTTATTTGTAATTTGAAACTTGACCCAAATATCTGTTCATAAAATCATGTAAATAATGCCAAAACAGCTCACTTCTAAATATATTGATGTTCAAGTGCATATGTTGTGAAAAAAAAGTTTTCTTTTATTTTCCTGCATAATAAACTTCAAAGCTCTAACACAGCAGTGAGAAGATAAAAAAAACAGTATTATTATTCATTGTGATTTTGCAAAGTGAATATATGGAGCATGGGAATCATTATGCATGCCTTATCCGTAAAATGAAACTTAATAATGTTGTTCAATGAAAGTCTAATATGGTGTTATGTAAATGATCAGGTTAATGAATATATTAATGAGGACCTATTTGAGATGTTTACCAATCAGGCAAATATCATGAATGTACTTGTTTTTAAATGAAGCCCACCTCTCATCAAGGATTCTGACATAGTTCTACAGTTATGCCTTTCACTATATTATGGACTGTACCACTCTGACCACAATGCTCTTCAGAAGATTGTTAAAAAAAACACCTCAAAATGACAAAAACACACCCACCTCTATCCATTAGTAGCATCGGGAATACCGTTATTGTTCTGCATACTGCATGCTACATGATTGGTTTAGGTATTTTATTGCTTTCTTACACTTTTAGTATAATGGTGGTATTCCTTTAATTGGATCTGCACAATAACAATATAGTTACTTCTAATCTCATACAACCAGATGGGTGAAACTTTAAGATAAAACCTCAGTGACACTTTATGTGGGTGTGTCACGCCTGATCAAAAGGCATTTGGGGTTCTGTTATATTACCAAAAAGAAAACTAGCAAAATGTTTTGAGAAATTTGCAAAAAATCATTTTTTTCTTTTTAGAATCTACCTAGTTTTGTAACATTCCTTTCTACACCTACCTTGCACAACAAGATTTGCAGCAAAAACTTCCCACTTCTAAAATCCAGTTATACCAAGGCTGTCCAGCAGCCCACATTCCAAACTGTGTGGCCTGCAGCTTATTTCCTAAAATATCTTTCTAAAGCTGGTGAAAAGTTCTTCAAAAGACTTGACAAGTGATATTTCAGTATCACAAAGATGCCTGTTAGGCGTTATAAGCAATTCTATGGAACAGTTTGTAATAGTAGCACACTATCTGTCCTGCAGCATGATTGTCAAATTAT
The DNA here is from genome assembly GCA_028564705.1 of Apricaphanius iberus. NCBI lineage: Eukaryota > Metazoa > Chordata > Actinopteri > Cyprinodontiformes > Aphaniidae > Apricaphanius > Apricaphanius iberus. The sequence continues at coordinate 975,158 of JAPXFQ010002814.1, read as the reverse complement.
TACAGGAAGAACATGCTCACTAGTTTATGCAGCATAAAACCCCCTACAAAACTAGCATAGGAAGCATAGTCTATAACTTAAAAATTCCCCATTAAGATAAGATTGAAGTACAAGATAAGTAAGCAGGTAATTAAGTCTGAGAGTGACATGAGTAGGTTATCAATGAGATGTTTAAATAAAATTTCCTAAAATGATGGTACTTTCCACAAAACCACTGTAAACAGACTAAATCGACCCTATGTAAGAAAATCCATCTACTCTATCTCCCTCTCTCTCTCTCTCTCTCTCTCTCTCTCTCTCTCTCTCTCTCTAAACCTTAGATTTCTCATTATCATTGGCCAACAGCAGTGCAAATCTTTTAGCTCCAAATGAAATCCCACTTGCTCTCTGCATCATGATTAGTTCAGTCAGCAGTCGGCAGCAGCTTGGCAGTGACGTGGCCTCTTAGAGTTGCCCATCGATCCCCAGCTTGGATCACAACATTTTAGGTCAGACGGTGCAACATTTGCCCTGGTTGCATTTGTCCATGTCTGTTGTTGAAGTAATGGTCTATGAAGAATTGGTATTGACTTGCTGGGAGATGAAACCTGCTAAGCTCCCTGGATGTTTGATGTGAGCAGAAAAAATGTGAAGTCTAGGCTGGCTCTGCATTCAGTGAAACTTTTGAAGGTATGCTACACTTTATAAAAGCTAGCACACACCACATTGTCAAAGTATTTATACCACCTAAATGGTTTCACATTTTTTCAAGTGAGCGCCACAACTTTAAGTGAAATTACGTGAAGAATGTAATGCATATCTATGAGATGGAAAAAATATAATACATTACTTTCTAATTGTTAATTTAAAATAATCAAAAAGGTTTGGTGTACATTTGTATTTAGTAGCCCTAAATTGATATTTCATTTATGTCCTAACTGGATGAAATATCACAAAGTGTAACCATAGAGATGGTGTATTCAGACTGATGAAGGTTACTTCTTTTTCTCCACAGGCCTGAAGGTTTGCACTCTTTATAAAAGGCGCAAAACGTCGCAAAAACAGGCTGCAGGTGATTTTTTTTAACTAGGCGCAGAGACAATTGTGCCTGTTAAACACACAGCAAGGTTCACACAATCCATTTAGCACGTTTGGCCTTGATGGATATGCAACGTGAGCGTTTCTGTCAGAAGACGCAAAATATTGGGAGGAGAACACGCAAATAAGTAGGCATTCCATGTTCAGTGTGATTTATCAATCATCAACGATGTGTTGTAAATAAATGAATAAATAAATGTAAATGATGTTGTAAATACTGCGTAGCAAACGAACAAGTGGTAGGCATGGAGTTACACGTATTGCTCCACCATTTTGCATGTCCTTTGACCCGGATGTTTAAGTTATGTTAGGTCTCCTGTGGTCCCATTAAACAATAACTTATCATCTTAAATGTTTAATCAGTTGTCAACAAACAATTAAAGTAATCAGTAACATCACTATGTTAAAAAAATAAAAACATTTAAAGATCTCACAACAATGCACCCAGACATATTTCTTCAGTGTGTGTGTGTGGGTGTGTGTGTGTGTGTGTGCGCGTGTGTTTGAGGGGCACTTTGTGTGATCTATTGCTGCTGTACATGTTATATATCCTTGAACAATGTCTGATCGTTTATTTTTGCTATTTTATACATCCTTGAATGATGTTTGATGTTTGAAATTTTCGTCTGTAATGTATTTATTTCTACCTGGGGACTGCAGATGCAAATTAGCCTAAGGCCAACGCTGGTGTAATGCATCAAATGTTTACATGTATGTTTTTAATTTCACATGGTCCCTTTTAAATCAAATCAAATCAGTCAATACACTTTTAAATTTATAACCTGAAATTGTTTCTCTTTAGCAGAGGTCACTCTTCTTGTATCATTCTGGGGCTTCCGCTGCATTGTGGGATAGCATGCAGGAACTTTATGCCTACTACTCCATTTCATACTGGAGATTCAGATCTACTACAGTGCTCGCATACTCCTTTTCGCCTACAACGTAGCAAGCGTATTAGGGATCTTGGGATGCAGCATGAGGGTGACCATCTACTTTCGAAGTGCTCTCTGGAGGTCCCGAGGGTATTTCCATCTTTAATCAGGGTGCCGTACTTAAATTGACTGGTGCAATGTATGCAGTAATACAGTTTTTTCTCATCTGACATCCTCCACTATTTTTAAAATGAGATTAAATGAAATTGATTCATTACAATGCCTCTAATTAAGTAGCTAAATTGTTTTAATATATAATGAATCTAGCGCACCAATTGCTTCTCACTCTGGCTATGATGCAGCGCATGGGACAGGCAGGCTGGCACACACAGCAGCAGATGAAAAGCCCTCATTGGAATACTGCTCTTTGCGCCTGTTATGAATTGTGCGCGCAAACTTAGTTGATCACCCGCAAAGGAAGGACAAGCAATTTTGCGATTTTATTTGGAATTTTGATCAATCATGCCCATGGTGTTTTGTATGTAGGACAAAGTCACTCTTTGGTCTCATCTAACTCTGACATGGCTAAAGATAAACTTGACTTTCAACAATGGCTTTCTTCCTGCCACTCTTCCATGAAGGCCAGTTTTGTGAAGTGAGCAAAAAATATTGTACTTTTAACAGCTTCGTCCACCATAGCAGTTGATTTGTGCAGCTCGTCTAGAGTTAAAATTGACCTCTTGGATGTTTCTATGATTAATGCTGCCCTTGTCCTGCCTGTCAATTTATGTGGATGTCATCTTTTAGGAGGGTTGTAGTGGTGCCGTACTTATATTTCACAAAGAAGCATGAACAGTGCTCTGTGAGATGTTAAAGGTTCAGATTGCTTCATAATAATCCTGTGTCATTGCTTGGTATAACTTCGTCCCTGAGTTGTCTGCTTTGTTTCGTTGACTTTGTGAAGTGTTTTGCTTCTTCCACTGAAGAATTCATTGAACAGCAGAATTAATTCTATTTAGTGATTAGGAAAATCTGAGGGTCACTATTTGGAATAGATTTTGTTTGGAATTATCAGTATAAGTTTTTTAAAAAGCGCATGACACACTTTATTGATTTTTACTTTTAAAGATCAAATATTTTGTTCCTTTCTCTTCACAGTTATATATTTATGTTTTCAGATCACATAACATATGAGTGCAATACATAGAAATGTGTGAGTCTAATGTGACAAAATGTTAAAGACCTTAGAGAGAATGAATATCTTCAAAGTTACAGTATTTAATGATGTATCTGACACTGTTCAGGTGAACTTTAAGGTTTCAGTCTACTAAATATTGAACTAGCTTAGTCACCGCAATGAATCTCAGCGTATTTTTTAGCTGGTCTTGCTTTCATGCTTGAGTGAAAGTTTACAATAAAGAGCCAACACACAAGTCTGATTTCCATTTTGCAATGTGTTGCAAATTTCCTGTTGGTAAGTACCTTTACATCTTTGAATCAAAATGGTGCTGACTGGGACTTTCAGAGTACAGACAAAAAAAGCCTCCATGATAAGCATTTTTATTGTACTGATCTGTCAATGATTTATATGCCCCTTCTTATATTTAGACCTTTGCATTCCTTCACTGCTTTATGCCACATATTCACTATAGTGCTGCTCGGCACACAGTGGCCCTGTCGTGGTAAAGGGACCTCAGAGGGTAACAGAGCGATTTATTGTTAGAAATGCCCCAACTGTACTGAGTTGCATACTAACCTGAGGTGGTGGGAGACCTCCTGCTCCGGGTGGACAGTCGGGTAACATGATTGACTGTTTAGGAGTGCTGCACTGGCAGGAGGGCGAGGGGTTTGACATGCTCCAGTTCCCGTTGAGGAAGATATCTGTGACTGACTGATCCACAGTTGGAGTGAACCAATCAGAGTGAGTCGGTGTACATGGTAAACCTCTGCAAGATAATTGTAAAAAAATCCTTACTATCTTTTTCTTTCAAAGATCACTATATTTAAAATATGCAACAGTAAAATGTTATTATCACATTTTCTAATTGTCTAATATGTTAATATTTTATTTCTCCTTAGTTTTTGGCTTTAGTTTAGTTCCGTTACTGTATTCATTTGGTTGTCTTTGTCCTTTTGCCTGCTTTGCTGCTCTGGATCAATTTGCCTCATCAGACCCCCATATGCCGTCATTTTGTCTCAATCTAGTTCCTTTTTCTATCAGTAAACAATGCATTCTGGTGCAACAGTGGACTCAGTACTCACAGATTCCCCTTTTACCTAATTTTTTTTGTGGAACATGACTTAAAATTATTGATTAAATTAGCCTATTTGCTTATTTTTCCAAAATATACAAAATAAAATCCAGTTTATGAATCTGAAATACCAATGCTATTAGTACTGCCTGCCGTTTGCAAATCAGCCAATCGAGAAGCAACTTTCTTTATATCGGCACTGACTGGCTGTACCCTTCAAGAGCGGGGATAATTCAATTGAAATTCAATTCAAAAATACTTTATTGATCCCAGAGGGAAAATTAAGTCTTGTTGTAGCTCACTACTAATTAATTTTTCAAGTAGTTGATTAAGACCATGATGGCTCTGGGGAGAAAGAATTTACTGTAGCGGTCTGTGTTGCAGCGAAACTGAAGAAGCATTCGACTGCAGATACTCTGTTGCTGTAGGATAGTCTCATGAAGAAGATGTTCAGGGTTGTCCACAATCTTTTTAATTTTATAAAGAATCCTTCTTTCCGTCATTATCTCCAGTTGTTCCACAGTTGTCCCCAGAACAGAACCAGCCTTCTTCATCAGGTTATTGAGCCGTTTTAAGTTCCTGTTTCTGATCCTGCTACCCCAACAGGTGATGGACGAAGAGATAACACTCTCCACAACAGACTTGTAGAAGATTTGCAGCATCTTGCTGCAAACCTTGGAGGACTTCAGCTTCCTCAAAAAGTACAGTCTTATCTGTCCCTTTATATAGACTGCTTCACTGTTGATTCTCCAGTCCAGTCTGTTGTCCAGGTAAACTCTGAGGTATTTGTACTCAACCACTTCTTCACCCTTGATAGAGACAGTATTTGACTTATCCCTGTTTCTTCTGAAATCTATAATCCTCTCCTTTGTGTTGTTCACATTCAAGGTCAGATGATTGTTTCCACACCATGCCGCAAACTCTCTGTATTCAGCTTCTTCTCCATCTCTGATACACTCGACAATTGCAGAGTCGTCTAAGTATTTCTGCAGATGACAGGTCTCTGTCCTATACTGGAAGTCTGAGGTGTACAAAGTGAAAATGAATGGTGAGAGTACAGTCCCTTGTAGTGCTCCTGTACTGCTGACCAACTGGTTTGACAGACAATTCTTCAATCTTACAAACTGTGGTCCGTTTGTCAGGTAGTCATTGATCCAGCTGATTGTTTAGGCCTCCACCTGTGTCTTCAGGAGTTTTTGACAAAGCAAATCAGGCTGAAATGTGTTAAATGCACTGGAGAAATCAAAGAACGCGATCCTCACAGTCCTGCCTGTTTTGTCCAGATGACACTGAGTTGGTTGAAGCAGGTTGATGATATGATCTTCAACGCTAACTCTATGGTGATAGGCAAACTGCAGGGAGTCCTGATAGGTTCAAGTTTGCTTACTCAGATGGGGCAACAGGAGTCTCCCCAGGACCTCCCTGATGTGGGATGTCAGGACAACAGGTCTGTAGTCATTGATGACTGATGGGGGAGTTTTCTTTGCAGCATTTCCTTCCTTTTTCTTGTTCAGCGGTTCCTTCAGCTCATTGGTGATCCAAGGTTTGTTATTAGGGAAGAATCTCACTGTTCTGGAGGAGATGACATTGTCCACACAGAAGTTTATGTAGTCAGTCACATTGATGTCCTCTCCATGTGGCTGGCAAAGAGTCGTCCAGTTTGTGGACTCAAAACTACCCGTCAGGCTTTGATAAGGAATCCGTAGATATTAGCTCCTGCATTAGCGCTGGAGAAAGGGTTTCAACTGTGCGTATTAATACATTTTAACGTACATTTAGTCTTTGAACTATTGAAATGGTATTTTTAGCCTTTAGAAAGCACCTATGGTCTCCAGCAGCCATGAATGCCTGTATTTGTTTAACATTTATTTAATATTTTATTTATCTTGGTAGTTATGCATTTGAGTCACAAAGCCCCATTTACTTTAAGTATAATGTGATAGAAAAAAAAATACTTGGAATCATCTTTTCTTAATAGACATTTAACAAAAATATACAGTTTAAAATCATTGAAATGGTCGTTTAAACTAGCTAACTAACGGTGTCCATTTTATGTACAGTAGTAAACCTTTGGGCTAACAGGCCGGGGTTAGTCAAAAATTGGAAAAATGCTTGTTGCAACTTTTTTCCTATGTGGCATGAGTGATATTTCCAAAATACAAAACTATAAACATGTGGCTTTCAAAATATATAAGTTAAGACTTGTGACTTATATGGGGAAAAAGGTTTATTGTTGAATAATTTATTTGCCAATTTCATTCTGGGTTTGAATGCTCCACAGTAAGATTTCTTTATGGAGTTACGCTGATGAGTTGCACTTTTTAACAAACAGACATTGATTTCGCAATCAAATATTTTACTTTTTTCAAACACTGATTTGTGGTTGGATTATTCTGAAATATCATGTTGAAAAAGTCCAGAATACTTACGGTATCGGATCTCCATGCATACAACGTGTCCCGAAACCAGGGTTGTTCAATAAACTTTCTGCTACTTTGGACACATTCACGTTTTCTGGCATATCATTACTGCAAATATTAGAAATGGAGGGAATTGTATTATACAAAATTTTTCACAGATAATGTTTTGTTTTTCTACAGTCAATTTACAAGAAACATGTTTTATGTGGATCAGCAAAAGGTCACAATCTCGTCAATCAGTTAAAGGGAAAACTTTACGATGAGTTAATAATTCGCGTTATTATAAAGAAAAATATCAGTAGATGACGACATGGCTTTGTAAGCTTCTGACTGCTTTTTTTTTTATGAAGGTTTCTGCACATAATGACCTCAATGGCATTTGGAAAGATAACCAAATTGGAAGCCAAGCTTGAAAGTCAACTGTGAAGTACAGGGGTGGTAGCATTATGTTGTGAGGTGTTTTGCTGCAGGACACAGGATAAACTGCTGCAATTGATTAAAAAAAGATTTCATCATGTGGAACCACAGCATGTAAAAGTATTATTTTAACATCTCAAGACAGTCACATCTGACGCAACAAAAGTAATATAGTAGAAGTAGAATAGTATGTAAATATGCTCTCATTCATTATTCTGTGCTATAGGAAACATAATATATGTTCATAAATCTAGAAAAAGTAGAAAAGGTTTAATCTGATTTGAAGTCAATTAGGAAAATTAGGTAATTTCTCTTTTTATACAGTATTTTGATACTTAAATATCTGGTTTTACCTGTATTTCAGTGTTGATACTACCTGTCTGTGTAATATATCCACCTATAATTAAATGTGTATTCTTTTGCAAGTTTCAGAGAGTCATTGGGTTTAAAATAATACATTTTTCATTTTGTAAAAAAACCCAAAAACTGTTGAAGAATGCCAAGCAATATTATAATGTGGAACCAGTTCAATAAAGATTAATTTTTAATTGCATTCAAAAGAATAAAAAGATACATACAAATAACATTTTTGTCAACCCTTAAACATTGTTTTTAATTATCATCCCTCTTTAATTCTATATTATCAGGGTTTTAGCTTCACACCCTGATGCCGTTTGGAAAGATGAACTGCCATGCACCTTTAGGGGGAAAAAAAAGATACCATCTAAGAGGTACAGCATGTTCCCAAGCCATTATTTGACTTTCTACTCATACCCTCTTAGTTCCTCTTTCTGTGAGCTATTCATTAGTTCCACCATTTCTGTGTATATGCACAAGTCTCCATTTTGGAGCTATCCAGTAGTTTTATTATCTTAAATAACGCAGTAACCCAGCCATTGTTAATTACAAAACAGATGGCTGCACACAAGTCCTTTTTACTTTTTTTGTAGCGGACCACTTCCACTTGCTGGTGGCCAGGAAATGGCCACATGACCTTCACAGAGACACCCCTAAATGAGACAATGAACACTGTATTAATCCAAATGGTTGGCTGGGCTGTGACCGCTGCTGGCCGAGGGCCATCAGTGCGGTCTTTATGAAGTACCGCTTTAAATCCCAAAGTACCATGGAAGTAAAGGGCAGAAAGTGCAGCTAGCATGGAAAATGGGAAGATTATCTGAGGGAGACTTGGGCCAGAAACAAGCCCATGATATTCAGACAATAATGACAGCTTGATTAGAGTCTATACTGGCTCTGTTCAGGGATTGATGTTAGCTCAAATGGGCAATTATATGTGAACATTTCTTTTACTTTTAGAGTTAATTGAAATTTTGTTTGTTAATTGTTCCCTAACCAAATAACAAATAATTATTTATTATTTAGACAATATAACAATGGTAATTCTGAAGTCATTTTCCAGCCAAATATTAAGTTTGACACCAGTGGGCTTTTTTAGGGAGTCTCATTTGTACATCTGTCAGAGGAATTTAATGTATATTAGTTTTACAAATTAGGAGAGACAGATCCATGAATATGCACATTATTTAAAAAAATAAATAATTTACTATTATTTTCAGTTTCAAGAAGAAATATTTTTTAGATTTTTGTTGTTATTTATGTTACAAAGAGAATTAGAAGTCTCTCAAATCTCTATTGGTATGTCAGAGCTGTACATAATCAATGAAAAACAAATGATCATCAAAGTCTACAATTGATTCCTCTCTACCTATTCAGAAAATAGTAATATTTCCACTAATATTTATTTTATTATGCCTGATAGCATGGTGATATTTCTTTTAAGACAAAGTGTTTGGTGAGGTACAGTTCGCTGCACTGTTTTTATGTGGTTAGTCTGAGCAAAACTTGGTCAGCGGTTGTGCTTGTGATGTAGAAAGTCAGCCAAGAGTAGGACAGCATCCAGACCGATGACCTTAGCAATGCAAAAAAAACTGCTGCCAATACAGAGTGACCACAAGTTCTGACATATTTTTGCTTTAATTTTCTGCCTTTAATGTTTGATATTGCCACAGATGTGTCGCTTTTATATCCACATGAAAATGCACTGGCATTGTGAGACATTATCTGAGAACAGTCATTTGCTGGGAAATTATTTCTGGTCAAAAACTGATTTTTTTTCTACTAGAAGTATAGACTTAATGCCTTGACTGTTACCCTATTCAATTCAATTCACTTTAATTTATATAGCACCAATTCACAACAAATGTCATCTCAAGGCACTTTACAACAAAAGTAATTTCAATACAATTATACAAACATCCAATCAGTTCAAAGTGTTCTATGTAAGGAATCCCAGCAGATTGCGATGAGTCATCGTCATACCCTATTCTGTACATTTACAATAGAAATTGTGTGTCAGGTGGGATAAAGGTTTTATGGCAATTAGTAATAAGGACTGTATAGGTACATTCGCTTGAAGAGGACTAGACAATATTTTAACAAGATTTTTAAGAAAACTCTGGTTTTCCTGATTAGAATAAATACTTTACAATACCCAAACTGTATTAAAAAGAATTTGTAATCAGTAGAAATCATTTACTTCAAGCTTGACCTGTTTAAAGGGCCTATATCATGCAAAATCAAGTTTATGGAGTTTTTAACAATCTGGTAATGTAATTTTATCATAAAAACTCCAGCAGAGTGGTTTTTGGCTTAATTCACGCATGTGTGAGTAATCCTCCTGTATTCTCCCCTCTGAGCAGCTGTCCCTCTCCTAGAAATCGAATGAGTGTTCAACTAGTAACATCACTGTTGAGGTGTCTGCACCGCCCCTGCAGGCAGAACGGTTTACCTGTGATTGAGTTCAAACACACCCTCCTCCTTCTCATAGTCCATGGGTACTTTGATTTTTGGCAGCTTAAATCACTTTTTTGTTGGAATTTTTACTTTCTCTGTAAAAACGCCCGTTTGGCTGCAAAGAACAAAGACGCCTGATGGACAGAGAAGTAAGTGGCTACATGCCATTACTAATGCTAATGTGGGTTAGCCATTTATTAAGCTGCTTATATGATCTTATAACAGCTTTGTGTGGTTACTTATTTGATTTGTAATATCTCACAATGTACAGTAAATGGGTGCAAACAACACCCAAGCTTTTATATATACTGGGCTGGAAAGATTTGTTTAGTGCATTTAGCTATGTTGGTTTGGGCTCTGTCTATAGCCTGGGGATTTATCAACTGAAAAAGGCTTTATTGACTGCGTTTTTTTTACAAAAATCAAACATCTGAGCTATTCCTATAACAGAGTTTCATTGTGATACTAAGTGATTTTCAAATTCTTTGTCAGAACACTGTTTGAGATTAAGCTCAACAATGTTTGTTTAAGTGTGATCAGCTCCCGGCTGTGCAGCGGAGAGGAGCGGGGGAGCGGAGCATAGTGTTGGGAGCCGGGTTTATACAGAAAAAAGCCATTTCACTTCATGGTCCAACATTTACTACAGGATACAAGTTAAATTTCAGGAAAAATTAATACTGTATATCACCAACGGTAACATTTCATCATACAGTATATATATCTATCCAAGAAGTTGAAAGCTGTAAAATAGCAGATTATAGTCCCTTTAGGGACTGCAGTTTTCAAGCAGGATCTCCATCTAAAGTGATCATAATGTCAGGAATAGTGTTGCGTTTTCATAAAGAAAGCCTTTACAGATCATAAACTGTATTGCTGATATGTTATGCAACTTCTGTCCCATATCTAAGCTTCCTTTGTTAAGTAAACTACTTGAAAAAGTGGTTTAAACCCAACTTAGCTCCCACCTCCACTGGTCACTGTTTCATGACCCTTTTCAATCAGGTTTTTTGAAGCACCATTCAACTGAAACTGCTCTGTTGGAAGTTTAGACCACAGCTTACTCTTGCCTAGGCTACAGATTTTGGCTGGTATCTCTCGTCTTATCTTTCTGACAGGAAATTCTGAGTCAGGACAGATATGTTCTCCTCTGATACTGCTCCTCTAACTGTGGGGTTCCACAGGGTTCTGTCCTTGGCACCTTACTATTTAGTTTTTATATTCTCCCTCTGATGAGAATTATCTAGTCATTTCCTGGCATTTGTTACCATATTTATGCTGATGATATCCAACTATATACATCCTTTAGACCGGATGAAATAAATAGACTCTCTACTCTTCTTCAGTGTTTCTCACAGATTAGTTACTGGCTATCCAGCAACTTTCTGGTTTTAAATTCTAAGAAGACTGAGCAAATTCTTGCACCACTCTGCCAAGGTACCGACTCAAAGGTAAAAAACCTTGCAGTCACATTTGACTGCTCTTTATGCTTGGACTCTCACATCAAATCTACTTGTCTCTCATGTTTCTTTCACCTCCGCAACATTGCTAAAGTTAGACACTTAGTATCCAGATCTGATCTGGAAAAAATTGTTCACGCATTTGTGTCATCACGCCTGGATTCTCTTTTTCTTCCAATTCTCTTTTTACAGCTTTAGATAAATCCTCAGTTTCCCGCTTACAAGTAATCCAGAATGCAGCAGCCAGACTCCTCACCAACTCCTCTAAATATGCCCATATTACTGCGGTTGTATTTTCTCTTCACTGGCTTCCTGTGCATTTAAGAATCCTATTCAAGGTTCTAGTTCTGACCTATAGAGCTTTTCATGATCAGGCTCCGATATACCTTTGTCAGCTTCTAGTTGAACCTTGCTCAGCGCGATGCCTTCGCTCCCAGGCCCAGAACCTTCTTGTGATACCCCGTACTCTTCTCAAAATGAAGGGGGACAGAAGTTTCCAATATGTAGCTGCGAACTACTAACTCTGTCGAGGTTTTTAAAAGCAACTAAAAACTCTCATTTTTTCATCAAGCCTTTGTGTCCTGATTTTATGTCTTTCTCTGTTTAATGTTTTATATACTGAATGCTTTTAATCTTGACTTTTACTGATGCTTCTACTTTGTTGTAACGTTGTGCAGCACTTTGTGACCTTTGTCATAGAACAACCCAGTTTAGGCTCAAATTTTGAACTAGATATGATGAAATACAGTCCAGACTCATTAAAAAATCTGGATGCAATCTAGATACCATCACTAAACTGTTTACTTGTATTAATTCTTCATAGCCCCCCCCCACACCGAAAAAAAAATGTGAATAATTTTAAGGATAAAAAACTTAAACATATGAAAAAAACTATATTATATGAAAAGTTGCTATTACCTAAGAAATGTAGTTTGGGGAAGACCATACATCCACGGCTGCAGCTCCAAACTTGGATATTCACTGAATGGTGGGACGATGAGGGAGAAGATCAGAGAAAGGCACACGAAGAAAGCAGGCAAGACCACCTAGGGGGACAGTGACAAATTTCAAGTCAAAGCTCCTCATTAAACTGTCCCTATGCTGCACCATCTGAAAGCCTTTTGAATTAAAATGAGAAAGTCACAGAAATTCAATACAAGAGAAGGTCATATACAGTGTACGATCAACCCAAAATTACTAAAACCTGTTTTAAAGATTAGGAACATTCAGTGCCCAGCAAATGCATTACCCCCATTGACTTTTCTAATTTTCACAAATAATAAACGTATCCAATTGGGGTTTTATGAGATGGACAGACACAAGCGTTTGGTCAAAGTATAAGTGGTGCACGGTGGTCTATATTTTCCATTTATACAAACCTGAAAAGTGTGGTGTCTACTCAGCAGCCATTACATTGATACACTTAAATAAAATATTGTTAAACTAATTCAGTTACCTTCTTGATTAGCAAATAGCATTAATCTATGTTTTATTTTATCTCTATTTAAATATATCAAATAAAATATCAATAAAATACATTTAAACTTGTGGTTTTAATGTAACAAAATGTAAAAAAGTTCATGGATAGGATTTATTTTTCAACACCGACAGTTTCAATCTATTTGTGAGGAAGTATAACACAAATTCTTTATATTTTCTATTTACATTTTCGTGGAAACAAGTAATTTTGTTTTATGACCTCACTCTGACTGTTAGAGTGAAAGGGTAAAAAAAAACAGTGTCCTTAAAAAAATTAAAACAAGAGGCCTCCAAATATTGATACAGCTCCACATTTGCAAGTTCACAAGTTCCTAATCAACAGCCTATCATTAGTTTCTCTCCTCTCCTGTTGTTTTGTGGAACAAAATGCAAAAGCGGCTCATCCAATTAACAATAACACAGGAATCGTACAACACAGCATACACATTAATATGCTCCCTGCCAACTTGTTTGGGCTCCTCTGCATGCTTTATGAGTTTGATTAAACACTTGCAACACACCCGCCGTCATCTGGCCACTCAGACATAATTAGATTCTCGCCATTCTCTCGTCTCTTGTTATTTAACACACAGATGCACACACATAGAAAAACGCTCTCGTCTAACCTCATCTTCACATCCAAACCTCTTCATGTAATTCTCTTTTCAGTACATTGTTATAGCTGACAAAGATAGTCGCAGAACAAACTGGAAAATATCTGCAATATTTAATCATTTGTAGGTCCGCATCAAAAAGGGGAGGTTCTGTGTGTAGATGATTAATTGCATAGCACGGAAGTTTGCCTGTCCAATTCAAGGAGCTACAATAGATAACATTAGATTTACTTCATGAAAATGTGCTGGAGAGGAGAAACAGGATTGAAAAGCCAAACAGCAGGCATCCAAGAGGTAAGAATTCTGCTGCTCTCCGTTTCCTTTTTCACCACAGTAATTGCAGGTGACAGCTGCTGTGTTTGACATTGAGAGAAATCTGTTTATATATATATATATATATATATATATATATATATATATAAAAGTAATCATTATGCTCACAAATACCCCGCAAATCACAGGACTAATGTCCAAGTTTATTGGACCCCGAAGGTTTGGTAGAGATTTTAGGAGGAGGCATATATCGTATAAAAACTGGGCTAAAACCCATAGGATATAAGATTTGTTTTCTTCTAATAGGTAAGAATAGTACCATACAAAATTTGGGAGTATAAATTCTGAAAACAAACATTGCCATCCTATAAAAAGTCCTATACAGAGCTCACCACTTAATTACACATTAAAGGGACCAACCAAATTTATATTGTCTAAGCTAATGTCACAAACATATGCCAGTCGTACCAAGTCTAAATGTTGTCAGGTTCCCATCTTATATCCAAATATTGTCATTTAAACAGAAGTCAAAATTGTATGATCAATGCAGTTTAATACTACGAAAATAGTTATAAAGTCAAAAAAGAGAATGTGATGCATAGTTCATAGCTTTTGTAAAGAATTTCACTCAACAGCTTTCTCTCTACAAAGAGAAACCATGGACTGCAGCTGCTGGCATGTCGCAAATTAAAATAAATACTGACCAAAAACTGGGGAAAAAAACAGATAATTTTTTTCATTTTTTTCTTTCTGAAAGCTGTTTCAATTCGGGCTGTAATTACAAAAATCTGCAGTTACCAGGAGAGGTCAAGGTAAAGACAAATTACATCTTCAGGAGAACCCACGCTTCAGGCTTTTTTTTTTCAATACGAAATTGAAAGAATAGGCTGAAATATCTATATGTAGATTAATCCGGCTCTGGAGTTGTTGTCCCTGTTCATGTGCTGTACTTAGTACACCAATTTCCATAGAATTCTTTTTGAGAATAATGGTACCTCTAATGATAAAAATGTATTAATTTTGCATCACCTGAAGCACCCTTTTGAATTATGAACACATTTCCTTTTGCCTAGAAATCGGATGTAGGAAATAAAAAGGTACAATACTTTATTAGGATGGTGTAGATATGCTTTTAAACTTTTGCTAGCACTACATAGAATAAAGGTTTTAATGGAGAGAACTATAGATTATAATTAACAATTTATCATACTTCCTGATTTTTTTTTATCTTTCAAAAATTTATTTCAATTTATCTTGGTACATCCTTCAATAAAAACACTGAAACACCCGAAGCACTCCTAAAAATAAAAATGTTTTGTGAAATTATTCCAGAATTTCCAAATTTTAAGTATCGGTTCATGGTATCGGTTAACTGTAACCAATATGAGTAAAATAGACAGTATTGGGGCCGATACCCGATACCAGTATTGGTATCGGTGCATCACTAATAATAATAATAATAATATCGATCTTAAAATACACCAGATTCTGCTATTTAGCCTATAAATTCATTTTGATTCAAAAAATACTTTTTTTAATCCTAAAGGGAATTAATAATGTCACATTTTAACACAATTATTATCAATAATATTGTAATATATCTGAGTCTGTTTACTTTAAGTACCTGTAGAGTAATGAAACAAGTAGCCTACTTTCTTGCATAAAATTAGAATAAAATAAAATAGCAAAATTTTATCTGAAATATTTAGAAAAATTAAAGAAATGTAAAACCGCTGAAATAACTCATTTAAAAGACAACAGCTCCCAAAACCACATTATAGGAGATTTTGTATTCCTCATGGAAAAATCCAACTCTTGAGCAAATCCACCACAATATTATTATATTTGAGATACTCTTTGTCTTGCAAGCTTAATTACAAAAATGCTATGTTAATCTTCATGCCCCAGAAACAACTCCTTGCTCTTTATGTCAGAGTTTCTTCTAGACTTCCATAAAAACTTGAAATCAGAGAGTTCAACCTCGCTGTAGAAACACATCCGCAAGCAATGAAAGCTGTTGACATGACAGAGCAAAACAAAGACCTTTAGCTAAATGAGAAATAGATGTGGCCTTGTACATACACATCCCATTCCACACACATACTCAACAATCCTATTCCGTGTACCCTCTACAGAGGGACGTTTAGGACTGACAGTGACTAATGGGGATTGGTACCACTGCAAATTACTAGAGCAGCCTATCAAAGGTGAACCAGTGTTCTTTGTGTTCTGCATCCCTACAACGATAGAGGATGTTCTTAGCTGTCCTGTTTCAATTCTGATTATTTTAACATAATGGAAGGGATCATAACTGATATCATTACAAGCACAATGTTGTGAATAATGAATATAAAGGAATGGCAGAGGCATTTTAAGTTTCCAAAGGAGGGGGGGCTGTTATTTTTTTCTCCCTAGAAAATTGCTACTTACTGAAATTGGTTTCGACTTCCTGAAATTAGACCTCCTTATTAGTTTTGACTTTTGGAATTATGTTTATGAAGGAGAAAATAATACAGACATTCACTTAATGAGCTAACAGAAGCCTGTCATCTGCTTAATTGATACATTTTAATAAATGGCTAATCAAAACACTTGATTGGTGAAAACAAATCACAGGTATCACATTGGCTGTCTCCCTTTTGTTTTATCCCCCTATAGTGGTCAGGTGAAAGTTATGATACAGCTAAAGCGCCTTTCATCACTGGAAACATGTTTTTCAGTAGCTTTCCTTACTGTGCCACATGTGTTGTCCCTTCAAAGGGTAGAAAAGATGTTGAAAAAATTTCTGGCCCATTATTTTGAGACTGTCTGAATAATACTGAAGGCCCTATCACGAGCAGCCCTCACTTCTGTCTCCCAAGTGTCTTCTTGTACGACACATGCTTCAGGGATTTGAAGACGATTACTGCAAATGCAGTGCACTGACACAACGTTACATCATTCCAGGGCACCGCTGTTCATTCTTCAATGTTTTATGTACTGCTTTCAGTGTGAATTTCTTTTTGAACAACTTAAATTTCCACAACTATTGACTACATCAAGACGGATATGTTCCCTCTAGTGTTTAAATTAACACACTCAATCATACATGTCACTAACTGATTTTGGGAAGCCAACATGCATTGCACACAATCCTACCTTGATTCTCCTGTGCAACTGCGTGAGAGTAACCCTTCAATTCATCAATATGACAAACCGAGGCCATTACCTGCGCAATGAGTCCCTTGCGGCTTCTTCTGGCGTGGTGAAAGCGCTTGATGAAGAGAGCCAGAAACTGCCTTCTGATCAGCTTCCAACCGGTGATGACCATTGAACCTCTTCCATTCAGGCTGACACCTTTTCTAAAATCTGTCAATAAATTGCACTGTTATTTGTCTTACATAGTTTATTTTTGTATCTCCAAGCGTCATTCACTGTGTGTTTAAATGCTCAATAAGTGTTAAAAATGGTCAGCTGGATTCAATCAGTAATAAGCCTGGCAGTTTTTATTATATATATTATTGTCTCTCTCTCTCTATATATATATATATATATATATATATATATATATATATATATATATATATATATATATGAAATATTATGAATATATTTAAAAGGTTAAACAGACATTTGATTAATGCTAATAAAAATAAAACTGTGATTTTAACATTGAGTACAAACAAATAACATACCTTCCACTTTATTTGACTTTTTTTCTTTTAATCCTGCAAGACAACAGAAAAATACCAGCCTTTAATCAGAAGGCACATCTAAACAATTTTCATAATGTTTGGAGGAGGATCTCAACAACTTCCTTCTAAAAATTAAACTTTTTTCAGCACTACATGAAACACGTTAGCTTAAATGTTGAATTTGTTCACTGTTATGACTTAAAGTAAATAAAAGTATAAAATTCAGTTTCAGAGAAAACTTGAATACTACAGGATAAATAAAGATTTACTACAGAAACAGTGTGTTCATGGGGGAGACGGTTGACTTCAGAGATGTTCAGAAGCGCTCAATCAATACGTTTACATGCACATCTAAATTGAGCTTTTTGGAGTAATTGGACGAAAGGCTTGACCCCTGGTGAGAGCAGAGTCCAAGTTTAAATGTCACTCAGATGGTAAAATTCTTAAATGAACTATGTTCGACTCCCCGACGATAGATGGCAACATGCACCCCTATGTGTTAGCCTTTTGTCGGTTAGCTTCAAGCACACAGGCAGTAAACAGAAGCTGGTGAGAGTGAAGCAGACGGAGTAGCAGGATATTCAGAATCACAATGCATCTTTTATTGTCAGTCTAAACTTGCACTGAAGGATCCGCTTGCATCTGTCATAACCTCCATATTCTTCTTATAATACTACTTTGTTGTTGCTGAGTTGTACTTCTGCGTCTCTTCACTTCCCGAGGGAGTTTGTGAGTACGGGCACGGGGTTGGGTTGGTTGATTAAGGAGAATTCCGATTCCCAATCGCATTATCTTGGTAGCTTAGTCGAGCTTCTGAAACTCCAGTTTAGTTCGATTCCAGCCGTACTAAGGTGTAAACATGCATTTCAAAAGTCTGATTTCATTAATAATTGGTCTTTCTCTTGCTGTATGTAAACGCAATGACACTACTAGGAGAGCAAGATAATTGCCAGACAAGCTAGATTTTCACAGAATGCTATATCAAAGCATGTTTATGAAACATTGGGTGGAAGGAAAGAGCTTGGCTGAGGTATGCCACAGGGATAACTCGAGCCTTATAAGAAATATGAAGCACTCTGAGTCTGACACTCAGTCTGAGCTTTAAAAGCATTTATGTAAAGGTGTATCCCAGGACATACTGTACAACAGTTCCATTACTTATAAAAAGTCGGTCCTGTACCAGATAAGATTTGAAGTGTCTTTTCTGGACTATGAATAAAAGGGACGGGATTGGACCATACCTCAGTGGTTCAGTGTAAGTCATTGAACAGAGCCCCATCCAAGTATTGAGTGCATATACTATCCTATACATTGACAGTATAGTACTTTTTATAAATGCAGGTAACATTAATATTAATCCTGCATCCTAACTTTCTGTGTAACAAAATTTGGGATATTAATTTACTGTAACAAACATCAAGACAAAAAAAAAAACATTGAAATATCTTGCAGAATGAACCTACATGCTGTAAAAATATTTTCTTTCATGAAACACTAAAACATTTTTTACTAAAAGCAACTTCAAAGGAACATGCCACTCATCCCGTTGTGCTCTGATTTAGTGTGGACGCTGGCAATGCTGTTCCTCTTAGATTCACGGGAGCTTCTTTTCCAGTCTCTAACCAATGGCTCCTTTGCTGCTGTGGGAATACAAATAAGATATGTTGTTTTGGCCTGACCCAATTTAAGGATATAAATAACAATGAGAATAGCTTTCTGTCTCGCAAGATGCCACATTATGCCATGTAAAAGCACAAACTCAGGTGTTTTTAAGGGACAGGCACATATCAGGTAATCTGAACAGAGAATTCTCTAGTAAATAACTGCAATAAATAAATAAATAAATAAATAAATAACAAGATCAACTTAACAAATGGAAGAAAATAAAACTAATTTGAGTACTTAAGATGAAAATAATAAAAGCCGTAAAAATGAATGTGAATAAATTTCTTCTACCTAGAAGAGATCTCCTAGTACTTTTCTGGTTCTGGATTTGCCACTGCTTTAACTTACCCCTTATTCCATATAACACCTATGTGGCTAATCTTTGGCTTTAACCTATTCAAATTAAGTTTTCCAATTTTCTATTTTTTTTTGGTATTAAGTTAACTGTCATAATCTGACATTCAGGTCAACATATCAAAAATTAAAAACTCCAACTGATATATCCTTAAGGCTATATAATTAAGTGGTATAAATTCTACTTTATACAGGGTGTTGCAAGCTATCACACTGTTTGGTTAAACTTGCAACATAGGTCACAAATTTCAGCATTTCCTGTCACACGAACCAGACCAACACCTCTAGAGAATTTCAAATATCCTACTCCTTAAAATAATCTTTTGCCACAGTTCCTGCGGCAGTGAGCAGGTTCCAACATGTCAGTGATATGCTCACTATAAATCTGGTCTAGCTGGGACAGTGGAGGCATCTGTCGACTGAAGAGAGGGTTTGGGTTGTGCTGAAACACCAACTGATAAAGAACACATGGTGTTACAAACAACATGTGGTCAATCAGATCCACCATCTTGAACACAATTTGTATATTCTATGCCCAGCAGCCATCTTCTCAGACAGACCAGACTGACCACAAGGGGATAGCACTAATTTGGGGAATCCTTTGTCTTTGATGTTGTCCCCCTTCTGCCCCCATACACAGACACACCCTCAAATGCTTACACTGAGAGTTAAGCTCTCTGTAGAAAATATGTCAATTGAAGATTATCTACAGAGTTTTGACAGGAGATTAAGTTTATTGGATTTTATTTATTGTTCCAAGTATTAGATATGAATTGAAAAAGTTAGTTTTTCATTATTTGTGTTTATGTTGTGATAGCAGTTGGTTGAAAAGCTCTACATTCAAACCATCATTAATCTGCTCAGCAGGCATCATATCTGCACAGACTGAGAGGAGCATGCTGCCAGACAATTTAACCTGATGCTGTTGTCGGTTCATGCTTGTCAGGTGGTGCAAAGAGATATTAATGATATTAAATATGATAATAAATAGCTTTTTGACACGGAATAATGGAACATTGTTACTTTAAGGTGATTTTTTGTGTTCTTGAAGCCAAAAAGGTGTTTCATAGTAACATTTAAAATAGGAAATATCTAATGAATAACCAGGATTTAAAAGTTGACAATTAGGAAATTGGAAATAAAACAGTCAAAAAGTAAAATTATACACAATGTGCTGTTTCGTGTGAACATTTTAAGTAATCTTACGTGGTATTTCTGCATCCACACAATTATCTTCAGCCACTTTAAGAAATATCTGCAGGATGAAGAAAAAGTAAAAGTGTTTCATGATATTTACATGCCTGATGTATCATTTACAAGACATTTAATTACAATTGCAGAAGCATGATGAATAACTCTACATACAAGAGCATAAAATCATTTGTCGGTCAATTTATTGTGTTTAGAGCTCCTCTCAGCCCTCTCAAAGTGTGACGACCATCGTGTCCTCTTCATTTTTTGTTATTTGTTTAGAAACAAACATGCGGTCATTACTCTCTGTGTCAACTACGTGTCCTGATCAGCTGTCTGTCGAGAATGCCACGTTGACAGCTGTCAATAAAAATAAAAAAACATAAAAAGGGAAGATGCCAGTGAGAGTGAGGAGAGAGAGGAGAAAGTTAGTTCAGAGAGAATCGGAGGAGATTGCAAAGTAACAGAAAGACGACAAACGGAAAGAAGAGTTTTTCGTTATAAGTCGTAACTTTTCAGACAGGTGAATGCCAAACCGTTCCTGGGCGGTGGATGGATCAGGCTGCAGAGGGACCGAGTTGTTTGTCCGGGAATAAAGTGAATAAACTAAACTTTACCTGTGGATTTCAACCAACTTAGAGTACCGCCGAGCACCTGCAAATGTGCCACTGAGCATTTATTTATTTTGATCAACCCAGCGCTGAATTCCACAAGCAAATAGCTGCTTATTTGAGTTTGCATACCTTGGAGCGTAGGTGTAAGCAGTAATCTTCCTGTTTGCGTCCTTTGTACCTTTTATGTCAGAAGAGAGACCTGACTGGCACCCAAGCCCCTTGTTGTATGAAACCGTTACAATAGATATTGGTAAATCTGACAAATGTCTCTTAAGGAGCTTTTATGGTTGTGCATTCAGTGAGATGAATTTCATCTGAACACATGTCACTTATCTTTAAAAAAATGAGTCCTCCTCTTAGCTTTATTTACTTATAGAGCTCATTTCTGAAAGTTCAAAAATCAAGTAAGTTGTTACCATATTGTATTTCAGACATAGTTTCAGCCTATCGTGGGGTATGTTCATGTGAACAAACCATTCTTCTAAACTGACTTTAATTTTACATTGCCGTTTTCTTGATTTGACACTAGAGTAAATATTCAGAACCAAACTTCCTAACAGTTGGAAATGGGTTTTTATATTAAAAATGACTTTTGTAGCTTCTATACTTTAATATTTGTTTATCAATATTTGGGTAATCACTGAAGTATATTCAGGCTTCAACGGATGAAATGGATGTATGAAATAAAGCTTGTCATGGTTTAATTTTAGAATATTTAAAAATGAATTATTCACATTGCCTCCCAGCCATGAGTGTCTCTGGTATGTCTAAGTTAAAAGAAGACTCCTGCACTTTTATGATTGAACAGTATATACATGCATCTGTCTGGCAGTCTCTCAATGAGTCATCTGCTTGTGAAAATAAAACCATATAGAGGAAAAATAAGCAGACATAATATATGTACCATTGAAATTATATGGATCAGACAAATCTATAGAAAAAACAAATCAACACCGCTTTCAAGAAAAATATATTTTTTTTACACTAAACTGAATAAATAAAATGAAAGTATTCTTCAAATTTTCTCATAGTTAACCATATTTTTTTCCAGTGCTGTCAGTGCCACAATCCTTTTACCTCCTCAAGTGTGGTGTCAGAGATGCCATAGCTGGTCAGGCCAAGGTGAGCCAGGGCAAGATCAAGTTTGTGGAAGAGAGTGGCAAAGGTCCCATCTCTGGCTCCACTGTAGGGCAGGATGAATGTGATCTCCTGACCAATGCTCTCCAAAAATGCAGCCTCTGGTACATAGCGGCACACAAACTGAGTCACAGCAGCAAATTCTCCTTTGGGAGGGGGACCACAAGTAGGAAAAAAAACAAACAGAATCAATCAAAAGAACGGACTTTACCGAGTGTAAAGTTAAAAAAAGAACAAATCATTATTTTCTTTATTGTTGATTCTACGTTTGATTTTATGCACATTTTTGCTATAAGATTATTTAAGAGGGGCCAACTAAATTGCTGGAAACAATATTAAAAGACCTGCGGTCAAATATAGTGTTTGTGCAATACTCACAAGCAAATCAAAACCGTTGAAATAAACAGAGAAAAATATTGAAAAGGTTGTTCACCTGATAATTTGACATTCTAAAAAAAAATCTCCTCTGTACACACTGTAACTCCTCGGTCATCTGCTCTGAAGCTGGGATTTAGTGAGGATCAATCCACACAGCATTGTGGAACACAATACATCCATTATTGATCCAGAGCCTCTCATACATAATTACTGAAGCTTAACAACTACTGGCTTGGCACTTTGCGGAGAAGTAAATGGATCTACTTTACACTTCAGACTGAATCATTTTTTGGAATCCATCTGTGGCTATGTGGTCTACTTGTTTTAGATTCAGAATTAATAATGGGAAGTCACTTATAGAAATGTGCTTACTTCTGATATGTCATTTTCCATCTGGTCTTTAACTATCATACGCAGAAACACAAACGTATTTTTTTTTCTTAATATGCTCTTGGAGTCCCATGAGGACATTTTAGATGAACAGGTGACATGAACTGTAAACTCTACCGCTTTGTGTGACGGTGGGTTCGCCTTAAGTATGTGTTGGCGCTGCAATGGATGTTTAACCCTGTCAAGGTTGGAACAGGAAACTGCCACTCTGCAACAATAAATAATGGATGGACGGATGGAATCTGTTTTATTCATTTTTAGTTTGTATTTATAATCAACATGCTGAAACCTATCAACGCATTAGACATACAAGATTTCAATTTAAGTATTATTTCACATAAGTTTTTCATTTTAGTATTTTTTAATAAAATGTATAGGGCTGCAAGGTGGAACAGGGGTTAGCACTGTTGCCCTGCAGCAAGAAGGTTGTGGGTTCGTATCCCGGCCCAGGGCCTTTCTGTATGGAGTTTGCATGTCGTCCCCCTGCATGCGTGGTTTCCCTCAGGGTACTCCGGCTTCCTCCCACAGTCCAGGTTAATTGATCACTTTAAATTGTCCTGTGTATGTGCATGGTTGTTTGTCCTGTCTGTCTCTATGTGGCCCTGTGTCCAGGGTGTACCGCGAGAGGCGGGGTATGGATCCATACCCTGCCTCTCGCCCGTTGATAGCTGGAGATAGGCACCAGCCCCCTCCCAACCACGCAGCCCTTGAGGAATAAGCGGTTCAGAAGATGGATGGATGTTTTGTTAACATATGCCACCTTAAACAGGTTTACAGATAATCAATACTTATGAACAAGGGGCTTTAATCAGGCCTGAGTGTAACATTCGTTTTTAATCTAATAAAAGCACATTTTAGATTATTTATAAACTGCTGGTTGAAAGTTAATTCTTGAATATTCCAAAGAAAACACATGGGATTTGACCCGTGTCCTATCCAAACATCCCTAAACATAAATAATTTTTATAGCACTTTATTATTTGTTGTTCTAAGTATAACAGTATTTGTAAAGTTAGTTTTTAAAAAGTTGAAGTTTAAAAAGGTAAACAGAAAAGATAAACATACATTTGAACCAGAGCTTCACTTCTATTCAACACTATCTTGCACCATCATAAATTAAAGCTTTCTGGTTTCTTTCCTGGAAAGTATTGAAGGAAGGTAAGATGAATTTTAGGCCAACCCCCCCCCCAAAAAAACAAAACAAAAAAAACTGTAGTTGTATATAGGTCGAATTATGTGTGAGTTACACATCTAAAACAAGCAATAATCCAACAAAACACACTTCCAGTTTTTAAATATGCATTAAAGTAATCGAGATGACCTTGTACCTTTTGGGTCACAACTGTCCCATGTTTGACTGCCGAAGCCATCATCTGGACTTCTCCTGGAAGGACGGTGTGTCTCCTGTTAATCAGAATTGGATTAGAAATGCTCCATCATACCTTACCACTTAGAATGATGAGCAGTGCCTCCTCGAGGACTCCTCAGAAGCATTAATCAAATAATGTGCTTCTACAAGTTTCTACTTAATTAATCTAAATAAAGTTGTATGCATACATCAGCACATATTGTACCTAATCTCCAAAGGAATACTGGATGTGCCCATAATTCCCATCCTTAAAAAATACCTCAGAATATAAATGTTCAGGAAAACAGTCGACTGAACTCTTGATATTTCTAGAATACAACATAAAACTTTGTCCTCCAACGAAGATAATAAAAAGATAAGATAATGACTATAATAACTATTTGACTGTTGAATAGATTGTTATAGCAGGGGTCTGCAACTTTTTCAGTCTAAAAAAACAACTTTGACATCACTCCTGCTAAAAAAAATATACTTAAAAAAACAAAAGTTACACGACCCTTTGGAAAAAGGCTATTTATATTTTTTTTAATAAATATATACTTTTGGAAATGTGTTGTAATTTTCCAGTAGGTTTTAAAATAAAGAAATTCTTTTTTTTGCAAAAACACAGATTTTCTTTTATGTGATGTTGATATTTGTGAAAAAATATGTAAATAAAACACACAGTGTTCAACCTAGTCACACACACACACAAAAAAGATCCAAAATATTATTACTTTTGGTGTCATTCTCTGCAGCCACAGTTGCAGACCTACACCTTATAAGAAGGCAAAAACAGCAACTGCATGTTTTCTACCTATAGACAATTATTACTTCTCGGAAGGGCTAAACTAAGATTCAGTGGGAGGTTAGCAATAAAGAACCTCTTTTTTAACTGGTTACCTGATATAACAGAAAAACTGTGTGAAATAGAATTATTTTTCTATAAGAAATTAACAGGAATAACCATATTCAAATATTTCATTAAAGCCCTTTTGTAAGGTCAGGCACAAGATTTTGTCAAATAACAAATCACATAAATATATGCCAATTAATGAACAGAGAACATTTTGTATGCAAAGAATGAATTGTAATAGCTGAAGTGTAATTATGTAAACGTACCCACTTCAATGCATTTATGTGCTTGTTTGCATGTATGTCTGTCTGCACATGTTTGTAATTAATTATTCATAGTAGAGGAAGAAAAGTTGTGGTTATCAAACTTTGGCAAAGACTCAGTAGGCTGTTTTGAGCTAATCCCACTGCACCCAAAACTCCTAACAAGAACCTAAGAATGGAAATACCTCTGCACCGCCAACAGTCACAGAAAAGGCTCCTGACAATCCTGCACACAGTAGACCGCCCTCCACAACAAAACCCCTGTGGAACCAATTAAACACAACAAAACCCAGAAATCATGACCCCCATCTGCCCATACAAACGGGTCAGATCACACCGAGCAGATCGGATCACCACACACAACCAAGGTCCATTGACATCTCAGAGCAGCCCCCACAGTGGCAACCATGGAACCAGACAACCAACGTTCCATCTATGCTCTATCTACAACTGAACAATCCCCCGCCACCAAGTGGATCCCTAAACCACCTTGGGCCATCCCCCTGTGAAACAAGGCTCCATCAAACTAGCCATGTTGCCAAGCCAAACTACATGACAACACCAGAGCATCTTTCAGAGACATACGAATATAATTACAAAGTCGGCCTTCTATCATCGGAAGAACTTCCAGGGTTAAATGACTAATGTCCCAACATAAGCTACCTTCACACGTCTGCCTTGAAGAGTCAAACAGCTGCAGTTGATCTAGAATGCAGCTGCTTGCTTCCTCACTAAAACCAGAAAAATAAAGTACACTACCCTACTTTTATGCTCCATACACGGCCTCCTTGTACCTCGGAGAATAGAATTTAAAACATTTTTTCTTTGTACATAAATCACTAAAACACTAAAACGTTTATCACCTGACGCCTCAGGTCTTCTGGTTCAAGTCTTTTCTGCATCCCAAGAGTCAGAACAAAACATGGAGAAGCAGTATTCAGTTTGTATGCTCTACTACAAGCTTACAGAAAAAGTTTGTATGCTCTACTACAAGTTTACAGAAAAATGCAAAACCACTGAAACATTGAGTTCCTTTACATCAAGGCTAAAAACCAATATATATATATGTATATATATATATATATATATATATATAACTAGTAATAATAATAATTATAGTCTCGACCACAGCATTTTATTTTCTTCTATTATGCCACTGTAATTACATATTTGTTTCATTGATCGTTTACCAGATTATATTTTTATCATGTAAAGTTGAACTGCCTTGTTGCTGAAATGACCCATGTAAATAAACTTGACTTGATCCTACAAGAAAATCTTCAAAAACAATTCCAACCATTAGTTCATGATGTCAAGCAAACGTTCTATTGGTTTATGCAGCAGGATAATGATGCAAAGCACACCAGCAATTTAACCTAAAATAGTGAAAAAAAAACAAAAAAAACAAATACAAATGCATTTTTTGGCCTGGCTTACTCATACCTGCCTTAAACCTGAATGTGATTATGTGGAATGAGCTCAAGCTCAAGCAGGAAAATTAAATTTGGCAAAAAAAAAAAAAAAAATTCTTAAAATGAGAGTGAATAGACAAGTCGATGCTTTAGGTCTTTCAGAGGTAGTTTCACTTATGAATATGGGTCGTGTGTCCTTTCAAAACTTACAGTTACCACATGCACCTTTCATCTACATCACTTCTACAAATAGTTGTGCAGAGTGACTCAGTTATTACAACCGCATGCTATCTTAAACAAATGCTCTGAGTATGCTCATAAAACTCACTCACCTCAGCATGCCAAAAGCTTGCAGTAAGCAACGTGGGATGGGACTTAGCGCTTTCTACTGGCTCAATTGGTAATTTATTTAACCCCCAAGGGTACCCAAAGGCTTTGTACAACATATGAAACTTTTATCAACAAGTGAGCAATAAATTAAAACTGAGAATAAGAAACAAGAATGGGATATATACCAGAATCGAAGTCTTTATTCTGATGTGGTAGCATTAAGAAATTTCCACATGCTTCATTTTCAGTAAGCATGCACATCATAAACCAGATTTTTTTCAGTTTTTTACATGTAAAAATCTTTTAGATGCCCCACAATAAGTTGCAAGAATTAAAAATCACAGGAGGGCAGCTGTTCTACTGTCATATTGTCAAGTATTTATTGAATTAACTTAAATTTCCCCACTGAATGATCCCTTTCCCCGATATCACTAGCGGAGTTTACTGGATATAATATATTCCATTTCTCCTTAACTTTAACTTCTTATAACAATTATATTTCGAGTGCAGACCAGTTAAAAACTACATATCTTAGTGTTGTGTGGATGTGCATCGCAACTTGTTATGTTGGAGGGCTTTTGAGTTTGAGAATTATGATGTGTGTTTTGTGTTTGTGGGAATTGGTTTAATGTGACCCGAGCTGTGACTCTTGAACCTGAAGATGAACCACTTGTACCCGCCTGCTGGAACATTCAGCATGGTTCTAGTAGTGTGTTTTTAGGTATCAATGGAAAGCTGTGGCTTTTTATACGTTTAACATATGTATTACTTAGAACTGATGCCAATGTCCTATTTTCTCAGGGGGAACAATTTGACCTTTGATTGTACAGAATGTTAAGTACTCTGCCTGCTCACAAAGGCATTATTCACTAAAACACTTGCAAAAATTTAAAATTGCTTTCAAAACTCAGTAATCCAAACAAAGCACATGCTTACCATTTGCTCCTCCTTGGACAGACTTCGTGTGATATTTTTACGTTGATTGGTCATCTTTTCTGTCCCATCTCTGACCAGAGTCAGGTAGTAACCACTGCCAAAACACTTCTTCAAGAAGAGCGAGGAGCCGCAGCATCGCATCTTTCCTTGGGAGATTATGGCAATGCGATCTCCTAAGATGTCTGCTTCATCCATATGGTGTGTTGACAAAATTATGGTGCGACCTTAGGAGAAATTCAATTGACATATCCTTTTAAATTGTTGATGAAAGGAAAAATAAAAATAAAACATACTTCAAGTACGATTTAGGACAGTTATAATTCATGAAAATGCACCCAAAGCCTTCTTTTGGACACCGTCTCCAAAAATTTAGGAAGTTATCAAAATCTGTCCCCGCATGTCGTCACTTATCTTCTTAGTGTCAATTTCACTGTGATCTAATTTTTTTCTCATGCCTTTGAGCGTGGCAACAAAGCAAACTGAAGAAAAGCATGTGGGTGTGAAACTGGGACATAATTAAAATGACGACAAAGGCCTTCCAGAGCCTGCTTTCCAACATTTCTATGGGAAACAAATTTTACTCCAGCTCTGTTTTGTTCCCTAAGTCCTTTGATTCGAGAGGCATCAAACTGAATGCATTTGCAGTGACAAAAACGACATGAATTGCACGATTATTCACAGGTGTTCTAATCCTTTTACATCACACTGGATCAGATAACACATATTAATTATCACATACCCCAGAAAGCAAGAGAAAAAAATGGCAGATCTGTAATGAAGTCACAGCGTGGTCCTGTCTCTGCTGTCTGCAGGAAAGCAGTATCAGAGAGAAATGGGTTCTTTGATCCAGTCATGTTTTTAAGTAGGAAACATTTAACCTGTTACCTCTATTACAATAAAAGAAAGCTGCTTTGACAGTTTTTTTTTTACTTAATTATTATTAAAGCCTAAATAAACTGCAATCATGTGCTACAGACACACCTTTAATATCACTGAACAGTTTGAACTCATATTTTCAGTATATATCCTCACATCTGACCTGAATACATCCTAAAACAGCCTAATACAGAAAGGCTTATAACTGCAAACATGAAAATCACACATATTTTTCTTTAGATAACAGTTTCACTGCATAAATTGACTGTGCCTTGAATAAACATATGTAACTTTTAACTACTGCTAGCATGCAAGTTACCCTAACAATAAGACAGCACACTTCGTCTTCCTCTTTGTTTTTATTGGCAGCTGGCAAACAACAACTGGTGCATTACCGCCACCGATTGGTATACAATGTCGCCCAGGTTTTAATTTCCTGGTTGTTTTGGATCAATGCATTGCATGGTTGGAACTTAATTTATAATGGCATTGCAATCTGTCTTGGGTGGGCCCGGCCCAAAAAAATGGGTCAAAAGGAGGCATTAGCCAGCAGACAGTGGGACGCGCAAGGAAAGGGGGCTGGGCTATGACTGACCTGCTTGCCATTTCAACTCCAAGTTGCTACAGATACGTTTTTATTTAGTTTCTTAGTTGCTGGTGGGCTAAGTAACTGTTAGCTTTGGTAATTGTTACCTTAAGGAGCCATCAGCAGAAGTAATTGATAGGCAAATTAGCTGTAAACTCTAATAGTTAGATTTAGAGATATGGTGTGAATTAGGTTTAGGTTAAAGTTACAGTTACGCACGTAACTGATGGTTAGAGTTAGGGAAAGTGTGTTGGTAATGCTTAGTAAAATCAATGGAATTCAATAAAACGTCCTCAATAATACAGCGAGACAGGAGTGTGTGTGTGCGTGTGTGCTAGTGTAGAAGAAAAATTCAAAAAGCACTGAATCATTTGCAAGTTGGAAGAAAAAATAAATATGTTTGGACTGCGCACGACCCACAAAGGTATTGTGATGTATAGTGAGTTGCAGCAAACTACAGCATACAGTAATATATCAAGGGTGTTTTCAGGTAAATTGCTGTTATATATACTTTCAATGCATACAACAAAGTGGACTTAGAAAACTCGATTTGTACATTTCAATTCCTGCTCTCTAAATCACGTTGGTAGAAGTGGATTTCACAGTGGCTGAGAAAGGCAGGACGGAATTATAGTGAGCTTGAGCATTGCGATAAATTATAAAAACAAACTATTCACTGCACTGAATGTTATTCATTTCAGTTCAATAAATTCTGAAGTTATTCCAAAATAATTCAGTGTTTAATATAGAGTTTTAGCAAATTCATAATCACACCGAAATGTAGTGTGAAAAGAGTGTGATGTAACATGTTGTGTAAAAAACTTCAAAGTTATATTTTTAGTGCTGTTTTTTTTGCTACCATATCCTGTGTGGCATGAAAAACAACTTTTGCTATATTTTATCCCATTTGTACTGCAACATTGACTTCAGCTCAATTTACATTTGCTGGATAACTGCATTATGTATGGCGTAAAACAGAAGCTGCAGTACTTCAAGTCAGTAGTTGGTACAAGGGTTCAGTTAGAATTTTCTCAATTCTGACAATTTTTTACTGCAAATATGTAAAGTGAAATTTATTCAGATTAATTTCCATTCACTTTGACTGTTTCTGTCACATCTCATATGAATATAGTAATTTCACACACATGTTCCTTTTCACTTAGAAATACACATTTATATATGAAGAAAGGCATTCAGATTGCCATTATGCCTCATGATTATGTTTTGTTCTATATTTTTAAGACAAAAAGATTCCATGCTATAAGGAAATTACATTCCATTCTACTCGTTTGATGTTGGACCACATAAAATTTCACCTCCAGTTAATTTTATATATATAGTGGATAAAACAGGTCACACACGCCTGTTCAAATGCCAGGAAGAGTAAAATAATTTGGTTGCACAAATATTCACACCCTTAAACTAATATTTTGTTGCAGCACTGTTGGCTTTTATCACAGCACTCAGTCTTTTTGGGTAGGGGCCTGTCAATGTGGCACATCTTGATGAACCAATATTTTCTCAAACGTCTTTCCAAACCGCTCCAAATCTGACAGATTGCAAGGCAATCCCTCTTCAAATCACCCCACAGATGTTTGATAGGATTCAGGTCTGGACTCTTGTTGAGCCATTCCAAAGCTTCAGTCTTATTCCGGTGAAGCCATTCTGCTATTGATTTGGATGTGTGCTTTGGATCGTTGCCCTGCTGAAAGATGAAGTTCCTCTTCAGCTTTCTAATACAAGGCTGAATATTTTCTGCATACGTTGACTGGTATTTGAAACTTTTCATAACTCCCTCCACCCTGATTAAGGCCCCGGTTCCAGATGAAGAAAGACAGACCCAAAGCATGATGCTGCCACCACCATGCTTCACCGTTGGTATGGTGTTTTTTTTTGTGATGAGCAGTGTTGTTTTAGCAACAAATAAAAACCTTTTGTCCAAAAAGTTCAAACTTGTTTCATCAGACCATATAATATTTTCACACATGTTTTTTGGAGATTTCAGATGTCTTTATGCAAAATTAAGCCAGGCTAAGATGTTTTTTTGTTTTTTTTTTTAAGCTAAGGCTTCCATCTTGCCATCATAACACATAGCCCAGACATATTAAAAAGACTGGAGATTGTTGTCACATGTACTACACATACACTACTTGCCCGACTAATTTTCTTCTCATCTTATCAATTTTGAACAGACGTCCGGCTCCTGGTATTCTCACTGTCGTACCATATTTTCTCCACTTAATGATGATGGTCTTCACTGTGTTCCATGGTATATTTAATTCCTTGCAAATTCTTTTGTAGCCTTCACCTGACTGATATATTTGAATAATGAGATCCCTCTGATGCTAAGGAAGCACTCTGTGGACCATAGCTTGTGCTGGAAGATATGGCTACAAAAATGTACAGACAAGCCTACTAGAACAGCTGAACTTCATATGGGGTTGGTTAGAAGCACTTTAATTGGTGAAAGGTGTGTGCTGACTCCAGTTTAACATACGTTTTAATGTAATTGTTTAGTTGTCTGTTGTTTATTTTTACTTCACCTCCCTGGAAGAATTCTGGATGTATTTCAATTGCATTGTACTAGTTATAGGTCACATTAAAGGTGGAAAAAGTTGTGAAACTATTTATCTCATTTGTTTTACATGACAAATATATATACATATATATATATGGACGAAGACAAAAACAAAATGGTAACACCATGGCATATACACCTGGGGCTATATAATAAACAATATACACACTATTTTCATCATGTTTTGGTGTCTCACAACATATTCTTGATGTGCTTCCAGTGTATGGCCCGACATAAAAGCATAAACCAAAATAAGGTAAGAAAGTGTCTGACAGAAGTGACAGATTTTGTCCCATAAACAGGGTTTTCCCCAGGCATGTCCACTTTTCATATTCTTTTCACTAATCTGGGAGTCGTTGGTTTCCCACATAGAGGAGGTACCACTTAAATTAGGTAAAATCAAAACCCTTCTTTAAGTAAACTGAGTATGATTGAAGTGTTTCAGGACTGAGCCAAGTAAGTACCCTAATGAGAAAATATATAACTTAAACAAGTATCCAAGTATTCTAGTTAAAAAAACAACAACAAGCTGGAAGTAATTACCGTAAGGGAGCCAAGGAGCTGTTGTTAATTTTATTTATCAAATTATTATTTTGCTACAGGTTTAATGAGTGTACAAAATGTGATTTCCATGTTTGTCTGAAATTGTTTTACAGAAAAATAAAATATTGCTCTTTTTGAAAATAATTGTGTGAATATTTAATAAATAGATGTTTTAGGAAAATTTATACAGTTTACAACTGTCCAGTGTAAGACTTTTCTTATAAACGGCTTCGAGATGACATCTCTTGTGAATTGGCAGTATATAAAGATATATATATATATATATATATATATATATATATATCCAACATGTTTCCTCCCCCCCCCATACATACATACATACATAAATAAATAAATATGTATGTATGTATGTGTGTGTGTATCTATGTATCGATGTATCTATGTGTCTATCTAAATAAACTGAATTGAATTGAAGCTTGATTGGTAATTTTGAACTACAGGTGATCATTGATTCCAAACTTCTTTTAAAAAAAACACTTAAGTCTTGTGCCAGTCTTTAGCATCATTAATTCCATCAACCACCCATGGCATTCAACCACATTTTCTTGCAACACATAGGTATGCAAAATAATTTTTTACTGAACATGACATACAAGCATGGGGGGGTTCTGTTGTAGCAGTGGTGCCGGAACATGATGGACAGAGACCCTGGGCAGACAGCCATACCATCCCTATTAAAACTCTTCATTGATTATATCATGTATTCTCAGGGCCTTATCTATAATGACTGAGGCAACTGAATAAGAATCAACTTCCAGTGAAGGATGATGACCAAAAAGTCATAATTTGCTATTTTAATCAGTTTTTTCAATATGTTATTTTTGTTTTCGTTTCTCTCTCTTTTGTTTCCACTTTTCGCCTTATTTTTTGAGGCCATATCATGTGTACTAATAAGAAATAATGCATGGTTCTTGTGTAATGTAAGTGAAGAACCAATAAAACGGAAATTAAAGCTTGAAGACAATAAATAGCATGGTATAGCTTTACCTTTGTTGGTGAAGACCATATTCTTATGATAAGATTTGTCGAGATTGGAATAACTAAAGCCTAAACTGATTAAAACAAATAAATCAGCATACTAATATAGCATCTATATTCAAAGTGCTTTATTTCCAGTAATTTAAAATAAAGGGTAAAGTTCCATGAAACAAATAAGCCACTACTGAGCTTAACACAAGCTACACCCACTCTGGGGCAATATGGTCAACCTGTCCATGCAGAAAACCTCCGCATTTAATAAGCTGTGATGAACTGTAATATGAAGTCTAATTTTAGCCTTTAATTTTTCATACAAATAGACTCCCTGTAGCATTTTCCCACATCCTTTGCTTAATGACAACCCTTCATAAGGCAGTGGCTCGAATAAAACCGGAGAGAAACAAAAATGAGTCATTTCGAGCAGCCACAATGTGGGGGCTCTCATTAGAACAGAGTTATCTGCAGCCACCGATTGGAGTGAAAAAAGCTTGATTAGAGAGAGGCAGATGCTAATGACACAGTGAGGGCGGAATGTCACTCAGTGCACATTAAACATTTAGACATTTGCTGTGAAAATGTGCATTCTCTCATTATAGTCTTCAGCAGCCATAGTGTATATAAAGCCAGAAAGTGACAGGCTGACTAATTCGGCAGACACTTAGGGAGTCTGTCAATAAAAACCTACTTGTCTTCGCTTCCACTTCGACCTGTGTTTGCACAATTCTCACTTTCTCTCCATTTATGGTTGACTTTTATTGACAACAAAGTAAAAAAAAAAGTTTTTAGGACATTCTGAATGCCTGATTGCTTTAATAGCCAAGATGCAATGCTGTAGTTTGAAAAGTACATATTTAGTTTCGATCAACATTTGTTTCTTAGTTTAAAACAGATCAAATGAGTTATGACCAATCTAATCCATTCTGTAAAGAAAACAAACTTCAGAATTGTATTCATTCCTGAATTAATACCTTGTTTGTACTTTAACAGTAGATCCCAGATCCCCCGCCGAGCATAAGGGTCTACTCCTGCTGTTGGTTCATCCAGGATGACAATCTTTGAACCACCGACAAATGCTATGGCAACTGACAGTTTTCGCTGCATGCCGCCTGAAACACAATGAAGAGAACACGATTTTTAAAAGCTGTACATAATCTAAGATTTTTTTAATGTTTTTTTTTTATTAATTTCCAATCTCTCTTTTAATCTTGTAAATTAGTCTTAATCAATGTCTTTTAACCGTAAATAAATAAGGCATTATCTGTCACAAAACTCCTTCATTTCACCAATGTTTTGTTATGAATCGCTATTCCAACATACGCTAACTGCAGATTTTAGTGACGTCGTAGCCGTCCGCCATTGCTGCTGTAGACTGAAACATGCAAACGCAAAACATGTTGTTGTTTGTAGTAGCAAGTTCTGTCTGACTGACCACTGTCAAGCACAGACAGAAAGCCCTGCTCAGACTACAACTGGAATGACCCATGGCAGTGATGTAATTGAAATTGCGTGTTAGTGTAGTTGGATTAAAAGCCTGTAAAACACCCCAGATGACAAGAGCACGGCACATCTAAGATCCTCTGTACTCATCACAGCATGATCCTGCTTTTATTTATTTTTTTTTTTTTTTACAGTGAGAATAGTGTGTATAATGTTACGTTTTGTCTACACATAGAGTTTTACATGAGTTCAGTTTTGGTCATACCTTACAAGGTGCACTTTCTTTCAGAAGTGTATAATGCCCTCTACATGGCTTGTGGCAAACAGAACATTTGACTCTTTTTGCTGCTCTCCTAATAAGAACACACATGATGACTCCTCCAGAGTCTGCTGCTTCTGTATTTATTGCTTTTCTTGCACCGGTATGTCAGTTAAGGTGGACATTTAAGTTTGTAGTGCAACATGACTAAAAGTAGAACAAGTGTGAATCCTTTTGAATAGCCCCCGTGCACACTTGTAGTTTAACCAAATGTAAATAAAGTAAAACAGTCACGTTTTTATTTATATTAGACATTCTACTTATACTGTAAACAAAATACCACAGCTGTGTGTCAGCATCA
Source organism: Apricaphanius iberus (assembly GCA_028564705.1). Taxonomy (NCBI): domain Eukaryota; kingdom Metazoa; phylum Chordata; class Actinopteri; order Cyprinodontiformes; family Aphaniidae; genus Apricaphanius; species Apricaphanius iberus. The sequence goes on along the minus strand of JAPXFQ010002814.1, from coordinate 939,296 downwards.
AGTTTCAAATTTAATATGGACACAATATTGGAAAGTGATTATGGAGTAAATATGACGAGATGTTCCGCTCTATGTTTTATTGCCTTTTGGAAGCTGTGAAATGATTGATGGCCAGGACATAGATACACTTTCACAACAATAATTCTCAGCTCCTCTCTCTTAGCAGGGTCGTCAAAATGCATCCAGTGCAGTGCTAATGTAGTGGAAATGCCAGCATAGATCAACCTTGAAAGTCATATTTCAGTGATTTCGCTCACAAGCATTCCGTGCTTGGGACAATTTATCAAACGGGACCTGCTTTTGGCTCCCAGACAATAAATTACAGGGCACAGGTACAGTGGGTGTGAAAGAGAGTTGCATGAAGGTGCTAAATAGTTTATCATTGGCATTTCTTCCTATTTTTCCAATAATACACTCATGCACTTAATTAATACACATATGAAAACTAAATTTATAGTTTAGCATAATGTCAACCAGACCATCTTAGACGGGTTATGGTACACTGAGCCTCACCTGACAGGTTCTTAGCAAGATCCTTCCGCTTGTGTGGTAAACCAACATCTTTAATCATCTGATCCATCTCAGACTCAACCTCACTGCGACTTCGTCCCTTCAACCTGGCGTAAAAGTAAATATGCTCCTCCACCGTGAGCCTAGACGAGTTTTGAAAAGGATATAAGAACAATGGATCTAATGGTTAAAAAGGCAAACATGGTCAAATTATCTTATTTCCATGTGTTTTAAAATAAATGTTTTAATTTAATGACTGTAATTCCCTCTAGATTTTTAGACCTAGGTAACCATTTAAATGTTTTCAGGTTTTCTACTTAAACAATTTTTTCGTATCAAAAATAGACTCCATCCATCCATCTATCCATCTTCCACACCATCTATCCGCTGCAGGGTGGCGGGGAGCTGGTCCATATCTTAAGCAATCATCAGGCAAGAGGCTAGTCCAAGGCCCCATTTTAGATACATTTTGTTTACATCAATGAAAAAAACTAGTAAAATATGTACCATAGATATTTTATAGGGGTAAGGCTATAAACAATTAACTAAAAAAGAACATACACAGGAGAGGATGGTTAGATGAATGGAGAGCACTGCAACATTTAAATCAATTTAAATTATTTTCCAGAAAGCCAAGGAATTCTATTTTAGTGTGGGAAAGTTAGCACAGGAATTAATTAGGAGGTGATCTGCTTTAATTCATCAGATTTGCATTAGATACCAGGGCATCAGAAACAAATGACAAATAAGTAAAACAAAGCACAAAAAAGGTAAAGAAAAATAAATTAAGGTACAGGTTGTTTCAGGAAAGTCTTGTGTACAGTATGAATAAAGGTCACTGCATTTAAAAACAAATACTGTATACGTATGTGTTGCTAGAGAGCCTAAATCATTAGAAGGCCTCATTATTTGTGAATGCAAAGACCCACAGAATTCAACTTTGTGATCCAAAGGGATGAATAACCAAACCTTGTTAATTCACTCACTCATTAAATAGAACATTATGCTGTGGACACATTCCCAAATACTTCCGGATGTTGTCCATGTCGGTACGAATGTCATATCCATGGATGAGGGCTGTTCCTGATGTAGGCGGGAAAATCCCTGTCAGAATTGACCTATGAAGAGAAAAAAAAGGTAAAAACTTCTGCCTTTAATAAGAATAAAAATATGCCCCAAACCATACAGCCAAGCTAGTTTCGGAATGCCTTAATGACAAAAAGGTAATGTTTGGGAGAGAAGAAAATGTGAGAAGGTATTAGAGATGGAGACAGGCAAAAAAAATAAAAAATAAAAAAAAATTCTGACTCAGTTACCACAATTCTGACAGCAGAAATGAGCCAACATTTCAATAAGCTTTTATGATAAACTTGAAGGATGCCCAACTTTGTTGATGTTATGGTGCATAGAAGATATTTCTACAGACTACTAAGGAGATGTATATGCTGTAAGCATCTGATATTAACAAAGTGAAAAACAAAGCATTCGTCATTATTTAGATATTTAACAAATTTAAATAATATCAGTAATATTAACTTAACTAAAACAGGACATGTTTGCATTAATGTAATATCAGACAGTGAGATAGAAATGGTTATATGTCTCCAAATATCTCTGAGTTTCGATTGTATTTTGTGATTTTAGAAGTCTCTGTTCTTTACGGAGTATGTCAGGATATATATTTTTTTAAAGATTGCTTTAAAAATACTATTGGGTAAAATAAATATATTTGTCTAAATATATATATATATCTCTATGATATGAAACATCCTAAATGTGTGATTAAAGACAAAACTACAACTTTATATTTTTTGCCCCTCATTGTATCGTTTATATGCTGTTTCCATCCTTTAAAACCTCACAACTCAGGAAGGCAATACTTTTTCTATTACCTAAATGATTATTTCAGTATGTGATACTTTTCATTTACATTTTGATATCCAGGCAGTGTTTACGTGTTTAAGTTCACAACTTAAACTTAAACTCTAAGTAAAACTCGTATATATTCTTAGTAAGAGTTTAAACACTATTTATTTTGACTCAAAAACACATTAGCTATGAAATTCCATCTCCCTGATAAGGGAGCTATTGCCCTTAATAAAATCCAACAACACCATGTTTTAGTGTGTGACAGAGTCTTTACTCTGCCCTTCCACTTATTGTTCCCCTTTATGTTTCAGTGGCTCAGAGCAGACGTCTTCCCTGCAGCCTTTAGTCCTGCGTAACTTGCTCTTTCTGTCACTCAACCTTTCTGGGCCACTGGATTTCATTTAATTTCTGTCACCCGAAACCCCAACCAAACTCTTCAAGTCATTTCCCAAGCAACAATTAGATAACTTCCTTTGTCAGTCAAAACAGCTATATGTCCGCTGTAAGATCTGTCTTTTAAAAGCAGTAAACTCTAAATAAATGCAGTAAAATTTAAATATTGATGTTCAACTGGCAAAAATGTTGAAACAAGCTGGAAAATACAAGAAAATTCAATAACATGGCTCACATTGTGGTTGTTTTTCCAGCTCCATTGTGGCCCAAAAACGACGTGATCTGATTCTCGTAGAAGTCCACACTAAGGCCGTCCACTGCCAGCTTCTTTCCGTTCTTGTAGATTTTGACAAGATTGCGAATTGACACCCCCGCTTTGACATCGGGAGGTGGTCTTTCAAAATGTCCTTTATTAAAAAACACACATATTGCGACAAGTTGAAAGAAGTAAAGCAAAATGCATTTCAAATATTCTGGGCATAGATAAAGGGAGAAAGCCTCCTTTAGTGCTAATGAGCTATATAATAAATAAACACATAAATAAATAGAAAAGAATTGTATACAAATAAATTACTGTTAAAATACAGCTTAAAACTATTTAAAAAACGATTTAACATGATCACAGTGCTTACAGCTCAAGTGTTTAAAGACATAGCATCTGCATTAACACTAGTTCATGTTTTTTTTGTTTTTTTTGCTTTTGAGTAATTTTCTAAACAGATCAATAAACTAAGCAAAATTAGATTAAAAAGTGAAATGAATGGACAAACACAAAACAATCCCGTAGTAAATAAAAATATACATCCTAAAAAAGTCCCTAAATCTTTTAAATTAAAACTGGAATAAGTACAAACAATACATTGTTTGCTTTCAAAATTTACTTTGGAAGTGTTTACTGCATCTGCATTAGTATTTGCACTGTATTTCTGAATACTATTGAAAATAAAGACATAGCATATACCAAAATAAATAAATAAATAAAATACAGAGGCATATAATTATAATTACAGAAAAAAAGCTAAAACGTTAATATTTACAATTCTTTTCAGAGATATAAATATTTGTACCAAGTATTTACAAATAAAGCTGTAATACTGAATTATTCAAAACAACCTGGTTCAAAACATTTTTTCTATGCACATTAACAAAGTGTTAACACAGGATGGCTATAAATATTTGTGGAGATTAAGAATAAAATAAAATAAAAATAAAAAGTGGTTCTAAAAGACAGGTAAGGGTAAAGGATTTGGTTTAAATAAAATAAAGTATGATTTGATTTGAAAAGATCGGTAAGTGATTCAACAGTTTTTTTCGGCTCCCTCATCTGCTGTGGCGATGCATGCTCCCAAATCAGTGGGGCGTGGCCTAAGGATGATAGTTGATGGTAGGGTTGATTGTTTAAACTAGCAGGCCTAAAATAAATTGATATAGCAGTTTTAACTTTCATATATTAATGTTTTCTTTTAAGCATAATTAAAAAATAACAAATAATGCCTTTTCCTATAATATAGACAATTTAATTATGCACGATTACTCATATTCTGAGTTTAACATACTTCTGGAAACACATTTTGATCCTTGAAACACACACATAGACACACACGCGCGCACACGCGCACACAAACATACACACAGTAATAAATACACAAACTCGCACAATGAGAAAAACTAAACTCTTTACTCGGAATGTTAATTAGATTTTTGCTTGTTTTTAGCAGTTTTCTTCAGCTGAAACTCCTGTTTTCCCCCCTCAAAGCACAAAAATCTATTATCGCCAGATGTGACAAATAAGGTGCTAATGCTGTTCGCGACCCTTCTCCGCTCACCTCCAGTTCTTATCAGAACTGTATTCCCCTCCAGAACACAAACAGGGTGATTAAAATCCGACAAACAGTTGCACACCAAAAAAAATGAGAGCTAAAATTTGATACGAATTTACCATTGTACACCCCGGAGTCTGTCAGCAGACTGATGTTGTTTTCAGCTACTGCTGTCATCCCGCACCAGTAAGATGAAGTAAACAGGAAGTACCATGGTTTAGGAATCCCATATTGCCCTGTGATAAATCAAGAGAACAGTAATCACACTTTCAAACATGCTGTCTTAAGAGAATACAATGAAGCCCAGAAAGTGGCAGATATAAAATACTAGTAGAACTAGAAAAAAGAGATTCCTTTAGTTCAGAAAAAAATGAGTACATAGATATGATAAAACATATATTTATGTTCAAGAACAACAACATATTACCATTTGATATTGCACAGTTAAAACAATTAACAGATTTACTTGAAAAACCAATGCAAAGAAAGCAAATGTCTATCATAAACTGTATCTTTTAGGACTTCATTGCAGCCTAATCTTAATCAGACAAAAGTTCCGTTTCTAGGATATGAATGAAATCATGGGAACCATCTAGAAAGTAAGCCAAGGATTTCTCCAAAAGATTATAAAATTATAAATTATAAAATTTCTCCAAAAGAATATAAACATTCATGTTTTCAAGTATTATAGCGTCCTGGTGTTTGGTTTATTTCTCTCCCCCTTTTTAAATAAGGTCATTTTGATATGGATATCTGCTGCTCACATTTGGTGTTCTATTTCACTCATTTTCAAGTTTGAAGTGAGGAAAATCAACTGTAATGACCCTTTGAATCCAGAGTTAAAGCTAAGAAAGATCAATTGGTCTTACCAACTCTGATTTCAAAAGGCTTCTTATTAAAATAGCAACATTTACAATCGTGTCTAAGCTCTGGCAGTGAAAATGTTGCTTCAGTGAATAAAAAAATACATTGCTAGGGATGCAACAATGCCACTTTTTTCAAACCAATACCATGCCGATACCTGGATCTGTGTACTTGCCAATAGCAAGTACCAATGCTGGTAATTCTACCACACAAAAAATGCAATAAATTGGAGGATACATTTTATTCTCTTCTCTGCTTGTTACAACAAATTATGGTGAATTAGATGAAAAAAAAAATATATTTATACAAATGACCACAAAACTAAACTTTCAAGTGGAAAAAAAAAATGTGTGTGAAATTATTGCAGAATTTTCTCATTTTAAATGGTAAATGGTCTTTATTTGTATAGCACTTTACTTAGGCCACGTCCACACTAAGCCGGATAATGCCTTAAACGTATAATTATTTAGATTACACCCGCTATCGTCCACACAAGCCTGGCGTCGTTTAAAGTCTGTGGCCAGATAACTATTAGCTGAGTAAGAGAGCAGTGTAAATCTTAATTCAACGGCTAAACGAGCTAGTGTGGACAGCTTCCCCAGATAATGAAAGGAGGTGGCGTCAATGAATGCTGCGTCAATAACAATACGACACTACAGACAAAGACAACAGCGAAGAGTAATCTCGTTGTCTGTCCACACCAAAAACTCTCTCTTCTTCTGAGCAGCTATTGTTCTCTTCAGTTAACGGGACAAGCAGATATGTACTGTGCTGTAGAGCTTCTTGTATATATTATGTAGGCGCTGGCGTCACGTAGATTATACGCATGTTTCGTGCGTCTTTTCGCGCATTCACTGGACCTTAAACGGGGCGTAAATGCTCGTGTTGAGTGGATAACATTAGGCGTCTAACTCCCCGTATAACCTTATCGGCTTAGTGTGGACGTAGCCTTAGTCCCTAGGGACTCCAAAGCATTTCACACTACAATCAGTCATTTACATATTCACACACTGGTGATGGCAAGTTACGTTGTAAGAGAGGCGAGGTTGCCGGACGCTAGCCCCACTGTGACCTCTGACCACTGCCAGGAGTCAACAGCTGAAGTGTCTTGTTCAAAGACACAACGACCAAGACAGTCAGACCTGGGATTCCATTCCGCAACCTTCTGATAACAAGACAAACTACTGAGCCTAAGTCACCCGTATTTTAAGTATTGGTTTATGGTATCGGCTAACTAACTGATACCGACACAAGTACAATATAACAGTATCGGCCCCAATACCTGATACCAGTATTGGTATCGATGAATCTCTATGCATTGCTAGAATCTTTCTTTGCTGACATAAGTTGTTGCGGTCACTGAACATGTCGATTAAGCAAAGACAGTATTGCGTGCCATGAAAAGTGTAAAATCTAGACTGTTAGCATATTAGAAGCTTCTAATTTAAGACAGTACATACTGTATATCACAGTTCTACACCACAAAACAAAAATATTCAAAGGCAGTCATCCTTGGATAAAAAGATACATTTTAAATCTGCTTCGACTGAATACCTGGGAAGACATTTTCAATGTACCAGGTTAGCACCCAGTATAAGACGGCATCAAAGAGCATCATGGCGATGGAGACGATGAAAGCGTATTGATCCCCCTCTTGGGGACTCCTGATGACGTTGTGCCATTGTACACCGTGTCCTTGCTCCTCATATTTGGAAAGGTTCTCACATCCATAGCCAAAGGCAACACACGACAGCAAACTCTGCAAAAACAAAACATTTTTAGTTAAGTGAAACTCTTCTACTCCAAATGTTCCAAAAGTTTCACCCTTCTTCTTTTCACCTGGATAATAAATATGTAATAGGGGTGAGCAGCTGGTTGTGTTACCATACTGTACTGTAAATATGGGAATGGAGGAAACAGCTAAGCCTGGATCTGGAGTCTTGGGTGGATGCCTGGTAAACAGTCTCAGCCAACAGAGCTTGGCTCAACACTCAACATTGAATAATACATTTTTGGTTTTCCTTTTTATTTCAAAATTAAACCAGGCTATTTCTAATAAGGGAGTACGCTTTATCAGAACTGGTAGATGTGCTGAATGTTGTCTCTTACTACAGAGAAAGATTCACTGTTGTCATAAAGGGGTTGTCTAAAGTGCTTTGAAACAACATGATTTTGTTCTGTTTCTTGCTTTTACAGGACAAAGTCTTAAACACTTGACATAATTTGGGGTTGTCAGATTGAAAAAAATGTTTTTACTTTTAATAACTTGTTCAGGTCATGTTTGGGAGTAAACCCCGCCACAATAGAGGAGTAGGTTTGAAACTGAACCATCCACCAGGTTAAAAGTAGAATGTTGAGGTACTGCAGAAACTGGTTATAAAGCTGGAAGAAGTACTCCTTCTAAAATTGCACAGGTCCTAAAAAATACTGAGTAAAATGTTTTCTCTGCAGATGTCAACAATAGATGTTGTTGGGTATTTTTTACACTTTAATTTTCTAGTGGATAAGCACTTTTCCGTTTTTTTTTTTTTTGGCACAAACATGCACATGGACCTGGAGAAACCTTTGAGTCGGTAGCTGGAGACTTGAGTTTCATTAGAATAATACAAGCAAGGCTTACAGTTGTTCCTTTTGTTCAATAAAGCAGTTCAAGAAAGAGAATGATTTTGTTTTTGGACAGATTTTCTATTTGTAAGCTATACTGGAACATGTGAATTTAATCCATAAGTAATTCTGTGTTTATTCAAAATTGTTAATTTTCAGATATCCACTTATAACCTAAGGTAGAAAAACAAGACATCCATCCAATTTCTGAACCGCTTAATCCTCAAGGGGTCGCCGGGGGGCTGGTGCCTATCTCAACAGGCGAGAGGCGGGATACATCCTGGATAGGTCGCCAGTCTATCACAGGGCCACATAGAGACAGACAAACAACCATGCACGCACAGATCCACACCTAAGGACAATTTAGAGTGATCAATTAACCTGACAGGCAACAACAAGTGCTAACCACTGCGCCACCGTGCAGCCCAAAAACAAGAAAACTTGGATTCATCACATTGATTTTTAATGTGTCCTGTCTACATTTTATTCTCTCACATAAAGACCAAGTACCATGCAGCGGACACAATGTTACAGTTCACCAACTGAAGAAAAATCATCAGCCTCAACTGATGCATGGGTCTGTCACAGCCACCACACCTTACCAATTGCACAGTTCCATTTATAGTATGTCCTATTTATTTTAGTAGAAATAAAAATTATTGCGACATAATCCATCCATTTTGTTAACCGCTTAATCCTTAATGGGTCGCGGGGGGGCTGGTGCCTATCTCCAGTTGTCAACGGGCGAGAGGCAGGATACACCCTGGACAGGTCGCTCAATTAAAGATCAATTAACCTGACAGTCATGTTTTTGGACTGTGGGAGGAAGCTGGAGTACCTGGAGGGAACCCACACATGCACGGGGAGAACATGCAAACTCCATGCAGAACGATACGAACCCACGACCTTCTTGCTGCAAGGCAACAGTGCTAACCACTGCGCCACCGTGCAGCCGCAACATAATCCATTTATTGAATGATGTGTTTTCTCTGTTCCAGGTGGTAGGGGACACCAAAACAATTTTTTCGCCTAGGGCATTTTGCAGGTCAGAGTCGACCCTGAAGAAAATGTTATTCCGCCATACATCTCAATGTACATAGGAGTAGAAATGGAGAATGTAGAGGACTTTAAGTAATAAGGCTCAACAGTGAAAAAGGGTTAAAAAAGTGTGTGCAAGCTGATTGAATGGGTTGAGAAAAGTGTAGTATCTGGTGTGATGAGGAATAAAAGGGTTTCAGCAAGAATGAAAAGAATGGTGTACAAGAAAGTAGTGAGACCAACAATGTTTTATGGTTTAGTCAATAGAACCAATGAGAAAAAGACAGGAACCAGAACTCGAGGTTGTAGAGAGATTACTATATCAAAAGTAGAAGGATGCTGAGGATGGAGCCAGTAGGCAGGAAGCAGAAAGGAAGACCAAAAAGGATATTTATGGATGTGGTGAAAAATGACTTGAAGTTAGTTGGTGTGAGGGTAGAAGATGCACAGAATAAGACTAAATGGAAACACATTATTTTTTGTGGCGACCCCTGAAGGGAAAAGCTGAAAGAGAAGAAGAAGACATCTGGCACAACATGATGCTGTCCCTACCATGTTTCACTCTGGGGTTGGTGTGTCAGGATGGTGTGCAGTGTTAGTTTTGTCATCAGCCATAGTCATTTGCCTACAAGCAAAATTCCCACATTTGGTCTCCTCTGGCCAGAGCTCCGTTTTTAACATGTTTGCTTTGACCTGCACAACTTCTGGGAGACTTTAAATATGCCGGCCCCCATAGAGCTCAGTTGAGAGAACATTCCAACTGAGCTGTGTATCACTGCAGTTCCTCCAGAGTTAGCAAGGACCTCTTCCCAGTTTCTGTGATTAATTTATTCATCTCTTTGCCCCTGGCCTATTGGTTTAGGTGGATGGCCATATTCTTGCTAGGTTTAAGGCTGTGCATTATTCTTTAAATTCTCAGATAATAGACTGAACAGTTGCTATTTGAGATGTTCCAAGCTTGGGATATTGTTTTATAACCTAACCTGGATTTAAACTTCTGCAACACATTATCCCTGATCTGTCTGCTGCGTTCCTTGGTCTTCATAATAATCATACTTCATTAATGTCCAATAACAAGCCTCTGCGGTCCTTGCAGAAAAGTTGTATTCACAATCAAGATAAATTACATACAGGTGACCGCTATCAAACAATTATATTAATTTTATTTGGGGATATCAGAGTGATAGATTGATGAATACAGATGCATGCATAAAGAGTTTGAAAACGGTCTATTGTGTCACTTCACAATCACAAAATAATTAGTTCTGATTTATCACATAAAATCCTAACAAAATCCATTATGGTTTCTGCTTCTAACGTGAAAAGATGTTGAAAAAGTTCAATCTAAATTAATGTATTTCCAAAACAAATTGCTTAGGGTTGATTAACTAAATGATTGCTCTAAAAAAATAGTCAATTAAAAGAAAAGATTGAAGAAAAACCTTTAATTATTTAATTAAGCTGACACCCTGAGAGACTGTTGCTACCTGACAAGATGGACACCCTAATCCATCTGCTGCAAACAAAAATCAGTTGGATTTTTCATACAGCAGGAAGTTGCAAATGATGCTTTGCCCGCGTGAGACATCATCTGCCATGGCCCCTCGTGCCACATTGCCATGTTGGCCGCCAGCTGTTTCATCACACCTCATTTGCTCGCAGCATTTATACTCTTGGAGAAGTGTTTGCTGAAGCTTGAGAGACGAATCATCACGGATAGCTGAGGTTATACAACTACACAGAGATTGAGCGAGAAAAAGTGAGAGAGCAGCTCTATGGCTGACGCCAAACCTTTAGCCTGCCTGGCTCCTAACCCTGCTGGCAGCATCTTGTGCTGCCCTCCGCTGCCCATCTGCCAATCAGTCAACAGATGAGGACTGACAGTGGGGCTAGTGGGCACCCATCCTTGACCTCTGTATGAACGGCTGACAAAACAAGAAGAGCCCAATCCTTTTGGTTGTTGAGAAAAGGGCACAAGTTGGGAGACAGACAAAACAAGTCCCCTCTTATTGATCACATGTCAAACTTTTAAGAGATTTAGATATCACTCAGCTGGCCTTGGACAAAATCCATTGTTAAGAAGAAATGCAATCAAGGTGGCTGCTCTCTCTATTCTGCAATATTTTCAACAAGTACTGCTGTGATAACTGACAACGATCCTAACAGGGATGAATGCCTCTCTGTCTAAAATATTTTCCCTTACAAAGCAATGTACCCATTCTGATGCTTAGATAGTATTACCATTTTATCTCCAAGGCCGTTCTATCACTTAACATTTTGTAGACTGGAATAGCAAAAAACTACGACACCAAATTTTCTCTAATCCATTACAAATATATAGACAGTACAGGCCAAAAGTTTGGACACAACTTCTCATTCAATGTGTCTTTATTTTCATGACTACTTTGTAGATTCTCAATTAAGGGCATCAAGACTATGAATGAACACATAATGTATGGAATTACGGTATGTACTTAAACAAAAAGGGTGAAATAACTGAATACATGTGTTATATTTTAGTTCCTCAAAGTAGCCCGCCCTTTGCTCTGATTACTGCTTTGTATTCTCTTGAGCTTCAAGAGGTAGTCATCCAAAACGGTTTTCCAACAGTCTTGAAGGAGTTCCCAAAGATGCTTAGTTCTTGTTGGTCCTTTTCCATATGTTTTAATTAATAGTTTTGATGCATTCAGTGAGAATCTATAATGTCAATAGTCATGAAAATAAAGAAAACGCACTGAATGAGAAGGTGTGTCCAAAGTTTTGGCCTGTACTGTGTATATATATATTAGGGCCGTGGCTCGATTAAAATTTTAATCTAAATAACTAGAGGCTTTGTAATTAATTAATCAAAATTAATCTCATTTTAATCACACATAAATATTTGATCTGAGAAAAGTGAGAATTTTCTTCACATGTATTTTAAGTATGAATAATGACTGAATACATAAGTTTAAGTTTCAGAAAAAATAAAAACCATCATTCTGTCGTAACACAGATAAGAGAATGAGTCATGGAGAAAGCGGAAATGTCTCTCAGATAGAAATGATTAACACGGTGATGACCAGGAAGTTGCAGCGCACCACCATCATTCCTCCTTGCAGAGCTGTGGAGGATGAAATCCCTCTGTGGAATGAGTTCTGAAATTCTCTGGAGGATTGAGCCCAGAGGAAATCTAAGTTTCTTCTGTAATGCACAAACAGACGCTGGAAGCAGCGTATTGCAGCCATGTGCGTCACGTAACACGAGAGCGCACGCACGGGACAGAGTAGATGAGACCGTTCTGTCACCCAAACCTTCATGACAGGAAGAAATAGCTGCATCATAAGTTTTAACTATGATGAAAGCTAAATTTCAGTCCATCAGCTGCTGGAGGAACGACAGCATGCGGCTTAGTGAACATGAAATGGGATCTGGGAAGGCTCAGATTAAAATGTGTTAAAAAAATGTCTGAGTCATTTTTGTGCAATTTATTAATCTTAATTAACATGTTAAAGTCCCAGCCCTAATTTATATATATATATATATATATATATATATATAGATTTAGATTTTTGCTTGTTAAAGGCACAGTGTGTAATTTTCGGCCAGTAGGGGCAGTGCATACCTAAATTACCACAAGTGTGAGGTATCTGTGTCTTTGAGTAAGAAACTCAACAAAGGAGGTCCAACTAGTGCTGTTTTCAAACGCTCAATTCCCTGAGAATGATCTATCTGCAGCAACAAGACGAGCACATCAGTCTGTCTTTCATCGCTTAGCGAACTAGCGAAGAGGTAAAAATGTGTTAATGGTGAAACTTTTTTTCATTTCGAGGGGAAATCAATGTTTTAATAGCAGGCGTGTTCCGTGCACTTTTTCCGTCCGTGCTGTTGTAGAAGTAAAGACGTCATCTAATATGGCTTTCCCCTGAAAAGAGGACCCGCGCCTATGTATTTTAAAACTGATTTTTAAAGTCATAATTTACAATTTCATGAATATTTTGCGATTATTGTGCTTTACGTAATTATTATTACATAATATTTTAATGGCTATTTTCAAAGATGTACTGCAAAAACTACACACTGTCACTTTAAACCTCACAGTGGTGGAAAAACATGCAGCAGGTGATTTACTAGCCTGGCACAAACAGTTTTGCGCCTGTTAAACCTGTAGCAAGATGAGGGCTATCCATTTAGCACGTATCCCCTTGATGATAATGCAAAGAGGACGTTTCTTTCAGAAGGTACAAAATATTGGTAGAACATGCAATTGCAGTAAATAAGCGTTCCATGTGGGATTTATCTAACATTAAAATATTTTTCGCCAGCTGTTTTAACACATGTTTTTACCGCCTCTAAAAGTCACTTCCTGATAACTTCATGTGTGTTCACGTCTGCACCTGCTGGTTATTTGTTTATTTATCTGGATTCTGATATGACAGGATTATATGTAGATTGTAATGAAGATAAGGATGATGCAGTCTCCATTGGAGTTTTAACATTATTTATAAGGACCTGAACAGAAACCCATCTCTTGGGTAATTGCTCTCTCTTCATCTAGACATGAGTGTGTCCCCTCGTGTGTGTCTGTCCGTGTGCCATCTTCTGCTCGTTACTGCTGCTGCTGCCATGTCAGTGTAATATCAGCACTCTTCAGACAAAATAAAAGATAACAGCTGCGTTAATCCACTACATCGTTGTAGGCAAAATGTCCATAACATTTCCCAAAAATATTCGTGACTCTGCAACATTCTGGAATATTCCTATGCTGCTCTTACTAATAATTACTAATCACTGAAAAGAACTAAATAATTATTCCACTACAGTCCCCATTTGTTTCTGTTGGAGTCCTTACTTATTTTCCTGGGGTCTAGTTAAAAAAATGTAATAATCATGTACAGAACCGCAATACCAATTGTATATAACTTTGAAATTTTACAATCAAAAATCATACATTTCAGATTAAATTTAAAAAACAAATATATAATTAACTTGTACAATTTATTTCAATAAAATTTCTAAAACATTCAGGTAAAAAAAAGCTGAAAGAATACATGCCGTTTAATACACTATTATGTTTAGTTAATATTCCTGAGATGCTCATTAGAGAGCATATTTTTGGAGGAAATTAGGGTTAGCAAGTTTTACCATCAGTGTTAGATAGTTGTCAATTGTGCCATACTCTTTTGGTATTCAGCCAAAAAACTGAATAATGCTATTCGATACGATGACCAAAGTTTGAGATATTGTTTTAAAATCTACTCCCCCTTTAAACTTCTCCTCAATGTGTCTCCAGTCTACTATGTTCTTTTTTTCAGGATTCCATTTGTTCACTGATGCTGTCTAACAAATCTTTGAGCCTTCATAGTGCAGGTGGACTTAAAAATACACAGCACATAATTGTAGTCTAACAGCAGTTAGGCGACTTTATTCAGGAGTAACAGAACAAATGAGGGTCTAACAAGTTCATGTCACACTTTTTTATAAACATGTTTATTCTTTTACTTTACTGATATTATATTTTACAAAATCTTAAAATACTCTGAAGCTTTTGGTTGTGACACAACAAAAAGTCAAAAAGTAAACTATCAAAACATTTACAAAGTATTACAGCATGTTGTGGACATCTTCTTTACATCAGCATCAGAATTCAGCAACTGAAGGGTTACGGGAATGCCTAGCTGTGGTCTTACCCATTAACCCAATTTCTTCCATGGCTTTGTACTGTCTGTTTCAGAACAAATACTGATATTGCCCCTAACTATATGTAAATGGTGGTGAAATTAACATTCTCTCAAAGACGGTTCTTTCTGCTGCAGATTAAAATGTATGCCAGTGAAGTCATGCAACGGCAGCTCAATGTCATAAAAGCAAAGATCAATTAACTGATTTCAAACTGGAGCCTGAAAAGTTTCACATTATTTTTTGGAAGCTTCGCAATTTTCCAGATTTCCTGGACTTAATGGCTAATTGAAAATGTCTCTGGTTATTCAGTACAAAGAAAGTGTAGGCCCTCTCCAATTTCTATCTCATTACAAAAAAAAAGGAAATGGGCAAAGTGCAGCAGAATGTTCTCTGTTTTACCTATGTGCACAGCCTTAAGCTCTCCCTTTGACTCACATGTGAATATTGTCTTCAAAAAAATTAAATAATAAATAATTGGTAATAAATAAATACTCACATTAAAAACTTAAGTAGTACAGCTGTTGTGTGTATGTTGGGGGGTGGGGTCTGTTGGCCTTGGAATGATGTGGTTTTATCCGAGGTGAATGAAATAAACTGCACACAATTAGACAGGCACTCTGAAAGAATGCAGCAATGAATTGAACAGTGGTTTGTATCATTATTACTGATTCAAATTTGGGGAGGAAATGCAAATAGCTCTTTGGGGATTTTTCCATAGGACCAGTTAAATTACTAAATCTTAGTACACTTCTTAGTACACATCTTACATAGTCGAGGGCAAAATACTGTGTGCCCTCACTATATTCACCCTCTGTCCATTCCCGGAGGACAAGGCGGATCTGTAAGAGTGACTTCACCATTTAATTCTGAATCGCTTTGCTGCCATACAAACAGTCTATGATACAACCCAAAGTTGAATCATACGCAGCGATTGATGTATGCAACTATTGAGTAGTCTGTCGTCTCTTAAAATAATTGGAATAATGTAAACAATACACAAAAAGGAAAACAATTTATATCGATTAATTGTGAAGCACTTTGGTCAGCTCCAAAGCTGTTTTTAAACGTGCTATATAAAAAAAAGTGAATTGGATTGGAAATAAGGCTGCATATAGTCCTCATGCATGGTGTTTGCAATAAAATTGAAATATCACAAATTAGTTTTAAAATGCAATTATAAGGAATTAAAAGGGGCGTTTAGAGTAGATTTGTGCACATATTTACATTTGCCCACTTTATTAAACCACAAATAGTCATATTTGATCAATTTACAAAAGGGCCCATGAGCCTTTGTTGCCAGTAGTTTGCTGACTCAAACTACTTCCAAGTTTGCAGATTACCACACTGACTCTAGCTTAAACAGCATGCAAACTCCATGCAGAAAAAATCCAGAGGCCGGGATCCGAACCCAGGACTGCCATCTGCAACACTGTGCAGCCCCAAGCTGAAAACCATGTATCATTCATTCAATTCACAATTATTTGCATTACATGAAATTCCCTTAGGATTGTGGGAACAACATGAAAAACACTGCCGGTGAAAAAGGTGAAACAACAAAAAAGCAGTGAAACATTTGATAGAGCATTTTTTGGAGCATTCAATAATCAAGAATTATCTTCCCTCTGTCTGTAAGAGACAGTTTGAAGACAAATGACACCCGAACTCTGATAAAGGTCATGCAGAAAGCCTACACTGAAAGTTGAGTAATGGTACAGTGTTTATCTTTAGAAACAGGAGAAAATATCAAAATTCTTCACCATGTAAGCCTTTGTCTTATCATTTTTACAAACCTTTAATGGAATCCTCATGTGAAAATATGCAAGTATAAAGAAACTCTTCGAAAAACAAAAAATACGGGGACATAAAAAATCCAAAAAGTATTCCTATGAGCAGCTTCATCGTTAATTTAAAATCACCATCCCTGATTCATTTGAAGGGCTTCACATAATCCATTTTACCATCTACTGGCTAGTAAAGACAATAAAAAAAAAAATCTAAAATAGATATTAAATGGTGCAAGAGGTGAATAACTTCCTTTCATTATAAGTCAATCGGCATGTTTTTTTAGAGGAACAGTAGATAGATATAGAAGAAACAACAGAGACTTCATATTTTGATTGAAATAGCAAACGTATAACCATGGAATAACACTCATAATAAGATCCACCCTTACTTATAATAACAGCACGGGGAGATATAAAAAAAAAAGTAATGTCGAAGCTAAAGATGGACTTACCACAGCCACCTTGGCCCCGAAACCCATGACGTCCCGCCAGGCATAGCAGAGGCTGTGTGGCAGGTAGAGGAGAAAAAAGATGAGGCCGCCGCAAGCCGCCGCTAAATTGGCCTTAGAGAAGAAGACGCTAATGAGGAAGCACTGGGAGATGGTGGCCAAACAGAACACCAGCAGGAAGACAAAAATTACTGAGGGGTCGCTGTACTGCAGGACTTTGCCGTACTGTGTGAGAAGAGTTTGGTAAAAAAGTACAGAGAGAAAAGTTAGTTTCAAAAACAATGACGTTTTTAGACGTAATCAAGCAGGCAGGTTGGATTGCGTATGATCATTATGGCAGATTTATTTCAGAAACACACCAGAAAGAGTTATTTCAGAAAGTGACTGAAATTTCTCTAGCTCAAACAGATTTCCATCCAGCTGTTCCTGCAGGTTTTATTAGCTAAGACTGAGATACATCACAAGTATGCTTTCTATTTTTTGGAAATATTCTGTCCAATTTACTTTTATGGGGAATTTACAACAATTCAAGGAAATCAGAAATGAGCAGAGACGTTTCAGTCCATAATACATTTTTGCATTTGTGTGGCTTTGTCAGATCAGGTAGAGTAAAAGTTATTTTTAGTTGACACATGAAATGAGCACATTTCCTACAGGTGAAGTGGACAGATTTCATTCTGGTTTGAGCAGAGATGGTCCAAGATCATAAAACGAACGTAGTCATCAATTTCAGGTGTGACATATTAAGGCTGAGGGAAAAGGCTGCAATGCAGCTCATATCATAACTATCTATATACTGTTTCTATCTATCTATATATATATATATATACTGTATATACTGTATTTTCTGGACAATAAACCCCTACATTTTTCTCATGTTTTGAACCATGCAGCTAATAATCTGGAGCAATTTATTTATGGATTATTATAGCTAACTGCCACTAGAGGGCCGCCTTGATCTATGGATTGTACAAATTAGAATTTCACCCAAGGATACCTTTGTGCCTCTGTGCCTTTAAGTAGACCGAAAGAGAGAGAGCGAGGATGGCCCGAACTTGAGGACAGCCAAAGTGTTTCCCTCATGTTGAAATTTTAATAAAATCGAAGTTTCCCCAAACGCACTAATCACTTTCCCGAAAACCCCCTATGAACAAACCCCTCCACATAAGGCATTATCTGCCAAAAAACTCCTTCATTTAACCAATGTTTTGCCTTGAATCACTAGAACTATTGCCCTTTGACTTAGTAGCTTCTCCGAAGTGCTTCTTAGTGGTCTCCAACGTTTTTTTACAACTTACAACAAAGTGCGATTTCAGTGACATTACTGCAGTGCCCAATGGCAGTTGTAGTCTGAGCGGGAATTTTACTCTGTGCTGTACGACAATCTTATTCAATTTGGTCATTTTGTTTGTGCAATTTGGAAAAACGCAAGCAATAACTTTACTGATGTTTGCAGTAGCAAGTTATGTCTAACTGTCTGCAGTCATAGAGCGCAGAGTGAAAGCTCTGCTCTGACTACAAGTGTCATGGTAGTTGGCAGCAATATAATTTGAGTTCGCATTTTGTATTAAGTTGGAATTGGTTGGAAAGAACGACTGTAAATACCCCAGAAGACAACAAAGAAATACTTCTGAGACAGTCCAAACAAAATGGAGAATAGCGCTAGAAATGTATTACAAAACATTGGTGAAATGAAGGAGTTGTGTGGGATATGTCTTATTTAGTGACAGCACTTGATGTGCCTCCTCGATGTGCCTCCCATTATATGGATATACGCCGATCCCAAATGGATATAAACTTCTTCTGAAGGACTCCAAGTGGCTTCAAACTAGTGAATAGGTGACTATAAAGTATACTATAAATAATGTCCAGGTTGAAAAAAAAGAACTTCCCCTTTAGATGTGCAACACTTTTACTCTACCTGTTTGATGAAGGACCGTTCCCTAATTTCAGAGAACTGCTTGCTAGATATTCACTCAGTAAAAGCAGCAATGCAGTTGTTTCTGTAACTAACTGAAATAAACCACTGCACTGCTAAGGAATGTGGTTATATTATTAAAACGTCATTCTAATAAATGAGAAATTCTGTGTTGCAAAAAATCTGTCACAATTAAATAAACAAATAAGGCCAATTGAGGTAAATTAATTATCTTCTCAGGTCAGTGGGCTACTTATTACTACTAAAAGATTAATGGATGACCAAATATCTCCAAAATTAGTTAGGTCCTTTCTGAGCCAATTTTTAAATCATTTTAAAATCACCCTAAAATCACCTTGAGTGTCAGCGTGAGAAGTAAAGCGCTGATGGCCAGCGGCAAAACACTGGACACTGCCCAGGTCAGCCAATAGATGGTGTTTCTCAGGCCCATGATTCTCACGGTCTCCTTCAGCCGTGCTTCTTTCTCAGCGACAACGCCTTTAACAATCATGGCGACAGAATAAACCCATGCTAAGGTTATGTACAAAGGAAGAGAGCTCGCCAGCGATCGGAGGAATCTGAAAGGTGAAGGAGCATTACCAGAAAAGACAATGACCCCTTTTATGGTGCCTACAATATACTTTGGTCCTAAAATCCAAATTAAAAGACTATCTGCTTCTAGAACAGTTGAGCTTTGTTGCAACCTTGCAGCAGAATAAATAACCTCCTGCAATAAATTGATTTTTGATGCATTGTACTTGAACTAAGAATTGTGAATTTATATTTGCTCAATTTGAAGAAAAATCTGCTGCAATTCTTGAAATATTTGCTGTCCAATCTTAAATAATAGACATGGCTGCCTCTAACATGAAAAGTGTTGACATTAAAATAAATTGATTCAACACAGTCTTTTCAACTATGTGTAGGCCCCTTTCACTATAGACCAAGACCAAACAACAACATCAACAATTAACCAGGCTTTAGATGGTATCTCTGTAACGGCTTGTTGATCATCTGGGGTAACCAAAGATAACACTATGCTATCTATTGCATGTGATAAAGTATTGGAGTTTCCTAACTGATTAAAGTATGTATAAAACATATGTGGTTAGATTGTAGTTCTTCATTAGTGTGATGAAAGTATAGCTTAATCCTGAAGGGAGAGATGAGCTTGGTAGAAAGATTAGCTTAAACCAGACATGTGGCCTATACACACTCAAGTGGTTTGGTTATCAGAGAATCAAAAGTGGGCAAAATTGATCTCATGCCCAGGCTAGAACCTTATCTTGACCAAACTGGGCCAACAGTTCTTTGAATAATGTATTGTGAAGCTACGGTATTGCACCAGATCTCCTGCTAAATCCAAAAGGA
This sequence comes from Apricaphanius iberus, assembly GCA_028564705.1. NCBI lineage: Eukaryota > Metazoa > Chordata > Actinopteri > Cyprinodontiformes > Aphaniidae > Apricaphanius > Apricaphanius iberus. Next base: position 919,015 of record JAPXFQ010002814.1, on the reverse strand, counting down.
ACTCAACAAGCACCTGACAGAAACTATCAACAGCATCTACACCAAGAATAGACTAATTGGCTACGGAGATTATTCTACATTAAGATGGGGAGAAGCTCCTACATCTCCAAATTGCAAATATAGGTTGGTTGCTTTGAGTCTTAGTGAAGGTGCAATTCAACAATAATACTTTTTTGTTACACTTTATTGCTGTTTGTCTAAAAAGCTTCAGTTAGATTTTAGATTTTGTTGCTATGACCATGGCATCCCTGGATATTGTGGGGTGGGGTTGATCTAGTGTGTAGAAGGGATTTTATTTATCGGGTTTCTATAGCGTTTGTTTAAAATGCTATATAAACATGGAAATCAGTTTGTATTGCTACTAGTTGTTAGCCTAGCAACCAAAAAACAACATCTCAAGAATTAACAAATACCAAAAGGTTTTTCAGTTTGCTAATGGAACACAGATAAATCCAAAGTGACATCAATCTTTATTTGACAACCAAGCTAAATGGAAACTATCATGTGTCACCCCGTCAGGCATCAGGAGCCCGCATTTAAACAAGACATTAATCTAATAATTATCTTCAGATTGAACCTCCTACATAGTGGCTGACAGAAGGTGAAATGAAAAATGGCATTTTTTCGAAGGGAAATTACATCTGGCCACGTTGAGACTAGCACTCTGAGAAGTGTCTGGTTTAGAAAGGTCAGTGCCGCAGACTGATAACTTGTTAGACCTGTGCCAGTGTAGTTGTGAGGAGGGGGTCACACAACAGTCTATCACACAAATGTCACACAAAGTTCCTTCTTTCTTTGAAGCTTGCATCAAGTGTGTATCAAACCACACAACAATGTAATTGTGGTGTATTGAAGTTTTCCATTAAAAGCTGTTCATTTTGGCAAGTGGAAGAGGATCATGCAACTCTCGTTAAGGGTGACTGAACCATGAGGAGAAAGACCTCCATGGTTGGTACTGGTATCTCACACGTCACGCGTCAGAGTAGAAGTAAAATATTTACCACCACGTGGAAATGTAAGAACATATAAAAAAGTGCTTTTGTTTTGTTAAAACAAAGGCATGCATTAGGGAAGTTGATCAAATACTTCCTCCACTGAGCTGATCAGATGTGGGAACCATGTGTGGGAACATTGCAAATAAATCCACCTGTGGCAAATAGTAAAAGCATTATCTCTCTTATAATGGAAGAGAAAACAAGTTCACAATGACAGAGGACTCAGGTGCAAGTGACAGAACTGCTTGTTAGTAGACCTAATCCAGATACAGCCTTTGATAATTACCGTTTGATTCACCATTATTATTAATGTGGTGAGAATGGCTGTGAAATTCTCATTTAGAACAGGCCTGTGCTCTGAATGTGTAGCCTCCTCTCTGGCTCCTACGCAGCAGGGAGCTAACTCAATTTATTGTTATTAATGTTTACAAACTGTTGAGAGCTAGCAAACGCATTAGGCTGATGGGAAATTACATTTAACCCAGCTGTTCAAGTATCGGTTTCTTATTTATCAGCCAAATTTTCCAATTAAACTGCTCAAATTGATTACACTCATCCACAATAACCATCATTTTTATTTCATTAAATGAGCCTTCGCAACAAGAAGTTTTTTGAAAGATGTGCACTGTCTAAAGGGGTTCAGTTATAATGCTGCTTCACTTTATGGAACACTAAAGGGCATTGTTTATTTTAATATAGCAACAGCTTGTTGTAAATTCCTGATTAATTGCATCCGTCCATGCGTTATTTGAACGGATAAATAACTCCAACGAGAGCAAAAAGAGCACTGAAACAACGAAACAAAATATTTGTATCTAGTCAGTGTGCAGACACCAGCTGAAACCTTAACCAACACAAATATATTTAGCATAAATGAAGATTAATTAGTTTTAGATTATGTCCTATTGCATATTCAAATGAAAATAAGGGTTTTATAAAAGGAGGAAGGTTTTTTTAATAACAGTTTATAATTTATTACCATATTTAGTTATTTTGACATTGTTTTTCAGTAGTCCCTTACACATACTCAAAATATGGGGTTAGAGGTTGCACATAAAAACCTTTTTAAGAGGACAGATGTGTCAACCATGTTAATCCTCCTGAACATGAGCTCATTGTTCCTCTCCCTTTTTTTTACTGTTACAAAACAAATTAATCAATTTCTACAATCACAAAAACACGTAGCAGCGAAACATTCCCTTCGTGAATTAGAAAAGAGGACCAATTACAACTACATTCTCTGATTACAGGAACAGAAGAAAGCTCAAGTGCAGTTTTAGTTGCATGCGTAATCAATTAGACAGAGAAGGCTGATTAGAAGAATTGCAGATAATGATCTGATTCTGTGCTTATTAATTACTTCTGATTAACAAAGAAAAAGAACCAAAACACAAAGCATTAACAGCTCTTTGTCCTGAATGACCTGTATGAGATTTATGTGTAGGAAACATTATTATTCTAAACTTCCTGTTTGAAGTGCCCTGAAAAAGCTGCATGGAAAACCTTCATATTTTATGCTTTGTGTTTTGATACTTTCAATTTAGGAACCCTGTTCTACTGACCTTGACCATGACACTTATGAGCGCACATGGAACCGTGAGCAGAACAATGTTCTCTGTGAACCGGGCAGACCAGAGGGCGCCGTTTCGAACACCAACGGCGCGCAGCACCTCCTTGAGCCGCAGCTCCTTCTCCAGTACCAGACTTTTGATGGTCATGCACACAGAGTACATGAAAGCCAGCACCAGGAACATAGGTAGAATTGCTCCAATACTCTGGATGAAGCTGGGCATTGAGGAAAGCAACCAAATTATATCAGAAAAAGTAAGGTTGGAATGGATTCGCCATGGATTCACCATGACTAAACATAGAAATTGTACAAAGACCACCAAACAGGTCCTCAGAGTTTCTGGGTTTTTATATTTGAAATATTATATTGACATTCATTAACACAACCCAATGAGCATACTGGATAACAATAAACTAGACGTACATTACAGAACATACCTAATTTTAAAATACATTAAAGAAAAAGACACATACCTATTGTCTTCTCAGTGACATTAAAATCAGACTTGACCCTTTTCCACTTGAGTCGGTTCGGCCCAGCTTAGGTCAGCACATGTTCAGCACATTTTCTCTACCTTTGTCGGGGCCGGGCAGTCCTGTTTTTTTCGGACTACCGCTTGCTTAGTCCAAATTGTGCTGAGGTGACCTAACAACCAGACTGTGCTGGCCCGGCTAGGCCAACCGTAGTGGAAAAGGGGCATAACTTTTTCTATTTTTCGTCAGTTAGGATTATCAGTGGTACCATTATTTGCTATAGCAAAATATTGAGAAACATAAGTTTATATACATTCGGTATTTGGTAGTATTACCTTATACATTTTATGATCTTTGGTAAATTGTTTTGGTATCCTTTTACATAATTCTGATAGTTTGCTGAAGTTAAGGCCCATTCCCCTGGCTGAAGGTTGGAAATGGCCACAAAATGTTGCCTTTTTAGTTCTTAACCCACTATGAGGCTATTTTGGTCATATGTTGGTTGGACAGGACTTGTAGACTTCAAATGTTGAAAAATAGATGTATGCTTTTAAACCCAATTTCTGTTGATTTTAGCCCATGAACCAATTAGACTTTGCCTATTATTTTCAATAACAAAAAATGCTCACTCAGATCAAAACAAATTTTCAAAAATAGGACTTACTAAAACCAACTTTCTGTTTCAAAACCAGTGTTTTACTAATATATTTATGTAGACCTGTCTATGTGCAAAAAATTTAAAGGTCAAGGACTTTTTAAGTACTTTTAATAACTTTAGAATATTATTCATGATTATTTGAAAAAAAATTAAATTTGAAAGACATAAAAAAAATATTCTTCATCTGCCTCTGTGGCATTCTGTATGTCTTATGTCATCTATTTCTTATAAATTCATGAAGGTTGTGTGTTATGTGGAGTATTAACCTGAAATTTTCACTTTTATAAGTAAAAACACGTATATTATGGTTTCCTAGTGATTTTACAGTGGCCGGAAAGTAGATTTTTTTTTTTAATGGAGCGTTTGTTTACCCATGGCTTCTTCAATCAGCCCACGTGCACGCGCACTGATACACGAGATCTCAGTTTCTGTCCTGTCCTGATGTCAAACTAGGAGAATATATTATAACGCGCCTCTCCCCCCTTTCCCTCGTATTCATTCGAGCGCCAGGACCACCGTTACTTGACTGGATTTTTTGCCTTGGATGGATGACTTCTAATGAGTGTTTAGATGTTCTGGATGCTGAATGCTGCTGGACTGGAGACTGGAATTAATTGTCACTTCAGCCAATGTTTTAAACTGGGGAAACATTTCTTCCATTAAACCATTGTGAAGTGAAAAAAGACTCTCCAAACTATCTGTTTCCTCATCGATAAATGACACTTCAGCGGCAGAAAAACCCACGTAGGAAAGCAGCAGCAGCAGGTGCTGATGTTTGGCACACATTGTAGCACATCTACGTAACCACTACGACCACATTTACTCCGAAGCCCCAGTAACTTTTCAACCTGCAGTCAGCTCCTCGTCAGCGAGATGCATTGAACACAGTATCTGGGAATCTTTTCTTTAACTTATTTATCTGTGTGTCAAGTATAAAAAAAAAATGCATAAATACGTTTTCAGAAGTGTGTGTACCTCTGCATCACTCCAATTTGCCATCTCAGCTGACAGTTTACAAATGCTAAATGAACTCCCCAGCTTTAGTTGGATTTTACATACTGTTGACAGCCAGGGCTCAGCACACAACTGATCATCATGACATCACCCCTCTGTTGCAACAAGGTGCTGCGGCTTCATTCATAAGACCAGTGTTGCAGCAAGATTCCCGTAATATTACTACCAAGCTTGCAGGCATGAATGCCGCAAAATTCCCACAACAGCCTGCCGCCATGGTGCATTCATAAGAGTGTCTTGGAAAAGAGTCTTTAAAGGAATATCTTCTTACTTTTGGCCTTTCAGCCCAAGTTAGTACAGGAATCTCTCTCCAACTTCTACAAGTATCTTACCAACGTCATTTTGTGAGTTTTTGAGCTGATCCAAAACATGTTTATCACTGGAGACACAGTCTCAGTCTCCTTCCCCAACTGTTGGCTGGACATCCCGATGCTGCTTATAATTACATTTGACTGTTTGAGGAAGCACACAAAAAGGTGTGTTTGCGGTGCTGCATTAAAATACTGCCTCAAATTAACTAAAATGTTGTGATTAACCTATAACAGTAAAGACACCATCATCAGGGCTTTCAAGGACTGTAAAGGCATAACAATCTAACTTTCTATAAAGTTATTTAAAAACTATTCTGTTTATCAAAAAGAAATAACTGCGCTGATTAAAAACATTTTCTAGATTGAGACTGTTCTTAAACATATCGTCAGCTTCATTTGTAGAACTCACTGAAGCAAAACTGATGTAACACAAATGTTAATACCGCAAAGGCAATCTTTGCAAATGTTTGCCCCTAATTTATTCAGTAAAAGGACATAAAATGTTCTTTTGAGATTATAAAAGTTTTAAACTCCCAAAGAACAAACAAGACAATCTGCATAGCATCCGCAGACTCGATGCCTTTGAGGTGTTATCATTTTTACGCTGAGCTAACCTTTATAAAGTTGGTGCATCAGCTCAATCGAGCATTTAGTGCTTCAGCTCATGCCTGAGATGATGTACGATTTGATGCCGTTACAACACAACAAGGCAATATTAAACTGGCTTCATAATGCCACCAAAATGCCATGTCAATATCTCCTACACTGCCAATATAATAAAGTGCTTCCTTTGATTTATGAGACAGTGAAGGAGAGATATCAAATACGCTTTGACAAAGTGTTCAACATTAATGCTTGCATATCCATAAACACCGGAGATGTAGTGCAAGCAAAGCATTGTTCAGGACAAATAAAAGGATGAATGAAGCATGGAGAATCTGCTTTTGCTGGAGGAACGGAGTCTTTCCATAGAGAAAGTACTAGATTAAAAAACTCATGAAAGCATATCTCCAGAGTGTGTGCAGAAATTACATTCTATTATAACTCTGGACGAAATCTTTCTGAATTCCTGACTGCTCAGTTCATTTCAACATCATTTTTTGTGTGTGTGTGAAATTCAGAATGTCACTCACAGCCTCCTCCACATAATTGGCATTCCTTGTGAGGATTTGTCAAAAACTTTAAAATAAGTCCTTTTTTACAGTTTACAGTGAGCTTTGGAGATTTTTTGTTATTTTCATACCTAGCAAAACAGAAATTCAATTGTTTTTATGTAGACCCCTTTCTAGAGATTCTGATGAAATTGAAGATTTAAGTTAAAAATTAATTCAGTTACATTTATAGAAGTTTTTCATTATTAGATCTTAATGGTGATTGATTTTATTACAGTAAAAAGACAAGCAACAAGATATTTTATCAAAGTAAAAAAAAAATGTATCAATCAAAACTGACATAAAATATAGAACTGCATTACACTGGCTTTGCATGTGCCAAATAATTGATTTTAAAATTATCCTCTTGGTTTTGAAGTGCCTTTATGTTTCTCTTTCCCCCTAACTGCATATTTTAGTCTTTGTTGTATTTTTTATTTCTGCATTTATTGTTTCTGTGCTTTGCAGTTTTATCTGGTGATCACATCAGTATGCAAAGGTATTGAATATGTGGTAAAGGGATGCAGTAGAACCTGTCTCCTATGGCTGTGTCGTACTATACCATTGAATTTAATCCATTATAATGTCATTGAATTATTACATATAATAATTTCCCTCTCTGAATACAAAGCTAGCACTCCATTTGTTTTGTCTCTACTACAGAAAAAATTTGATTTTAATGTAAGGCTTTTTTGCAATTTTTTTTACTAGGATTAACAAAGTACTACATTAAAATTGTTGTTGGTTTGCAAAACCATCTAAAAAAAAATACATGTGGTGAGCTGCAAGAATGAAAGTCCAACTGCGTAAGAGGAAACACATTTATTTTTAACCCTTAATAGTCCCTGGGGCATTTTTTTGCGCAGGCGGGTGTCATTTTTAGAATAACTGTTGTTGTGCTAATGCAATTCTTACAACTTTTTCCGAAGATGTGCATTTTTGGAAAAATTTTGACAGAAATATATATTTTTTTCTCATACTAGATTTAAAACATTGTATATTCATTACAGTAACATAAAGGTCCCTCTGACATTTTTTTGTGCCATTGACTCCCATTCAAACAACATTTTTCTAACAGACCTTAATATCCCCATTTAAAAAAAAAAAATTACACACCAGTGTTTCTGCGGCCATCATAAACTGAAATTGTAGTTTTGACTTTTTTTCACCTGAATAATGGATTTCTTTATAAATGCTGGGGCATTGAATAAAGATGAATTTAAATTATTCACATTTTTGGGATCCTATGGGCCCTGAATTCATAATGCAATATGTATTTCTAAAAAATATGGTTTGAGCGTTTTTTAGAGATGTCATACACTGGTGTCCATGCTTGGTTTCATAATTTTTGTGAATGTTGTTTCTACAGTCTGCATCAAAAAAATCGGTCATTTTAAGAAGAGCAATATCCTAATAGACAATTTTATATGTCATTTTCCTGTTTTTTGGGGGGTTTTTTAGAGTGCAGATTTTCAAATAAAACCTGGTATTAAATGGCTTTCATCTCAAAAACAGGCATTTTTTTATGTTTCCAGAGGACTGAGGCTAAGGATTGCATTTGTGAAAAACAAATTGAGAGTAATTTAATATTATATGTATTATATAAATTATATTATATTATATTATATTATATGACTTTCCATTTTTTTGTGCAGAGGATCCCAAGTGTAGCATTTATTTGAGGGACTACGAAGGGTTAAGGACACTTACAGAACTCTGAAATAATTGTTCACCTTTCTAAAGAGGTCCCAGAAGCTTAGAAAAAGGATCAGATGAAATAGTTTCCTAAAAGCTCACCCCAAAACACTGCACTTGCTTACGTATACAAAATTGTCTCTTTGAAGAGATAATTAAATCAATACACTGCCACAAATAGCGAACTGATATGTATGAAGCCTCCAGTAAGAAGTGCATAAAGACTGATTACTAATTCTGGAATATCTGCCCCAAACAGGCTGTAGCAACTGACGTCCTGTGTGAGTTAACTCCTTCTGTGACTGTTCTCTCCCCGAGGGGGAAGAGATCAGTCATGCACACTGTGTCTGACACTGACAACCTTGCCACCAAGACTCTCGTGAATTATACATCTGCTGATCGATCAAAGGTGCTTAAGTAATAGAACCCCAGGCAGCTCGTGGGTTGTGGGGATCTGGTAACATTGGAAGGCTGGCCTAAATTTGGAAAAGCTCGGAAACAGATAAATCAAGAAACAGAATAACATGCTGTCTTCAGAGGTTTATGTGCTTAAAAAAAAGCTTCCTGTTTCATTTGGAGCACATACACCATTTAGGTTCAGAGCTGGAAAAAAATGAAATGGTTAAAAAGGGAATAGGCTGCATTGCCTAATTTGGGTTTATTTTATAGTTGGATCATATATTTGAAAGAGATAGTTTTGTATTCCTCCTAAAGTATGTTATTCTGCATATTTTTCTGTTTATTTTTACTTATATATTCTAAATTGACTTTGCAGATAAGGGTGAATTTACTCACATATATACAGAAAAACATGTTATTTCTTTGTTATATAGAAATGTGGCTTCATAGTTAGATTAAATATTTACATAAAGTTTTACGTAAAGTTTTGTAGTTATATACCCGAGTATGAGTATTATTGAGAAAAAAATTAAGAAATCACATCTGTTCCTTTTCTATGAAAGAATGAGCCTGCAAAAAGTAGGCTTCTTCTTATCTGGCTAAACTAAACAGTTTTATCATCCAAAAGAGGACAGTAAGAAATTATAGCTTAAAAAAGAAACTAAATTCAGGGATTGATATAGCAGGTGTCCACATTCCACAACTTTTAAAGTCTAGTTTATACTTCTTTTCAGAAAGTTTGCAGCCAGATGCAGACATATTTACGGAGACGTTTTAGTTTTATACTTCTCCATTCTTGTGTCAGGGTTTCAAAGCAATTCCCCACCAGAACAGCAGACTTTTTCTAACGACAATCGCCGACAGAAAGTACATTTTGTTTGAGCTGGAACGTTTTTACTACAAGTGCAGCTAATAGAATAGTCTAAAAGTTGATGGAAACAAACAAAGTCGTCTGTTTTGTTGTTCTCTACACCTCCTTGTGTTCAAAACAGTCAGAAGACCATATTTGATAAACTGTCCTCGCAACATAAAATATCTAATGGAAAAAAAGCTGCATTTACTTCTGATTACATTGAGTATAGAGGACTGTTCTGGTAAAATGATCTCTGGCTGTTTTTGAGCTGACTAATCACAGGGTTGTGCTCTCTGTTTTGTTTGAGGGATAGTTAAAGAATTGGGATGTACTTTGTGAGTCTTTGCATAGGTCACAGAAAGACCTTGCTTCGGCGGATAATGGTGTTGCGTCTATCCATTCTGACGTAGAGTATAAACTAAGTTTTGAGGAATGTCAACCCTTATGAGCCACCAATTGGTTGAAAGTGTAACTGCATCTCTCTTTTGCCACCTCATCTGAAAAATATATGTTTCAGACCAATTTACTGTCAGTTCAAAAATGCAGAAACTTTAATATGTCAGTTACATTAAAAAGTCAGACACTCTAAAGCTCAGCTGTCAAGTCCAGTCCTCAAGGGTCCTGCAACTTTTATGCTGAGTTCACACCATATGCTTTGTTGGAGTCAAAAAACCCTCAAAAAGTGAATAGTTTGAAGCCTATACATTTTAGAGGCTGAAGCTTGCATAGCGAGTGGTGAGGCTTTCTCTCCTGTTTGTTTTAAACAATGACGGATTGTGGCTAGAACACAGGTGGTTTCAGAACACAGGTGCTTGAGGACTAGAGTTTGATACCCCTGCTATAAAGCATCAGCTGATTATAGGGTTTGTTCAGTTATCTCTTTTCAACAACGGTAAAATTACCATTTGACTATTTAAAATTACTATTTAACTATTTCAGCCCCTACATTTTCCAGGAAGTGGTATCTTTGTTTAGCCCATTAGACTGATTTATAACATTCTACAAACAATACAGAATAAGCTGTATAATATTTAGTAAAATATTAAGCATTGCTTTCCGTTACAAGTCTTATGAAATGTTTTTTGGTTTCTTTTGGTCAAACCAACATTTTTATTGTTTGAACCTTAGATATTTACAAAAGAATAGGAGATTTGAACATATAAATTTTTAATCCAATTGATAAAGGGAAGGATTATGGTGAAAAAACTAAGAGAGTCCATGCTTCTTTCATATAAAAGTAGCAGCCAGGTGCTGCTCGTTAAAGCACAAGATTAATTTATCAGCATCAGGTGTGACTACATATGTAAATGCAGTTTGCTAGTCTAAGACATACAGGTGTGGGTCAACACAATAACAATGGAACAAAAAAAATCAGCAATGAACTTCATAAAGCAAATGTTGCCGCACATCAATCTGAGAAAAAAAATATAAACTTGTTTTTAAACAGTACGGTAAAGCCTCCTGTTCTACAGCCACATTTAAAAGAGCAGGCAATCTTTCCAGGAGTTTATGTCCCAGTAAATGTATCGCAAGACACTGTTTAATTCCTAAGTGACATTAAAGGAAGAGCTGGATCACTTATCATTTTAAAATGTAAAAGTTAATGCCGGCGCAGTTGGAAAACACTAATGAACTCTGGCTTGATCAGAAAAATGGCCAGAAGAAAATAGTTTCCTTCAAAGAAAAATTTGGTTGTATGGTGGATCTAAAGAAGTTCCATCTAAGGAAAGATGTGTATTTGTCCACACAATGTTTTGAGGAAACCAAGCAGAAGACATCAGAAAAAACATGTCATACCAACGTCCTTGCATAGCAATGAAATTTGTTTTTCAGCCAAGGGATCTTAGACCTTGCACTACTTTAGCTGACCATTACTGTTGCCTATACCTACTCAAATATTCAAGAGTCAATTGGGGGACCATCTGCTTTACAGCTGAAATGTGGCCGTAAACTGTATCATCAACAACACAATGATCTCAAACAAAGCAGCAAATCAAGGGATTGGCTTTACAAAAAAAAAAATCCAGGTGCCCTGGCCTCAGTTTAATTTAAACTCTTTGTGAGGTTTGTCAAGTTGGGGACATATTCCTTCTCAGTGGAGAAAGAGATTAAAAAAGTAAATGCTGCTAAACCTAATTATATAGCCTCATGAGTCTTGATTATTTCCGACACTGTTTTCCTTGTGGGGTTTTTTGCCATGCTTTAGATTAAATTAGAGTAATTTTTAAATATAGTGAAAATGGTCTGATTTCTAAAACCCCACCACTAAAAAAGGGTGACATTTCTTTTTACTCTGACTGTATGCTGATTTCTGATGAAAGCTTTGGACAGCTTTAGATCTGTTTGTGTGCTATGCATCTGCATCTGATGTTGGGTCGGCTGCTTGAAGAGGTATCTCCTTTTATAGGATACAAATCTTGCCTAATAACCCCCCGGACTTCAAACACGGCGAAATGTGATGAAGCTTTTGGGTTCTTAGAATTTCCTGCTCTTAAGGCCTTTTGCTTCAACACTAAACTTGAAATAAAATTATTCATGCTCAAAGGGGAAAATCTACAATGGCCTGTTCTTACATCCGGTTTTGCCTTTCTAAAAATTTATTTTGGACAAACAAAAAATTCCTCCATTTCTGACCAATGTAGCAGTCCCACTAGAACCTCTTGAGGTAGGACACTGCTGTTGTTTGGCATTAGGTATTCAACGAACAGTCTCTGTGTTTGTCAAAGTACTTCTGCAAAACTTTAATATTTTGCCCACTGGACCAGGCTCTCCAAAACTCTTTTAAATGTTCTCAAACTCAATGTGAGCTGTCATCCACTCATAACTTAAGAGTTCCATTCAGCTACTCTGCCATAAAAGGATGATTGATGGGGGGCCGCTGTGCTAGCTGTAACTCTGGCTAGCTTTTAAGCCCTGCAACAGACATCTGAAGCTCTATCAGAGTGACCTCTGAGCACTTGACTCCTGTACAAGTCACTTAGTTTGACCAAATGGTTACTGTAGGAATAAGTATGCTTGGTCCAGCTGTTGTTCCATTTGAAACATGTCAAGGACAATATTAATACCTTCTGTATAATGTGCTACAGCATAATCAGCGGAATGCTAAAACAAAGGGTGTTGTTAATTGTTGCAACAACCTTTGTCTTAAAATTAGCATATATTTATACAGTATGTATTATATTTACAGTATGTGTATGTGTTCCACAGCCATTTTAACAATACATGTGGTTAAAACCAAAATTATTCATACGCCTGCAAGAAACCGAGACAAACCTCAAAACATCTGGAACAAAGATATTTGGAGTGGTGAGACCAAAATTGAACTTTTTGGCCACAACAATAAACGTTAAATTTGGAGAGGAGTCAACAACGCCCATGATGAAAAGTACACCATTCCTACTGTAAAACACGGAGGTGGATCGTCGATGTTTTGGGGATGTGTGAGCTACACAGGCCCAGGGAACTTGGCCAGAATTGATGGCAAGATGAATGCAGCATGTTATCAGAAAATACTGGAGGAACATCTGCACTCATCAGTTCAAAAACTACGCATGAGACGCTCCGGGATATTCCAACATGACAATGATCCAAAACACAAGGCCAAGTCAACGTGTCAATGACTACATTATCACAAAAGACTTCAAGCTGTCATTGATGCTAAAGGAGGCAATACAAGGTATTAAGAACTAGGGTATGTAAACTTTTGATCAGGGTCATTTGGGTATTTTCTGTTGTCATGATGTAAAAAAAAAGGCAAATACTTTTTTTTGATAATAAATTACGTCACCAACCACCTAACACGAGTGAAAGAAAGGTTTTTTGTTATCAATAATATTGTCAAAAAAATAGCCAAAACATCACTTCACATCAATTCTGCCAGTGTGACTTTTGAGCACAAACGTTTGGACACACCTTGTCATTCAATGTGTTGTCTTTATTTTCATGACTACTTTGTAGATTCTCAATTAAGGGCATCAAAACTATGAATGAACACATGATGTATTGAATTACTGTATGTACCTAAAGAAAAAGGGTGAAATAACTGAATACATGTGTTATAGTTTAGATTCCTCAAAGTAGCCACCCTTTGCTCTTATTACTGCTTTGCATTCTCTTGAGCTTCAAGAGGTAGTCACCTGAAATGGTTTTCCAACAGTCTTGAAGGAGTTCCCAAAGATGCTTAGTTCTTGTTGGCCCTTGTGCCTTCACTCTGCGGTTCAGCTCACCCCAAATCATCTTGATTGGGTTCAGGTCCGATGAGTTTGGAGGCTTTTTGGAAAAGTACAGCATAATTCCATATGTGTTCATTCATGGTTTTGATGCCTTCAGTATGAATCTACAATGTAAATAGTCATGAAAATAAAGAAAATGCACTGAATGAGAAGGTGTGTCCAAACTTTTGGTCTGTACTGTTTGTATAGATATATATATATATATATATATATATATATATATATATATATATATATATATATATATATATCTATATCCACAGTCAGTTGACGGCAAGACACCTAGTAGCTCAGTGTTCCAATATCCACAAACGGCAACTGCTATCACAACTTGAGATTCACCAGATACAACACAAATGCTACGGCCAACACGTAGCCGGGTATCTCACAAAATGGAGATATTGTTCAACGGTTTGGCCTGTCATCCTCACGCAAATGGAAATTTCAGCACCAAAAACTAATCTTTTTAAAAACTCCAGCCAAAGTGGAGATTATTGTTTTCGCTGCATGTGGACAGATAAAAATAGAGTTTTAACAGAACCTCCATTTTTAACGTCAATATCCGCGACAAAAAATGCTTAAACAACACTTGAGTAACCTGTGTTTACTCTCAAAAAAAGCATTATGCCCTCAGAGCTGTGTCGGCATCATCCATTGTTAAAGTGTGTTTTGTTTGTTTACTTTTACAAGCTCTATCGCTGCGTGCTGAAGATAGAGGAAAGAAAGTTACTGGTTTGCCACATCTATTAATGTGCTGAAACACATTTATCTGGTTATGTTTGGATGGAGATTTTTTTTTAGGGAGCCGAGGAAAATTTTCGTGAAAAAAAAAATCCCGGCTACGTTTGGACATGGCCTTATTTTAATTTATCCTGATCATGAAGCCATCAGACCAGCAGATCCGCAGTTACTAACTCAACACTGTGCAAATGCTACCAGGTAGTGAAAATGTCTCACGGTAATACAAACATACAGACTTGTCTCTATAATAAGCTTTTACTGTTGATTCATAAGGTGTTGGCATGCTCTAGTTTTGTACTTTCACAATTAGTTTGAAGGAGTATCTTTAAAACTGCACGTTTTTAGTAGATTATATTAATATATTTATATGTTGAAGGGAATTTGGACAGAAAGAAACTATTTTTCCAATGCTATAAGCCGTACTGACAGTTCTTTTTTTGTAAAAGAAGCTATGTTTTTCTGTTTGATAAGTTAAAGATGTTCGTTTTTGGGCCATTTTTTTACAATCCAGCAGTGTAACAGTATTGACTAGTTCAGGATGCAGCTGATCTGAGGATTTATACACATACACAACTAACTGTCTCAGTCGAATTTGTTTTTGTGAACAGGTAAAACATTCACTGTATGTGACATACTGCTTGTTTCTGTTTCATATCAATCTTATGTGAGCGTGAGACCTGCTGATGTGGAGCGGCACCTTAGGATCCAAACAAGACTTGCCTTTGATTCAGGAACGTGCAGCAAAGCAAAGACTGCTGATAAAAGAACATTTATGTGATATCAGGCCCCTGCAGGGGTCTGGCTGCATCCCACGCTGCCACTGCAGGTCTGTGCTCAGTGTGAATGAACGGTACTGGGAAGTAAACCAGTTTGGTTATCTCATGTTGAAAATGCCAACAGGGTCATCTGCTGTTGAAGCTGCCCAGATTGCTCTGCTTCTTCACATGTTCTGCTGCCAAAACATTTTGAAGGTGGAACAGAGGAAGGAGAAGAGCAAATGTTGCTAAACCATGTATAATTATGAGCTGCAGGGGGCAGTAGAGAATACAGGTGATTATTATTTATTTATTTATTTCAGTGATTCAACTTACTAAATAAAATTAATATAGGATATAATCGTATTATATGCAAAGTGAGATATTTTAAGCCTTTATTTTGGATACTATGGCTTACAGATTCTGAGTACCACAAATTCAAAATCTCAGAAAATTTAAATATTTTGAGAAGGTTCAATATTTTAGGCCCCAAGTGTCACACTCTAATCAGCTAATTAATCGAAAAAGCCTCAAAAGGTAATTGGCACAACAAGTTGGATGTACTTAAAGTGCGGTTTCAAAGCACATTAATAGAAAGTTACGGGAAAAGGGAGGAGTGTGAAATAAAAAAAGTGACACATCAGCAGGGATGGCTGTAGCCTGTAGAGGATTCTCAGGAAAAGGTCATTCAGAACTGTTTAGGACCTTCACAAAGAGTGGATTGAGGCTGGAATGAGTTAATTAAGAGCTACCAAACACAGACAGATCCTGGACATAGGCGTCAAATGTCCTATTCCTCTAATCAAGGTGCTCCTGCAAATAAACAGTGTCAGCAGTGTCTTCCCTGGACAAAAGAAGAGCAAATGTTGCATCTAATTTAGAAACCAAGGTCCCAGAGTCTGGAGGAAGATAAAAAAGCATTTTGCATTTTTTCTTTTAAATTATTGATGTGCCCAAACTCGCATTTGCAGTCAGAAAAAAAAAAAAAAACATATCTGCAAATCCATTTTAATTTTTGACATTTGAAATTAAATTTGAAACAGTTTATCTAGGGTGTTATTTGAAAATTAAATCTTAAATTTCCTTTTCTTTTTCATTTTTATTAAGTTACAGAATTAGCTATGCTGGAATTGAAAATGACAAAGCATTTCAGATAATTTATTTTCAACTTTATTTATGAGTCAAAAATAGCAGCTAGAGATTGAAAATGAAAAAGCATTCCTGCTAATCAATTTTAATTTGATTTATTTTACAAATATACTCCCAGTGACTGGATGTCTTTCATGTCCTGTTATCAACTTATTACTTTATTATATAATGTAGACTTACATCAGTTCATTTATTTTGTCTTTGTTTCTCTGAGCTGTCTTCTCAAACTCCTAAACAGACTTGGCAGATGGCCGCTTAACTAATTGGAATGTCTGTATAATTGTATTGAAATGTTTTTTGTTTTCTTGTAAAGTGCCTTGACATGTCACCGGTTGTGAATTGGTGCTATATATATATAAAAAAAAAATACTGAATTTTCTACCTGGACTTGGCACCTTCCCACACTGCCAAAAGTACCAAAATTTGACTGTGCTTGATTGGCCAGCAAACTCGCCTGATCTTAACCCCATAGAGAAACTATGTGGCATTGCCAAGATAAAGATGAGAGACAGTAGACCAAACCATGCAGAAGAGCTAAAGGCCGCAAAAAAGCATCCTAGTCATCCATAACACCTCAGCAGTAATTTATGCAAAAAGGGTCCAAACCATGCACTGAGTATTTTTGCATCATCATACTTTTAAAAGGTCTTACATTTCTCTATATATTATTGTTGTTTAATTCATTTAATGTAATATTCAAATTTTCTGAGATTTTGATTTCGGGGTTTTCACAAATTGTAGGTCATAATCATCAATATTATAACAAAGGCTTGAAATGTCTTGCTTTACATGTAATGAGCATATCTAATTTATTAGTTTAAGAACAATTACAGAAATACATGAACATTTGCATGATAATCTAATTCTTAATGTTTCACATGTATATCTTAATGTTGTTAATATTGTTTATTTGAATTTTGAAGCTAAAAGATCAAAGCATGATGATAAGGTCTCAGAGAAACCAATGATGTGAATGCTTCAGGCTACTGTCAAAATGTTTCCGTCTGCATTCATTACATATGATGAACTTATACATGCAGAAAACTATCAAGTGTCTGGCATTCACTTTCAATCCAGGAGCGATTTAACAATGTTCTTCCAAAACTTATTTTTTTAACAGTTGTTTAATTTTATTGCTCTCTGAAGTCCAGGTTGAGCTGGCTAAAAGAGAAATGGTACAGACCATCTGTTTCGAATAAAATAAGGCCTTTAACCATGAGGCTCCTAATGCCGTTATGAAACAAAATTTTTCTTGTTAAAATAATCAAATTTATATAAAGTGTACCTGTAAGAATAATATAAAATCATATAGTAGTCAAAGCAAAACTTGTGCTTTATCATTCTTAATCGATTATGTTAGATGTGTATATTGTACATGGACTTCCAGAACCAAGCTAGAGTTTATAGAATAAGTGTTAACTTTAATGGGTTATCGCCGTTCTTTTTGTATAGATTAATGGCTTTTAATGTCAACAGTTTTTCTTTATTTTGCAATTTTTGAATTTGCAATTTCTTAATTGTGCAAATTTTAACATTTATGCATTTTAGTGTTTCAGTTTTTATTTTACACTACTACACGTAGCCGGGACTTCTACCAGGGACTTCAGATGAAAAAGTTAAGTTGTACAGCCCATTCTAGCACATTTACATAATGTAGCAGAGATTTTTATTTTTATGAATATGTCCACTGTTCAAAACAAACAAAAAATAAAGAATTAATTATTATTTTCAGAATGTAAAATATACTGTTGTTTTATATAACTGAACTAAAACATGTGATGTCAAAGTACCATTTCAATCATTTGGTAAAACAGTTCAGGCTGAAAAAGATAACCATTAGAGTTTTTCCACATCATGGCACTCTGTGTTTTAATGGTTCTTCCTTTCTGTGATGTCATTCTAAATAATTTATAAATGAAAAAGCAGTTTTTGACCGTTAATAATTTAAAGAAATTGCTCAAATCTCTGGACGGGCAAAGGGCTTATCTCCGCATGGCTTTAAGACACCTTTGTGGTGTTTTTTCAAACAGAGCTGTTTACAAGTAGGATTAAAAGCTGTAAGGCATCAACTTAACCTATAATGTTCATGTTTCATTAAGATCTTTTTTTTTTTTTCCCGTTGTAAATAATTATGTATTAGAATCATTTGATAGCTGATCAACATTAAATTTACATTTATAAAAATCTAAACATTTCCCCTCGGCTTGCTTTAATTTTGTGTCTATCTTGCTGTAATGAAAAACAATGTATTGCTAACTCTGAATCTTGACTGCAACTAAGGCTCCTATTGATGAAATCAACTGTTTCTTTTCCCCTACATTAGTGGAGATAATACTGTTGCATGATTGAAAGGCATTTCCAGCCCCCTGAGAGGATCTTGCGTGTGGTACCTTCAAATTGAAGCTGAATGATACAGCTGTATCGTAAAATGTGTACAAACCTCCTAAAATAAGAAGTTTCTATGGGGACTTGGTGAGCCTTAAGATGCCTATTTGCATCAGGTAGTCCACAGTGAGCGTTGGATATTTCTTCTCTTATTGAAATACTTGTGTGTAAAGCTAACATCCTTATCCAGCCAGAAGTGTCAATTTCCTAGTTATTTTAAACATTTTAATTATTGTTCTGACTTTCACACGTGGGCAGGAACTCTTCCTTACTTGAATTACATGCATTTATGTCTTTCCTGTTTTGAAAAGTAGCTAAGAGAAGGTGACCCATGTATCAGACTGTTCTTATATCTAAGAAAAAAGGGGAAATGTATTACTATAATGACGCTACTCAAGATAAATAACTCGACAGACACAAATACATTCAAATAGTAAAAATGACCTAACTCTGCTAGAGTTTTATTATAAGGTACTCCTTTTTTCCCCACATTGAAAAAATACATTCAAACCAAAAGTTGTAGTTTTCTATATTTTGCAGCATGAAATAATGCTACTATAACACAGGGCTTCCTACACATTTTTACCAGAAGTTCCAAAAGGTGTGGAGAACACTAAACATTTGAAAAGCCAATACTGTTAGTATATAAAAAAACATCCCAAAAATGTGTCCTTTTCATATAACGAAATTGGATCCTCAGCTTAGAGAGAATGAAAAAGAAGTAAGCATGACGCTCAGCCTGGTAGCTTAAATAATTAAACAAACACCAGCTATTAGAACATTTCCAGTGGATTGACTTAAATCAATATTTTTGTCTTGCTCTTGTTTTTCAGCTGTCTTCTTTGATTTTTGCTCAAAACATAATTTAATTCCCCTTTTAAACGTTTAATGTTTTGATGCTTAGTTTAACCATTGACATTAGCAGGGGAGTTTTTTATATGCCACGAGCATAACATTATAGATATTAAAGAAAAAGGCATGTTAGATAAATCAATTGAAATATTTGTCTGCAGGGAAATCTGAAAGGGCTTGGGTTACTAATAGAGCCATTATTTAACCATGTGGAACATCAAAAAGCTTCTCCACAAGTGGATAAAGAAGTATTACTTCAAAACCTTCCTTCTTTATCTCTAATCACAAGCTGATGGAAAAAGAAAAAGCTTTTTTTTTTTTTACTTACGCATCATCAACAAAGCAAGGGTATGGGATTTGCTGGACGAAAACACCAAGCGGCTGAGAATTTGATGTTTGCAATCGTATAACAGCGTGGTCAATCATATCCTGCAGATAGGCAAAGCCACCCCAGATGTAGCGCAGGTCGTCAAAGGAGTTGTCCCTGGCTCCAGGAGACCACGACCTTATTAAAAAGAAAGTCAGACAATGGTATGTCACTGGAAAGGGCAAGTTAACCACAAGCTGAACAGTCAGACATCTATCCTGACTGTTTTAGAAGTCAATATATGACAAAAAGAGAAAATAAACAACCTATCAAAATAAAATAAAAATTCTGTCTTATACTACACATATCTTACTCTTTTAGATTAAATCTTGTACTGCTTAATGAAAGAAAAGCTTACTATTCCAAAGGGAGAAAACTACAGAAAATATCCCTGTTAATAAGAAGCTTCTCATTTTGAAACAAAAATAGTTTGACATAAAATGCAACAGTGATAATAATAATAACAATTTTATTGTTTTGAAGTCTTCAGACATCTTTATTTTTTTTTTTTGTCATTCATCAAGAGAGATGAAAAACATTTTTGGACTCAGTTTTACAGAGCAGGCTGAACGCATTTTCATGATGGCTCCAGGATAATGTTTTTGTTGCATTTATATAATTTGACGTTTCTCTTCTGAGATATTTTTGTTCCATTGGTGTTGTTATATTCTAAATTTGAATATATTATTATTGTCTGGGTATTGTGAGGTCATGTAGCAATTCCATATATTTTTGTCAGGCATTTTCCCTTTTTTTGTTGACCTTTGGAGTTTATGCTCACCTTCTCTGTTACTCTCCACCCTCAATTTCTCTGTTTTCTATTTGCCACTGCTGTACTATATTTTTTCTGATTCATCGTGTTCTTCTTCACTAACCACCCATGCCTCAGTATTTAAAATCCAGATTTCTATTGTCCTTTGCTGGATTCTTCCATCCACATCACGTTGTTCATGCAAGACCTCTAAATATTCTTTTTTTTTATATTTAACTTTTAACATGCCATTTCCCAGTGGCTTTCTATGCCCTGGCCCTGTCAAACAATTATTTTCACAAAAATTCTGAATGAGTCAGAAATATCAACTGGAACCCCTCCTACATTCAAAACGGACTTGGGGCCTTTAAGGAACGTGTTTACACCAGGAAGGTCTGTTAGGCTGCATTCACACCAGCCCTGTTCAGTCTACTTGAATCACTTGTTTTGGTCCGGACCGTAAAAAAGATTTTTGGCAATTATTTTTTTTTTTTAATTATTATTTTTTGCTGGGGTTCCTATTCACACTCCGAGTAAATGTAGCATGACCATTGTTTTTCAACAAAAAGAAATGTGCTAAGATTTTTCAACCAATTGACACGTAAGCAAGTGCGCAAGGTAAAACCAGAAAGTCATGTGAAATAGCTTAACATAAAAAGTGGAGAGTACTGTTCTTATCGTTTTTTCTGGCATTATGGTTAAAACACAGGGGTCGCACTAACCAAATATTTTTTGTATTTGACCAGTTTTAAAATGGTGATCGAAAAATTTGAAGGTGACAGCAGCTTGATGAGTTACTGAGGCTTTGAAGCGCGTCTCTGGGTACATAGTTGGCACAACACCTGACACAGACTGGAAGGACAGATTGTTGCAGTTACCTACTGATGCAAAGAGTGAATTCAGTGGGATTTCCACTGAAGCAAACAGAAAAGGCCTTTGTTCAGAGATCACTTCAATTGGATAAATGTTCCCTGATTTCAAAACTATGGCCGATGTAGCGCTTAAGCCTCTAATACACACAGGCATTTCACAGCAGGTGAAATGTTCATTGTAAATGAAGCTTATTATTCTGCATTATGTGTGATGGTATGATGTGGATGTCCTTTTTTGTTTGTTCGGATTTAATATAAATTAAAATAAATGAAGATTGATTACTGAATCTGTTATTTTTTAAAACATCGACAGAATAAATAAATAAATTATGAACAGATTTTTCTCAAACTGTCAAAATGACTGACAACCAAATATTTCAGCACGACCTCTGATAAAGCTACCGATCTTAACAGAAACGTTTGAGTGTCAAGACTGTTTGATGCAACATGGGGTGTATAATAGGATGCAGATGGATGGATTGCCTGGGACATGTCAAGGCTGCACAAACAAAAAAAAGAAAAACAGAAAAAAGAAACAAATACTTCTCATAATGCACAGACAAGACGGATGCCCGCCGAGACTAAAAAGGTAGGTATTTTTGTATACAGTACTAGGCAGGATAAAGTTTTGTCACTTTCAAACCTGAAAAAGGTCTGAAAGAGATAAACAAATGAGTTTGTTGAAAGCATACTAAACAAGGCATGTGTAAATAAAGCTTAAGATTCTTATAAAATCAAAACTTAACATCCAATATGTTTCCTGTGAATACAATAACCCTCATATCCTTATATTTGATGTTTTATATATCTAATTAAATCACTCACACTTAAAAACGCAGTTGATATATAAAGAGCTAGCCTATTGATGATTAAAAAATTATAAAGAGAAGATACATACCTGGAATCAAACTTGTTGGTGCGCTCTACTTCATCAATGTCCATCCGGATTTTGTACTTGACGTAGGGAGGGATTTGGGTTGATTTTGGTTGGAGGTTCTCAAACACAATTCCAGCCCAGAATGTGTCATTGTTCAGATACTCCAAGGCTTTGTTCACCAGATGGGTTTCAGTCTCGGCTGCTTCAAACTTATTCAGATCAAAACACTGTCAACAAAATCAGAGATTATCACACAAAATGTCTTACTTTACTATACAATGTATTGAGAATGGCTGTCTTTTTATTTAAACTTCTCGAGGTCACATATGCGAATAAAGCAGAGGCAGAAAGAACCTCATTAGAAGAGTAGCAGATGGATTTTTAGAAGAAAAAAAAAGCATTCATATTCACACAGCTATTGACTTAACCACACAGAGTGTAGTTCAAATTATCTGGAGCTGCCAGAAGGGTGGGAACATGTTTTGGGCTTCAGTAGAGACGAGCAAATGAGATACAGGCATGGTAACACTCCCCTGTTCTGCAGCCTTGTCCCCTCTTTTCTCGAGACGATAATGAGCTATCCATTCTGGGAGGCAGCCACACCTGACAGATGTCCAAGCATCTCGGTGCTGCAGTAGTTTTATCATTTCTTCCCCCCAGCAGCCTGCATTCTATATCAAGCAATGGCAGAAAATATTACAGCAACTCCATTTGTTCAGTACATAATGGAGAGGATAACAGAGTGTTGAAGAATTGGATTAGCCAAAAGTTTGGATAATTGCTGAGTAAAATGTAGAGGAGAAAATGTGTTGTGTAATTCTAGAAGCGGCTTCTACTTGACACAACTGTGTTCAACACCTGGACTTTCACTCGGCTTTTCCAACACATAAATATGTTTTGAGCTAAATCTTCCCTTCATTACTGTGGCTGTTTCCTTAGGGTACTGTCCTGCTGGTAGAGAAACCTTGTCCCAGTCTCATGTTTTGCAGCTTGTCACAGGATTTCTTCAAAGATTATCCTGGATTTAGCTTTACCCATCTCCCTATCAGTTATGAGCAATGTTTCTAACCTTGTTGAAGACAAACATCACTACATTATAATATTCCCACCACCATCACATTTCATGGTGGCAATTGTATGTTAAGGGTGATGTAAAGTTTTAGTTTTCCTCGCTGTTATCACTTTGCATGCAGCTAAAGAATTTAACTCTGGACTAATCCAACCAGAGCAGAGCTTTTGGTAATTTTTAGTGGATGGGACTTCTTAAGACTCTCTTTTTACAGGGGTTGTCTTCTTGGCACTCTTCCATAAAGGCTCTGTTTGAACATTGCTTTGCCCACTCTATCAGTTTATGTGCATCAATTTTAAACATCTTCACAACAATTGTATTCCTGATCTAGGTGGTGTGGATTCACAAAACATTAGGATTTATAGCAAGAAAAATCAACAACTGCAAAATGCAAGCATCACTCTTCTGATTTATGCATATGATTATTATTAAAACATTTTATCTTGTTTCTTTCTAATTAAAATGATTTACTACTCTGTGTTTTTCTATCTTGTTTGTGGACTCTTGTGTTCTTTTCATAACTGAATGTATAAAGTGTGAAGGTGTGTAAATATTTGGCACTGTTGCAAGGTACTGTACAGATCTGAACATATAGAAGCAGCTTGGCCTGCAGGTCCCCAATGCCTCCTTTTTGGTGGCTACAATACGGAAACATTTCAGTCAACAGTAACTTTGCAAAAGTAGCCACACGTTTTTGTAGTGTGTTTTACAACTGCAATACATTTAACTGTGACAAGAACTTCGAAAAGTAGCTGTTTAAAATAGTTTCATCCATCCTATGTTTTATAAACTCACCAAAGAAGGGTAGAGGAAATGGTGGTAAAACAAAAAAAACAGAAACACACTCATTCACATCTAGATTTATTGCAGTGTTTCCCGAACTGGGGTCCGGGACACCTCAAGGTGGCCTCTAGAGATTGTAAGGGGGTCTCAACAATTTTGTCTGTGTTTAGATTAGCAAAATCATATTGGTAAAAAATAAATGTATTAAATCAAAGAGACAAAAAGAAAAATTATCTATAGCATACAGTGCAAAACAATAAAAAACAATAAAAAAACCTATAATTGCAGCATTTCTTTTGTTAATAAAAGATGTAATAAATCACCTTGCATGTATGTAAACTGAATGTAGGTCGGAGGCATGTATGTAGGTAGGAGTCGGGGTTGAGGGTTCCTGGCTTGTCTTGGACATGGACTAGGGAATCCTCAAAGAAAAAGGTTGGGAACCACTGATTTAGAGAGAGACCAGAAAAGCTAACAGTCATATTCTAGGATAATGGGATGAAGCCAGAGTACCCAATGATAACCCATGCATGAATGGGAAGAACTTTTAAAATACAAGACCTTAGGGTGGACCTTCTTGCTACAAAACTTCAGGCAGTCCTTCTCTTCATTTAACCCAGGAAATATGTTGAAAATATCACAGTTGTTTTGTCCTAATGTCGAGTATAAAAAGATTCTTGTTTCCCATATCTGATTAACCATATGAATATTTCAACCAGAATTATAGATATCAGTTGTCATTTTAGGTAGATGTCTTTTCACAATTTCCTTTTCAACGACATGTTTACGTTGTCTATACAAAAGACATATCCTCTTTTCCTCCAAAAAGCTATAACAATATTTGTCAACATCAGATATAGGCAATAGAAGGTGTTTTAAAGCAGTTTTCAATGTATAGAACATTTATTCTGAAACTGAACCTATCCTCCCTTAGGAGATATATATTCCTGTACACCTAAAAATGTACATTGGCTGCATTTAAAAGTCCCTCGGAGCCTCTCCAGTCTGTGTTTACTCTGTTCTTTTGTCATGCTGGAACATAAACACTGTTCTCTTATTAACCTCAGCTCTATCAGCCAAGACACTCCTAAAGGGCAGAGACTCCATGTTTGTGAATTTTATTTAGTTTTTTCTTTCTTTCTTTCTTTCTTTTTTACCACTGGGCTAGCAGCCAATTTTCAGCAAAATTATATCATCAATCTGACACCAGCTCAAAAGCAAACAACAGGCCATGCTAAGAGCTTGCCAGTCTCGACTTGGCTTTGTTGTTCGAAGCAACACATGCAGTTGTTTAGACATAGTTGCGTCTTGGCTTGCAATTTAAATGATGAGCTGATCTCCAAGGGATACACAATAAATCGGATGAGTTACTGCCAATGTTCTGGTCAAGAGGTTGTACAAGTGCGAATCATCACATCTGCTGTTTATCCGTTAAACTTGTATACTCATGAGGAAGAAACTCCAGGAGCTCGTACAATAGTTTACCACTGAGTATTATTCTATTAAAAAAACCATTCATTTGGAGCAATGTATTAATCTCTGTGTGCATGAGAACAGGGTTATTAGAGGCAACTAATTGAGTTTATTCCCAGAGATGTAAATGATACAGTGGTATTATTATTTTTTATCTGCTCAATGTGGCTTTTACAAAATAAAAAGGGAAGTGTATAGTGGTTTTCTCACTGCCTATGAATGTGCAATTATGCACAAGTTTAAATTCTACTCTAAAGCATTAATGTCTGATATCTTCTGAGTATTTTATTCTGGAGGAGTTTTTTGTTAATTAAAATGGACCAAAATATGGGCAAGTTTCCTCAAAAATTTGTCAATGGGGATAACTTTTAAAAAGTTAAACGCTCACTGTAAAGTAAAATAAATAATGGACTTGTGTAGTTGTGGCCTTCATAGTGAATTCCGAAAAGTGTGGTATGATATTCAGAGGCTGAATACAAATGCTAAGTCTACACTGATACCCCAAGTAAGTGATATTAAAACAGTGTAGT
Source organism: Apricaphanius iberus (assembly GCA_028564705.1). Taxonomy (NCBI): domain Eukaryota; kingdom Metazoa; phylum Chordata; class Actinopteri; order Cyprinodontiformes; family Aphaniidae; genus Apricaphanius; species Apricaphanius iberus. Next base: position 893,060 of record JAPXFQ010002814.1, on the reverse strand, counting down.
CTTTTTTTCACAGTTAAAGTCTTACAAATTATACCTGTAATGCCAATAGTGTCATAATCAGCAAAGAAACTTCATCTGTGTTTAATACTTACTATAAATGCAGCTTTTTTGTGAACACCTCTGGGGTTTGTTAGAGAATATTATAGCACAAAAAGCATAATGAAAACCAACAAACAGCAGATGGGTCATAGATAAACTTTTGGAAACACTTTGAAACTTCTTTGGCCTTTAAAGTAGTATCACAAGGTGTGAACAGTATACATACATATATATATATATATATATATATATATATATATATATATATATATATATATATATATATATATATATACATACACCAAAACATCAGCAACGTGCCTTGAGCTTCTCTTGCAGGCTTACATTAAGCCATTTGATCTAAAGCATCATTATGCAAAATTGTTTTGCAATACTTGTTTTCTACTTACTTTAACTGAATATGATGTAATATTATAAAGAATAATTCTATGTCAACTTATTGCAATAAACACACATTCATCCAATGGACTTGACAAAGCAAGAATATATGCTACAAGCACTGTATTATGTGTCTAGAACAGGGGTGCCCAAAGTGGGGCCCGCGGGCCAAAGTTGGCCCCCCAAGTCATTAGGGTTAGGGTTAGGGTTTTGGCCCACCAGGGGTTACCCTGGTCTTACATAAAAGTCTATAGGTATACATTAGAATTTAAATATAACAAGTTATGTTTAAAATTGAATTAAAAGGAACTACAATACGGGTGTGGAGTAGATTTATGGCCATATTCACATTTGCTCACTTTGTAAGACCACAAATAGTCATGTTTGATGCATTTAAAAATATTCAATTTGCAGATTCTCTGCTGCCACACCAGATTGGCTAAAAATACTTCCAAGTTGGCTGCTAGCTTAAGCAGTTGTTATCAACATGTAGTGGCACTGTCAGTTGTACACAGACAAAAAAAACATTAAAAAATAAATAAATACTGGGAGGAAGAAGATTTTTTTTCACTGACATCAGTGCTTAACAACGTTTAGATATGTTTTAAATGAATGTATATAACATGTAATTTCATTGTTATTTACACAGAATGGAATACTAAATAATTGTGTAATAAATATGAGTAGTTTACTATTCTTTACTACTGGTGTTTGTATTTCGAGTAAAATTACTACATTCGGCTCTTGGCCCCCTAATAGTTATTAATTTTGGCCCTCTGCGGGAAAAGGTTTGGGCACCCCTGGCCTAGAAAGAAAGCAAAATTAACTGAGAAAGAAAATGTGTTGTGCATGTTTATATGCTTGCTGCACAGAATAACGGACAGAAATAAGATTCTACTGTTAAGATCTGTGTATATATCACTGTCAACCATATTATGTGTGGGATTTTACACACAGTGACCTGTGTAATGGTATTTCAAATTTACTTTAGACAAGGCTTGCATTATATGATTGTCATAGATGTGTTATGGCGACAGATCTTGACAGTTTGTTAAATCAGAGCTGATGGAGTTTAATGAAGAATGGAGCAAACCCTTTCTAGCTTTTTCTGAAGAAAAACAAAGACAAAAGTAGAGAGATGCTGTGAAATTTCCGTTGCAGTCCTGGTTATGGTGTGAACAATAGTAGTGAATAGATAATTGAACCAAAGAGCTGGGAAAGAATAAAAACTGTGCTAAACATGGACATGTTAGACTTAGCGCATACAGCTAACAAGCTGTGGCACCCCTGATGTTCTGGCAGATGACAGAGATGAGAGTTGCGAACAAAAAGATTCCAACATAAATTAAACCAGCAATTATTTCAAAGATACTTATTCAAAATACTCTGTCTTGTCTCAAGTGAAACTCTGAGTGAAAGAAAAATCAGGCTGATAAGAGAACTTGGGGTACAACCTTAAATAATCTCAGTAGAAAGTTGTAGACTTTCAGACTGACTGAACTATCAGAAACCAACAACCATTGTGTTAAAAAACATAATTTCACTAAATGTGCCATTAAATAAAACTGTTATTTTTATCTGAGCACATCTGAGGCATATCTGATGAGTATTACTATGGCCACGATTTCACTGGGCTTTGACACATCACTCAAGGATATAATTTGAATTATTTAGCAACCACTTTTTAAAGGCATTACATAATGCATCAACACAAACATATGACTGTAGTGTGCTTGACTTCCCATTTATTCATTTTTTCAGACTTTATCCATTTGTCCCTGCTATATGCAGAGTGACAAATCCCATCTAATGCTGCTGTTGTACTATTGCATATCATGTGAAGATATAGGAATTTAAATAAAACATGTCTCCAGGCAGTTATTTCTACTGTTCAATTAATAAATGCTGCATTTATAGTTCAAAACACATAATTCAAAAATCTAATTATATTGAGATGACCTGGGTTTTTGTGTTCATGATGATTCTTTGAAAAAAACTACATCTCTTGTCTCTTGTCATAACAAGATCTCTAATTTTAAAACAACAGTCCGATTGCTGTATTATCTCCCTGGCTCAAAAGTAAACCCTAGCACATCACTAAAACAATGCTCAGGAAAGGTTAAAAAACAAACAAACACAGTAATGAACCCATGGGCACTGATCCGAACTTAAACTCTCCAGATGCCAATACGATCAACTCTTCACAGAAATGCTCACAAACAAGGCTGACGAAGGAAGGCTCAATTCTACAACCCAGAGGATCACGACTTCCGGCCACCAATATCCAGATAGCAAACAGCAATGGTCTTCCTAAGGGTCATGTTGTCCAAGCTTAAACAGGCCAGAGCCTTCCTGATTGCCCCACAGAGAACAAAGACAGAATGAAATAAGTTGTTCTAATGCTGTGACTGCAGGGATATACTCAATGGGGAGAGTTTTATTGTGTTTATAGTACCATACTACCCTATTGTTTAAGCATTTAAAGGTCACAAAAGGCTGTTTTATTACAGCAACTCCAACCAAGTAAAATCTCATGAGTAATATCGAGCAGAACTTGAATAAATGACTTAAAAGGAAAGGCTGAACCAGACCAATAGCGGGAGGGCAATACAAATTTAGACAGGAAAATTGTGTTTTAAAGCCTACATGACAGAAGAGCCATGCAGAGCCTGTAAATGCAAGGTACTTTGCACTTAATAAAAACATAGCTATACTACGTACTTGGAGGAATTTGGAGAGGAGCTTCAGGATTTCAGTGGTGCTGTTGTAAACATCCCGCCAGTCGTAGGTTGGCATGCCAGATGGACGTTCTTCTGGAGGACCATTGTACAGGAAGTTCTTCAGCAGTTCGGCTGTCCATCCTGCGCCGCTGAGGCGCTGGTTGAGGGCAGCCGCTAATATGGGATTTTCCATCAGAGCCTGATTTTGACAGGAAGAAGATTTATGTGATTAGACAGGCTACATCTGTCACTTGTTACAGACAAAAAGGCAGTAAGAAAGAAAATTAATATTTACATGGAACCAAAGGGGTCTAATACTGTAGGGGAATATTCTATAAAAAAGGGTACAGCAGGTCAGATTTCAGTGGGGCTTGAATTTCCTTTTCTGTAGATGCAAAAGTCAACCTTTCGACATTCAATTATAAGCTCACTTAAAGAGGACACAGTAAAATTATTTGAGTTTAATTTAAATCATATCAATCCAGGTTGCCCTTCTAGCACCAGATCTCACTTTTCCAAAATGAACAGATGATGTTTACAAAGATAAATATAAAGCTAGTTTTGTCAAATAATAGAAATATTATAGACAGAAAAAGTCAGTGGCTTTCAGTTTCATGCATCACCTTCCATGTAATAAGATGAAAAAAAATGTTAGACAAAAACATTTCTTGCGTGAGATTATGCTTCATTAGTAAGATGTAATCAAAGTGTCAATAAATTTGGACATTTATCAACTGTGTATGCAAAATTGCAGAAAATATAAAACATTCATTCAAAGAAGCTATGCCTTGACTTGCTTCCTTATGTTCCGATTCCCAGCTGTAATGCATTGTTGAAGATGTTTATGGTTTCGAATGATGCTCCCCGTAAGTGAACATTCTCGTTATAAACTTTATACTTTTTTTAACAAATAAAGTACTCCTAAATCAATTCATCTATTGTTTTTGTCTATGCTCTGTCTTCTGAAGCACCAGTCCGTGGTGGGAGATGGCAACTGAGCCAGGTTCTGCTTGAGGTTTCTTCCTGTTAAACGGTTTCTTTTCCTTTCCCTTGTCACTTCATTCTTCCTTAGTATGAGGGATTAGTGTGAAGTCAATGCTACAACACATGCGACTGACTACTGTTACTACATGTTCATTCAGGGGCAGTAAATGTCTCAATGCAATCCTTGGATAAAAAACTTTTAAACTCAATGGAATACTGAACTGAACAATAAATTAGATTGCATGTATGATTAGAAAGGAAAATTAATTCCAAGCGTTTTGAGATTACATATTTGGTGAAATGGCACTATATAAATAAACTGACTTACATTGAAAAGTAAAAACTAATGTGGTCGTGGAGAAGTTGTGCCAAAACATTAACCATTCCCCGGGTACAGAGGACTACATCAACTTCAGAAAGGAAAACAAAGAAAAACCCAGAGATTACCTCGCTGAAAAACGCCTTAGAGACTGGATTACGATTTATATGAGAGATGCGTTTTAACAATGGAGATGCCTTCAAATCTTAAAAGGCTTCAAACCGACGCAGCTTTTACGACATTTCTGCCGAACAGGTAAGTTAGTCATATATTCAGTAAAGCAAATCAATATAATGTTTTATTTATAAAGTACACAATGACATGCAGTGAACTCACAGGTGGGCCTAGAGGGATTGTGGAGCTCATGGGAGGGGGGAGATGACATGTTTTGGGAGGCTCTTGGTACCTTAGATTTTTTTTTTTTTTTCTATTTCCCTGAAATAATCCGAACTGCAGCTTTAAATCCTTTAAAATTACACCTCTAATAGAGAGCTTGAAAAAACCTGACCCCCAAATTTAATTACAAGTCACTGTATTTTTGCAGCACTTTGTTAATGCATTACATCTAGCAATAGTCATGTTTCAAAGTTCATGGATACTGGCTTCTGGACTGAGGAAATTGAGCTGCACGTTATCTTAGTCATCTGGTCATCTGTTGCGCTAAATCCTGACATGACATTCAGACTTCTTCTGGCAGGTTTGCTCAGTGGCATTTCAGCACTTCTTATAACATCACCACTTCCTTTGACATTATGCTGACTTTAAGAACAGAGTGTCAAATTAAATAATATTTCTGCTCTGTGACCTTTGGAAACAAAAGGCAAATATACATCTGCTGCATGAAACATACATTCCAGTGAAAAAATAATGTTCCTCTTTAAAAACGAGGCATCTTACAAAAATAGTTTTTGTAATCAGGGTTTTTCATCTACCTTAGGGTTTAATATATTAGAAAAAAAAAATCTTTACCAGTATCTTAAATCATTTCAATCAAATCACACTTTTGGAAACGTTATCAGGTCTTTCCATTTGCTGAAGCTTGGTCCATATTGGCTCATCGTCTCCACTATAACTCCAAACAAATTCATAAAAAACAAAGTGAAGAGGTCTTGAAAAAGACCAGTTATATTATAGACCTCTAAATGAATAAAACAGAGTGAAGAAAACAATGTAAGCAAAACCCAAGAAACTGATGCAAAGTGTTAGAAAAACTAATGTGAGAAATAAATAGTCACAGAGAACACAACTACTTCAAGTTATTGCTGCTAAAATGGGTCACAAGCTATTAAGTCTTGGGGTGTACTCCAATTTCACTTTATCTTTAATAAACATGAGGGTTTATATATATATACATACTAGTCCTGTTAAATCGATTTTGAATTGATTCCTTTAAGAATCTATTTGCAAGTCCAGAAATCTATTAAATTGTTTAACAGTTTTCCCTGATGCAAAAAACAAAACAAAACATTTTTAATGGCACTGCCCTATATCAATATTGAATTGGAACAGATTGGATTGGATAGAGAAAAAAATGATTCTAACTTGGTAATCAGAATCAAATCAATTGATACTATATATTATACATACTTGAATATATATATATATATATATATATATATATATATATATATATATATATATATGGTTTATGTGATGTAAAAGCATCAGCCACTACACAGATGCTTGCTGGCCAAATGGAGTGTAGCTGGGAGACCGTCTCATCAGCGGGAGCTCCTGTCTGAATGTGCTGTCTGTGGCTTAATGTTCTGTGGCATTTGAACAAAATTGTTGTAGATTCCCTGTTTGACCTCGACGGTCAAGTGTTAGATGAACTTATTTGTCATGAGACTGTCTCCCAGTCTCCCAAAATCAGATGTGTTTGTTGTTTTTTTCTGTCAAAAAGAAATGGAAACCTGTGATCCCTATGGTAACTGTACAATTTTCCAAGAACATGAAAGGTGCTCCAAAAAGATGCATCAGAATGCAGGCATACTGCAGTATTGCAGGCATTGGTTCTGGCTAATATGTGGCACCACTGGTGACGTTACTACGCTTGAGTCATGTGTTTTTAACACATTTCAATTCAATGACATGTCTCATTATGCTGGTTCTGTCATTTCTGATGATATACCAGATATTCCATCCCCAATCTAGTTGCTATTTTTGAAAATTCTGAAGTAAAACAGCAGTCCGCAACCTTGAAGGACCTCTAGAGATGACAAACCTTTGAAAGCCTCCAGTTTCATAGTGAGCGGTGGGCACAAAGCCGGGGTGGGAGAAAATGAAGACAAAGGAGGATTGCAGGTCCATTTGTGTAAAGGTTAGGGCTAGGGTAATGAATACCCTTGCTATATGGAGCTTCCAATGTCTGCTTCCCTCCAGCTGCCTATAAGCTCATTTGGATTGACACCGGAGTAATGTCAGTGTCAAGGAAATACAGCAAGAGGCAAACAAAGAGCAAGAGACGAGGAGGAAAGAGAAGTGGTGGCAAAGAGTCAGCATCCTTTATTTCTGCTGGATAATCCTCTCCACCAGGATGAGAATTATCCTGCACTTATCCATAATTACTTTTTTCCCTTGGTTTCCACATCTAACAGAAGGTGCAGCAAATTGATGCACATAGCATGTATATTTTCACCTGCAGTTTTCACCTAAAACCTTTTTTATTTTGTCTTTTATATAGTTTACTTAAAAATATGCTAGTCTCTTTAGTTTTTTATTTATTTTATTTTATTTTTTCTTTTCTTTTAATAAAATAGAAAGAACGTTTAGAAGTTGCAGTGTTGAGATCATTTTGATGCCTTAGCTGTGGTTGTTCACAATTCTCCTAAGGTACATGTGGACATTTTAGGTGCACATTTCCACAAACAACTATGATATTTATAGCTCTAGTTTAGAGTAATTTAGAAACAAAATTTAAATCATTCTGTTTGTAATCACTGAAGAAAATAATAATTAAAAGCAGACAGGAGACATCTCAAAGGTTTGAATAATGTCTACAAAAAGGAAAAAATGTTTTTATAATGGAACTACACCTATGTGGAGCCTATTTGCACAAAGTCTAAAAAGCCGGTACATGCATGAAAAAATGCAATTCATGACCACTACCAATTTAGTGATCCAGATGAGACAAATAGCCAAATTGATTTTAATAGAACCTTATTGAAAGCCATCAAAAACATGCTGTTTCTCTACCACTTACGAATTGTTCCACTCTATATACAGTGGACAACCTGTTAATTCGGTTTTCATGTTCTGTAGCTTCACCTACTTGCAGATTTTCACATGGAACAAAACATCACTTTATTTGCATAAAAAAACACCTATTTGTGGATTTTTTTTTCTCAGAGAATGTTTAAAATATTCAAAGAAAATGCAGCTTGGGAAGCGGAAATACCAAAACATAGTGCTACTTGAAGCGCTACTGGCCATTTGCAGAACAGTCAATCCAGGAGTTCTGTTCATTTTTCTTGGTTCTAATATCTACAGAAAAGAAGACTAGATTTTAACTTATGCCGTAGTGCAAATACAGTTTCCTATGTGTGTATTAATGCATATTAAGGTATACTTTGTGTTTGAACTATAAAAACATGTAGATATATTGTAAGCTTTTTTAGGGTGGGTCTCAAGTATGTGTGGATTTAAGCAATTTGAGGGCTGCTGTTGTCTCTAACCCCTACAAATATCAATGATCCACAGTAGGCTATATAAATATGAACCTATATTTGTAATTTGGACCCAGTGTAGATCAGATAAAAGCAATTAACTCAAACTTCTGCACCCATTTTTCCCCATACATCAATAAAAGAATGATTTAAAAGGATCAGAAAAAAGGCAAAAATTATTACCAAATGTACTCCAATGTTGAGTTAATGTATTTTTCTGACCGACACTGCCTGTTAAGTATTTCCTATTTCCTCCCAAAGGACGGTCTTTAAACCTCTTACACATGAAGACATTTATCCTGTGGGTTGGAGTTGAAAACAATTGCTGATAAGAACAATTTTCTGAGAAAATGTGTTCATTATTTTTGACTGAACTGCAGGATTCAGGCCTACAGGAGAGAGTGAGCTGTACACACAGTGAGCAGCCCGCCGCAGCGGAGGTTTCTGAAATTGATCCAGCGCATCTTTTGATCCTTGGGTTGTGTTGTTGTTAGTGTCAGAGTCTGCCTCATGTGAGACTCTATGGACTGTAAATGTGTGGTTTGAAAAAAAACAAAAAACAAGATGGGCACAGGCCTGCCCTTCCAAACACACGAGGCTCAGCAAAAACTAACATGCCCTCATATATATGTTCTGTTCATATTACTATAGAGAAAAAAATAACTGCTTGGTTATTTCTAAACAATATTGGACAAGTTTTTTTAAATTGTTCTTTTAAAATGGCTTGCTTCAGTTATCCATTATGTCCAACTAGGTATGGATAGATGTTTAGTCCAAAACCTTACTCCTTTTAATGAGACACCAGAAACAGACGAGAGTTCCATCCTGTCTAATGAACCATACAGTAGTACTCCCCGTTCTACACAGCTGCCTTGACAGTCAGCTGTTGCCGGCAGTTTGCTCCGGTTTTACAGTACACACTGTAACACACTTGCAAATATGCACTCATTTATACACTTATATATCCATATTAGGCAGAAAGATAGGTAAGTTGGGGATAAGTGCCTTGACCAAGGATACAGCAATATATGACAGGAGGAAGCTGGACTTGAACCTACAACCTTCTGATAGCAAGACAACTACTCTGAGCAAAAGTCAGTTAGCATATCTGAAGATATGTCTATACAACAAGTTCTTAATCCAACCAGTTTTAAATAAAAAAACACGTAACACGTAACCAGCCCAGTAATTCCCCCGATCTTCCAGCAGTCTGTTTGCTTAGTTTTAATTTTAGCTTAGCATAAACCAATGTAAGTAAATAGGAACTACTAGCATTCACTTATTTGAAATATACAGGTGCTGGCCAGTAAATTAGAATATCATCAAAAAGTTGAATTATTTCAGTAATTCCATTCAAAACGTGAAACTTGTATACTGTATACATTCCTTCCACACATAGTGATATATTTCAAGTGTTTATTAATTTTCATTTTTATTATTACAACTGACAGCTAATGAAAACACCAAATTCAGTATCTCAGAAAATTTGAATATTCTGAAAAGGCTCAATATAGAAGACACCTGGTGCCACTCTAATCAGCTGATTAACTCAAAACACCTGCAAAGGCCTTTAAAAGGTCCCTCAGTCTTGTTCTGAAGGCTCCACAATCATGGGGAAGACTTCTGACTTAACAGCTGTCCAAAAGACGACCATTGACACCTTGTACAAGGAGGGCAAGACACAAAAGGTGATTGCTAAAGAAGCTGGCTGTTCGCAGAGCTCTGTGTCCAAGCACATTAACAGACAGGCGAAGGGACGGAAAAAATGTGGTAGAAAAAAGTGTACAAGCTCTAGGGATAACCGCACCCTGCAGAGAATTGTGACGACAAACCCATTCAAAAATGTGGGGGAGATCCACAAAGAGTGGACTGCAGCTGGAGTCAGCGCTTCAAGAACCACCATGAAGAGACTCATGAAAGACATGGGATTCAGCTGTCGCATTCCGTGTGTCAAGCCACTCTTGAACAAGAAACAGCGTAAGAAGCGTCTCGCCTGGGCCAAGGACAAAAAGGACTGGACTGCTGCTGAGTGGTCCAAAGTTATGTTTTCTGATGAAAGCAATTTTTGCATTTCCTTTGGAAATCAAGGACCCAGAGTCTGGAGGAAGAGCGGAGAAGCACAGAATCCACGTTGCATGAGGTCCAGTGTAAAGTTTCCACCGTCAGTGATGGTGTGGGGTGCCATGTCATCTGCCGGTGTTGGCCCACTCTGTTTCCTGAGGTCCAAGGTCAATGCAGCCGTCTACCAGGAAGTTTTAGAGCACTTCATGCTTCCTGCTGCTGACCAACTTTATGGGGATGCAGACTTCACTTTTCAACAGGACTTGGCACCTGCACACAGTGCCAAAACCACCAGTACCTGGTTCAAGGACCATGGTATCCCTGTCCTTGATTGGCCAGCAAACTCGCCTGACCTTAACCCCATAGAAAATCTATGGGGTATTGTGAAGCGGAAGATGCAATACGCTAGACCCAACAATGCAGAGGAGCTGAAGACGACTATCAGAGCAACCTGGGCTCTCATAACACCTGAGCAGTGCCACAGACTGATCGAGTCCATGCCACGCCGCATTACTGCAGTGATTGAGGCAAAAGGAGCCCCGACTAAGTATTGAGTGCTATACATGCACATTCTTTTCATGTTCATTCTTTTCAGTTGGCCAACATTTAAAAAAAAACATTTTTTTTCATTGGCCTTTAAAATATTCTAATTTTTTGAGATACCAAATTTGGAGTTTTCATTAGTTGTCACTTATAAATATCAAAATTAAAATAAATAAACATTGGAAATACATTGGTCTGTGTGCATTGCATGAATATAATGTACAAGTTTCACATTTTGAATGGAATTACTGAAATAATTCAACTTTTTGATGATATTCTAATTTACTGGCCAGCACCTGTACTGACTTGCAGCAATTGTCTTTCTGTAGCTAGTGAGTATTTATGCAAAACTTTCAAATTCCTCAATGTTTTTCCTAACTCATTTCATGTTTATTTGTGTATAATCATCATCAGTCTAAAATAATTAGCGTTAGATTACGCTATATGTCCCATAGGTCTGAGTGTGTGTGATTATTGTTGTTTGTCCTGTTTAGCTCTACAGTGCTTTTAAACCAATGAGGCACCAGCCACCATCACCCTACAAGAACAAGTGGATGTAGAGGATGGATGGATGATGGATGGATGGATGGATGGATGATGTAAAATTTATGTCAATGTTAGAGGGGAGATGCAAAAAAACATATAAAAAATAAATACATAATTTCAGTTGCATTAAATATGCATACTTTTTTCTGTTTACCTAAAAATTAGAAAGAAAACTTTTCAGAATAGGTCAATGAAAATGAAATCACTAACAAATAAATTAGCAGTGGTTATTCAGGTTACCCGCATTGTGTTGGCTTGAGGGCTGTTCTGCAGAAAATCCCAGAGACGTGGACCAAGTTCATCCCAGGAATCTGCCAGCTCCTTTATCATTGCTAGGGTGTTGAAAGTTCTGTTTGCCTGGAACAAAAACAAAATACATCATAAAATATATAAATTTAACAAAAAAGTCAAATTCACCCTTTCTCCCTCTTGATGGAAGGCAATGAGACTTGTGTTTATGCTTAGCCAACACACATTAAATTGCTCCACAGATTCACTCTGTAGTAACTCATTACATTGTAACTACTAAAACCCCTTTCCACAGCCTTTCTTATCTGGCTCCTGAGGGTCAGTTTGAGTAAAACACCGAGATGTGAAACTGGCAGGTTTTCCACACCCCTCATCATATAATCGCTATGGAAAATCCACCCTTCACGTCTAATTTGTTTCGCCTAAAATTATGCTGATCTCTTGAAGAAAAATCATGTCATGAAATCATAAAACATTCATTAAAAAGGCCTCAAGTCTACATATTAGATTTTTCTTCTTTTCAGCCTCATTTGTAAAGTGTGACATTCAGGCTTTAACACAAATTGAAAGGATCCTCCAAACTAGAATTAAGTATGCAACAAATGATATATTTAAACATATACCCCCCCCCCCCCCAAAAAAAAACAATTTGGCTTTATAAAATGCAACTTGTATATGAATGTAGAATAAAACAGGCATTACAACACATTTTTCTTTTCTCTGTCATTGTTCTAAACCTACTTCTTTCACCAGGAGGTGAGCAGCAGGTGTATCAGGTGTGTAGAGGACCTTCCCTTGCAATAATGGTTTAAAGGTGCTCCAAATGTAGTGCAGAGCAGATGTGCCCTCCAGGGTGTCGACAAGATTCTGACAAAAGGCATCTGCGGAAGACATGAGGTGAGTGGGGAAGTTTGAGAAAGTCAAATCAAAGGCCAAGGGAACATTGAAGAACAGTAGCTCAACATGTAGTAGCTGTCCTGAATTCTAGAGCTTTTAATTATCTTCTCTTTTCAAAAAGAATTCATAACATGATATACAATACAGTATTTATGTAAAATATTCACCCAAATTGATTGTTTTCAAGATTTACAATGTTATAATTTATTTTTTATTTTAAAAAAAAGTTTAATAGGAAATTCGAAATTCATTTAACAAACTAATGACTACTAACTGGAAGTATAGGGTGTTAAATAAGAGTTTGCATAAATATTTTGCCTAAAACCTAAATTATTCAAATCCTGAATCATAAAGGTTTTGGAGAACTGAGTTTGATTCAATATGCCCGACCCAAACTGGTACAATCAAAAAATCCCTTAAACAGAATCTGTCTCACAACATCAAGTAGGCCAACACATCTAAAAAAAAAAAGCAGAACATTATGTCCTGACCAAAAGAAATTGTAAATCAGATAAGACAAAGTTATTTATCAGCATGTAAAAGACTGCAAAGCCATTTTTTGGGGCTTTGCAGGTACAGTGAAGACCTTTATCCACCAATGGAACAAACATGGACCAATTGTGATCCTTCCCAAGAGCGGCCGACTTACCAACATTTTTCAGTGCATTGCTGTCTTATTGAGGATATTTCTTTATATCCACTATTTGTCTGACTGGCAGATAAGTACTTTTTCACATTTGTTTGAGAATCTCCAAAGTAAATGGTTGATTTAGAAGTATGAGGAAGAGAAAATAAAGCATCAAGCTGGTTTAAAGAGCATAACAAGAGAAAAGATTTGCTCCATGAGAAAAATATCGATCCAATCAGTCGACTTCAGAATAGACTTCTTTATTTAAACTGCAGTCTTGATTAAGGACACTTGTTCATCTTTCAATCAGTTGCAAACATTGGTTTTGGGAAGTGTAGTTTTTTTGTATTGATCGTTATTTTGAAAAACTTTTACAGGTACTTTGTAACAATAGAATTTTCTAAAGTTTTTATGACTTGAAAACAATGCTTAAAATAGTGCGGTTTTGAGCACTTACCTATGACATATGGTTGGAACAGGCAAACGATTGCTAGGTAAACTTCTGAAATGCGTGTTCAAATGCACACCCAGTTACATTTTTCCTTTTTATTAAGTATCTTTGATACACCAAAATTACTTAACTAATTACCTATGCCAATGAGGTTATGTATTTGCAAGTAATTGTATGTCTATTTGATGTCTGTCCAATGGTTAGTAACTCAACTCACTCAAGTTATAGGTGGACTTCAATTACCTTTTCAGAAAATGTCAGCGATGGGACCAAGATCAAGTGATTAAAATATGGGAAGGATCGGGGCATTGGTGGGGGGCACCGAGCACTCGGAGAGGACTGTGCAGCCCTCTCCAAGTGCTTTTCAAGTTTTGACAATGTCTTTCTAATTCCACTACTCTAGCTATACAATATTACTCAAGATATAATGAGACAACGACTGTTAATACTGATGCCTGCACAATAACTCAAAATCAATTATTGTAATAAAAGTGGTATTGTTTCTTGGGAAATACATTTCCGGAGGCTCCATATTTTTGTAGACTGACATTTGTGTGTAGCAATGTGCGTGTGTGTGTGGACCTGGTATTACTATCTTTGTGGGGACCAGAAATTGGAAGTTTACTATCCAAGTGGGGACCGACCTCCCTTGTGGGGACCAAAATCCCGGTCCCCACAAGTTTGAAGCAATTTTTGAGGCTTAAAATTTGGTTTTAGTATCAGGGTTACACTTAGGTTATGGTTAGGTTGGGGTAAGGGTCAGGGTTAGGCATTAATTTTTGATGGTTAAGGTTAGGGTAAGGCGCTACGGAAAACATTATGTCAATGAGAAGTCCCCACAAGACATAGAAACCCAACATGTGTGTGTGTGTGTGTGTGTGTGTGTGTGTGTGTGTGTGTGTGTGTGTGTGTGTAAGGGGGGCAGGGGAGGGTATTGTAGATTGTAGACTGTTTGTATAGTATAATTGGTGCTTTCAACAAGATTTGCCATGGAAATGTCAGCTGTGGATAAAAAGGCTCAATGAAATGGACAGAGATAGCAATAACTAAAACAGCTTTGGAAAAAGAAAGTTGCAGACACAATGTGTTTATTAAAAAAAATTCACTGAAAAACCCTGACAGGGGGAAGCAAACACAAGCCAAGGGTTCAGACCTGCCTTCATAGAGAAAAACCTCTATCATCTGAGTGAAAAAAAAGATAAAATAAGAATCAATAAGCTCAGCAGCAGCAAGATCATTATTAATTTAACTTTTCTGCCAACCCGAATATTGCTAGGTTGTGAGAGTCCTGTAAGTTACACAAGGTCTTGCGTTGTGAACAGATGCACCTGGAGCATAGGCTTGTTCTTTGACTTTCATTTTGCTTGTTTTGAATCTAAATGAGTTTTTCTTGAAGTGTGGTACTTTATCAAGCAACTGATCGATGTGGCACGTCATCTGCCATTCAAAAGGGCCGACCGGCTGTCCCTGTTGTTCCGACACCTGTCACCGCGTCATTGCTTTTTTCAGCCCTTTCTCCTTTTTTTTTTCTTTTTTTTTTTTTGCCCATCAAAACTTCCGTTTCTCAAACCTCTCTCCACTCATTTCACCGGGGCGGCCATTTCTCCCATCAGAGGTAGTTTAGAGGCCATTTTCTGTGCAATTAAATGTTAGCCCTTCTGCCTGCTGGTCATCTTTCCCCGGTGCTCTTGGGAGGTCGGTGCTCGCACAGCTAATAGCCTGCCTTTAGGTTGGGTTTGGCCACCTGTTCTCTTTGCAGGCTGCAGTGAAACCAGCTTCTGCAATCCTAACACTTCAAAAATGAGCAATGCACATTATTTTCAGCTCAGCAACCGTCTGTTTAACACACTGCTTGGTTTGAGGAAAATAAGTAACAAGACTTTAGAAAATATCCTTTATAAGATTACAAAAAACCCACTGGCATCCTGTTTAGCCTTTGAATACAAATCGTTGTTGGCACATTTTGTTAGTACAATGGATTTTTATTAAATAGTTTAAGAGAACACAGTTGGAAAAATTTGTTTTAAAAACTCCTCTTAGGGAGCTACCGAGAAATATCAGGGTTTGACTGAATGCAGTAGCAGACTGATTAAAAATAAGGTTTTAGACTTTATGTGACAAAACATAAACTTCTGCTTTCAATACATTCATGAACATAATTTTTCATATCAATTTTCTAAAGACAACGCCATGGACTGATGTAAAAGAAAATGGCACATTTCAGAGATCAGAGCTAGACAAAAGTAATTTTCAAGCAAACATTTAGTTGTTAGTTGTGGTCTGTCTATATTTGTTGTCCTATCAGAATTGTAAATGATATATCCCAAAATCTCTTTGTGAAAATATAACTGACCTTACGTCTTTCGAGCTTTGCACACCTAGGTCTGTTTACTGCCAGAGCTGTACAGCCATTTAAACTTTTGATTACTATTTAGCAGTACAAGATATAAAAACTATTGCAGTTAAAAAAATAGTTAGCAATGTGTAAATTCTTGTTTCTACTTTATTTTGCAGTTACATAACTAGATGTTAGAAATTGTACATAATGTAAATAATTCAACAGTTGTTGACTTAGTTTTTAAATGGGGTGGGAAAATATACAAGCTCATGTTTCTCTTACTACCTAAAAATGTATGAACATGGAAGAAAGAAATATAATAGGTGAAGATGTCATTTGCTGATAACAATGAATGTGTTTGATCATGTTTGAAACAAACCTAAACCTTAAAAATTTACTCGAAGTATTTGGAAAGTGTAAGTTGCATCTAGTTTGTGACGTAATAGTTAGTACTTTAGTATCATAATATTGCATATATTATAAGATTGTATCTATATATTGTAGTATATAGTATTATTATGTAACAAGAGGCCTATTAAAAAGCTGGACCTAAATTAAATTGAAATGCTTGAAAGGCAAAGGAATTCTGCTTTGAAACAGAACATTATTCAGCCATGACTATAACGTTTAAGGAAACCCACTAATGCTAATTTTATTTTTGGCATCGTTTTGTGTAGTCATTTGGGTCTCTGCTGCCTTTATAAACTCTCCAGACATAATTAAAAATCAAATTCTAATTGTATTTTTTGCAAATTGTTGATGTCAGAGATCTGGTGTTTTTACAAGCCGTTTGATTTTTTGATTTTATTTTGACGATACAATTTATATTTCAACACCGATCACTGGTCAAATCCCACCAATGCCCCGCAAACTGCCACCAATTCCAAGGCATTCTCATGTGTAGGAAACCTGGCAGCCAGAGTTGGGAAGAGTTCCCAAAAATTGTAATCTAGTAAGAGAAGCACTCCTTTAACATATGTTCAAATGGAACAACAATCTCAACAGAAAGAAAATTAAATTAGAAAAACAAAGCTTGTGAAAAAAATAGATGTACTTCTTTAATATATACTTTAGGTCTGTGCCTGGCGTATTTTTGTTAAAACATGTTTGTTCTTTATTCTGTGAGTTTACTCGCAGAAGGTATGAGTATTCAGACATTTTACTCAAGTAGGAGTACCAAGACTCTACAAAAATATTAATCAAGTAAAAGTAAAATGTACTGTGAAGTAAAACTACTCTCAGAAGTACTTTTTCCCCCCAAAAAAGTTATTAAAGTAAATGTAACTAAGCAAATGTGAATACTTACTAGCCACCTCTTTAACATCTGGTAACCACCTAGTAACAAGATGGGCGGATGTAGTATGCAACCATTAATTGGTATAAAACTGACATAGCCTTTTAAACAGTTAATTCTGTAAATGACTGAAATTGTCAATAATTGATTTGATGCGGTTGCTTTAAGATAGAGTGAGCACTTTGAACTTTGTTCAAAATGTTTTGTACAGACCACAGACCTATTCAAACTTGTTAAGAAAAGAGGCATAATATGTCCCCTTTAAGCTAAAGAACCCTTGTCTTATGCTGTAGGATAAAGATCTAAAGCAAAACAATAATTCCACCTATATACAGAAAAAATACAGAATGAAAGGTTTTGCAGGTGCCTAGTAAAGTCTGGGCTTATTTCCAATTCAGAAATAATGATCTTATTTCAAACAAACCGTACACATCTTGTTACAACTACTTCAGACTGATACTTTCATACATTGATTTAAAGAGGACTGGTTTAATCTTGACAGTCAGCCTCGATGATTGAGAGTTGTATTTCAAAATGCAAAAAGAAGGCGGTTTTTGTTGTGTTGCCCACCTGCACTGACAAATTTCCGATCATCACATATCCTACAAAAGACAAGAAACAAATATTTTGGAAGCACTAAGATAATTCTTGGACTGGTTAACTGTATGCCACCGACAAGGTTAGTAACTGCTTCAGAGGTTCCTACAGGTGTTGAAGTAACTAATTAATTTTTTTTTTGACAAGATTGCATTTTGTTAAACTGTGTTAACTGTATTAAAGTTCTATCTGATACTGAAATTGCAGTCTACTCTTAGAAACATCCAGATGCAGTTTCAAGAGTCTACAAAGCATGGCAAAATCTTGTTTACATGAAAAAAAGACATCATGGTTTATGGCTGTATGCAAAATAAGAAGAAATCCCTGCCAAACCACAGTTATTGTGCATTTTTTATTATTTCAATTTGTCATTTACCATATCCGAATGTGACAAACAAGGCTTGCCTTGATATATAATATTAACCATAACAACACTCAACACCTGATGTAAATTCACAAGGTTCTGTTTCAGTAAACAGTAAGAATAGTTATAGAGATTCCACCAAACATGACATTCAAACGGAATGTCAAGAATTTTGAGAACAAAATTCAAGTTGAACTTTTTTAAGTTGTTCAGAGCCATGCATTATTTTTCTTCTTTATTCACTTATTTTTTCAGCCCAGAAAACTGAAGTTATTTTTTAGTATTTTTTACCCCTTTGTGCAAAGTCTGGACTTGTTTTGTTAAAAAAGCTGCTGTATAGCTCAACTTGACCATCTGTTCTGCTTCCGATCAGACAGAAACAGATGTGTTTAATGTTGTTTTAGAAATAATGAAATAAATCAAACAAAACCAAAGAAACTGGAATATTTAAAAGAAACTCAAATTTAGCTGTAAGGCAGTAGTTTCTTATTCAGGAGTTAAAACAAGGAGATTGTTTATAATTTCCAAATTTGAAGTATTTAACGTACATTTTATAATGAAAAATATACATTTCACAGTTTTTTTATATATGATCTAATGTACAGGTTGTCTTAGGCTGTTTTCATCGCAGGACCATTTAGGTCGACCTAACTGAGTTTTGGGTCTGACACGGCACGGCTGGACTAGTGTGAACACGCCACTCGCATTCGTAGTCGACGTAACTCCCCCGCTCTCGGAGCTGCCAGAGATGTGGGTCTCGGAGCGGCTTGCGTCGACCTAAAATGCCTCGCGAGTGATGTGTGAACGCGCAGCAACTTTAGCTCGCCCTAAAGTCCAGATACTCCACCCTTTTTAACTAAACGGGTACCCGTAAGCAGATGAGTTGTAGAGATATCCATCCTCCCGCGCTGTTCCACACCAGATTCGTTGCATTCGTTGTCAGGATAGAATGCCTTGCTTTGAAATGTAATATATTCCTGAATTTGAAACAGATAAAATATGTACAATGCCAAAAGCAGTATCAGGGGCAAACGGCGCTGCTGTTCGTTCTCCATGGTTCACGTGTGTTTCGTTTACATCTCAGACAGGCTTCTTTTCCTGTTGGGATAAGCGTCAACTTCAATCTAGTTGCCATGAATACACAACGTTCAGCTCTGTAGAGCGACGACTTCAGTGGAATGACAAAAAGCATATGTGAAAGGAGCCGTACTTGTAGAAAATTGAAACAAATGTAAACTTGAACCAAATACATTTGAAAACAGCCAAAAATGCACCACACATTTTATGGCACAAAAATCTGAGGGGAAGCACATGGAGTGAAAAAAAGTCATGTTGTAAGGAACTTCAGCTCAACATGTAAATTGGTGGCTGAAAAATGGTAGAATAATAATAATAATACTGATTTGCACGCTCAAACCTTGTTCCTTTACCTTGATCTTTGGCTTTGTCTTAATTATTTTAAATAATCACCGTCACACTTTTCCAAAACTATTTCAGTTTGTGTAGGACTATCAGAGCTTTCTAAACATCTTCAACACCCTTTAAAAAAAACATACTGAAATACTAAAAATCCCATTTTCACACCGTGACAACCCTATCTGATATAAGTTCTGTGGTTCTTGACATGGTGGGTATCAAGGGTTTTAAGGAAGAAGGTACTTTTTCATACATGGAAAAACTTCCTACACAACAAACACAGCTATAGTATAGAATGATGAAAAACATCTTAATAGCTAAAACCAACCATATTTGTTTGAACAAGTGTTTGTGAGAGTGAATTATATCCATATTTTTTATATTCCTTGAATTCTTCCTATTGCAAAACACAATATATAATACATGTATGGAAAGTGCTCTATAAATTCACCATCAATTTACTAATTGGCTGATTAAAATAAGTGCCCTCCAGACATGTACAGGTTATTATTATTATTTTTATTTTTTTTACTCAATAAATGTATATTCTGCTAATCAAAGTGAGAGACAGCTTTGCTCAGCAATGAAGTGAGAATGGAGATGACAGTGACAAATTATTTGCAGCTTGATATGAATCACTTCTGTGTCTTGGGAAAGATAAATCATTTTTGCATGTTTTCTGTGTTGAAGGGTGCATCAGATTACAGAGGTTACATATTCTCCAAGTCTCTATGGTTCTTTTTTGACATTAGAAGGTTGGTTTATTTCAGGGGATGAAACATGAAGAAGAAAAAATACAAGCTGGTCTATATACTAGCTTTAGCCACAGTAAAATAATTGCTTGGAGCCTTAAGCCAACCCCTCAACTTACCTGACAAATTTAATCAATTTGAGTTGTACCCTGGAGAGGGTCTCAATTTAGTACCTCTGCGAAACAGTGCTGTCAAACACACACACACACACACCCACGCAAGTTTGTATTTCTAACTCTACTAAGACATTGTATTGACTTTCACTTATTTCAATAACTCCATTAGTGCCTACCAATGACCCTTACACTAACCTTAACCTACATTATTTCATATGTTTGTAATCATGTAACCCCTACATATTATATTACACTGCAGCAGGAATAAGTTTTGTCCTAATAAGGCCTACTGATCCTCAGGTCTTTCAATACAACAGTAAAAACAAGCAACATAAACAAGTAAACAATCACACATACATACTGTATGTATATATCCATACATTTTCTTTACCACTTCTATACTTCAGGGGCTCGGGGGGGGGGGGGGGGGGGGGGGGCTTAAAATACTTATTTTCCACCATAATTTACAAATAAATTCTGTAAAAATCCTACAATGGGAATTTCTGGATTTTTTTTTTATTCTGTCTCTCACAGTTGAAGTGCACCTATGATGAAAATTACTGACCTCTATCATTATTTCAAGTGGGAGAACTTGCGCAATCGGTGGCTGACTAAATACTTTTTTGCCCCGCTGTATAATCACCAACATATAAATTAAAATCTTCTAAAATTTACATAAAAGGCCAAATATTTAAAAGAAATCAGAATTAATGTATTTTTTTACACAAGCATATCCATCAATTAGATTAGCACGGAAAAAGATTTTTAATTCCTAAACCATTTGACAAAAGTGAAAACTGATTTTTATGTTGAAAACACATCTCTGTCATCTTTCTCCTGAGAATACCTCATAGATCATCTATGTGGTATGGATTAAACAGGTACTGGTACATGTGGGAGGGTGGACAGCTGTCAAGTTTTGCTGGAAAATGAAATCTCCATCTTCATAAAGTTCTTCAGCAGAGTAAAGCATGTAGTGCTCCAGTGGTAGAGAGCTTTGATGACTACAGCCCTGCTAAAAAAGCAGTGGCCTATCACCAGCAAATAAAATGACTCAAAATCTTCACACACTGTTGAGTGTTGAGACTGGCTCTCAAACAACTTGGGTTATGTACCTCTCCAGACTTTAGGATATTTAGTTTGAAAATGAAAGGCAACATTTTCTTTCATTTGAATTCTAGACTTAAGACCATTGGGCAACAGCCCATTCTTTTCTCTCTTTAGCCATACTAAGACGCTTTTGACACCATTTCCAGTTCAGTAGAGGATTCATGTCAACAACTTGAATGATTGTCTGCTGGTAAACTGTTAATTCAGCAGTCTTATCCATAACTGTATAGGACAAGTAAAAATAAAATGTTTTGCAGGTAAAGTATCACTTTATGAAATGAGTTACATAAATCAATGTTTTTTTGCTTTTTAATTTTCAGTTAGTGAGAAAGTAAAACTGCACAAGCAACCATGGCTTTCTATTTACTAACATTTACTATAATGTTAGTTATAGTTACTATAATTACTATACTTCGGTTAATTAAGTTAAGCTGTTCAGTTACTTTAAAAAGTTGCAGTTAAATTTTCCCAGAAATAAAATATATGTGGGCATCACAACAGGCATTTAAATTAGTAACTGGGTTGTTTTGGTGAGTTATATGAGTATTCAAACTGTTAACTCATTCACAAGGTTTGTACCAACAAGTAAGTGAGCACATTTGGGGCCTGATTTATCAAAGGTTTGCACTTGTTAAAACAGGTACAAACCACTCAGCAGCCACAAAAACAAGCAGCCGGTGATTTACAAAGCACGCGCAGGTAAGACTGCGCTTCTTAAATCCTCAAGATGCGTGCAATTCTTATAGTGATTTTACCCTTAATGAGGATGCAAAGTGGCTGTTTCTCTTAGAATGTATCAAAAATATTGGGAGGACAACATCCAAATAAGTAGATATTCCAGGCACAGTGTAAATTATCAAACATTAAAACTTTTTGTGGCGGCTGTTTTACCGCCTATTTTTACCGCCTCTGAAAGGCATATCTAAACTTTGCCACACAACATTCAGCATACATTTATTACTGTCAAACAAAACAAAAATATATAATTCACATAAATTCTAACCTAATAGGAATTAACACTCTAATGGCCATAAAGCTGATAGCTATGATGCTTGGAACTCTCAGGGGAATAATGGTAGAGATTCATAAAAAAAAACATTGATCAAATGAAAGAGTTTTGATGCAGATAATACTTTATTTAGAGGCGCACTTGCCATGACCCAATTTGCTACCATCATCTATACGCTGATCGCGAATTGATATAAACTTCTCCTGAAGGAATCCAAGTGGCACCGAACTTGTCTGGGTGAGTATATGAACGTAATGCATGCTACAAATAAGGTCCAGGTTGAAAACGAACGAACTTCCCCTTTAAAGTTCTCCTTCACTGAAACTCTTGAAAAAGTGAGTTTTCTCTCATTAAAATCAGTCACTCTGTGTTCTAAAAGTATGCTGCATATGAAAATGTTATAAAAAATCCAATCCCTGAATCAGTTACATGAAGAAATGAGACCAGAAAACGCCTGAGTTTGAAAAAGCCCGACAACCATACGTCATAATGCCAACTTAACATTCATGGCCTCACCTACCCAGCTGCTAGAGGCTACAGACCAGTGCAGGTTTTGCCTCGAGGTTGAACCTAAAAGATTAAAAGTTTGACAGTGTTTTACTTTTTTTTCAAGTATTGCTTTAAAACGTGCCATGACAATGAGATGTACTCCCTCAGCTAACAGCTAATATCTGTGACCACATCCACCCAGAGATGTTGTTTTATTTAACTATCCTGAGATGTTACCTACGCTAACCTATGTAGCGTTGGCGGCGCTCATTCCGAACAGAGTATGAGCTCAAATCAGACAATACATCTCGCCGGATTTAAGCATATTGCTAAGCGGAGGACAAAAAATTACCAAAGGAGTAACCTATAGCAAAGAGGGAGACCATGGCGCCAAATACCTGTGTAACTGTGCCATATGGCATCCGGAAATTTGTAGCTGTGGAATCTCCGGTGGTGGAGTCCTGCCAGTAGCACGTCGGAATCCGATCTTGTTTGGTAATGCTGCCTAAACTGGGTGGTAAACTCTGTCTAAGCATAAGTACCCACACCATTTTTGTCTCATGTTCCTGATTTTAGTAAATAGAGCCAGAGAAAGAGTAGTTTTGCAGTTAGCCAATCAGAGGAGAGAAACTTACATGTCATTAATCTTACCGAGCAAGCCCCCTCATCATGATGAGTCTCCATACCCACTCCCACACTGAACTGGCATAAACTGAAATACACTGGGAATTGTATTATTTATTTTTTGACGTAAACCAACTCAGATGGCATTCTTTCATACCAGAGAACACTGAAAATTTAATAAAAACACCAATGAAGGATTACTTTAAAAAAATGTTTATTATTATTTTTTTATTATTTTTTTTCAAATCCGTAGCCCTGCTTTAAAGTCCTTACTCTAATCTAGATCTGATCTTAATGGCATGAGTCCAAATCCAATCCATGCTTTAATTTTTGGACATGACCTGAGGACCTTACTACAGCACAGCACACTCCTACAATGATGGACATTAATGGAACTTTGAACCAAAAGGATGAAAGTTTATTGGTGAAATAATGTTTCCAGGCAACAGCTATTATATCATGAAAGCCAGTTTTACTATCAAATCAAATGCAACCTACAACATATGTAGCACAGAGGTTATTCAACCGTGACTCAATTATCTGAAACTTAAGCTCAGGTATCAGGACTTTAGGTGAATCCCATCCCCTTGCTCTGTCTGGCATCATTGTTGTAGGGTGAACAAAAAAAGAGCCGTGGCAAAATATGAAAACATAACAAAAGTGACCTGGAACATGAACTGTACAACTGTAAACATAAAGTGTATTTTCTCTTGCTTGTTAGCTGTTAGCAAATTTAATAAATGGACTGAACTTATAATAATATATATAATAAAAAGGGATTTGCTATTTTCAAGACTTTTGACTTCAAGGAACCAGATTTAGACCTTTTGAAACTAAGTTTAACAACCTCTGATCTGTACCAGTAAGCCATGATGCAATAAATGAATCCACAGTAAGTTATTTTTTTCATTTTGGCCAACAGTTAGAATAAAACGCCAAAGTTAAGAAAAAAGACCAAAGCAAAAATGTGCAGCATTGCTTTTTAAAAGGAAGCCAAAAATCTGCCTTGATGATGAGTCAACCAGTGATGTAGCATACATTTTATCTAAACAACATCTGTCAATCTGACTCCTCCATGAGTACCAGCTGTTACATGAAAACATTTCACAGTGTAATAGTTTTCCAGAATTGTGATTTGTCATGCAATTACTTTAAAAGACAGAGAAACATATGGGTCTATTTTTACAGGTTCCAAATTTTTATGAACATTTTGTAAGGAGTCTGTGGTGTTTGTGTTTTTCTTTCTTCCTGTTATTTCTCCTTTATTCTGGAGAGTTCCACCAGAGGTCCCAATCGAGCTGAGGAGTTGTCCATCAAGCTAGGTGGCTAACCTCTGGACCTTTCCCTCTGCATTACTTCTCACCTCCATTTCCTTGTGCATTGTTTCCCGCTCCCCCATCAGTCATCATACTTTTATTATTTTTGTCTCAATAAAAGTTTTCATTATTTTAACACATTTTTTCTCTATTTGTGTTCTGCATGTGGGTAAGGAAAGCTAATACAGACATGACACATTGATTCTTATCTGAGTCGTCCTTGCATGCAGTTTACCAGCATACTACTCTTAAAAAAATTGAGAGATCATAATCACGAAACAAAAGAAAGATGATACTAAGAGCTCCTAGATTATTTTCTTGTTAAACCGTTTATCTTAAAATTACAGTGATAGCATTGTAAATATGTTCATACAAAGCTTTGAAGAAAGTGGTTCCTCAAGTACATATTCCATATTATCTTTCCTTTTTGGTTATATTTGAAAGATTCCAAAATGATACATTTTTATATCAGATAATGATCTTAGTAAATAAAAAATGCTGTTGTAAAGTTTTTTTTTCAAACCTGGAAGTATGTAAAGGTTGTATATAGAACATTTTCATAAAAAGCTACATTTAACTTAAAAAATAATGCATCCACAGGGTTTTTTGAGGGGTGCAGAATGAAAGTAAAACATTTCCTTGAAAATGTAATTTGAATTAAAATATAACAAAATATACATTTAAAACAGAAACGACAATGACGTTATATTTACATCTACCAACCAGTAGCGTCCGTAGGTTGTGGGTTCACAGTTACAGTCTCTATGATCCAAATATATGTTAGATGTAGCCTGGCTGGTAAAAGGAAAAACGGTGCAGTCAGCAAGTCAAGCAGTTGCTTTAGAGCCCCGGAGATATTGTTATCAGTCTCAGGAGAGGAGTGACGGCAGAAGAACAGAAACTAGAGTAGTTTTAGGTTAAGCCTACACTAGATGGACCCACATAAAACATTTTAATTGCATCAAACACTAAGACTTTCCTACTGAATCAGTAAGCTATTTGCTAACTTTGTTCATGTTAGCTGTTAGTTAAACCCCTCTAAAATATATTGTTCACTGGACACAGTTCAGGTTGGTCACTGGGTGTATCAGCAGCGAACCAGGCTAGCCAACAGCTGGAAAAAAAATTTTTTATTATTATCGTAACTACAACCTAGTTAAATTAGATGTTGCTGTCATGCTCATGTTCCATATCCAACCTTAAGAAAAAAATAAATAAAATAAAAATTCTCAACAATCAAACATGAAGAAGGCCAAGCGATCTTAAATCTCAGACTTATATTAATCTAGAGACTAATAAATCAAATGTTTACGCTTTGGCACTAATAGAACATTCCTCAAACAGGAAACATGAAATGGTTAGGGACATCCTCAGGAGAGGACACACTACCAAAGTTACTCCTCCAACACATCACAGACTCATCCATGATGTCAGACATTTCTCAGTATTTTGATTTTGCTACCATAAAAAAAAATTGTGGCTGGCACCTAAGGTCCAAAATCACTTCAGTAACTTGGTGATTTGAAGATATGTGGTGAATAAAAAGAAAAATGTTAGAGTAGAATAGTGGAATTTTTTATTTTTTCTAAACATGCTGTATTTTGTGCTTTGGGTCATTTTACACATTCTAGAGTGAGCCTATATCCACTAAATAATTAAGAAAAACTACCAGTATAATAGCTTCAAAATATTTCTATGAAATGTAGTTCAATTTCACTTAGGCAAGTGTTGCAAAGGTTATTGTCCACGGTTAACTGAAAAGGAGATTTAGCTGATTCATTAGCAAAAAACCCAAGTTCTGGCCGCTGTTTCCCTGGTCCTCCGAGTGTACTTTTAGACTTACACAAGAGGTATAATTGGCCATTATGCAGACATACTGCATTCCCAGAACCATTTACATAGAGCAGCACAATGAAATGCAACAACAGATCTGAAAAAGCCATTAGCATGCTAACTGAGATGTTACTGCTTATTATGTAAGAAGGGTGCGCTGTCTTTACTAATTTGCACTGGCATGAGCATGCAGTTTCACTCCACAGAGTAACTTTATTCCCTGGAAATGGCAGCTTCTTATTAAAATCTAATTTTGCACACTTTTCTCCAAAGAGCAAGCATTTAATGAATCAGGAGGGGTCTCTAATGAGAACAGGGCTATACAATGTTTCACTGTAGATCTAAGGCTCAATGCTTTTATGGAACAAACTTATTCAGTTATTCTTTAAGCTGCCCCTAAATGCATCACACTATAAACTGGAATTGTGCTTTTCCAGATATAACTTTTCTTCTTTAAAAAATAGAGGCAAATACAATGAAGAAATTTGTTAAAATAGACTAGAGGGTTTTGACTTAAATGTGTTTTTTAAAACTCTACTATTCTATTAAAATTGACCCAAATATTGAATTTATTTTCATTAATTATATTTAAAAAGAGAAGGTTGGATATTATACAAATTTATTTCATGCATGGCAATATCTTTGAAGCAGTTATTGCTGTTTAGTCATTTCTGGATGATTGCAGGTTCTAACTAGTAAAAACCTGGGAATCAATTTGAGACAATGTCAGAAGTAGGGATGCACCGATCCACTTTTTTCGTTACCGATACCATTACATTTCTAAGGTTCATAATCTGCCAATACCGATCCGATACAGATCTGAAGAGTACTGAATTACATAAACTGTGTGTCATTGTGAGGAAAAGGCACAGAGATAAATATTTGTATGCAAGGCAACGTCATACTTAACTTTCAGTTTAATGTAAACAAATAAAAAGGCAAATGTACTGAGTTATTACTTTATTGGAGAACCAGCACAGCAAAAGTAATAATAACTGACCAATACCTTCACAAGTTTGAACAAACATGAAATAAAATAGTAAAAAATCTTTAATTGGTTCAGTCAGTCCAATTAGGAGTAAAAAAAGGATAACATACTGTAAATAATTTTAAAAGTAGAAAAAAACCAGTAGCTTGACTACCTTATGTCCAGTGTTGCCAATTTAGTGACTTATCCCGCTCAAAGTCAGCTCAGTTGGCTAACATAAAATCTTGAAACACTTAATGCTTCCCTGTGTTAACAAGTTTATAAAGATACTGATTTTACTTTTGAGTAGGATTTAGCACCTACCTGCACTATTAAAAGAATCACACCTACTTGAATTGCAATGGCATCACTGTGCTTCATTGGCCTTTTAATTGATCTGATTCAAACCCTATATAATCTACAGAGAATTGTAAAGAGGAAAATGAGGGACACGAAAACCTTATCTGAATGTCACTATTAAAGCAAACTGGGCAGTTTAACACCTCACCAGAGTGCTATTCTGATCAACTTAATGTTATGAATACAGAGGCCCATTACATAGTATTGAGAGCAGACATGAAAAAGTGCATGTACTTTTCTTTATAGCTTTCTACATTTGCTGCATTCAGGATCATTGTTGATAAAGAAAATAGAACCACGTGCACCAAAGCACAAGCAAATTATTTAAAGTATGGCTAATCTAATGCTAACCAGTCATGCATCAATGTTTTACTCATTGGCAGAACAGTATTTTTGTTTAACCATTCAGGTGTGTGAGCTCTTTACATTAAAAGTACATAAATATATACTCCATATCTACTATATACTCCATGCTTCTCAGAATTCTAACATGTTTTCCAGACCAATTCACTAATGCTTAACCTTAATCTGACAACCTCAACTAAATTTTTTTTCACAGAACATAAGATCCAAAGGCAAATTAAAGAACTATTTTTCAATTAAACAAAAAATTGGAAAAACAAATTTGACCTCTTTTTCTCTAAAATTAAAGAATCAGGGGCCGTATTCACAAAGACTCTTATTTTACCGCTAGGTGTTACTCTTAACTCGCGCTAAAAGGTCTTACGTGGGAGTTGTCGTCTAAAAAACCTATTCACAAACGCACTAAGAGCTACTTTTACGTAGAAAAAAACCCTAAAAGGAAGTTAAGAGTGACGTCCCGTTGCTATGGAAAACGTAATTTCCTATTCATGAGTAAATAGACGGACAGCAGTGTGATTGGCTGTTGAATGACACGTGTGAAACCAGGAAATGGAAAACTTCAATGTCGATAAAAGCGTAAATATGAACTGCGCAAATAGCAGAAATAATGCATGATGACATCTTTGTGTCGGTCACGAGACGGAAACTTTCCCTGTGGCTAAATATCATAGTTTCGCTAAACATTTAATTTCTATACTGATCGGGTTGTGACGTTTAGTTGGAGACGTGATTGCATCCCTTACCCCATCTGCAACAAATGATTTAGTCTGTATCGTTTGGTTAATTCTGAATCATCCAGAGTGTCCAACACATTACGTCTGGCTGCAACCATTTTGGGAGTCTTTGTGAATAGGTCTTAGGGAGTTAGGAGTCCTCTTCACTTCTTTCAAGGACTACCGGACTTAGGAGCTATAAGTCGTTGTGAATTACTTTTATCTTAAGAAACTAGGAGTCCTACATTTAAGAGTTACACGCCCACATTTTTTAGCAGTTACTCCTAAATTCGGCAGTTAGGACCTACTTTTAGCCCTAAGATTATTTGTGAATACGGCCCCAGGATTTCAGCACCCCATTCCCAAAATGAACCACCTGTTGTATTTGTTTAAATATAAAGCATATTTAGGAGCAATACATTCAATCAGTGAACTGCAGTACTCCACATTAAATTCCCACTTTTCAGTTGGTACAACTGTACAGTGGACAGTTTGAGTAGTCATAAATGTTAAGCTGCACTCAGTCATCTGCACAAGGATTTATGCGCACGCCCACAAACTTACACAGATGATGAAGCATAAGTGGACTCATCATTTCCAACAGAAGCAGATATGGAAAAGTGCTCTTTAATAATTTTATTAAATTATCATGCTGGACTTGCTATGTACCTTATTTGCTCTTTTCTTCTTCTTGCAGTTAACAAATTGCCACATAAATATGTGAAACACAAAGATCCTTTCATGCATTCCCGGTATGCCCATTTTACCATGATAGAGTCCTCAACCTTCAGACTAATAATTCAGACATCAAAAGCTACCTTAACTGCAATGAGAGCAAAGTATGCACCAGGTTAGATCAAAGGCTGATGCACAAATGCTTGTAGGATCTACGTTTGTGCTTTTATTATTTATATTAATAGAACATGAGCACATTCATGTTCCTGTTAACGGAAGTGTTCCAGTTTCTTCCAACTTGTGTAAATGAACCAGTTTTTTGTGTGGCTTCTTGGAACAAATCTCTAATCAACAGCTTCCCACTCCAACGAGGCACACAGCAGTGCGGAGGAAATCTCAACTTCACTATTTTGAATGATTCCTGCACTGCAATAAATCTGGCTTTTAAATGTTTCCCTTTAGGAAAAAAAAAATCTGTGTTCTTTAGTGAGTGGCTTTTCAATGCAGTACTTGTTTGAATGTAAATTACTTTAACTAACTTCTGTCTCTTTTGCCTGAAGATTCGTTCATACCCCAAAAACACAATTTATTGCAATCCTGAGTGGTATGATGGTTTATAGACACATGATGCCTGTATTGTGTATAACTAGTTGATCAGATTAATGTGGCCCCTTAAGGTATCTAGATTACATAGCATTTTATTTGTATGAATGCTGTGTTAGTTTATCATGTAACTAATGGTGCGTTCACACCAAAGCGTCAGAAACGCGTTGGATGCCTCTAGTTGGAAGTTTGAACATTTGAACAATTGTAATTCGACGCAGTCTAAAGCAAATTGGACAAAATTGCATATTTTAAAGCACGCCAAGCCGGATGTACACGACTTGTGGGAGGAGCTTGACCGGGACCTCACTGTAGCAGTCCGGTGGCATCTTCCTCCTTTTCCTCCTTTTACCGACCCTCCGAGGCCAGGAGCGGGGCATCACCTCTGTCGAGCCAAACATGTGGGGGCGTGGCTGCCGAGCCAACCACTTATGTATTCGCCCTGGCCTCCACTGGAGCTGGGGGGCCGCTCTAGCGGGGGAACAGAGCACTAAATACCCAGTGAAGCGGCGGTGGATGGATCCATAGACCCGCCCCCTTGCCTTGTCAGAGAACCTGGCCTGCCCGCCCAGTTAGGGAGGCTGTTGTCCCACGTAGATCCAAGCATCGTCTGCCCGGGAAGCTCAGGGTGATTAGCCACAGTGTTTATAAGTATTTCTTCCATGTCATGCTGATGCTTTGACTCCATGTCAATCACAGCATCACTGACACCCCGTCATCAGGGTCCGATTGGTTGACGTGACACAGACACAGAAGTTCAGATTCCTCAACTTCAGAGGCCGATGCAAATTGCTTGTTAAGCATGAATGCACAAAATGCACCACATAAAATGACACGCATATTTTCTGACATGCATCAAACAGCTCATTCATGCAAATCGATACATTAATGAGTCATTAAATCATTTTCGTGAAGCAAATCTGCTTTTGACGTGATGTAGGATCCCCTGACGCGCGTCTGCGTGCTTCTACATTGAGTTTACATGTAAACCTGATGCCCGAGTTTATTTGGTGTGCATGCACCATAAGGCAAAATCAGCAGAGTATGCTGTAAAAACAGATTTGTACAAGTTTACCTTCTGGAAAAGTTCCAGTTTACAGTCACTCCTTACATCCACTCTGACATCAGTGCTCCAATTGTTCACTCTCCAGAGTTGGCAACTTTTATTTCCTTTGCTATATTAAAACCTAATTTTATGAAATTGTTCATTGGAAATGTTTTTATCATTTAGGCAAACATTTTTATCCTGTAGCTTTTTTTAACTTTAATTGTACAATTGTTGGAGAAAGAAATACCACTTGTTAGAACACTACTGCTGAACGTCTGTCCATCAACGTAGACATTACGTAGAGAACGTACTTGATTTATTATGTCTTGCAGAATTAGTGGTATTATAAATATGAAATTATGAAAGATTTGAGACTTTAAATATTTAAAAATTCTATAAATTTGCTTTGGAATTGGCATCACCCTGACAATCCACAAGCTTGATGCTACAAAAAAAAGTACCTCTTTTTTTCCCAAACTTTGACATATCTGAATCCTTTCTACTGCTGATAAGACACTGACTTTTCATACTAAATTAACAGACCCTGTAAAATAAACTGTCTAGGGGACCATGAGAATGCTAGCTTAGGCATCCTTACAGAAATCCAGATAACACTTGGACACATAACATAAATTAGCATTTAGCTGAAGAATATGGCTGCTTGACGGTATTGTAGTTTCTAAATATCACAGAATGCTAACTCAGACTTAATTCTTCATCAAGAGTTTTTCTGAACCATCTGTCCTCTGTAGGAAATTTTAAAAGCCATATGTGCATTTTTTGCATGCTATATATCTGTACCGTGTTTTTCAGGCCAACATGCCCTTACACAGGGGGAGAATCAGATGTGGAATTTCATTTGCATTAACGAAACATCATTATGTCGGTTCCAAGAGCAAACAGCTTTTAAATGGAAAAAAAGGAGCTGACTTGATTGGCTATGGCAGATGCCGACCTCCGACTCAATAGGCAAGGATGTGTTCCTAATCAAGACCAGTTTCCCAGCCCCAGGAAAGGTGCCAACTGTGTCACAGGTGTCTGGTTCTGGATGTGTGTAAGTGGCTGCATGCTGTGTAACCTG
Organism: Apricaphanius iberus; assembly: GCA_028564705.1. Classification (NCBI taxonomy): domain Eukaryota; kingdom Metazoa; phylum Chordata; class Actinopteri; order Cyprinodontiformes; family Aphaniidae; genus Apricaphanius; species Apricaphanius iberus. Next base: position 860,491 of record JAPXFQ010002814.1, on the reverse strand, counting down.
CACAGCTGGCAGCACTGTCCAACCATGCCTTGGTAATTCATCTTCCCTTTCCCAACTAGCACAGTAAGAGGGGAAGCAAACAGGAAATGCAAAAGATTTCCTCCAATCTGTCTGAACTGTGTAATTGCTGAAATATAATTACTCTGAGTGTTTGTCTCTTCAACAACTCCCCCAGCATGAAAAATTGTCCATTTCGGCTGTATGGCATGATTTAGTTGTGAGCTTTTTCTTACAATTTTAAACCAACAGTGCTTTGGATTGTCAAACCAAAAAGATAAAACTGAAGCTTTATGAACACTCAGGGATGTTCTGCCACCCATGATAATGCTGTGTAATTCCTAGCAATTTCCCACTTTCAGAATGTAGCCTAGTGAAAAGCAATGTGTGCCAGTAAAATTACCACAAATCAGTCCTTATGACATTGTGCATTTTTTTTCTCCCTTTTGCTGAATGCTTTTGAAAAATGTAGTGCGGATCTACAGCTGTTAAACAGGATCGGTGTGACCTAATGTCGTAAAGAAATTAGATCCCCACAACACCTACCAGAACTGTTGCCCATGCTGGAGGTTGACATGTTGTTAGCCATCTGTGTAGATGAAGGTAAACTGAAGGTCATCTTGGTAGAGTTCGAGTTGGGCTGCTTCCCACACAGCAGCATGTTAACACTTCCAAACATGTCCTCTTGAAAATCCAGGGAACCCACGGCCTTAAAGTTCATGGAGTTCTGCAGTCGGACCACCTGGATTATAAAAAGATTGCAAGAGGAAAAAGTGTTTTTACATAAGACTCTTATTATCTGGGGAACATACACATTCTTCAAAAGTGTGAGGATAATAAATACTGACATTCTCGATTAATGGTAGTGCATCTGTAGTAGTTTTTCTCAGAAGTGCCTCCATGTCCATTGAATTCGGGTCCACAGTTGAATGGAGCTTTAGAAACAGAGAGAAATTAGCCACAGAGAAAATCTTGGCCAAACTCTTTAGTGAATGGAGAAGGTACAAATATATTTTCGTAGTTGCTCCTTCTTTGTCAATTCACAACTACAAACAACATAGTTTTGGAGGGTTTTTATGTTATAGACCAGTACAAATTGGTGTTAGGGCTGTGGAGTAGGAGGAAAAAGATGAATGGCCTTCACAATACTTCCAAGTAAAAGTTTCCAAGAAGTGCCTTACATTTGTTTTATTACATTTTACATTTGCCTCTTTAGCCTGGTATCTGTAAATAAAGTCCATTCCAACTTCTTATCATCAAAAGTTAACTAATTAGCACATAGTGTAGACTCCTGTGTAATTTTATCTATGTATAGATGCATATGTTCTGTGAAGGGCTGTGCATCATGAAGACTGAAGAACACTACAGACATGTTATCAATAACGTAGTGGAGAAGATTAGAGCAGGGTCATGTTAGAAACAATTAATACCTCGCAGCAAGTACAACTACAAGCCTACCAAGAAATGGTAATTATAGATAAGCTGCAGAATTCCAAAGCACAGATTTGGAAATCTGTAACAGACAACTTCTAACTGTGCCCTCCACACACAAGAATGGCATGTGGAATGTACTGTATAACTTTTGAAATACATAGTTTGCAAGTTATTTAGGTCAGGGGTTCTTAACTTTGTAGGGCCAGGGACCCCTTTCAAAGGGTTAAATCTTTTCATCCAAATGACCTGTTTTTTTTCCTCCAAACTTTGACAAATCTGACACCTTTCTATTGCAGATAAGATATTGACTATTCATACTAAATCAACAGACCTTATAAAAGGAAATCACAACTGTCCATGGGACCACTGGAGGGCTATCTTATCCATCTTTACAGAAATCAGAATAACAGTTGGACACAAAATTTCTAATAGGATTGAGTTGAAGAATCTGGCTGCCATGGTGGTATGTTTGTTTCTAAATATCACAAAATGCAAATTCAGACAATTCGACTTCAACTTCCACCCTGAATACCTCTTCTCCACGATTAAAAGTGTAAGTGGCAGAATCATGCTATAGGGGCATGCACGTACATTAGCTGGGATAATGCATTTAATCTGAATTCATGGAGAAGTTCATTGAGCTGAATGGAATGCAATATCCTGGACCAATACCAGACTGCAAAATTGAGAGAGACCCCAATTTAAATATGGAGCCAGAGCTAAAATGTAAAAGTTTTAACTGTTTTTGGACTGTTGTGCTTAAAATCGACATATAAATCACACTGAGAATGTCTGTCAAGAATGACGAATATGAATTCATATTCACAGTCACTATCCAATCTCACTGAGCTTGAGCTATTTGGGGTGTTGAACATAAATGTTCAAGACAAATTAGTATTTAAAAAAGAAAAAAATCTAAACCATGCATCTATGTCCTTTCTCTTCCTAAAGTGTACTACCTTCAATTTGGTTTTTATTATAAAATACTCAAAGCATACTGAAATGTCTCAATAAAAAAAAATAGCTTTAAAGCCAACGCATCTTCCCTATTTTCTTTCCTCTTGTTTTTTCATTTTTTTATAGAGGGAGCTCAAAGTATTACCATTTTTCTTGTCATGTAAGGGCGCAGTGAAGGGGCAGCTCATTCTGAATTTTTAAACTAAAATTTCAAGGGTCACTCTCATTTGCTGTTAAACCAGTGTTTCTTTTATTAAAAATATTTTCACTTGTACAAAGCATTGAAAAGTCTGGTTTGCAAGCATAAAAATAATTTAAAACGCTGTATATTTCTCTGAACAATTATTATGTGTAGATTTATTTTTACCAATACATTGTTAATGTCTGTTTTTTTATTACTAACTTAAAGATGACAAAAACTAGCATATTTCTTTGTTAAAAATACAGTACTGTAACAGCCACGAGATATATAGTTTAGTGTATTCATCCATTTTATGTAAAGTAGCATTCAATACTATACATATTCATAACAGCATTTGGAAGCATTTGGAAATGCATTATCTTTTTCTCAAAATAACTTTGACATTACAGAGAATAAGATTGTTTTAGCCATATATATATATATATATATATATATATATATATATATATATATATATATATATGTATATATATACTGTATATATATATATATCTTTGCAATAGTATGTTACAATCTAAAATCTTTGGTAGAAGATACCAGGAACTGGAAGATAGTTTGTGTCAAAAGTGATATATTTTAACTTTGGTCTCAGTATTGTTCAAACACACTTGTATAAGATTGGCACTCTTACTCTTTAGTGTTGCTGTGACATTCTGGAAGCCCACAATATGAATGTGATCAGGGGAAATAAATGGCACGCCCTTTTAACCACTGTCAGTTTCATGCATCAAGTGTCAGCGGTAGCCTTTAATAAGAGTGCATGCTTTGTCTTTGGTGGTTTAACTCCCAAAGCAAAGTGATGCATGAAGAACAAGGGTTGTTGAAAGTTGTTGAGCAAAGACATCAAATCTGGATGATGCACTTAGAAAATTCATGAGCAATTATTTTTAGGAAAAAAAAATTACACCACTTTGTACACACAGCAGATTGACCTTTCTTTTAAATAGAGATGATATTTACTTTCATTGTTAACGAGAGAAAGAAATTATAAATATGGAATTCAGTAAAGTCTTCTAATTTTGAGGAAGACAGCCCTAAATCACCTGTTAATGATCAGTGGATGAGGAATCCAATTAAGAGGTACATTAAGTCAGTACCATCACAAATCAGAATTGCTTTCTGGTCGTAAACTTCGCTATTCACAAGCCTTTGTTTTAGTACAAGAATCTAAATGATGTGCTGTAAAAATATCCCCTGAGCTTGTACCACATTACATCACAATACAACCACAAACTTTGTTGTGTTTTATCAAGATTTAATCAAGTTACTGCACAATTGAATTGAACACTTTTGAGTTAACACTTTTTGTGTCAATTAGAGCTGCATGTAATTAATGGTAAAGATCTACCAGATTTTTACGTATAGAATATATTTTATATAATATAATAAGAATATAGATTCTTTTCTAAATAGGTCAAATTTAGTAATATTGGATTATAAAACCATTTTCACATCTTTATCGATGGGCCATTTAAACACTTGTTGTGATGTCTAAAGTCAGCCTTCAAGGGCCACTATCCTAAATGTTTTAAATATTTGCCTTGTTCAACCTGCCTGAAACACATAATGAATAAATTACCAGGAGCCTAAGATATGAATTTTTAAAGCTCCTCGAAAGTTACCTCTGGTACCTGAGCTGCTTCTCGGATTAATGTTCTTGTTGCCTGGGCTGTCAGTTTAGGTGGATGGACATTTATTGATGTACTTAAGTACATTTGTCCCATACTATTTAGTTTCAGCTTGTGAGATGATCAAACCTTGGTGTATTGTTTACGAATCAAACCCTGTTTTAAAATTCTCTACGACTTTCTCCTTGACCCATCTCCTGTCTTCCCTGGTCTTTGTGATGCTGTTTGTTCACCAGTTTTCTCTTAAAATCCTTAGATGGCTTTAAAGAGCAATTGTATTTCTCAAGAGATTAAATAACTCACAATTGGATTTTGTGTACAAATAAATGATGTATATCACTGAAAATATGAAAACGCTGAAAAATATGAAAAAGCAAGTATTGTTTTTTCCGCAATCTGGTCAATATTTCTAGCATGCAATGTGTTCATTTACTCACCCAAACAGTTTTGGTGCAACTTGAAGTCCTTCATGAGATATTTAGATCACTTTCAGCAATTTGAAACATGTTTCAAGCTTGTTAGCAGTAGCAAGTTCTGTCTAACCAACCCCCGTCATTCAGGACAGAGTGAAAGCGTTGCTAAGACTATAACAGCAATGGGGCACATCAGTGATTGAAATATTGTCACTGAAATCGCTGTTTCTTGTAAGATCAAATTGGTTGAAATAAAGACTGGAAAACACCCCATATGACAACAATGAAGGACCTCCTAGATGCTCCAAACTCACAGGGCAACAGAGCTAGTGATTTATAATAAAACATTGGTGAAATGAAGGAGCTTTGTGGCAGATAATGCCTCATTTTGAGACAGCACTTTGTGTGCCCCAACAACTCCCATGATATGGATATACAGGTGCTGGCCAGTAAATTAGAATATCATCAAAAAGTTGAATTATTTCAGTAATTCCATTCAAAACGTGAAACTTGTACATTATATCCATGCAATGCACACAGACCAATGTATTTCCAATGTTTATTTCTTTTAATTTTGATATTTATAAGTGACAACTAATGAAAACTCCAAATTTGGTATCTCAAAAAATTAGAATATTTTAAAGGCCAATGAAAAAAAATGTTTTTTTTAAAATGTTGGCCAACTGAAAAGAATGAACATGAAAAGAATGTGCATGTATAGCACTCAATACTTAGTCGGGGCTCCTTTTGCCTCCATCACTGCAGTAATGCGGCGTGGCATGGACTCGATCAGTCTGTGGCACTGCTCAGGTGTTATGAGAGCCCAGGTTGCTCTGGTGATACTGAATTTGGTGTTTTCATTAGCTGTCAGTTGTAATAATAAAAATGAAAATGAATAAACACTTGAAATATATCACTATGTGTGGAAGGAAAGTATACAGTATACAAGTTTCACGTTTTGAATGGAATTACTGAAATAATTCAACTTTTTGATGATATTCTAATTTACTGGCCAGCACCTGTATAGTACGCTTATCGCAAATGGATATAATTATCTCATATCTAATTAGCTGGACTTCAAGTCACATTGAAATTGTCTAGGTGAGCAAATAAATGCAATGTACACAACAAAGAAGATACAGGTTACAAAAAAACTGTTCTTTCCCTTTATTAAAATGTGAAAAAGTTAGAGGCACCATTACAACTCCAAAAAATCCAATATATAGTTTCTAAAATAAAGTGTAGTACAGAAGAACAATGAAATTCATGAAAAAAATATCTATTTTTTTTATACTTAAGTAGCCTACTCCTTTGTTTTTTTATAAGCCACGAATAAAGAACTACAATTACTCCATACACAAAGGTGGGAAAACTACATCAAGCTCAGTTTATAGTCTCTGTCTCCTTCCCTTGTCTTTTTCTTTGTGTTGTTGTTATCACAATCACTCAGCAATGTCAAGATTTAAGTGTGAAGCCACTGATGTTCCTTTCCATCTATCTGCTTGAGGCAACTGAGGAGCTTTTCCACCATATCTTGACTGGGCCTTCTTTTTTTCTGCATCTGAAAACGCCTGTGGGCTTAAATTGTTCAAAAAGCTCTCCTCTATGAACTTCCTGCCTTATCACTTATTTATTGGATTTTCTGTCCCATATAGTTTCTCTCGAAGATAAAGTCAAAGAAAAGTGGGGGCCTCCATAATCCCCAAAGGAACATGAGGCAGATGTTTAAAATGATTAAGAAAAACACCTTATTGAATAACTCCTATGTCGTTGCATACATTGAACAGGCTCAGACATGAGCCATTTGAAAAAAAAAAAAAACATCAACACCTAAAATATTTATGCAAATTTTCCTAATCATGTTTAACCTATAGTGTTTCCGAACTCTACTTCATATCTTCTATTCACAGAGATATTTAAATTAATTGGACAGGTTGGCTACAACAGGTTGACCAAAGCATCTCTCCACTTAACAAACCTCGCTTTAAAAAAACAAAACAAAAAAAAAAACATTTCATGTATTTTATCAGAATTATATGAAGATGATGAAAACAAAGTAGCAAATAACTTAAGTGTGATGTGTTATGGGAGAATATTTCAAGATTAGTGCTGTTAGTAATGATTAGCAATTATTAGTAAAGGCATCTGGGGAATAAGGCATAATTCTTGGGACGTAATGAAGAGACTGAAGTTGAAGATGACTTATGGACATTACACCTACTCAGGCCTAACTGAACAACTCCTCTTATAGTTGTTACATCTGTAGAGTAGACCAACCTTAGCTTATAGAAAGCTCTGGAAGCCCGGTCATGCAGGAAGAAACGACATGTTTGACATGGGAGAGAAGGGTTGCCCAGAGAGGGCCCCTTGTATTAGGGTCTGGCCACAGCAAATATTTTACAAATGCCAATGGAGACTGATGCCTCATCCTTATGGATTTCTTCCATGACAAATGAAAAAGATTTAGTTTAAAATTTAGTTCATGAAATAAAGTTCTGTGTGGCATTAAATATGAAATGAAACCCCTAATCTCAGTTTTTCAAAAACTTTTGTTGCAGTTACAGCTGCTAGTCTTTTGCAGTATGAATTAATGGGAAAATATTAATATGTTAATATATTAATAATATTATTATACGTCCTTTAGAGCTGGATCTTACGACTTTGACTCCTGAATGGCTATTAACTTTTTGGGGGGTTTTTTTGTAGCTGGATTTAACTCATTGCCAAAAATAATTTGAATACAGGTTATTAAAACAACAACTAATGTAAGAAATGTATTACATAAAATAGTCATTCTGTTTATGTTACATTATACGTAGTATTTAACATAATTTGATGAAATATATTATAAATTACAAAAACTTTAAATGTGTTTACTGTTCCATATGGGTAAAAATCTGGTTCACCATTTCACATCCAGGACAAAAGCCACACTATTCCTCCTGAATCCAAAGTTTCACAATCAGATTCTCCTTTCAAAAACACTCTTAGGTCCTGTTCCTTAAATATCAGGACCACCACCCCAGTATGCCACTCTACCATTTATGTCCCAGTAGCCCTTGTGAAATTAGAGACATGTGTCAACTATGACAGGCCTACAGAGTCCTGCGTCAGGATCTCAAGCCAATTCTCATCTCCACCTGCCAACCAGTTACTGAGCTTTTTAGGTACCTTGGGATCATATATAGAAAACTATAGAAAACAGGCAGACCTGGGGTGTTTCTCAATGTGCAGACGGCAGTGCCTCGGTAGGCAGGACGCCTTGCCTACGAGGACATTGTCCTTCCTTGGTCAAAAAAACGGTTTGGAACAGACTAGCCTTACGTTACCGCGGCGGCTTACGTGCTCTGTTTACATCCCGCCCATCGTAGTAGAATTGTAGCGTAGTAATATTACTTCAACCATGGAACTGGAAATGTATAACGAGAGTTTTACTTTTTTTTTTTTTTTTGTATATGTCAGTTAAATAAAATGTGCAAACGAATTAGTACCTGGTAGCCACCGAAGCTGCAACTGCTAAGCAACTTATGAACCATATATAACTGCTTTGGATCTAAATAATAATAAAAATAAAATAAAACAAACATTTTAGATATAAGCCCGATGGTTAAAAATAGTTGACTTACATTTAAAATATAAATTTTCCGCTGAAGTAGCTGCTGCCGGCTCCTACCGCGCTGTATTCTGGGAAATCTTTGACCGAGAGCAGGCTCAAGGCGCGTCTGATGTATCCTTCGTTAGTTAGCTAAACGGCTAAGAAACGGAGGACAGATTCCTCCGTAGAACATGAACATTGGAACACGCCTTGACGTACCCTGATAACGTATCTCCTAGGCAACCGGGGCGGGACCAAGGCATCAAGGCGAGATTCCTGGGCATTGAGAAACACTCCTGGTATAGGACATCCTTTAGATACTTCTTGAATCTCCCTGACGATATTTTTATTTCGTGTCCGCAGTTCCCCTATCAAAGTAAACATGTTATAGAGTGGGTTTTAGAATCACTGAAGAGTTTCCCAGACCACCTAAAAGTTTTGAGGGTCCCAATCTGATCCCATGTCCCCAACCTCGGTTTGGACTGGGTTTTATTAAGGAGTAAAGCACAACAGTGGACAAATCCAATCGATTTTTATTCGTAAAGAATTTTTCAAATAATGTGTAATTTTTATCCACTTTAGAATTATGTACTGCATTTTGATGGTCTTTCATGTAAAACCCTATACGATACATCAAACTTTGAGCTTGAAATGTGACATAATCTAGATATGCATCAGTATGTTTAATTCTGCTAAGCACTTTAAATTATCTTGCAGAAAGGAAATTGGAAGAGAGAACTAAATCAGCAAATAAAATGATTTTTTGTAATTCCTTTTCTCTCTTACCACAATATCTGTAAGTACAGTGAGTATGACAGCAGAGATGTCTATAATTGGAGATTTTTGTCAGTTGATGTGCCTAAATATAATCCATTTAATTCAAACACTGACTAATGCTTTTAAAGCAGGCACTAAAAACAGAACTTTAATTGGCCACAGACTGTTCAGTCACTGTCTTGCTTTCTGACAGCAAAATAGGGAAAATGTGACAGAAAGCCTCTTTATCATAACTGTTTATATGACAAGAGGAATTTTTTTCAAAAGGCACAATTTTTCCTTAATAAAAATCAAAAAACACACCACCAAGTAAGCTAAAGCTTACATGGGACCATAGCGCTGTTGGCTAGCTGTTCACTACATACCAAGCACAACAGAGCAAGTGTTGTTGTCACAACAGAGCTAGTAGGGTTGCTGTTAAAAGTAAATCTAAATGAAGTATAGCTTGTGCTGTATTGCCTCGACACTTTACTCAAGTTCATTGTCTTTCTTTTCTTTTGCCTTCCATTTATACTAGGATTTTTATTTAGGTCTGAATCTTGTCCAGGGCCCAGTTCAGAGTTTTGATTTTTCCTTTTGTAAACCTTCTCCATCACTGTCACAGTAGTCTTGCTTGGCACAATGCCACCGCCAAATGAACTAATAATTTGTCTAAAAAGAACAAGGCAATAAGTTAGCTGCTGCCACCTCCTGATAAGGAAGAGCATGACATGATTACTCTGCTGGTCACTGAATCAAATCAAATCAAACTTTATTTATAAAGCGCTTTTCAAACAAAGAAAGTTACTCAAAGTGCTTTACAGACTGACACTAAACAGCACAGACACTAGACAGTGGCATATCATTTTCACACATTTTTAAATTTGTCATCAAAAAATGTTTATTAGACTGCACTGCACTAATATATGATGCTACTTTTCTTAATCAAACGTAAACTTGTTATATAAGTAAAACAGCTTTACAAGAATTATACATAAATTAACAATCGTGTTGGAGGGGGGGGGCTAAAAAAAAATCCTGCTACACAAGAAATACAAAATTCATATATAAGTTAAAGGTTCATTTTGCCTTCCGTGGTTAATTATTTTTCTTTGTTCTTTTTTAAGACAATGTTGTCTTAAAAGAAAAAAAATAAATAATGTCTTTATGTGTATTTGAAAATCAGGCTTAAAATATGCAAGTGTCCAATAAGTACTTCACCTTCTCCCTGAGAAAGCAGATAAATGTTTGTTTACTTTTTAATACAGACTTTATTAATACAGACAGCTCCTTTATGAAATTAAAAAATGCAAGATGGGGGTGACCTTGCTGAGCTCAAATTAGGACTTTTTAGATTACCTGTTTTATTACATCAATGTGAGGCACTTACCAAACATTATCATCTGTCAAGATTTCTTTAATTTGTATTCAAGTTTCAAAACTTGCTAAGCAAAATTTGTCGGGCAAGTGTTGAGATATGTTCGTTCTTTGGAGGTATGAAGTGAAGAGGCTTACCCCTAAAAGCACTTTCCTCATATCCACGTTTTGTAGAAGGACTCGCTGGGTGTTAATCAGCTGCTGTTGACTGAGGGAGCAGCTGACATCTTGAAAAGCCTCCTTCTCAGCTTGGCTGCTAAATTGGATATAGTCATCCAGATCTGTCCCCTCGCACAAGATGCTCCTCACATTGTCAGGCCTTGGGATGCCCAGTGTCTGAAAAACAAAACACAAACATTAGCAAAAAGTTGAGAAACAAGGGAACTTCGCATATATCCATATATATATATATATATATATATATATTTTATGAGTTTATACTCCCATATAGAGGTAACAAAATTAACACAATTAAAATCACAAATACATTTGCCTTTATTTTTGTTATAAATACAAATTATTATTGCTAGTGACTTCCTGATAATACATATTTTTTAGATTGAATCATATAATCAAATTACATTGCGGTATTGTATAAACTGAATATAGGAAATGACTTCAAATCCACCATTGTCAAAGCAAGTACTGTATAAAACTTCCTGTGGATGCTTATGAATTGAAACATGGTCTTTCCAATTGTTTTCCCATTGAAAGAAAGTTACTAAATAACCCAAATTACAAATGTATGAAACAATTTAAATGAGTAAATTATCAGCTCTTGTTTTGTTCCTCAGTTGAGGAATGTTTATATATATATATATATATATACATTTTCTAGCTTATCTGATAACATTTAAGAAATGTAACACATTCAGGTTAGATACATTTGGATTAAATAACTCATTACTCTTATTGACATCCTCTTCATACCTAATTAATACTACACTTTGTCAAACAAACTTCAGAGAACCCTTTGGTTGAATGCAAAGACAAGAAACTCTAAAGGTTGCTCTTAGAAAGAACATTTGAGCATGAAATGTTTAAGTACGTTATTTCTGGTACATTTACTTTTTTTTTTAAAAGTGTAATAGCATTTACACTTCTTTGGTCACACTTAAAATAAGAAAAGAATGGGTGCAGATAGGAACAAAACTTTATAGTTTACAGTTCTCCGCAAAAGACTCTACTTACTGGGCTAAATTCAATCTCAGCATTCAAGAGGGTTTGGACTATGTCTGGTGGGACCAACAAATTCTCCGTCAGATGGGTGGTGAAGGTTTCATTGTATTGTAGGATACTTCTTAGGATCACTAATTGAAAAAAAAAGAATAAATGAAAAGATAATACTTTATAGATACCTTCTTGTATAGGCACAATTATACATGAGATTCAGAAACATGACTGATCTGGAGGACAAAAGTACTGTATAACAAAAGTACAGAGTCCCAAATCCCACCCCAGACCCACCCAGGTGCAGCACAGCCACCAGACAGGGAACCCATGTCCGCCATTGCAATCACCTAATCCACTGTATGCAGCTTTCAGAAATCACCACCCAAGGTCACCAAAGTCCGACCCCGGGTTGGGGAAATGGCATCAAGCGCCCCATTCGCAAGTGGCCCCACCCCCAAGGACCCTCCATAGCCGTCCCCAATGCCAAAACTCCCTCCATCAGCGATCATATCCCACACAACAAAATCAAGCGTGCCCCACCCTTACTAGGTGATGGACCTGATCAAGGGAACCTAGAGAGATTGTTTAGATGTGGAGGCAGAGGTCGTCTCAAGATCAATACGGTGGTACAGAGATCTCTATACTGATTAACATTAAGAGCATTTTTTTTTTCCAGTTCAGGAGAATAGTTTTCTTAGCAATGCATAAAACAATATAAAGTAATTGTATTGACTTTGTGTCTATGGTGACATCATTTAAATTTCCTAGCAAGAAAATTGTGGGAGAAGGTGGGATATTACATTTCAGACACTTTGATAGGTCCTCACATGTCTGTCACCAAAATTTCTTAACAGGTGGAGAGAAGAAAAACGCATGAATATAATTGTCCGGTATATTGTTTGTACATTGTAAGCAGGTATTAGACAACGTAAAACCTATCTTGAACACCCCTTGGCTTGTATAATGTACTCTATAAAGGATTGTATATTGTATTAATTGTATCATACGATTTTTAATTATTTTAAAGGTTCTTAAAGACATCTGAGACAAGAGGTTTTGGTCAAAAGTGAGGGACAAGTTCACCTCCCATTTTGAAATAGGAAGGGCTATATATGAATCCATTGTAGTTAATGTTTTCCACATTTTAGACAGCATTCCCCCCAAATGACACACAAAAAAATCTAAAACTCTTACTGGAGTTTGTAATTCAACTGTACTGAGCCTAAATGAACCTGTTATAATCAATTTAATTTGTTGATATTCTAACAATTTATTCTTGTTAATTCCAATTCTTGTGTAACTGATGTATTAAATGGGATAAAGTCTGTTTCATCAAATATCTGTTCCAGGTATTAAATTCCTTTACAACTCCAGTCTGGGAAATGTATCATACTTTTTTTATTTTTTTTTATTTTTTGCAATATGTCCAGGTTATCCCAGATAGGTGTATTTCTGCATGGGACTAGTGAGGACACTGTCATTTTTAGAAATTCCCTCCAAGCTTTCAGAGAGGAGCTAATACTGACACTTGTAAAGCACGCATTAGGAAAGTTTGGTTAGTCTACACCTCCTTTATTTTTGGACTTCTGGAGTGTTTTCAAGCTGATACATGGGGGTTTATCTTTTGAAAGAAATTCAGAGACAGAAGAGTCCAGAGATCTAAACCAATCTGGTGATAGTTTGCCTGAGATCATTGAGAATAAATAATTGATTCTAAGCAAAACCATCAAATTTCAGAAATCTCAAAGTGGGTCATCACTGGGTATCTTCTTAGGATGCTGGTCCAGAACTTATAACCAAAAAAACACAGAACCTAATTCTACTTAGAAAATGTTAGCAGAAAACAAGCAGTTTTTCCTTTGCTTGCTTCATTAAAGTTAAATTCCTTGTAGGAGGGATGAACACCAGCTGGATGTGAGTGTACAAAGAGACAATTTGATGCTTTGCATTTTCCAGACTATTACCAAATAGTTTTCTGTTGATTACCTACCAAAAAGTACAGCCAGTCACCCCCCCCCCAAAAAAAACAACAACAAAAAAAACCCATAATTGTTACACCTCATCACTGTGAAAAACAATGATGCTGCATAGCAGGGCTTCCAATTCTATGTGCTTACACCCCAAACCTATGCTATTTTCTTTCTGTGAGCATTTTCAGCTTCCTGGGAGTCCAACTTGTGCTGCAGCTGATGATGAAGAGACCACAAAGAATAATTAAATTACAGCTTTTGTAATTGTACTATGGGTACCACAGTCAATTATGTGGATGGGGTGGGAAAGGTCCAGTTATGACAGATGTATTGTGGAAATGACTAGAATTAATTAAATCATAGGAAACACAGCTTTCACCTTGTGAATTCTACTGATGAGAATTATTATGCTCTTCATGACTACAGGTTTGGATGGCCAGGAAACAGAACATGCTTGCACAAATGACCACCTAGGTCTTCTTAATCAGCCCGTCGTCAAAACAAAACAAAAAAGAAGAGACGACACGATCACCTTTGCCATTTTAGCCTTTTTGATAGCACTCCATTCCCTTTCCTTTTTAATGATCTTTTGTGCTCTCGCCTCAGACAGCAAGTGCCATTAATTATGTCCAGGCTTAGATCTTTGATGGATTTAATCTTGTATATTACAAACCGGCGACCCCAAAATGCAAATGGCTTGCAAGCTGCTTGTCAAACAGCAGAGCCCTCCCGTTCTCCCTCCTCCTATTGGCTTTTTGCAAATTAGGTGCAGGATGAAAATCTGAATATCATCAGACTAAATGAGCCTAATGCAAAGCAGCAGCTTATCAAGACAAACGATCTGTCAGTCTGCATAGCAAATTGCATCATAAATAATCACACACCATTGTTTTTAAGGTATAAAGGACAATAACAAATCCTCCAACTTGTCATCCACATGACGGGGATACTTTCCTTGATGGAGTGCAGTTTAATAAAGGCATGAAAGGGCTCTTTTGGATATCTTTAATTATTTTTTCTATGGTACCGCTGTGTAGTGACCATGAACACATCAAATTTGACCTTTCACTCACAATACCTGCTAAACTACAAGAAGGAATTTATATATATAATACGGCCATTTTTTATAGTATTATTTTTAGTACATTTATTGAATAAAGTAGCACATCAATCCACTAAAACTGCATTGCTATCATGCTTACCAGTCTGATTACCTCTACCAGGCTCTGCCTCAGACAGTATTGATGTCCACTGGTCAACATCATCTGCCAGCAGCTGCACCTTACTGAGAAGAGACCTGTCTGCCAACACAGACTGTAGCTCTATTAACATCCCAGTAATTCTGGCACAAGGAAAAGACAGAGATCACATATTATTAAAATAAATCACAACACTAACACTGTAATGAATGCATCCCAAAGCATACATGGAGTTGTTGAAGTTATTGACTTGGCCTGGCGTCTCCCCTGGCGTTGGGTGATTCAAACAGGGATTGTTGATGTTACATATAATACCTTGAACCCAGGGCAGGACGCCCGCAGATGGCATGGCTTTGTTTGGGTAGTGACCTGAAGGAAAAATAAAAAGATGATTACGCATTCTTTGACCATGCAGGATTAGAGTAAAATGAGATTGTTTCATTTCTAAATTATATGACGACTCTAGTCATACTGATGCACTATTCAGATGCCATCAGCTTCGGTCTTCACTAGGTGACTAACAATTGGGAGCAAAAATCCTATCAATACAATCCATACATAAGAAGATAAACGCTTTAAAATGATATCCATTTTTTATGGACTAGTAACTTGAGCTATGAAAGTAAGTATTTATTGCTCTGTCGACAGGTTTGGCTGAACCTTATCAGGCTAGCTGACAAAACTAGCTTAGAAAAAGCTTTAAAGAAGTCTCCCCACAATTTCAAATTATATGCACGACATCCTGTTGTAGAATCAGCTGAGAAAAAAAAAAAGACAAGATTCAAGCAATTCATAGGCAATACAGGAATACTATGACTTGGTAACGGTTGGCCACCAGCAGGGGGATTTCCAGGCCAAAACGGATATATTTTCCCAACAAAGCATTCTACCCCAGGGTCCCTTTCTAGTCAAAGGTAGGGTTGTCAACATAATTAATACCTAGATATTAATCAATACTACAACTGGTATCTAATTTAAATATTCTATTCTGGTGGTATCGATATTTTGGAGTCTCGTGTATATGCCCCTACATCAGAGTACACAGACATACATGTTCCCTGACAACCAGTTTTAAACTGTTATCTCTCACAATTTTTTTATGTTGCACTTTTAAAAACATTGCTGATACTTGAAATGTTTAAGTGAAATTATTTACACTGAACAATTGTTTAGATTTCACTTTTGCACTATAAATTTTAAAAAAAGAGCAGCTCCACTCAAAACTCCCCACAGATGACAACTCATCCCATCTCTAAAGCTGACTCAATTCACCTCATAGAAGAAACTAATTTCAGCCACGTCCATCTGGGGTCTTGTTATTATGATCCATATATTTATATCACAATTGAAGACTGAAATGTAGGCAGTGCAGTAAATCAATAAGTTTACTTTTTGACTCAGCTCTTTCTTTACCTCAACAAACTGGAAATGTCCCAG
The DNA here is from genome assembly GCA_028564705.1 of Apricaphanius iberus. Taxonomy (NCBI): domain Eukaryota; kingdom Metazoa; phylum Chordata; class Actinopteri; order Cyprinodontiformes; family Aphaniidae; genus Apricaphanius; species Apricaphanius iberus. The sequence continues at coordinate 844,353 of JAPXFQ010002814.1, read as the reverse complement.
GGTTGCTACCCCTCTTCTTTTATGAAACTTCCACATCATCTTACATCACTCATACACAAAGTGTAGAGATACCGGAACTCTTTCTCTGTTTAAGGCAGAGAGTGACCAACTTTTAGTGGTTGAGAACCATGATCTCAGAGAGAGAAGTTGACTCTCATCCTTCCCCGTTTCACAGCCAAAAGAGTAAATCGATTTTTTTTTACAACCTGAATGTGAACCTTTGAAGATGTCAACACTATCAAACACACATTTGGACCTGAATGTCAAGGTCGGGGTCTGTTAATGATAACATAACCATATAATTCTGAAATCTTAAGGTTCCCAAAACAGGCCATTTTTTACAAGCATGACTTGAGATCCAGTAATAAAATACCACAAAACTGGATTATTGAATAGGTTTAGCCTTGGTGAAGTCCAAAGTGCACTGGAATCAAGCTTGAAATTGTGCCAAGAATGTTATACAAGGACCAGAATTATCTTATAAACCACCCAGACAACCTAGAGTTACACAAGCACACAAACCACAATACATGAGTTATTCAGATCTACAATAAAATTATCTACATTCGGTAAAAATTCATTAAAACCATGGTTTTGTCTTTTATAATCCCCAAACAATTTGAAAGCTTGTCTTACCGAAAGTTATACAAAAATCGTCTCATCTCATTTTCATGAATGCAGTATCATGCATTGTTGTATCTTAGCAAAAATATTGTTTCCCTCCCAGTTATGATAAATAAATATATCTGTAGGACAAGCCTTGTCTTGTACTTACATTGGCTTTTGTAAATTGACTTAGTGGTAGACCTCACCCCCACTAGTATGATGAAGAGAAACAGAGGCCACAGCAACTCTACCACCAGCCGCACCTGCAACAAAGACATAATTCATTTCATTCAAATGCTTTGCTTATTAAATACATCTTTAAAGCTTTGCATTGCTTATCCCTACAAAGCTAAAAACAAACAAAAAAACTTCTCACGGTGAATTCACTCTTTTAGTAAAGTAAAACAGAAGTGGCATAACGTTGCTGAAAACCTTGACATAAAAAAAATGGTAACCTGCCAAACTACAGCTAGTAAAACATAAAACGTTCAGTCAGACAAAGTCATAAAACTATACAGCAAATTCCAACAAAGCTAACTCGCACAACAGAAACAGATCTGTCATGACTCCAGATCTCTTTTTGCTAGAATTTGGTTTGTGCCTAGAAAACATTTTTCTTTTTCAAATTGACCTTTTTCAGTTAGATATAAAACCTTAAGTAATAGTCATGGTATTTGTTTAATTTTAACCATTTGTAGACACATGCAAGCTATAATAAAAACTGAACTAGATAATCATATCATCTAATAATAATCTATAATCATCAGAATTTTATATATTATAGTAGGGATGCACATTGGCAAAAATCTGGAGATACGATATGTACTGTATCAAGATACAAAGGTGGACGATACGATATATTGCAATAAATCATTTAACTATGAGTAACACTACATATTGCAATTTTTAAAACTTAACCGAACTGTGTAGAAAATCTGTCACAGGATTCTAACTCTCTAACCTGTTTCATCCAAAACAAACCCAGTTCCAATCCAGAACCAAGAACTTGAAAACAGCCACCAACTAGTGGTCATACTTTTATGACAAAATCAAATTAAATCAAATTCTTAAAAAAAAAACAAAACAACAGCAATACTTTGCTTTTAAATATTGATACAACATTGTGACGTAAAATATTGTGATAGATTGGCATATCGATTTTCTTACATTCCTATTGTATAACGGAGAATATTGGCTACATTCAACAAATGTGAGGTTGGAGCTCAGTTCATGACTCTGCATCAGCATTCCTGAGTTTCCTACAGCTATTACTCCAAGCACAAGATTGAGAGAGCAGTTTCTGCCAGTAACTCCCCAAACTGAAGCTATCGCACACTTCTTATCATCTCCTTGCCACACTCAATCCTCTCCAGGAAAAAAAAAAGTGTCAACCACTTCATTGTGTTAATGGACCACTTCTCGCCACCTTCCTGGCAAAGTCCCAAGTGGCATGTCAGGTTTTTTATTTCAACACCAGGGAGATGTTCACGAAGACAAACCAGCAAAGCGCAAATCTTGACCTGAAGACTTTGCTTTTTGACATTTTCCTCTCAAGACCAAGCACACCCATTCTACTAACTGATTAGATGTGATCTGAATCCATAGACAGAAAAATCTAATTATTTGGATTTCACACAAAAAAAACTTCTTAGAAAAATATAATAATAAGACATTTTGAACAATAATTCCCAAAGAGTAGGAATTTCTGAGGGGTGTTATATCACAATTAGCTTTACGACCATGCATTATCAAATCAAACGTTATTTATAAAGCGCTTTTCAACCTTCTCAAAGTGCTTTACAGATTAAAATGACCCCATACCCCCCTCCCCAAAACCCAAAATAAAAACATCACCACAACTATAACTCCCACCCCCCTTCTCCCATGCATGCACACACTTAAAAGCAATAGTAAACAAAAGGAAAAAATGGGCTGACTGCAGATGAGCCAGAAAACGCCATCATGGGAGCCATCCTCATTGGCAGCAGCAGATCAGCAGCAGCAGCCAAGGCACTGACCCAGGGCGCCCAGAGGAGGGAGGGATGGTACCCCCACCTCCACCCAAGCAATACCTGGAGAGCAACCAGGCAGCTACAGGTGACCACCGCTCTGGAGGCAGAGGGCTCCCATAGAGGAAAAAATAGAGGGAAGATCAACATAAGGAGTTAAAATATTAAAATAAACAGTCTACAATGAGATTAAGTAATAAAATAGTGATACAAATTTTAAGACTGATAGCATTTTAATTTATCAAGTGTAAAACAATGATAAGATATGATCAAATAAAAATGCAAAGCAGATAAACAATAATTAATAGATAATAGTCAGCTAAAATCTAAACTAAAAATGCTGTCAAATAAAACATACAGAACAATTAAACAGATATCAATAAATAATAATCAGTTAAAAGCTATGTTAAAAAAGTAAGTCTTGAGCCTGCTCTTAAAAACAAGAGCGTTCGCTGAGGCCCTGAGGTCCTCTGGCCGCCTGTTGCAGAGGTGAGGGCCATAAGACTGGAAAGACACCTCACCATGAGTGTGTCTCCTGACTTTGGGGATGACAAGGACACAGCTGCCAGAGGAGGTCAGAGACCGTGAAGGTTCATATGGTAAAAACATTTCCAAAAGATAAGAAGGCCCAAGACAATTAAAATACTTAAAAATCATTAAAATAACCTTACAATAAATCCCAAAACATATGGGGAGCCAGTGCAGTGATTCTAAGACCGGTGTAATATGCTCCCGCCTCCTGGTCTTCGTCACGACACCTGTGGCTAAATTTTGTAAAAGCTGTCAACTTGAGGTAGTCTTTTTGGGAAGACCAGAAAGCAGGGCATTAAAGTAATAGTGATAAAAAACTATTTTAGTACTGTTTTAAATGTGAGGAATAAAAGTCAGCTTAGAGTCAAAAGTCATGCTCAAGTTCTTCACTTTAAAAGACAGTGATCGTAGTTTTGGTTAAAAAAAGTCTATCTGAGCCTCAGGACCGATAACCTGTTTGACCCGTAGAAAGTTTTCTGCCATCCAGGATTTGATGTCTAAAATACAGTTAAAAAGTGAATCCATTGGCTGTGTGTCATCAGGAGACATGGAAATGTACAACAGTGTATCATCAGCATAACTGTGAAACTTAATTCCTTGTCTTCTGACGACACTGTCAAGAGGGAGCATATACAGATTAAAAAGCACACGGCCTAAAAGTGAACCCTGGGGCACACCACATGTGATCTTGTGGACCTTAGAGGAACAGGTATCTAAACTTACCATAAAAGTCCTGTCTGTAAGATATGATGTGAACCATTTATTAACAGCACCACAGAGGCCGATCTGTTTTAAATGGGTTAAAAGAATAGTGTGGTCTACTGAATCAAATGCACCATGACACCAGAGTAAGAAATAGCCAATTTGCATATGTCAAAACAAAAAAAACACAAAAAAAATGGATATATCAAAGTTTTATTTCACAGTTTGGAGTGAAGCATTACAGTAAGCTGTTGATGCAAACTGCGACTTAGCAGGCTGAAAAACAGCTACTGGCTTATTCCAAAACTTTGTATTCCAATTAAAGAAAAATACCATGATTTTAAAAGTGTCATTGTTTTTACACAAACAATAGAAAGTACAAAAAAAAAACTATTATTGCCATTATGAAGCAACTTCATTCCTAGGGCTGTTAAGAATATCTTATTATTAGAATAATAGTGCTATTCATTCCCTATACTTATTATTTTAAATAAATACAGAAAAATCCCATTATTTTTAAATTGGTACTTAAGGAGTTAAAATGTCTTATTGAACCCGATGTACTTGTTCCACTCTGGATAGACTTCTTTTTACACAAATAGTGTAAAACAGTTGTATTTTTTAAGCTATTACAACATGAGAATCTCATCCAACACACTCAATATATAATTCAGAAAAAAATGTTGTACGACATATTAACATTTCAAACATGTACATCATATTATAATTTAAGATCAACTTGGATTGAAACAATATAACAATGAAGTCCACGATTCACAAACCCATCTTTATCTGGTGTTTACATATCCCTTGCCACATCATAATCCACCACTCCCACTGTCCTGCGTAATCATTCTCTGGCCCTAACCTCGGCTGAACTATTCTGTTGAAAATACACATGACATGTCAGGTGAAGTGACCTGGGTAGACCACTCAGATGATTGCTTCTGATGATACTAATGGAAATAAAAAGATATGACAACTGTTTAGGTCTTGATAGGTAAAGCAAACATAGGCAGAAGTAGAAAAATCTACTCACATTCTGATTTCTTATTTAAAAACAAAAAGCTAAATCACAAACATGACATGTAGGTGTGTTTATAGAGTTATAAAGACAACTTCCTAAAACTTTTTTTTTTAGTTCCTGATTCCATCTAGTCTATGTGTCACTGTAACTCTGCTGAGAGTAGGCATTATCCCAATGTATTCTGAACAGAGGTAGAATGGACAGTGAATGCAGATCCCTGAGACTTTCTCAATGTCTGGCTCCCCAAGCGTTTTGCCATTGGACACCAGAGTCTTTGTGAATAGATAATCTCCTCCTAAGAAATTATGCTGAATACTGGACCATAAAAATCAGTTTCATGCCTGTTATAAAATCCTAAAATGCTTGGTGAGGAATTCATATAATTGGTCATTAACCTCCACAAGCCCTCCACAAGCACCATTGTCCTTGCTAACTCCCACTGGTTTTCCCTGATGATAATATTTCATGTTGACGTTGGCTAAATATCCCCCAGTCTGCAGCACAAAGCCACCACTGTCTGCTTATGGATCATTTGGGGAGAGCATGTTTTTTACTCCAGAACCGAATAAATAAATAAATACCCACCTGTTTTCCTGCTAAGCTGATAGATGTACACAAGTCACTGAAATGTAAAACTTCAACTCGGCCTTCAGCATGTCTTTGAAGATATGTTTTTATTACTCACTTCCATCACTATTTCATATATTATTGAACTCAGACAACAGAGACACTGCTGTCTTCGAGCCCCCTGACAAAACAAGTTAGTGGATCAGAGTCCTGTCATCACTGCAAGGAATGAATCAAACAACACTCTGTAGCTCTCGATAACAAGAGTACTAGCCTAGAAATCAAATAAGTCTCACTCAATTCCTTGACTACCTATCTGGACCCTTTAAAGGCTGTAGTAATATTTGGGTAACTTGGGTTAACAAGATTAGTTGTTTCAGCTGAAATCAAAGACTCTTGTGTGTCTCTGTGTTGCCCTACAATGGACTGGAGCGTCGTAAGGTTGTACGCTGTCTTAATCCCATGAATCATTGGGCGAAAGGCCAGTGACTTAAGTTGTAAATTTGGGTAATAATTTTTTCCTCTTTTGTTTAAGTCAAGCTTAAAGCTCTGATATTAACCTAAAACTCAATAAAGTATCACCCTGTGTTTGCAAATTGTTGGTGAATCTAATCTTCCTTTTTTAACATCCAAGACCTTCTTGCATTCATTTTCATAATAGATTTTCTTTTTTTGAGTAATTTTGAAAGCAGATGAGTTAAGCCCTGTTGCCGCTTATTACAATCACACTCCTAATTTGTATACCTTTGCAGTTATTGTCATTTTTGAACAGAATGATTGTCCTACTAGCATATGTATTGTATTCGGATTTAGTGGTTCGGTATGCACATGTAGGCTATACCTAAGGAACGAATAAAGCTGTTTTTCTACCTGAACACATCCAAAATGTTTGCAGAACTCAGAGCACAGGCCAATCATCCACTTTGCAACTTTAAAAAGGGACTTTAAAAAAACTGGAAGGATTTCCAGCTAACACTAAATGGGAATATGTGTCTTTTCATGCAGCTACAGTAGAAAAAGAAAGATGGACCGATCCAGACAGATCCGACCCTTCTTTGTGCGCAACATGCTCTTTCTTGAACTCAACTACTCACTTGAAACAATATCAAGCTGAATTTAAACATCACTGATGCAAGAGAAAAAAAACAGCTGAGGTCCAAATGGCTACCAGTAGCATCCAATCAGCCCAAACTCATTTTGTATGAAACGCAAGTTAGCTGAGTCTTAGCTAATGAGAAGGGATTTTCCCAACAGATCTGCATTGAATACAGCTGGGAGACTGGGCTGTTGAAATATCCAAACAACTCCAGAGTTATGTGTCATTCTCAAATATGGGCAACATTAAAACTGTCTTTCCAAGTGTTTTTAGTTTTGTTCTCTACTCTATGTCTGCTTACAGCTAGGGTGCAATTTGCTGGGGGGGATAGGGGGGATTTCCACTCCCTCTGCTTGTTGGGCATCGTACTGAAATTCTTCAGAGCTTTAAATGGAAAAAGGGCATCTAAATAAGACGACTAAACTATTTCTCAAAATCACTAATGACCAGGTATGTTTCATCTCCATGTAAAACAAATGTAATATTTCTTTTTGTACGGCTTCGAAGACAAAAAAATAAAAAACACGCAAAATCTGTGGAATGTCCGTCTTGCCTCTGGAATACATGGAGCTGGTGGCGCAGCATAATTAGAACATGTTGTATTAAAGAGATATGAGCTAATCAGTTACCTGTTGAAACTAGCCAGTTTTGAATGGAAGTCTTTATTGAATGTAACATCAGTATCTACAAAGAAGACTGTAGGATTTGCACATAGAGAAACTGTATAAGATTGTGGAATGGCAGTTCGGATAGTGATTGAATGAAAATTGTGCTAGTGGATGCACTGTTTTAAAAACAAACAAACAAACAAAAAAACATCAAGTTTTTAAGTGGTGGGGACAAAACTGTAATTTATAAATATTAGCAGGGACATGTCCCCGGCTACAGTGACTCACATGTCTATACTTTCCTGCAGGACTCCGAATCCGTGCGCACAGTTTAATAAACCTGAAAAATATATTCTACTCATGACCCCGTCTGGGTTCCTCCCCACTAAGCAATGAGACGTCAGAGTGACGTCTTTTTATGTCAATTTTGGACCAACTTTGGTCCACTGAAGGGCTTGTTTTTGTAACGCCAGGTGACGTCTTTTTTGGACGTCTACTGTACGTCTAATGTTCACATCCGTGGGACGTCTGTGCAAAGGATATTTATAGTCTAAATGTGGTTATTTTAAACGTCTTTTCAACATCAAATTGAGACTAATTTTAGACATCACTGTAACTACCAAAAATACCTAAGGAAAACATTGTGTAAAAGTCAATATGGTTTAACCTCTGTACAAATACTTTTTTTTTTACATTAAAATGAGCTGAACTGTTAATTAGGTGTGATCTTGACTTTAGGTTGACTTTAGGTTCCCCTTTCAGATACTTATTTTATGTGGCTAAGATGCCAACTGCTGATAACTTCAAAAATTATTTTGAAAAATCTTGCTTTTTTTATTTTTTTTTATTTTAGAGTTCACAAAATAAAAGAGTCACATTTTAATTAAATAAAAATAACCATTTAAATAATAAGGATACTTTTTTTTCTGACAGAAATCTTCAATGTGCTTCTTCTTGGGGTTTCTTTGTTCACAAAAACATCTAACAGCACTAGATGCTGCATGGCAGATGGAGTTCTAGTTAAAGCATTTTAAGCAAATGGAGTGAAATTACCTGAAACATTTAAACCTTTAAGTTGTCATATTGTGACTTCTTAAAGTGCTAATGCTCAAACTAAAGCACTGAAAGCAGTAAAACTGTCAACTGACTAATGAACAATGAAAGCCATATATCCTACAGGAGCGCCACCGATTACTGATGTTATTATACCTATTATAGTCGTTAAGGTTTGTATAAAAGAGCTGTCATTAAAGAAAACATCAGATTTTTTTTTCTAAAAAAGTTAATTAAAACCTTCACACTTCCTGTTGATATTTTTATAACCTCCCATGTGAGGTAGCAGGTCTGATCTCTGAGAAGAAAGACTTGCTGCCCTTCAAACAAAGCCTTTTAAAGTACCTATCCATTTCCACCGAGCCTAACGCTGGCTTTGTTAGAAGTAAAATACAGGCAATGTGACATAATGGGTAGAAGAGATAGATCATCAAAAATTGAAGGTGACACTCTGAATTGGCTGGCATTAAGATAAGATTGTTCTCGTTCTCCAGAGAGGGAGTTAAAGGCAGCTTACTTCTATAGGAGACTATTTTTGTTGTAAATCCCTGCCTATTACCGATTCTCTCCATGAATAACTTAGCTGTCCTTGATAACACAAGGCTGGAACTACATCCTCATTTCCCCCCATTGCTGACCAACTCTGAAAGAGTTGTGAGCACATGCATACCTTTTGTCTCTTCCGGAGAGTGAAGTTCTTCCACAGGAGCAGAGAGAACTGCGTCAGGAGACCCATTATGGCTTTTCCTTTCCAATGTGTCGCGATGGCAACTGGCCCACTTAATAAACCCTAGAGGGAATAAAAAAAGGCAGAATTTGGTTTTAATACAGAGGAGCAATGTATCTTGAGGGAATGCCACTAATCACTCACTTCCCCAAGCCTTTGGGCTTATGGTGCAGCACCTGTTCGAAGAATTATTATCACCTACCCTCAGCAAATCTCAGGACGGCCGACGTCTCAGCATGTGGAGATACCACAGTTTGCCTCCAAAGCACAAGACTTTTTCAACAAACACCATGGATTTGAAAGATGATATGACTCACATAATACAGCTAAAGGAAATGTCTTCTTTTAAACTGCAGCATACTCTGTCTCGGTGACTTGTGTCTTCCCAACTGTCACTTATTCTTTTTTTTAAAGACTATAGAGCAAAATAAAAGTCCAAAACAGGCTTTTTTACAGTTTAATCACTTGTCATAGTAACAAAAGACTGATGTAAATTATCAATTGCATGTTTTACAGGCTACTCAGCCCTGATTACACAGCTAATAAACAAATATCTCTACAGTGCCATTTTTATCCTGTTAGATCAAGCATGACCTTTATTAAACCTCCACAAGTGACTGTCTTTCCACTAACCTCAGTAAGCGTATTGGTATGAAATAAGGTACAGACTATTGACACAAAAAAGCTGCTTTCTCTTATTTTCAGCTTACTATTTTGGACGGATTCCCAGAGCCCTCCTTCTTCTGCTCTATGGAAGATCAAACCTAAACCAAAACATGGTCCAGACAGGCCGACAGAACACCAAAAACAATGAAATCAGCAATCTATAACTGAACAAAACTGGTAAACTTATTCCAATAACATCAGTCTCAATCAGAGATTCCTTTTAAGAAAGATAGTATACCAATACTATGGAAATTTATACTTTTTTTCATATATTTTACAAAAAAAAGAATAAAAATAAAATAAAATATTGGAACAAATTCTACTTCGTGCAATAGTCTGGTCCCAAGGTGCCTAAGATCCAAATTATATCAAATCGATTATTTGTCAAGTTATTTTCCAACACATCATTGTCATCTCTTGAGTTTAGGGATCTTGTTATGTTTGAATAATTTATAGGTAAGAGTTTTGCAATGCAATAATGTTCTGAAACCAAGAAATAGAATCCCCCAAACAAAAGGGTAAACTCATAGCAGAGAAACAAAATACACAGAAATAAGGACTGTCTATAGACTGCTGCAAATAAGTGTTCACCAGCAGTTTCATCTGAGTCCTATAAATTAGAATTTAGAGCAGGAAAATTTTAAACTATGGGATGGGCCTCTGGACTGTATAGCCTGATAGCTGGCTAATGCTAAATGAATCAATGTCATTTAAGCTAAATAATTACTTTACTATTGTTGTCCAAAACCTGTATTTTAACAGTCACCAGAGGCTGCAAAATCCAATTCTCTTCCATCAGAAGGGTTTTATTTGTAGTTTCATTATCTGTTCCTGTCCCTCAGTTCCTGTTATTTATTTCTTCTCTCAAGGAGATGGTTATGAAGTTGTATGAGGACAAAAAACAATAACAACAAAAAAAACAAAAACAGAAAAAGAGAGGGTCATTAAACTGAGGCTTCATACATGCATGAAAACTCAATTCCATCAACCTATTGTATAATTGAGCAAGTGCAGCGAGTTTTCAAGGCTCCTCTTTTAAAACATGCAACGGACAAGATGGGAACAGCTCGGTACCACCTCCACTCAGAAATCACGTCAACCGTGAAGGGTAAACAACATCTCTGGGAATTTACTGAAGCCACGCGTCAAAAAATGTGTACGTCAGATGTGCTTATATCTGTTGTTTTTTTCCCCCCAGCATTGTGGTGCATGTGGGGGTGAGAGTTGGAGGAAAAACTTCAACTCAATGATGTTTCTAGTTAGTCCAATAGAGGTTATGATTGTGAAACTATAGAGGAAAAAAACATACATATTGAATTGTTTTCAATATCTTGAATTTAATCTACAATGTTTCCTTTCCAAATTAACTTTTATAGAAATTGTTACTATTTTTTACATGTATCCTGCTATTATAGCAGTTCCTGAGAAAGCCAAACTGACATGAAAGAAGCAGAGAAAGCATTCCCGTATAAAAATAAAGGAAACTACAGAGGAAATATAAGTAGTGATGCATGCTTGGCATTTGAGACTTGAAGACAGTGAAGTGCATTATTTCAGCCTCCAGGATAATCGAAAAGAAAAACAGATATTTGTCATAGTTTATGAGAGCAGAGGACAGCAGCGAATGACAACAAACATCACTTACAAGATGGGTCACCATGGCCCTCTGAAGGGTATAATGGTTCCTATGCTTCTTTGTTCAATCTATCTTTTGTTCCCCCTTTGCCTCCATCTCTGTCATATGATCAGTACAATTGAGATGGTTGTATTTAGGATGCTATGGTGTCAACAAATGTCAATTAGTTTTACAAAAAAGAGGGAAAAAAATAAAAAAAATGCATAAACGTATCTTTCATAGAAATTTGGGCTAAATTTCTCATGGTTCCTATCAGAAGTCTTGGCCACTTCATAAATGAAAGCAGCAAAACAATGATGAAGAAGTTAAAAAATCATAATCCGTTGCTTCTTGGTCAATCCATAGGCCTATCCTTACCTGTCTTTCTCCGTAAAGTGGAATAAATTAGTTTTTGTTTTTTTGGGGGTTCTTTTGGACAGCGAACAGTGCGGCAAATATTTATTTGGTGGTGAACGGTGTGTAGAAGTTGTTTCCTCATAGGTATACTAAAATCCAGCCAATAAAATTGTATGATTTTTTTTAAATAATTTATTTGTATAATGGTGCAGAAAATAAGTATTTAGCATCTACAAACCAACATGAATTCTGGCCTCACAGACCTGTCACTACTTCTGTAAGTAGCTCTTCTATCCTCCACTCACTACCTGTTTTAATGGCGCCTGACAAAACTCATTATTTGTATAAGAGACACCTGTTCACATCTTCACAATGTCAGACTCCAACCTCCATCATGGCCAAGACCAGAGAGCTGTCCAATCAATCAATCAATCAATCAATCAATCAATCAATCAATCAATCAAACTAATGTTATTAATAAAGCGCTTTTCCAACTGAAAACCTTCTCAAAGTGCTTTAAAGGTCAAAATGACCCCACAAACACCACCCTTCCCAAACCCAAAATATAATCATGATCACAACTATAGTATATATAATAATTAGTTAAAAGCTCAGCTTAAACGCTAAGCCCTTAGCCTACTCTTAAAAACATGAACGTTCTCTGCGGCCCTGAAGTCCTCTGGCAGCCTGTTCCAGAGTTGAGGGCCATAATAATTGAAAGACGTCTCACCATGAGTCCATCTCCTGACTTTAGGATGATAAGGAGACGGCTACCAGAGGAGCGCAGAGACCGCAAGGGTTCATATGGTAAAAGCATTTCTGACAGATAAGAAGGCCTAAGACCATTAAGACACTTAAAATGGCACCACCGACTGCTTTTCTCAAAGGGAAAAGGCTGACTGATCCATATATGAAGGAAAGGATGAATGGGGCCATGTATCATGAGACTTGGGACAAAATCCTCCTTCCATCAATGAAAGCATTGGATATGAAACGTGGCTGGATCTTCCAACGTGGTCCTAAACACACCGCCTGTGCATTGGCAGTCTGTTTGCATTCAAAAAAAGCATTTTATTGTTGTGGAGGAGGTTAGTCGGTGTCCAGAGCTCAATATAATAGAGAATCTCTGAAGGGAGTTGAAAGTTCTTGTTTCCCAGCGGCAGCCCTAATATACTACAGCTTTAGAGCAGATCTGCATGGAAGAATGGAACAAAATACCGCATATAGTTTGCCTAATTCTGGTGAAGACCTACAGGAAATGTTTAACCTCTGTCATTGCAAACCAGGCATACATTACAAACTACTGACATGAACGATTCGGTTTTCAAAGCACAAAAAACTGTAACAACATAGCAACAATCATACGATAATTTGTGAGACCGTAATAAGGGTTTAGGCAGTGTTTGGCAAATACAATTATTGTTTACACTGTATTTACAATAACAAAATGTGGAAAATTATGTATAACAAATTCAATCAATGAAAACATCCTAATTGAAATTACAAAAAGTATGCCTTGTTATATTTCCTGAGTTTATTATGTTTCCACTGGTATTGTGATGGAGTCGTAGTCGATGAGGTTATATGACCCAAGCCATTGCCATCATCACCATAAAAGATTCAAGACTGGACTCTGAGCCAATTAATGTTGCTTCTTATCCTAAGTTGGCAAAGTAAATTATATCTGAAAACAAAATAATTACATTTTAAAATCCTAAAACTCCTAAAAATGTAAACAAGACAAGGAAAATAAAATTATTTTAACAAAAAGACACAATCAGCACTTCTTTCGCACCCAAACCAAAACCATAATCCCCAATCTTCAGCTGGCTTCTATAATTTCCACTAAAGAGATTGATTGAAAAGTAAAAGCCAAATATTTCCATCTGTAGCAAATACCTAACTTTTCATTTCTAAATGTAATCTTATTCATATTAAACGCTGTAAATGAGAATCAAAAGTACATTCAGTTTCCAGTTGGATGGCAGATGTTGCTTTCCCACACATACATTTCTACAACAACCAAACTCCCTGGTCTTAACAAAGGAAGAGTTACTGCAGTGCTGCTTTATTACCATCTGGCTCTACTGGACCATGTTAGTTTAGGTGAAGAATGTTAATTCAGACCAAATTATATTTATCTTTCTTCCTTTTTTCTTGGGAAAATTCACTACTTCAACAAATCAACAGACATTAAGCACGGCTGGATTTCCCTGCTTCTCCACTACAAGGAGTTCTGTGAGATATGATTTTCCTCTGGTGACCTATCATCAACTATGTCCTTCAGCTCTGCAGCGCTGTGGGCCACTCCAGCCACTGAGTTTCTGCGGCATAATCACCCGCCTGTGGCAGCTTCAAAAACCCCCTTTGTATTGTGGCATTGCCTTTTTACTGCAGCGCTGCACCTTAAGCTATCAGTCCCCCTGTTCCCCCTTCAGGCACGTCTCATGCCTCTACCAAGCTGTCAGTAAGAGAGAGTTTACTGACCCCAAGATGAGACTTAATTTTCCTTTAGAGCTCCAAACTAAATTCTCAGCAAAGAAAGCTGAGCGTTCCTGAATAATATAAGCACCTTTTCTTTCCTCCCTTTATATTCAGGAATCATAGCCACACACTGTAACATACACCTCGAAAAGGAAGAACAATACTAGACACAACAATAGATTTAATGCCGTGAAATCAACTAACCTTCCACACTTCTCTGAAAGCACAATTATTCTGCTGCCAAGAAGATTTTACTGTTTCAGTTCGCATTCTTAGCATAGCAGTGTCCTCATCGGAAATTGGCATGTACACTCTGCACATAATGAAAAAAAGCTCTCTTCCACGGCTATTCATTTTCTCGATAGACTGACTCAGACACGCACTCATAATTACTTATTTGGGTTTAGAATTATGCCATGCTTAAGAGGACAATATGGCCAAATTATGCTGCTATACCCTGGTGTTAAAGAGCTCAACAAGAGATAGTGGTGACATTAAATTTGAAAACAAATACATTTATCATAATGGGGATTTTTGTTGTGTCCTTTTAGTGACAGAATAGACAGTAACTGTTAATGAATAGGTACTAAACACATCAAGTGGCTGGTGGCAAAATAATGTTTGAAATTCAAATCCTAATAGTTTAATCGGGGGTTAAAATGATTTGACTCCCTTGATTTAGTTAAAGCAATCAAATGTTTTGATTTCTGATATAAAGCTCATTCTTTACTTTTTAGAAACAGCAGTCATTAATTTATCTGCAGCTTAATGCAGCATGGTTTATACAGAAGGCCAATATGGTAGGAAAACATGTGAAAGTGGAACTGATGAAAGCTCCTCATGTAATACAATTTATGAAATAGCATTGCTAAAATAAATAAAAATAAAAAATTATACATATTAGAAACCCACCACATTTTTAGCGCTACACAACAGAGTGGAAACACAAAAATAAAGTCACTATCATGACTTATATACTTTATCTCACCAACAGTAAAGGATTTTTAAATAGTTTTTGTTATGAAAAAGTACTAATGTTTCGATTATCTAACCTTGCAAATATATTCTTTTTTCTGCTTTATAATTCAAAAGATCAGGTGAAGTATGAATGTGAAGCATAGGCTTTAGGTTTATACATATATATATATATATGTATAAACCTAAAGCCTATGCTTCACATTTGACTCCGGGATAAACGAAAATGAAGTTGAGTCCATGGTCAACTTAATGACTTAAAGGTGCTCATATGGCGCTAAAACAGCCAAACTCGTCACACTTCCCCACCATACTCTGCATTTTAATAAGATATTTCTATCAATATGCTTTGTTTGGGTTCCCATACACAATAGACAAACTACCATAAAATTCAGAATTCAATCCAACAGAGCCCCTTTAGGATGTTGCAGAAATGGAAATATCAAATTACACACCTGTGTGATGCTGTGTGGACAAAAAACTGGAGAATCTTTCTTTCATTGAAAAAAAAAACTGAATGTGAAAGAGGTGAATGTGATAACTGTTTTATTTTGCGCTGTTTTTTTTATTTTAGATTACAGCTTCCTCATACCAATAAAATAGTTTCATAATGTTACAGTACATTGACAGCAGGTTGTTACACTGTAGGGCATTTGTTCCAGGTAATGTCACTGGAGAATAATATATTGAGTTCTTGAAAATTGTGCCATGCGGAGCAAAACTGTCAATCACATATTTCTGCTAATTGCTTCATCATTACAAAGGAATCAAAGTGATAGCTAAAATATTATGGGATAAATCGTAGCACTTAGTGAATCATTACTGCATGCCAATCAAGAAAATGCATTTGGCATATACATAATGCAGGGCAAAGGTATACACACCTCACTGCTTCCAGTTAAAGCAGTCAAGGTAAATCATTAGCATGGGAATACATAACTCTACAGGGGTCAAAGTTCACAGCACTTCCACATTAGCAAACAAGCTCTCTGACAGCATGTTTAAAATGTGACAAACTACATAAGTCATACCGTAAATTTCTCATTTCTGATGATTTTCGCAAAACATAGTCTTCTTTTTATTTATTTCTTGTTTCCTCCTCCACTTTTTAAAGCAGTAGCCTGCAGACCATTGTATTAAATGTTTTCAAATCTGATAAGCAGTTCTATTTCTTTATTAATATTTTAATGTGATTTTGATGTGACGAGCAGTCCTAATTTATATTTTTTTTGAATTGTAGGTATTTCACTTTTTTCTTTGTTTTCTACTCCGTTTTTTACAGCAGTAGCCAGCAGACAAGTTTATTAAATGTTTTCAAATGCGATAAGCAGTTCTCAAGGCAGTCTATTTGATCCAGCATCAGTATAGACAGGGGGGAGGCAAAAACACACAGCTACTCTGGGCCTGGAGTCTGAGTGTGCCTCAGGAGTACAGGAGTGAACTACAAAAACAAAAGCCAGACCAAAGACAGCATCACAGGAGGCCCTGGCTGAAGAACACATGTCCTGTTAGTGAAAACAAACTGTCAAAAACAACTTACCTTCAAGCTGTGTGGTCTTTACCCATCAGCACATCCTACGGCTTCTATGGATGGAGCAGTTTTTACCTGCCGGGCCCATGTGCCTCACCTAAGAGCAATCCTCTCTTTTATTTCTCACTCCCTTGCCTGTCTCTCGTGGTTGCTGTCCTCTTTCACCTCCAATCATAAAATATGCAAATAACCTCTGCAGCTCACACCATGGTGACTGTAGCCACAGTAATACCCCAGCCAGGAAGCACGGAGGAGGTGTACATTACACAGAAGGTTTTCCTAAAGCTTAGCCCTGCAGCAGACTGTGTTTGTCAGCTTCTTGTTTCTGACTGAGTGAGGAAGGGTAAACAGGAGCACTGACCTATATTTCATTTGCTCAGTTAACTTTAGGATTCAGTTATCTACCTGTTGACATTCCTGAACTAATTAGTGTGAATTAATATTTTTCTTTTAATAAATAAAGCATTAGTCAGAGAGGTTAGAGACCAAATGGGATCATAGGAAGTTCATTTATTTTTTCATTTGTTTACTGAGGGACCAGGCCAAGCTGCACGTTTATGATATTGTTGATGCTCAGTTGAATGCGTCACATGGGGGAGAGCAGCTAAGTGCATCGACCGTAGGCTTTTATAGCAACAATATAATTTGGTAACAAGGGGGCTAAGAGTTTATTATTCAGGGTGATAAAGAATAATACCAAAGGTGCACTGGGAGGATATAATTATGTAGATGAGATGGGTGTTTACTGAAAGGGTAGACAAGAAATGAAAAGAGAACCCTCTGTCATCTATAAACTGTTACAAACGTTTGGTTCATGCTGCTTTAATTTCTGCATAATAGCAGTCATATTCCACTGTAAAACACTCCTATCTCTAAAGATATCAAGGCTGTTTTTATTTGTTTAAAACAAGGAATGACATTTTTTTTTTATTATATTGGCATACCTTCCATAAAAAAGCTGGACCTTGAGTAGGCCATTCTAGCATATGATTAAGTTCTCATCCAAACCACCCAGTATCTCTATATGTTTAGGGTCATTTACCTTTTCAAAGGTGAATCTTTGGGTGGCTGTGCAGACGTGGACTAAAAGCAAGATTTTCTTTTTATTTTATTTTGGGTTTTCTTTTTTTCTTTTTCTTCAGTCAGTCAGTCCTACAATTCAACCGATGGACATAGGCATTGAGTTTGCCAGTTACACACAGGGGACACGGTCACTGTCTGAATTAAATGGGTTACCAGTCACCAGAGCAGCAGAGTTGAGTATAGCCAATTATTAAAGACAGTAAAAATTAATCAATTAAATGATTTCCTCAAATACACAACAAAGACAAGTGATGGTACAGAAGCGAATGGGAAGCCGCGGAGCAAAGCTCCACCTTAATAGAGGGATTATCAGTCTACCTGAATCCCTACTCTACTGCGCATGACATTTGTTCAAAGGAATGCCGTCATGTCTTCTGCAGTTGTTTTCAAAAATCTGTTTGATAATATAGTGGCTAAAACTAGCTTATTCCTAAAACAAAGAGGAAACAGAGTCCTTCGGTCTTTCTAGTGTTTTAAACAGTATGATGACCACACATGGAGGTAAAAGATTCACCCATACAGTATGACAACTCACGTTCCTATCCAACCCTTCTAATAAAACTTTTCAAGTAGTATTTAGAAATAAGTGTTTATTTTCTATCAGCTTGAATTCAGTCCTCATGTCTGCTCCAGGTGTTTACTACAGGAGAGCCAATCCACACTTGTTCTGATTAGAATGATCGTTCATATGGTCCCCTCTGCCCAAGTTTCTTCTCCCTGTAAGACTGGAGCCTGCCTCCTCTTATAGCTTGATAGTAAACCGGGCAGCAACCTCGTTGAACGTCCTGTTGACATTCAGCTGCTTACTGACGACTGCCCCACCAGTCTGATCTACGGGATTGCTTGTCAAAACATTACACACAGAAGGCTTGTTTACCAAGAATGTAACTAATTAATTAAATCCTAATCACACAGAATAATTCAAAAGCATTAACTGTTTTATTACAAATCAATGGTAATAACATAAGCATGAAGGGAAGAACATGATGCTATCACAATTTATCTAAGGAGTTGGGTAGGCCAAGATAAACAAAAGACAATGATTAAACAATAATTTGATAATCCAAATTGAATCATTTTTGCTGTGACATTTGCTCAAAGTAACAAAAATTAAGATCACAGTCAAACAGTTTCCCTGGCACTGTATCACATCATCATGCCCAAACCCCAGACCAAGCATTCATTATTTGCCAATCCAGTAGCAACATGGCTAGTTCAGCATCCATACATTCTACTGTATCGCTAATTTCTCACTCAAATCGGCTGACCAAACAAAAGTGAAAAGTTGGTTTTAGAAGCTAATCCTTTTTTGACCTAAACTGAGCAACAGTTTGCAAGTATACCTGGCTGCGGAATGCAGAAAGGGGCGGCATCGGGTCAATTGTCATACTCATACCATATTTAAAAAATGGCGCAATTGCAATCCTCCGTAGTGTTGTTACTGTGCTCCAACCAACTGTGTCTATAAAATGTTATATATATTTTGAATAGCTATACATTTTTAAACAGATGGATGACGTTAGGTTTAGGCACTGGTTCCTGAATATTAGGCTTTGGAAAATAGTCAAGTTATGGTTAGGTAATGCTCCTACAATGTTAGGATTAGAAAATTATCTAGGGTTAGGCAATTGTTCCCGAATGTTAGGATTAGTAAGAAATTCCAAACAAAGATTTGGTTGTATAGGATAGCGTCGCCTTCATTTTCCTGCCGCCACCGCTTTCTGGATTCTGCAGCTAGGTCCTTCTCACAGTTTGACATAAAAGATCTTTCACAGCAGTGAAGGGAAGGAATTGTTCTCGGACCCGTCGTCTCTGCTGACGTAACACTGCAACTTTTCTTACCACCGATTCACACTGGGTGCAGAAATGGTGTGCAGCCCAGTCTCTTTTCCTCGCTTCTTCTGATACCGTCTGCTTCGGGGTTGAGGAGCTGGCTTAGCTCAGTGTTGTGAATATTACCAGAAATGTAGCTATTTGGTTCTTAACAGTCAAAGGACTGCTTATGGTAGCCAATTAAATAAATAATTATGAAAAACTATTAATATTTTCGGGGCCCCACCTGGGTTTCCAGGAACTATTTTAGTAGCCAAATATAGTTTTTTTTTGTCTCATAACCTGAAAGAATGAATACTTTAACGTTTATTGATCATAGAACCCTGCCATATGTGTGTGTTGCATAAGAATGACAACAGTTACTATCCAAAATACAATGCTTATTTACTGAAGACAAAAAAACATTTAATGACTCAAAACTAATAACGGACACTACTGATTAAACTAAACGAATAACAAACATAAAAGAAACAAATGGATAAAAATGCAACAAAGATGGAAAACATACATTCTGATTTATGCTTGGAGGAATCCGGATGCTTTATGAATGAAAGCTAAATTAGTTTACTAATTGTACTTAGTGTAACTAATTTAGCAACATTGATTTATGGGTAAACCAATAAAATGGAAAAATTAAAATTCTTTGGATCAAGAAATGTTTGTTTAAAAATTATCTGGATAAGAAGTCATTGATCTTTGAAAACTTACTTCTATTCATGGATTGGTCACCGAAGAGAACAAATTAATTCCAGTATTTTGATACAAAATGGATCTCAAATACGGCTAATAAGATTAGTTTCTGTTCTTAATCTTCTCAGAACTGGTCTTTATTTGAACTCCTCTGATTATCTATTCATTGAGTGCTGGCCTGGGCCAACACATGGCTAATCTTAGCTTAGCTCCCTGTAACACACGTAGGCGTTTGGAGCTGCTCAAAATACATTTATTAAACATTTAAACAAAAGTAGAAAACTCCTGTCTGATAGAATAGCTCAAATTACAGGATTTAAAATGACTTTTTGTCGGGAAAAGTCTTTTAAAAACACTGATTAAAGTTTTAGGCTGAGGGGCCTGTATTACCCAAAAAGCAGATGAAAATGTATACAAGTTAACAACAGTAAATCACACACCTTTAAAATTAGTGATCCTAAACTAATTTGTCTCTGCCCAAACAGACCTTATAGAACGATTAAACTTTTCCAGTGAGGGAAGCTCGATGGGGGTTTGCCGGCAGGCTAACAAAGGGTTTGCCAAAATAATTAGCGGGCTGGTAGCACTGGGAACATCCGGCCTCGCGTTAAGTTTCCCTCCTCCCTGATCTCAGCTACGTGGCAGCTGGCCGCTGGAGATACCAGTGGCCCGTCTTCCGATATGACTAGGCGGCAGTCAGCTCCTACTTCTTTCGCTGAAAACAGTTACCTTTGGCAGCTTTCCAGTACAGCAATTCTTATCGGCTCTGGCATGAAGGGACGCGGCTTCCAGCCCGTTCAGGCATGCAGTTCAGGCTCCCGTTTCTCTCACGGCCACATGCAGATTTAGGAACGGTCTCCAGAGTTCAGACAGAACAACGGGGTTTGCTTATCAATGTTCTTCAGTCACCTGATCGGTCATCCGTCGGTGCTGCTTGAAAGAGTTCCTCCTCAAAGTCAGATGTTTCTCCTTTGCCCGCGAAGGAAGGTTCTTTGATGTGGTTCTTCCCGATCAAAGCTCGACCAAAGCTCTGTGAATGAAGGACAGACTTCCGCTTGTGGGGTGCTTATATAAACTCTCTTCTTCTCCACTTCCTATGGAGGTACAATGTAGATTAGCACCACACGATGGCTGTGTGTAACCCAACATCAGCATCCAGCTCTGAGGCTGATACCGGGCGCATAAGTTTGCCCGGTGCAACGTGTTTATGTGTTAACTTGTTTTCTACATCTGTTAGCGTTGATGGTTTCCAATAGCTACTACAGATGTTACTGTGCCAAAGAACAATGCTTAGCTTCCGTTGCTGATGTTGTATTGTTTACACAGAATAAAAACTAATAATGGGACAGTCAGGTCAGATGGCAGTCTATAGTTTTCAAGTTTTGGTTTATGAAAAGGGGTCAGAAATGGTTCCCTTTATCCAAGTCAGCTGTATCTACTGAAATCTGGGTAGAAGAAGCGAACAAAAAAATCCCAGCACTGCAATAAACCTTTCCAAACCATATGCAAGACATTCAAATCTTAACAAAACCATGGTTTAAAAAAATTAAAAAAATAAATATGTTGTCCTTTGGGAACATATGTGGTAGCTATTAGCAACCATCACCACTAACGAAAGTTGGAAACCAGTAAACACAAAAGCACATTAATCCACAACACTGGTATGAATCAGAGGTTATTAAGCTTTCTACAGCGGTAGAGCTCTGGCAGCTTTCAGCTTGGGAAGAGTTTATTTTCCTTGCTTTTTCTGATAGTTTTTTTTTTTGGTTTCTGTGGTGGATCTCACAATGCTCAAGTCTCAAAACTGCAGGATTGTTTATATGATTAGGTAATAAGTAGCGTACTGCTCTAAAGCAAAACTCAGTCAGTATATCTTGAGAAGCAGTCCATGGTTGCAAAGTTCTATAGTGCGGAAAACAGCTGGACCCACCCATGTGGTGACAGCTCTGAAAACTAACATAAAAAATGGTGTTATGTCACAAACGTTTTGAAAACACGTGTTTTTTATGATGTCAAAGTTAAGAAGTGGGTCTTTAAATCTATAAATAAGCAGCGTGTGGGAGAACACTTTGTAAATGTATTTAGTTACACAATACTGAATGCCTGCTTTAAAATGTATTTTGTAACGTATTCCATTACTTTGCTGAATCCTGGTACTGTATTCTAAATACTTGGAATACGTCCACTTAACAACAGCATTAAAATCTATTAATTGTCACAAAATGCACTGATAGCTCCTCCCACAGGAAAACAGAGGAAATATTAATGGTCAACATTAGGTACTGACTGAAAAAAAAAAAAAAAGAAAAGTATTTAATTATTTTTGTTACCTCTCAGTGACCAAAAACCAAACAAACAAACTGATTTTTCAGCAGTAATATCTCTTCACGATCTTATATTTAGTCATTTGAAATGAAGTTTAGCTGTTTTAGAGTCACAGCCAATTAGGCTATTTACAACATTCTGTTATAAACATGCAATGTATTGTAAACTGTAATTAATTAATTTCCAAGTAGAAACCTTTTATCCTTGTAGCCATAATTTTTGGGAAACCCATTACAACAACATATAATCAAGCTAAAGTCATGTCAGATACAACCTAAACCAACACTGTACCAACACTGCTGGGAGATAAACCTTAACCTGTTATGTGGTTTTGAGTGGTAGAGGATTTTGTTTTGTTTTGGTACATAGTTGCAGTGTCTTTAATTTTTTTGGTGACTTGCACATTCCTTGAAAGGCTGGCCAGCCGGATGCATTATGTTTCAAGTTTGCTGTTGACTTTGTCGATGTACGGCATAGTTTCTTGAGAACTGCCAGCAAAGTTTAGACAAAAGTGTAAGAATTATCTCACCTGGAACATCACAATCTTTTCAAAAATATTTTCTTTCATTGATGCCGAATTACAGCTGCTCCAGCAACCACTGGAGTTTGCCTGCATACTGTACTTCGCAGTTTGACATCAGAAGCATAAGCGGTGCACTTAATGACTATTGTTGCCAGATTTAATATTTTCCCACCGTTTTAACCCGGAACAACACTGTTGGACACAGCTAGTTGGTTTTTGACTGTCAGACAAAGATTAAACTCGTCGGTTTTTGCCCCCTCTCCTTTTTCTAGAGTGAAAATTTTCTTGAATTTGGTCTGAATTCATACCTGGCCACTCACATTTACGCTGGTGTTTGATAGTCGGGAGTGTTTCGGCCATAGAATGTCTATGGTGTCGGCGGCATGTTTTTAGGGGTATTATGGGATAGTATACATAGCGCGGAGACACACATTTCCCAAAATGTATATATATTCATCTTTCAGGTGGAAAGTGGAAAACACATGTATTCCAATAGTATTAAATATAGTATTCTATACTATAGTATAGTATTATAAGTATTCTGAATACCATGTTTAAAAATAGCAACTGCAACCAAATATAGTTACTCATAATTAGTATTCTAAATATGTACATGCCGTTACTCCCCAACACTGTAAATAAGAAACCAAGACAACAGAATATTTTATTTTCATAAAATTTAGCTTTTATTTATATAAAATAGTATCGTGCTTATTTATGTTTTGAGAATTTTTGTGTTGCCTTATTTTGGACAAAGAACTTAATATTTTTTAAATGCATTTTGCACAATAAATATTCTTTAAATGGCATTCTAAATACTTTTGAAGTTCCACTGCAAAGTGTCTGGAAAGTGCGAATGTTCATAAGCAGTCATTTAGACAAATATAAAGTAATAAAAAAACTAATTTATCACACTACATATTGTTACTGCACATGCTTCAGATTATATAGCTACATATAGAATTGAGGCCATATCAACCAGCCCTAGCTGAGTTAAATTATATAAGCCACACCTAGATCACATTCTTGTCAGACCTCTAGATTCAAGAAATCACTTACAGAACCTGTGGAAAAATGAAGTAAGATGTAAAGGCCAGTTTATGCATCGGATTGACGTAGCGCCATTATCCATCGATGCAAATGCTCTCCGTCACATACGGTGTAGAGTTCCATTTTCTAACTATCCTTCTCCATAGAGTGTATGCCTGTGAGTGGTCAGTTCACTAACAGCCAGAGATCGTTTCACCAAAAGGGGCTCTGTAGTCGCTGTAATTAGTAGTTAATGCAGCGTTTGGGCACTACATGCTTTATATTGAAAGGGTAGTTTATCTAATCTGGTCTTTTGATGATTTTGAACACAAGGAGTTGCAGGAAAAAAAACAAGAAGGCTGCTGTTTTTAGAGTATACTATGAGCTGCACTTATAATAAGAGCTTTACAGCTAAATCAAAACTTACTTTCTGTCATCTATTGCTCCTTGACGGGGGAAGTGCAGTCACTTGCTGAAGAAAAAAACAAAATACATTGCAATGGTAGGCAGATGACGCCAAGAAAAGTTAGCAGTCCTGGTCAAGAACTGCTTTGAAATGCTGAAAAAACAATGGAGAACAGAGAGAAAGAAATGGAGAACCACAAACGAAAAACATCACCATCAAAACGTCTGCGTCTGATTGCAAATTTGCGTTTCGAGAAGCATAAATTTAGATTCCAAATTTAACGCATCATCTTCCGATCTTAGATATTTAAGAATAGTTGAAAAACAGTCACAAATACACCAATTAGTCTAGAAAATTGTTACAAAATATTTTCTAAGACAACAGGACAGAGAACCACAGAACAAATCCTTACACACAAATGAAGAACAAAGAACAGTGGTGAATCTTTCCAGGAATGACCAGCTACAGAACTTATTCCAAGGTTAAATGTCAAGATCTTTTTATTTTTACATTTGTTATGTTCAAACCCTCTTGGTCTAATATCCTCAACATTGTCAGCATTTTCACATGAAAGTACAACATTGTTACATTGAGTTCCACATTATGTCAAATTATTGCTAGGTACTGGTGTTGGAAGGATTAAGTGTGCAAAATATACCCTCAAAAATATTTGTTTGCTGTTAATTTATAGTTCTTACAGAAAATCACAATCTAAAATCTCAGTATGTCAGAGGTGTAACATCAAAATGCCTAAAAAAACTATAATTTCTAGATCTCCAAGACAAGTTTATTTTATGAGAACGTGAATGGGATCCAAAAGCAATGCCTATATAAAGTCTAAAGGCAGTCAAATTTGAGTTGTTTTTCATGATTGCTAAACAATCTTGCTCTTAATGGTTTTTTTAAAGAAAGAAAGTTTTCTAGTACTTGCAAGCACTCAGGGGTCAATGTGACTTGTACTTTAGTTTTAGGCCCATACTCTCAATTAGTTACACACATTTGAGCTTGTGGAACCCAGGTGAAAGACTGACTGCTCAAAAGTAATTGCTTCGACTAATGAAGTGCTGCTGCTCGAAGCTGCCAAGGCTGTAGAGTATGTCTGCCGTTCCCAGGTCAGTAAACCAAGTTTTATTCTACCACATACTAAAAAAAAACACAAAGTTGCCACTTTCAAAAGACAATGTGAACACAGGGCTGACTATTGCACTTAGTAAGGCAAAGTAGTTAAATCTATCAATGAAGCAGCTTTTCCTTGTGACAAGCTTTTCATTTACTGTTTTTCACCTTTAAGGAGTTCATCATCTATAAATCATGTAGCCTTTCTGGGACTTCTGTGTTGAATAATTTGAGAGCAATTTCTCATTCTGAACTGGAAAGCAGTCCTTGAAATAATTTGTAAAGTGTGTGGATTAAAATGTCCAAGAGAAAGATTAGCATTAGTAAAACTAATTGGGCATTTGGATAAAGCCTGAATTGTAACCATGAAAAGAGATTCATTAAACAAAGCCGGAAATGTTCCCTCCAATCTGGCTTGTACTATATTGTACTTTAATCACGTTGTGCGAAGACTCCCAAAAGGGGGCCTCTAACACCTTATACCATCCCTCTGCACACATGAGTACCAATGTTTCCTGTGATTTACAGGGACATTATCTTCTACACGACAATGGAGGCACAGTGAAAACATATTTCGTAGCCTTGTTTTTATTGGCCTAGTGAACAAAATAGAACAAAAGTTAGCACAGGATGACTTATATGCATGAAAGCTGGAGCTGGAAGTTTATTAGATCCCTGTGTGTGTGTGTGTGTTTGTTTGTGCCCGCCCACATCTTTGTTTTGCTTCATTTAAATGAATGCTGATAAAAATAAGGATAAGGACTAGAGATAAATAAGCAAGTAAGTTTTATATACCAGGATGATTAGTGAGGGTAGTGGAAAAAAAATCATTGGGTTTCTCAGTCGTATTATTTGTTGAAAAGCTAGCAAGAAAATATGGTGGATTGGTAGTTTATTTCATTTTTAAGTCTAATATAACCTGTGATTGATCTTGTCAACTTAATTCAATGGTTCAATAAAGTCTGCACTAATAGTTTAGCAAACCAAGAGAGTAGGTAAATATTTTATGATCCTAATGTTTGTAATCTTGCCACATATGTGTGCTCATTAAAATGCATTTTATGTGGATGTACAAATGAAAAAAGGAGCATTTTTTTGTGAAACATCAAGGTCTTTCTGAGGTATCTGTGTTGCTTTTGATGTGCACCTGTTGTGAATAGTGTGTGTGTATTAGATCAAAGATGCAGTATTTTCTTTGTATACTTGATAAGGATTGAATAAGATAATTTTGCTGTGTATCTGACTCTTTATTTCTGCTTAATGCCCCAGTCTATTTGGAGATTAAAGTTTAATGCTGTGTAAATATTCTTGGTAAACAAAATATTGAACACACCAACATTTGTCACCATTCAAATATTTTTGTTGGTCTTTTGAAAAGAAAATCACAAATTAAGCGAATTAGTCCACAAACAAGGCTGTAGGTAAAGAATTGTAAATGCTACAGAGAATAAATGTTTGACATATGAAGAAAAAGGTATACAAAAAGGCATAGAAAGCCTGCTAAAATCCGTCAGTAGTTAGACAATTCCCATGCTGCTATTAGCAAATCAGTATCAGATGGTTTGATATTTGCTATTTGTGTAATAGAAAATAATAATAATAATAATAATAATAATAATAATAATAATAATAATAATAATAATAATAATAATAATAATTCCACTGATTGTAGTTGCATTTCTAAACTTACTAAATTCCTGAAAGTTCTGATGAGGGATGTTGGAAATTCTACTATAAACTACTCATGGTCAGGTGTCCCTTTTACAATTTCAAGAACAAAATAGAACAGGGGAGTCAAACACATCATCAGAGAGACTTGCCCAAGAGCCAAGGATAACTTGCATAAAGCTTTGGGAAATATCTGAGAATTGGTAGAAATATTTCTAATGGTTACTATACCCCCTAACTCTGCAAGACTTCACTAATGAAGAAAAATAATGTTGAAGAATGTCTTTGGTTGCTCCCTGACTGCTCTGATTTTATCTCTGTCTATGCCTTCGACCCTTGCCCTATGTTGTTGAATTTAGTTGGATCACAGCCTCACCAATGTTAGATTTCTTCTGCTTCAAGTGGAACTGGCATACAATTTGTATTTTTGAGGTTTTTGATCATATCTTTTAGTTCCCCCAGCCTGCCTATGGCTCTTAAGGGGTAAAAATTACTTATCAGTCTTTTCCTTGTTCCGGGGTATGTCTGCCTACATAGTGAAATTAGCACTCAGAAACGGGCTGTTTGGCAGTTCGGCATATGAAAACACCATTCGGCATATTAAGTTTTGAGTTCCAGCCAATTACCCCCTTCCCCGAACTACACCCTGCGAGTTCCTCCCTTCGCGGCGCGGAGAGCTACGGTAACAGCCACAAAACAAACCAACAGCATGGAATCCAGACCGCATCCAAACTGCACTGTACCTGGGTGTACAAAACAGAACATAAATATTTTTGTCCTCCCCACTTCTGAGCCACTGAAAAACTTGTGAATAGATTATATTTACCCAGGGAATGCGCCCGACTGACTGCCGAAGCGTGTGGTAATTTGTGGCAAACATTTCTAGGACGAGTGTTTTTCCAACTTGGGACAACAAAGCAGTGGATTTGCAGATCATCTTAAACTTCTACCAGGATTATTACCAACTCTCCGTGAACCAGCAAATATCCCTGTACAAGCAAGCATATTTCCTCAATAATGTCCTTCAGCTGTGGGTAGACATAGTGCCGTTGTTTGAGTTGCTCGCTTTTCAATTAGCGTCATAGCTAACATTCAGAATTAGCTTCACAGCTAATACCCCAGTTTGTTTATGTAGCATAGGTGCTAGTATGCTTTTATTTGGGGGC
Organism: Apricaphanius iberus; assembly: GCA_028564705.1. NCBI lineage: Eukaryota > Metazoa > Chordata > Actinopteri > Cyprinodontiformes > Aphaniidae > Apricaphanius > Apricaphanius iberus. Next base: position 815,960 of record JAPXFQ010002814.1, on the reverse strand, counting down.
AAAAAGATGATATATTATAGTTGAAAATTCAAAATATCGTTAGACACTCATTGACCAAAGAAGCGCATAGCCTATGCCCCGTCCTCCGAAACCCGGTCGTTCTGTGCTAATGCTCACAGAAGGGCCCCCTCGTCACACCTGCAATTCTACAACAAGTCTGAATAACGGCAAGCAATCCTTTGATATAGTATTAAAGTACCTAGAGTGTGGCTAAAAGGAGCCCAAACGTTGCAGGAAATTCCGTGCCTTCTAGTTTCATCGTTCTTTTCTGTTGCTGACTTGGAATGTTTGCCCAACCTCTGAACTAAAGATTACAGGCAAAGTTGAAATTCACTTTCCCATGGTGAAATCAGGTCTTTGTAGTAGTGACTGTGGCAAGCTTACCTTGCTACCAGAGTTCCCAATCTCCAAAGCTTCACCACTCCTACTCTCCTGGTTCCTTTTGTATAGAGTTCCCTATTCTTTACATTCCATGCACACGAAACAATCCCAGGTAAACTGAAAGTTTCCATTTTCTCACAGTCTTTTCTTCAAATATTCCAGTCTATCAAGGTTAGGTGAGGAATGTAAGGGAAACCCCCTCTGCTAGGTAAATTATTACTTCCTGGCTGATTTACCAGTCACTCATTCTGTCTCTTTTGCAAAGTCTGACCTGTAAGATGACCAGGAGATATAACCCCATTTATACTTACACATTTACATGTTTTGACATTAAAACAACTACCTTTCAAACATGCAGTGGTCATTAAATCCTTATCAGTGTAGCACATTTGCATAATGTTTCTTAAGATTAGGGATCATTATCAGAACATTTCTGATATATATATATATATATATATATATATATATATATATATATATATATATATATATATATATATATATATATATATATATATAGGGTACTCTGGCTTCCTCCCATGGTCCAAAAACATGATTGTCAGGTTAATTAATCAATCTAAATTTTCCTTAGATGTGAGTGTGTGCCCTGTCTGTCTCTATGTGGCCCTACGATGGACTGGCGACCTGTCCAGGGTGTACCCCGCCTCTCGCCCGTTGACAGCTGGAGATAGGCACCAGCCCCTCCGTGACTCCTTAAGGATTTAGCATTTCAGAAAATGGATGGATGCAATGGATATATATATATATATATATATATATATATATATATATATATATAGATAGATAGATAGATAGATAGATAGATAGATAGATAGATAGATGCTTCCACATTGTTATGCAGATGATACACAACTGTATTTATTCATATGTCCTGATGAATCCACCCAGTTAGATAGATTATAGACCTGTCTTGAAAACGTAAAAACCTGGATGACAGGTGCTTCAGACAAGACAGAAGTTGTCGTCTTAGTTCCAGAAGCTCCAAAAAAAGAAACTGCTTAGTCAATTACTTCATCTGGATGCGATTAAACTGGCCTCTGGTAATAATGTAAAGTACCTTGGTGTAATTTTTAACCAAGACATGACAATCAAAACCTAAATTAAACAGGATTGTAGGTTTTCCTTTTTTCACTTCCGGAATATTGCTAAAATTAGAAACATCTTGTCCTGGGGTGATGCTGAGAAAATCCAAATGCCATGCATTTGTAACTTCAAGGTTGGACTACAGTAATTCCTTATTATCAGGAAGTCCACAAAACCCAATTAAAACCCTTCAGTTTATCAAAAAGGTTCCAGAAAGAGGTCTTATGAATATTAAAAAGAGAGATCAAATTTCTCCTATTTTAACTTATCTTCATTTACTCACTGTTAAATCCAGGCTAGAGTTTAAGATTCTCCTTATTACAACCCTTAATAATTAAGACTATTAAAGAAAGGACCAGGTCTGTGAAGGCCAAAATTATTTGTGGTTTGTAGGTGCTAAATAACTACTTTCCCCAATAAACGTAAACAGGCAAAATAATAATGTGTAAAATAAATTGTTGGAGTTGGAGATTGTTAAGATTATAATCATTTTACAGAAGGAAACAATCAAAAGAATGGTAAACAATAACAAAAAATGTGAATAGTGTACTACCTCAGTAATTGTCATCAATTTACAGGTTGTAAGTGGAATAAAATAACCTGTTACAGTGCTTTGAAAACGTTCTTACACTCTCAAAGATGTATTCTTTTTTGTGACACTAAAATGTTTCATATTGTCAAATAAATGTTAATACTGGATACTATGGGTGACCCCGAATACATTTGATGAATCGACATGCAGAGCTGGATTCGACCACCAATCTCAACGTTGAATCTTTGCAGGAAAAACTATGGAGGACCAAAACTGACTAAAACTAAAAGCAGAAAATAGATATATTTTTGTTTCCCCTTTTCTTTATATGTCTATTTTGTATAGAAATGTATATAGTATATATTTAGTTTTATCTTATTCTTATAAAGGTATTTCTGCGAAGAAATGTGTTTTGTTTTTTTCCTTTTCCATAGTACGTGCATTTTCATCAAGAAAAAAAAATATTTTTTTTTTATACATGCATTTTGTCAAGAAAAAATATATATTTTGTTTTTCCTTTTCCTGATACATGCATTCCTTGTTTTTTCATTCCCTCATCTCCTCTTTTTACTTTACTTTCTCCATTTCTTTTAGCATTAGACAGTACATTTATATAGTAATTAGTAGGGATGCACCCCCTATTGGGTATAGGCCCCGTTACTGCCTAATGCTCTATCGGTATCGGCTAATGTTAACCGATACCATGAACCGATACTTAAGTTATGAAAAAGCAGCAATAATTTCACAGAAAATATTTATTTTTAACTTTGAAAATTTAAGTCCTGTGGTCATTTTTGTTAGTATTTCATTTTTGTATCTAATTCACCATCATTTCTTGTAACAACCAGAGAAGAAAATAAAACCTGACTCCCAATTGATAGCATTTTGTTTGTGCGGTAGAAGTATTGGCATTGGTACTCGGTATCGGTAAGTACTCTGATCCAAGCATCGGTATGGTACTGGTTTTGAAAAAAGTGGTATCGTTGCATCCCTAGTACATACCATTTTGGCATTATGGGGATCCTCATTGTGTAATTACACATGGAATTACTGGTTTTGTACGGTTCAGCAACATATTTGTGATAATTTTATCATGTAAACATGTTTCACCTACACATAGAGAGTTGACATTACAGTCCACAAACAGAGTTCGTATTTCATCACACTTTCGGACAAGGCTCATAATGTTCAGATGTCCTCCAAAAATGCCTGTAGGTTTAAGAGGTCCCAAATTACTCTAGCTTGATTCACAGTTTGATATAGATTATTGCTAGTTGATTCTTTTTTTTTTTGTCTTCATTTGGGTGAGTTTTTTGGTAGCTTACACTGAGCTTTGATGTTTGCTTGATGATCTTTATCTGTAATAGTAGAGTACATGGGTTGAGTAATACCATGGGTGAGGAGATCCCTTCCACGGTTGTCTGTTAATGGAGCACTCGCTGCATTGGTATCCCCAGTAAGTTAATAGATTGCTGTTCCAATTTCAGCCATGCAATGCCTGTCGCACAGTGTAAGCCATATACTTTTCACATTTATTTGACTTGCAATAAGGAGACAAAGCCTCAAACATCTTTCCATCTACCCACTCTCAGGCAACTTTAATCGCTGGCAATCCAACTTACGTCCTCCAACAAATGCTTCAATTCACAAAATATTAAGCTCACTCTTGGTCACCTCTGAAACTTTCTGGAAAATAATATTCTTCATACAAAGATTAATCGCTCACCTGCGCTCCTCAGTTCAGTGAGCATACCACGATTCCCCCTCTGACAACATCCCAATCCATTCCATTCCTGAAATTCAATAAACATTTTAAGACTGTCTTTGCTGTGGTTGCTGCCCAACTCAGTTTCTGCCATTAATTATGAAACATTTTGAGTTTGAAAGAAACTCAAAGACACCCTGCCTCAGTGTCGCTTCACCTTCTGTTATTTAACTCATCACGGCACAGATGAAAGAGACTAGTAATGGCTTTTTCATCAAATATAATTTAATCAACAAGCCATTACTAGTCTCTTTCATCACTCAGTGAGCCATCTTGGTAATCCTCACTGATTTGAGAAACTTTATTAACCATTTTAAGGTATGTTTCCACTATCAGATCTTCAGGTTAATTTTACCGCACCTTCACGGTATATAGGTATGTCTCCTATTCATCAGGCCATTCAAGGCTGCATTCCAGGGAATTTATGTATTAAAGATTTATATATATTTAAAATGATGTGGGGTTCAGTACAATGATAAAAGGCTAGTGCTCCACCACATGTGTTATTTTTCTCAAGCTTGTCATTACTTCTAATATTAATTTGTGAGATTCGACAGGTTAAACAGGTTCCATTCTTTGTTATATTGAAGCTTTTAGTTTAGTTCACTTTCATCTATCTCAAGCCATAGAAAAATAAAAACTATTGAACATGAACAAATTGAACATATTGTACAATATTATAAATTATACCCATACTGGTTAGAAAAGAAAACAATTAATTTACATCACAATGTAAATATTGTTTTTAAACATATCTATACATGTTGATGAAATTATTGTAGTTGTAAAGTATTCTATCATCAAAGATCATGAAATACCAACCCAACAATTATACATTAAGTGCAAGTATTTCTTTTTATTATAATTTATTATAATTGTTCATTGTTTAAGCCTAACAATTTTGTTAATATTGCTGATAATAAAAATTGATTTAGTGGTGTCTCCTGTACATAAAAAAGCTAAGGTGTTCATGTAAATCTGGCGTCCGCCCTCCATTATCAGGAACACCCTTTCCCTATATGTGTATCATAACATCAATGTCAAGCTTGGAGACAATTTGTACATGTTACTTATGTACAACACACCACACTATACCTACACATCTTCACTGTAGGTTCCACCATTACCTCTAATCTTATTATTGAATGTATGTTATTGTATATATATATATATATATATATATATATAACTTTTTTTATTTTTTATAATACAATAAGTCATTCTGGGTTATAAGAAAGCTGCATGTGAGTATATATGGTCAAAACTCAATACACCAGAATATGGCCGGGTCTAAAATAGCCATTCCATTCAACATCATATTGAATGGGACCGCCCACAGGAGGGCTGCATTGTTTTGGTCAGGTAGCTGTAGCTACAAGAAGCTAAAAGTTATCAACTGTTCAACAAGGCAGAACACTTTCGGTATTTGTGGAGATAACACATTAAAGGTACTTTTTTTTTTTTACCCACGGAAGAGGAGATGAAGAAGAAATGGTTGGAATTTGTTTTTGGTGCACCACGGGGAACATTTATGCCCAATGAATTTAAGCAAGTTACCAAGTGGAGGAAATGAAACAAATAATCTTTACCTCAGTAGCGAAAGGGGAAGAGTAAAGCACCAAATTCCTGTCTGACTGACTGGCGTGTGGCTATTCAAGACCGTAGCTCTGGAGGCTGAATCATCCTGAAAAAGGCCAAGTGTGAGCGCTGCGTTCCTGTCTTGTTTAGGAAAACAGCATAAAGTGGATGGTAAACTCCATCAAAGGATAAATACCTGCATGATTGCGGTTTCTCGTTACACTTTTTTGATTTCAGTAGATATAGATAGTGTAAGAATTGTGTTGCAGTTAGCCAAGCAGAAGACAGAAACCTGCATGTATTTAATCTTAATGAACAAGCTCCCAAATTGTGCTAATTCTCTACACCCACTGCTGCGCTGAAATGAAATACAGTAGGACATTGAGGGAAATAATTTTTTTCACACAAACAGACACAGATGGCATTCTTTCATGCCAGATACACGGAAACACAGAACAAAAATGATAAAAACACCAGCAAATGAGACCTATGAAGCTATAAATATTTTTAACCAAAGTATTAATTATAACCTTTCCAAAGTAAAATAAAATATGATATTTTGTATTGATAAATAACAGAATCCGTTAAACTATATAGTACCAGGGGAAACCTATAAATATCAAACACCACCTTCCTCCTTACCGTATTGTGACAATGCAATTTCCTCATATTTAACTTTAAATTGATGAATATTTGGACACCGCCTGAGCTGTAGACACAATCGATTCCACAGTTTTGCATAGACACACACCACCTTTTCCTATAAGACTGAACTTTAAAGTTAACAAATCCCCTCAAAGTATTTACCATCTCCCTTATAATTCCCTTCTTTCTGTAGCAAAAGCTTCTGAATATTTATAGGAAGTAAATTTTTATACTTTTGTATTCGAATAAATTAAATATAATGTTAGCTTCAAATCACACTGACCTCAGCTTAGGAGTCACACCGACATCAGTATTTCTTCCACCAATTCAGGAACTTGGTCTGAAGAGATAGAGCTACAATAATGAGTATAACCAAATTCATTGTAAAATAAAGGTAATCTGAATCACTGAAAGATAAATGAAGGTCTACATCCTGAAATTACATTACTAATGTTGAAACACTGGAGGAAATTAATATTAAATGGGAGCAAGAGCTGTTGTGTTTAGCTTTTATTTGCAAAGTTGGAGCAGTTCTTTTTCTTGATTCATCCCTTGAAATTTCCAGACACCAGAACAAATGTTTTTTTGTTTTCTTTTTTTGTTTGTTTTTTACACAAAAATACAAAAAAAATATCTAAATTGTTGTAAATTACTGCATGCAAAAAACTCCTTTTAGTTCATGAAGAGTAATCAAGTAATTTGTTGAATGAAGGTTTATTGTTCAAAGAACCATGAAAGAACCATGTGGTTTTCCTCACCTGTGCATGTAGAACGACCATAAGAACAGAAATTTCCTTGAGATAACCATGACCTGGATGAATGAGAATATTCACAGGCTTACAATAAGAACAGTTCCAACCCAGTTGTTTGCCTGTATATTGATGGTACTGGTATAATCTGCAGTGCTTGCTTCATCACTCTTTAGCCTTCTGAAGATTACATGGAAAAATATATCAAATAGACAGAAAAGCTTTTGGAGAATATTAACAGGGCAGTTTAACATGAAAGAAGATTTTTTTGTTACATTTATGTAAATAAATATATAGGTTATTTAGTCTACATTGGTTCCTCATTGTGCTTGCATTTGAAGGAGCGGTCAAACTACATGAAGCATTATTATAGCTAAAGGCCATAACTAGTCGAGATTTAAATTTTCTTTTTTTAAACTTTAGTTTAGTGTTTGTGTACCACTTTTCTTTTACTTCACATTTCTGGCTTTATGTGGGACTATCACACAAAGTCTTGTTAAAAGACATTGACATTTGTGGTTGTATGTGGAAAGAAAAAAAAAGTTCAAAGAGCAGGACCACTTTTGCAAAAAATCTGTATAACTTTTATAAAATTCAAGTAGTTTCACCATGGCAGAATACAAATTATTTCTTGGCTCCTCTCTAACAACCTGCTCTAAATCTCTGTTTCATACAGATTATAATTTATCAACAAATAAACCATCTCAAAGAAATTTCAAGTGTCCCTTTAATCTCTCTAGTAATATCTTGCATAAAGAATAATAAGCAATTTAGATAACTTTATTTGTTTCCTCGCAAAGGTTTATTGATGTATCCAAAATATACTTCCCCCATCCTCATCATTTTTTTCATGTTGCAATGCTTTTATGTTGCGTATTTGTTTAATGGTTTTAAGTAGCACTTTTCATAGATTCATCAATCTTTTTCATTATTTTATAGCTCAGTAATGAAAGGGTGAAATAGAGCTGAGCTATACTGAATTAATAGGAGCTTTTAGTAGCCTGTATACTGTCCATTTCATTTTGTGGTGCTGGATAAGAAGTTTATGTCCTTGGCATTTTCAGAAGTCAACAATCCATAAGCATGGGTTTTGAGTCACAGTGCTGGTCCGTCCACTTTTGTGAAATGATTGCAGATGAGCAGAAAATTATTTTTGATCTTAGTTAAAAACACCTTTTTCTGTACTTCATTATCAACTCCTGTGATGAAGGGTTTCAGTAAAATTAAGGTCTGCTTCTCTGCTGGAGGAAGTTGCTTTTGTTGCTTATTTCTTTTTTGTTTTTTGTATCAGGGTTACAATATCACGCCCAATAACTTTCGAACTTTTAAAACAAGTATATGGTAACAAGTTAGAATTTTGGTGGATTTTCTCTAATTTACATATGGTTAAAAATTATACATCCAGTACAGGACACTGCCCTTGAGGATAGTTAATATATTTCGTGTAGTTGAGGTCAGATTTTTTTAGAAGCTCAAGCTGCTTTATTTAAATACATATAGTAATAACAAAACAACAAATAATTAAATAATTTGCCAAAACCGCATAATACCTACACAAATTACAAAGTACCACAAATTTTGTACTGGAATGGGATGTTGCATTTTCTAGAAACTTTATACATGTCTCTTACTGAATCTAAATTATTTTATTTTTTGAGATGAATGTGGTTAAAAGGGAGGCATTCAATGCTCTTTGTATTTTTATCATCAGTATATTTTATTGTTTTTAACTTAACTTTGGTATCAAACACATCAGGTTTATTATTTCCCAGTTTTCAGCAGGTCCCATAAAAAACAATACTGTCAGTTATTGGATGGAAAAGGCACTGGATTGCTTGATTTTCTTCTGAATGGTCCAGTTATGTCCACAGTTTTATTAGTCCACTTTCCTGCCACCAATAATGTGAAAGAGTGACTAAATTATTCCTTTAGAGAGCAAATAGAATGATGATTGCATATTGATTAGTTTCTATTGAACCAATCAGCGGAGGAGCCTGCGTCTGCAATGTCTCTGGTGATAATGCTGGCTATTTTCTGCTTCTCTGAGTGAACTTTAAAAATGTTGGGCTCTAAAGCCTTAGATAAAAATTAAATGGTGCCATGCATAAAGGCTGTTTAAACTGAAGAGAATGGTGCGACATCAATATACAAAAGCAGTACTGGTCAGGTAAAGTGATCATTCACAACAAATAGCCATACATCCAAGGCTCAAACAAAGAAAGACTTGATTAATGCTTCTGTTTTTTGTCTCCGAGAATTTCAAGCCCTGTTTAATGCAATTAAATAGGAGTCTTTGGCATATTGTGAGCTGCTATTGAAGGTCAGTGGGACAAAAAAGGCTTTTACTGAAAAGTAGGAAAATAAACTAATGAATGCCCTTAGGCCTTTTAATTTTCATGCAAAACAGGATACTTTTTTCTGCTTAATTTCAGGTTCAAGACATAAAAAATTTCTTTTTTGGGAGTCTGTCCTCGTACACTGTTGTTTCTCTCTTATATAAAAAAGTACTTTCATGTCATTGTGTTCTATTCAAAAAAGCCTCCACACCTAATCATATAGAAATATATTTTTCTCAAAGAAGCTGTAGAAATAAAGAAGTGTTCAAGACAGTAGTGCTTTTGGATTATTTGGACTTAAAACATGGATGTATTTTTTGTCTCGCTATTTGACATTAAAGGCAGCCAAAAGGAGACAAATTCATTCTAATTAACACTGAACATGAAGGAATTCTAATAACTAAATGCATTAGAAGTCTTACTTTCTGCACTGTTTACAACATCAAACTTTATTTATCATATTGTAAAGCCTTCAGATTGAATTAGTGTTTTAATTTGGTGAGTACCGTGCTTTGACCACTGTTTATGGGCCCATGTCAAGGAAAATGGCAGTGCTAATGGCAGGCCATGTTCTCAGAGGAAATATTCATCCATCTTGGACAGAAATGGCCATGTATTACTGTCAATTAGTACAACTACCAAATGAGCTGTTAAAAACATGTCCTTCTGCTTTTAAAGGTAAGAAAAATATAGGATATCGCCCTACATTATGTGGAGCATTTAACCTTTGAGTTTCTACAAGTACAAGTTCAAAGGGTTGTTTTTTTATGGGCTTCTCTGAGTTTTTTGTAATCAGCATCTTACCTGCAGTAGGTAATTTTTGGAATGATCTTGTTTAGAGAAACAGAACTTTAGATCTGATGAGAGAGTCAAACTAAAGCCCAAATGTTCCCAGTTCCAAAAGCTTGAAATTATTCCAATCCCCAAGACTTCCTTCATAAGAAATCGTGCTCCTTCATTCTTTCTTATTTATTTTTTTCCAAAGCGAAATTAGAGCTAGCCCAGTCATAATTATGCTCAAAACCTATTCAAATCATGTAACCTAATGGTTCATTCACACCGCACATTTGGTCTGCGTCAGGCAACGCATTCAACGGATGAAGTTTGACGTATGAACTTTTTGGCTTCCATAGTCTGTTTCTGAGGAAAAAACAACGCATGGCTTCCTCTGTTGCCGTATGTTCTGAACTATGCTGGATCGTAACGAGAGAGTGACTTAGCTTTATTAGCAAGATAAAGCTAGACAAAGTTGACATCGGGTGCATTAGCACCCATTATTCAGATGCGTTCTGAGTTTGGGGAGTTTAACCATTTGCTCCAGGAGCTGCTTATGGATGAGGTTCGCTTTCTGTGCTACTTCCGTCTGTCCCGCGCCTAATTTTACGACCTCCTCGGCCGCATCGGAGCTTAAATCTCCTACCAGGACACCAAGTACAGGTTCCCTGTTCCTCTTTAGGAGCACCTGTCTATCTAACCTCGGTGTTATTTCTGATTTTTTAAATTTGCGTTTCTTGAAAATTTTTTCACTGGACCCATGCTTCATTCAAGATACATGTATAGTGACATAACTACAGTGAGACGCTCTGATTGGTTGCCGCACTGCGTTAACTGCGTTGGGTCCGTCAAAAGCTCCGCTTGCTGAACTTCTGTGACGCATGCTTTGTACGTTGACGTATGAAACGCAAGCGTTGTTGACGGAGCCAACGTACTCAACGCAGAGCCCTTGACAGACCTCTGACATACTCTACCATAGACTTTAGATGTAATCTTGCCGCAACTGTTGCTGACGCATGGGCTTGGTCTGAATGCAGCATAAGGCACTTTAAGCTCGAAAATTGAAAAAAAAGAATTTCATCAGAATTCATCAGAATTTTACATAGATCACTCACGGATAATGTTCTGCAACAGGGGTCATTTTAACCAAACACTATCTGCCTTTGAAAAAAAAATTTTTCAACGGTGACAAAAAAATCTTAATGCTTCATTTTGACAGATTGCAATTCACACCCCTAAATACTTGGTGTTGATGCTGTTATAGAAATATTTCAATCTCTCACGGTTATGTAAATTTATGAAGTAATTGTTAGCAAAGGCATCTAGGGAATATGATGTCATATTAGAATCAGTGAAGAGGCCTTCAACTTACTCTGATCTGAGTATTTTTGATGGGTGTTTTGGTTAACTTTAAAACTTTGAGACAGAAGTCAGAAGCATGACGGAGAACGGGCAAACATGATCTGAGGCGTGGGAGAATTTGAGTTTTGCCCAGAGGGGCTCATGTACAGGGCTGGTCATAATAAAATACATAAAACGCCGATCCAGACTGGAGCCTCATTCTTAGAAGGAAGACCTCGTTTTCCACAATAATGCGTAATTTCAACTTTACAAAGTATAGGTAACTGAATCGATCAAAAAGGATTTTAAGGAGAGCATATAAGTATCATCTCAGACCGTGACCTGTACTAAACACATATTGCGGACAGGGAGCCGTTCGTCTAGTGCACGTACTACAATAAAATTTTTGGAATTTAAAAATGTAACATTTTGATGGATTTAAAAAAAAATAATTTAAGTGATTTGCCAAAAAGAAAAATGAAAAAAAAAATGTAAATAAAAAACACTGCAACTTTTGTTGCAACTTTTCACAAAAAGCTGACATAACATTAGACTTTTTAGCTTAAAGGAATCACAAAAAAGTGCCTCAAAATCCTGGGGGTAATGCATAACAACCAGGTAGATCTCACAGGAAGTAAAATCATGTATCATCTAGTCTAGTGTGACTTTTTGACGTCACTCCAGAATAAATCTGGAGGGGAAAGAGTGCACATTGAATAAATTAGTGTCGGAAGAAAAAACTGTCTTGAAGAGTGGATAAGAGTTTTACCCTCTGCAATATAATTTTACCCTTTCCCCAACCTGTTTTTAAGCTTGTTTTGTTATCATTTGCACCCTCATATTAAAGAGAACAATCTGATACCTTAAAGACAGACTTTGCAGATATTTGCCCTCTGTCACTATCTCAAGGTTTGCGGCGTAACCTCACTGTCGCAAAACCAAATCTCTATGGAGCGTGTATGATCAACTGTACTGACGGTTTTACAAGCTCACCAACCAAAGCAACAAAACATCAAACTAACACCATGTCAGTTGGGGAATCACATCATCATTCCCAAACAACCCTGGAACAAGCGTTTAATACTTACCAATCCAGTAGCATCATGGCTAGTTCAGCATCCATATATCCTGTTGTATCTTTAATCTCTCTCACACAGCGGCTGACCAAACAAAATGGAAAAGTTGTAACACTGAGTTTTAGAAGTTAATCCTACTTTGATCTAAGATGAGTAACTGTTTGACAGAAAAAAATCTTTCACAGCAGTGAAGGAAGTTTTCTCTCATCTGTGTCTTCTCCAAGCCTTCTGCTCTATGAGCGAGCAGGCAACGGGAACAGCGTAACATGTGCTGTTATCGAGGAGACCAGCCTGGTCATTGGGCTTCAGTGTACAGCTCCACGGCTCAGCATGATGCAACATTCCTTACCCCCGATTCACAATGGTCGTGCCCCGGTATTAATCATCACAACGAGACTTCTGCAGCTGTGAAGCTCTGGCAGCTTTCAACTCTTGTAGCTCAGTTCCTTTTCCTCAGTTTTTCTGATAACGTCTTCTTTGGTTAATCTGCCATGGCTTACAGTGTGTCCACACCAAACGCGATAGGAGCGACTAGAGCTTCAGGTTTACATGTAAAATCAATGGAGTAGCGCGATGAAGCGCGACTTGTGTCCCGCGACACTTCAGAAGCAGATTTGCGTCGCGAAAAAGCTTTTCTGCCTGATTTGCGTGAACAATTCGCGCTACAGATGCGATGGAAAATTCGGGCTGCATTTTATGTGGTGCATTTTGTGCATTCGCGCTCATGGCGTCTATCGCTCGAGTTGGAAAAATCTGAACTCCAGTGTCAAATCGCGCCGCGACAACCAATCAGGGGACAGAGTTTCAGTAATTCTGTGACTGTCATGGGGTCTCAGCAGGACATAATGATAAACATCGTGGCTAATCAACCCGAGCTACATGACACAAGCAGTTTGCTTTACAGAGACAGAAATAAAAAAATAAACTATTTAGACAGGAATGCTCTTAAGAGGTTTGTGGGTGGCTCTTAAAAGAGCCATTGTTGCTGTAAAAGCACCTCTCGGCCAAGAAGTGAGCCTTGAAACGGCCTCCTCACCTGGTTTCCTGGTAGCAGCTCCCGCACCACGTCCCACGCTGCTCAAATATGATAAACTTCTATGAACCGCAGACAGATGGACAGCTGCTCAGAAATGTAGTTGGTGTTGCAGTAGGCGAAGCTTGGACCTTCACGGCACAAACTGGGCGAGCAGGTCACGTTCTCCAGGCGGCGAGGAGCCGGTGTTTATGAGAGGCTCGCTGCTGTTTATGGATCCCTCCATAGCTAGATTGTATCTGTAGCTCACCAAACCCCCAGTGCAGCAGTCCCAGCTCTACCGGAGGCCAGGCCGAACACATAATCCACTCTGTCCTCCGTCAGCTTGTTCCATTATCCACCGCCAGCTGCACTGTAGCCCCAGCTCCGCTGAAGACCGGGCCGAACATGCAATCCTCCGTCAGCTTGGTCCATAATCCACCGCCAGCTGCACTCTAGCCCCAGCTCCGGTGAAGCCCGGGCCGAACACGCACATCAGCTCGGTCCATAATCCACAATAGATGCACTCTGGCCCCAGCTCCGCTGAAGGCCAGTTTGCGCGTGAAAATACCATATTTTAAGCGCAACCAGTTCGCGTTGTACATGCTTCAAGGTGCAAATGTGCATGCGAAGCTAGGCGTGTATCGCGCTTTATAGTCGCACCTATCGCGTTCAGTGTGGACACAGCGTTAAGTCTCAAAACTGTGGGTTTGTTTATATCATTAGGTAGCACGTAGCATACTGCCGTAAAGTGAAACAAAATCAGTATATCTGGGGAAGCGGTCCTTGGGTGATTCATTCAAATCTATGCTCCCCATCCAGCAGGGCATTTTAGCTGAGCAGGATACCAGACCAGTTGGAGCTTCTATGTAGAGAAAACACAGAGAAAAGAAGGTTAACATTGGCAATAACAGCAGAAAAAACTACATCTGGAGAGTAGTAGACGAGGAAAGTAGAAGAGTGAAGAACAGTGGTGAGTCTGTCCTCTAACATTCTAAGCCTATAGCAGCATAACTACAGGGATAACTCAGGAAAACCTAAGCCACTCCAATTATAAGCTTCATCAAAAATGAAGCTTTAAGCCAGGTCTTAAAAACAGATGGTGTGGTATACAGCACGAGGACCCTCCTATGTACTAACAGCTCTGAAAACGAACGTCAAAAATGTGTCACGTAAATGTCACAAAAACACTTGTTTTGATGGTGGAAAAGTTAGGGAGTGGGTCTTTAAGTTAACCGTTGCTTTATAATAAGAACATGAAGGCCAGCCTAAGGTTTGCCCCAGAGAAAGCGGAACATGACCATAATATCTGTATTGGTTTTGGACAGATAAATCTAAAATGTAATTTTTGTACACCAGAACAGCGGGCTAAACCAAACAACACTTATTGTAAAGACAATGGGCCTCATTTATCAAACTTGCATAAGACCAAATCAGGGTGTAAATGTTGCGTACACAAAAAATGTACACTTTTCTGCATTTACCAATCTGGACGTGAGTGTACAATGCGCAAAAAATATACACCAAGTCAGGAGTTGGTGTAAATTTTACACCCATTTCAACCTTCATCGCAACACGCAAAAAACATGCATAAATTCAAGATTTAGACAATTTTAAACATTCCCGTGCTGGAAAAATGATGTCTACACCTCTTACATTACAAATATGTAATTTCATGAAGTTATGTTTGGGTTATGGCATGATCGTCTTTCATATTAAATAAACAAGGGTTTTCTATGATAGTCTGTCATTAAATAATGTGCAAAATGTCAAACTCTAAAGTCTCCCACAAATTGTCGATTTCTCAATAGCATCAGCATACAGAAAAATCGAAGAATAAAAAACATTTCTCTCTCCCGTAATGTGGCTTAGATAAAAATAAAAACCTAAATAGACCTAAAGTGGCAGTGAAGCAATTACTATGTAAACAATCTGTAAAAGATATGAATATAAATTAATAAAAAGTAACTAGAAATGTTCTATGTACAACATGATATGCAATGTATGGTTACAGATTAGATGTTTTTATAAGATTTGGGTTGTGCGCAAAATGCGCAGAACCGCGGCATCGTGACATTCCGGTCCCACTACAAGTGCTATCCATACTGGGTGTTCTGGCCACCAGCTGTGTAATATAACAATGAATAACTGCATGGAACCCTCCACACAAGACGCACACAAGACGCACCATGGAGCTGGGTCTGCCTGTGACCTATTTCCTGCTAGTGAAGTTTCTCTTTTTAACAATCTTGGTGGTCTGCTGGTCAGCCATGTCGCTAAAACAAGGCGTGGAAGAGGCGGTTGGTGAATATTTATAGGTGTGACTGTCATAAATACGCTTGTTTCATCCGTGACATTTATCAACAAGCGCAGGTATTCACGGACACATCTAAGCGGATCCGACACGTTCATAAATCCCACGTTGGGTCTTGCATATTTGGAATATACACCCAAAATATACACAGTTTTCTGCGCAAGTTTGATAAATGAGGCCCAATCTTACCAACTGGAAGGGATAGTGTTCTAAGTGTCTTAGTTTGGAACTGCTTTTCTACAGTAACACTTGGCCAGCTAACCGTCTTAAAAATTCCTCATAAACTATACTGTGTCTTCAACAGTTCTTAAAGGTCCCATATTATGCAAAATGCACTTTTTCATGTTTTTCACACATAATTATAAGTTACCGGTGTCTGTGGAGACCCCCTGAAGTGTGTGCAAGTCTGTGCTCTCAGTATCTCTCAGTATCTCTCCTTCCCTGCATTTCTGTGAAAGAGCCTCCCACAAGCTGTTTCTATTTGGGTCCTCTACATACGTATGTAGAGGACCATGTTTAATCAATGTGAGTGATGTGTTGGCAATATAGACCGAGCGTTAGCTGTGTAGCTGTTAGCTGTGTAGCTGTAGCTCTTAGCTGTGTAAGGTTAGTTGTGTAGCTGTAGCGATTAGCTGTGTAATGTCAGCTGTAGCTGTTAGCCGTGCAACGTTAGCTGTAGCTTTTAGTTGTGTAAGGTTAGTTGTGTAGCTGTAGCGATTAGCTGTGTAATGTCAGCTGTAGCTGTTAGCCGTGCAACGTTAGCTGTAGCTTTTAGTTGTGTAAGGTTAGCTGTGTAGCTGTAGCGATTAGCTGTGTAACGTCAGCTGTAGCTGTTAGCTATGTAGCTGTGTGTGAAACGAAACTTTCTGTCTCATTATACCACTGACGCGTAGTATAGAACGGTCACAGTCAAATATATCAGTTTGGAATATCGCGCTCCTGCTAGCGGCCATCATTACAAACTCTGACTGCGTTGTCATGGTTGCGGGTTGGTGGGGGCACGGCCTTCGGGAGGGAGGGGGCGTTGAAAGCAGCAGCGCATTGCATTAAAGCCACAGTGCAACCAAAACAGCTTGTCCAGAATCAGGAGGTTTCAGATGCATGCTGTATGCCTAATCTGAGAGGAATATTCCTGCACACACGGCAAATATATACTCTGGGGGCCTCATTGAAATATTATTTTTTTTCTAAATGTAGCATAATATGGGACCTTTAAGTAAAATGTGAGATAATCTGTAGAGAACATAAATAAAAAAAACTGTAGACCCAAAACATACCAATTGATCCACCAAGGACTGGCAGAAAAAAAGAAATCGATAGACATCGGGTGAATCAATGTGTGTGGAAAAAGGTTGGCTTTTTCCATAAAATTTAAAGCGAAAAAAAATATGATTTAATTGTAACTTTTTTTTGTGCCTGTATGATAAATTCCCTGAGCGCCTACTGCAAAAGTGAAAGCACTGTAAAACTTTTAAAGAAAAAAAAAATCTTATAGTCCTTTCCCATCACTGAATTTTTTTTCCAAATTTATCTCCTGCATGTTTGAGGTTTAGGGTCAACAAAAACTGCCTAAAAAGCCACTTCATTTAGATTTAAACCATTACTTTAATACAATTAAAGGAATGTGAAACATTTTTTTATATATCCAAGGCTGAATCGAATTAAATTTTGCTCAGATTCCAGCAACAATTATATTAACTTAGATATTAACTCCACAAGTAGGGGGTGTTTGCATTAAAAAGTGAATGTTTAACATATTATTGTCTAATATTCTCCAGGAAACAAGTTTCTTAATGATGTGTAAAATGAATTTATCTTTGCTTACAGACATCAATAAATTGTGAGATACACCCATTAGAAGGTAATTAATAAAGCAGCCAAATACAAAATTACAATCTCTTAATGATTTCCATGAGCAATTAAAACACTGTTTTAATCTTCTAGTATTATGACAAGTTTCATGAACATATCATACCCTTTATACCCATTATACCCTGCTGACCAACTTGTTCTGGTTGACTGGAAGTTGTTGAAGCTTGTAGGATAAGTCTTGTAAAGGATTTTAAAACAAAAAGCACCCAAAATAGGGGATTAAAAGCAGAAGTCAGAAATGTTTTGATAAAAAATGAAAATAGCTTTTTTTATAAACCGCATACAATATATATAAATAAAAATGTGGAACAACATTTTACTGTTCATTTACTATAGGCTAGAGATACTTTCACATTCAGGTCTCATGTAGTGAAAATTATATTAATTCAAATTATTTCTTTAGTCACTGGAATGCACTGAGAACCTCAAGGTTTAACTGAAATTACATATTTAAAGTAAAAAAATGAAGAGAATACACAGAAACTTGTTCAGATTGATAAACCTGTATGTTATTCTGGTATGTTGACTAGGCGTAATTGGAAATGAAAGGTAAAAACAATTTTCAGATCCTAGGCAACCAGGCTAGATTGCAAATCAGCTGTCCATTTGTACAAATTCCCACATTCACAATGTTTGTTTATAACAGGACATGTTAAGAGGGTGAAAACTGATCTCAGTGTAATGCTGCATCCCTCAGCTCTAAAAATGGGATTACAGGGAAATTGAGTTGTACCTTTTCATGCGGTATTTGAGAACAAGTGATTTCAGTGATTCACCTCACCGCATGAGAGAAACATCGATAAAAGGTGGATAAACTGGCTGGAGGATGTCTGCAGGTGCTGCTTTGGTCTCTTAATAACCAGCACCTGAAAACTGACTGAAGAGAGCTTTGCTATGTTTCACAGGGGGGCGTGAAATTATATATGCAGTTCAAGTTAAGTGTTTAAATATATATTCAAAACTACTATATATAAAAAAGGCAGTATTTACTCTCAATGTCTAATGCTGATATGAAATCTGACTGAATGTCTCATGTTAGACTTCAGTAAGGATTACCAAAATCATTTGCTAAAAGGCAAGACAGAAATTTTCTTACATACATTTCCCTTAAAAGATGGCATTAACTTTTGAATAAGGACGTAAGAAAATATAGATATGCCGATATATCACAATATTTTATGTTGCAATATTGTATCTATATTCAAAAGCAAAGTATCGATTTTTATTTTTTAAGAATTTGTGTTAAACCATTAATAATTACAGTAATCTTTGTCATAAAATTAAAACTATGGTGGCTTTTTCACCTTTGTTCCAGTGGATCAACTAGATCCAGAAATACAACTATAGTGTTGTATGTTGTGACAGATTTTCTATAGTTCAATTTAGTTTTAAAAATTACAATGTATAGTCTTACTTATAATATTGTGATATATTGCAATATATCCCGATACTATGCATATGTATCCCTTGTATCGTGATACATATTGTATTGCCAGATTCTTGCCAGTACACATCCCTACTTTTGAACTTTATCAGTTGAGTCATATTTTCTTGGTCTCCTTTCACAAGTTTCTCACAAAAGTTTGCTGGAATTTTGGCTCATTCCTTTTGATAGAATCTAGGGTGACAGAATCAGGTTTGTAGGGCATCTTACTCGTATGCAATGTTTGTATCCTTTTTACTTAGGGTTGCAAGCTTCCTTTTTTAACTCCAAATATAACGATAGAACAAGACGTTTTTGAAACCTCAGTTTTGTTTTTATTAGACCAGCTACTTATCATATATTTATATATATTATATATATATATATATATATATATATATATATATATATATATAGTCCAGGTTGTTGCTGAATTGACTATATCTGAGAAAGCATCAATGACTTGAATACTTCTGCAAGGCAAATTTATTTTGTTGCTATGATACAAATATCCTTCTGAAGAATCAGTAAATAACCAAAAAATGTTTAAAAAAAAAGGCGTGCACTTACTTCAACCATTAAAACAGGTCTGTGGCACCAAGTATTTTTGTCTATCAAACAGTAAGGGTTTGGGTGACAAGGGATTTCTGAAAGGTCTGACCTTCGATTTATTCTTCATCCAAAATGCTCCCTGTTCAAAGTCTTATTGACATAAAAAAAACTTAATTGATTTGCTGAAGTTATTTCCTCTAACATGACACACTCTACCAGCAGGACGTTGACTGGAAACTAGAAGTTTTATTAGACTGCATAAGCTGACTAAAAGTGTCTATGTTACAAGTAGGGAGACTGATTCTGATGAAAAGCTTAAAAATGAAATGCAACACAAATACACAGGAATTTCAGATATTAAGACATTGGTCTTGCATGAAAGAGTTTTACAAATGAGAAGATTTCTTTTTTTACTTTGTTCCCTTTCCTCTCTTGCATCTTCAACTCACCCTCTCCCTCTTAGCTTTTTTCTTCCTTACCTCTCGTCATTGTCTCTCTTTTCCCCTTTTTATTTTCTGTCTCCATGTCCATATAATAACAAAAAAAGACCCACAGCAATTTCTAATACAGATTTATTACACATATATATATATCAAGTGGAGTTCTATAGCTATAGGCGTAACGCCGTAGTAAATCTGTTGGGCTTCTAATTGGATATCAGTCATGGATTCTGGCAAACAAAACATGGATAAAAAACTAATAAAAAAACAAATGAGGGGCTAAATATTAGGATTCCATCAAAGTGGGGATGTGGCAATAAGTTATCCAAAGATATGACTTTTCTCCTTTCTCACAAATCCTGATATTTTTTAACACACTTTGTTTTTTTTACACTTTTTCTTAACATTCAAATAGCACTTTCATTCAACAAGAACCACTCAGGTTACAAAGTGGAGATTCTGATAAATGATGACATGGTGGCTGGATTTTTAGATGCCTGCTGATGCTTTCAATGTAGCCATCATTCTTGTCTTTGTTACACATAAAACACATTATTTATATATAGAGTAAGAAATCTGTACAAAATTCCAGACTTAATCATTACCAGTCACTGATTTGTGGATTTGGAGAAATCCTAATAAAGGTGTAATTTACCTCCTTTTGTTCTATTGATACAATTTTGTTCTATTGATACATTAATCCAAGCTACCCATGTAGGATTTTCCAGTCTTTGAACTCTTCCAGTCTCTGGTGGAAAGGTTTTAAGTTTGTTTAAGTTATTTTCAGTGCTGAAGATGCCACAGCGAAAATAATTAATTATATTAAGCTAAAACTGCAGCGGTGGTAAGAGATAGGCATTTTATTGAATGTTTTTAAAAGCTTGTTTAGCATAGCTGGTCAAATCTCTATATCCCTGATCAGCCTCATGTCAGAAGACTTTCATTGCAGTCATTCAATTCAGTTTATTTATATAGCGCCGTTTCACAACAGATGTCATCTCAAGGCACTTTACAAGAAGAGTTATTACAATACAATGTTTAATGTAGAAATTAGAGAACCACAGAAGATTGCGTTGTGTAATTCTCAGCAATCCCTCACACTGAGCAAGCATGAAGTGACAGTGGAAAGGAAAAACTCCCTTTTAACAGGAAGAAACCTCCGGCAGAACCAGGCTCAGCACAAGCGGTCATCTGCCAAGACCGTCTGTGGTTTGGAGAATACAGAACAGAGATACAGAACAGAGACACAGAAAGAACAACAGAACTGTTTCAGAAGTTTGTTGCAGGACGTGGAGAACTTTCCGTCACTGCAATGCCATCTTAGTCAGGGTCGTCAAGCAGGACGGTCAGGAGCACCTACTATAAGAAGAGACTAAGAGAAAGCAGGTTAGCGCTTGAACTGACAGCACATCATGCAGTTGGGGAGAAGTAGGAGAGAAAGTAGGAACAGACCCTAATAATGTCCTCCAACAGCCTCCAACAATTTTATTGCAGTCATAAATCCATAATTTCTGACAAGAATATTGAAAACTGCTTTAAATCATCAGCTTTCAAAGTGGATAACAGGCATCCATAAGGAAACTGGAGGGCAAATCATTCCTAAATATACTAGGAAAATAACATATGAAACAATTAAAACTGCAAAAGTATAACAAAGTGAAGGAGCAAACTGTTCAGTACCCACTAACATCATAACATTTTTATTACAACATGTTAAAGTTCAAAAAAGAAAGCACAAGCATGACAAGCTGTTAATGTGAAACTGGATGCTTATAAGCTGGAGCAAAAAGAGTTACAAAAGTAGCTCATGACAAGAAAGAAAGAAGTGTTGGTTAATAAATGATAATGCAAACTTCCCCCAAGTCCTTTGTGATTTAAACATACATATAAAAATAAAAGCACTGATTCCCTTATATTGAATATGTCACCCTGTATTGTCTGTAGCATTAAGTAATGTCAAACCCATTTCGCCTTTGGGGATTTTCTGAAGCATCTGTAACTCAATGGCTTTTTGGGGTCACAGTGTCCATAGGAAGAATTCTATAACAAGGTTATCACACTTTATCCGTGCCTTACAATGTTTAGTGGTTTTGGGACTAAAGTAAACATAGAATAATTGTTTTATATGTTTTTAATGCATGCACACTCTAATTTAAAAGTAATTAATAGTTGGGTGACTCATGTCTTAAAAAGTAATTAAAATAGCAATCAAGTGTTGCATCGACAAACAACAGCACTGCCAGCTAAACTGGAATCCATAAATGTGTCTTGCTTGTGCATCTAAGTGATGAAAGAAACATAAGTGCAATGTTAAGACCAGAGAATTAACAGGCTGAAAAGACAAGAAGTAAAATTATAGGAGAAACACAATGGCGACCAGTTTGGCGAAACACTGTCATCACTAGCTGGCAGCAATACAATATTTCACCAAGGGAGAAGAACGTTACATGAAATGTCAGGGCAAACATTGACCGTGACAGGCTGACCATTGAGGGAATCCATTACTGGGCTCGGATAATGGTGCCATGCATGGTGTCCTCAGAATCTGTCTGATGCTCTTGTGACAGCCTCAGGGGGCAAATTTGAGGATGGTGGGATCACTTTGAATGATGTAAGCGATGAGTGTGAAGATGTATAAGTGTTCATGCAGCCAAGCCTGAGCCACTAAGAGCATGCTAAGACTTGATACGCTGTATGTCCTCTGTGTCAGTCACTTAAGAATGTCATGATGCTATTTGGTTGTCATTCGCATACACATTTTTGTAAAGAGAGTTCGTTTTTGTACTTTTATTCAAAACATAGATGCATTTTTTTCATTCTGACTCATGCACTAAAGATATAAAATCAGGAAAAAATAAGTAGATAAGAGGGCTGAACGATGATTTGATAAAAATTACAATGGACGCATAGTGCGATAGGAACAAAAAATGATATAGATACAACATTTTGATTTAAAAAAAAAAGGTTTCCCATTACTTTCTATTACAGCCTATCAGGTAGCTTAATACAACAGTCATTACTTACTCCGAACCAATCATAAATGCAGACTCAGGCAGCACCATGACAGAGTCCTCTCTCCTTTCAAACCGCATAATGGAGCAAATGACTTGAGCTGTAACAGGTGTCACAGCAAGGAGCGGTGGAGGAAATTGTCCCATAAAAAAGGGTTTCAGTAGTTCAGGTAAATGTTGCTTCCCGTTTTGAACTGATCCTCATCACACAAAACCACTAAACTGAACAAATACAGGGAACACTATGCTCAGTTGTCTTAAGCAGGACTAGGAACCCTCCCCCTGCAGATCGCTGGACATGGAACCTCACCATGGTTGCACTGCTAAAAACACCTGCTGCTTTTAAAATGTCCACCCCAGTTCTTCACTACATATGCAGAAGCAAAAACGCTTTAAAAATACAACTGGGGGTGGATAGCTATCAGTGATTGTGCTCCGATGGGTAGGTCTTCGTCAACTCTCAGCCACCTGTGAGTACCTTTAGCAGATGAACCACGCTTTTTTGGTTCCCAAGATGATCCTCACACATAGGCACTGTTCAGACGAAGTCAAGCAGAGACTATGCTTTCTCCAACAGCTCAAATAACATTACCTTCCACAGGAGCTGCTGATCATCTTCTACCTAGCCATTATTGTGTCTGTACTATGTGGTTTGACTCATCAACAAAACAGGGCAGATCCAAAATAAAATGGACAATTAGGTCTGCAAAGAGGATCATCTGGGCTGACCTTCCCTCCACAGAGGACTTGTATAGGTCAATGGTCAGGAAAAGGCAGGTAAAATCTCTAAACACCCCACACATGGACAAAGACTGTTTATAGTTTAGTCATCAGGCTTTTCTTCATATCATGTGCAACAGATTAAACATATATTAGATATTTAATGTTTAAACTCTGTGACAAAAGTATGAAGGTAGATATATTTCAAAACGTCTGCGGTTGTAATTTGGATCCACACGACTGTAAATCGATCTGCACGCCTGTAAATAGAATAGAATGTACTTAAGTCTGTAACCTCACGTTACTCTGTAACAGAGATTTACCGGATCAAGTGTGCCTAAGCGTTGCTATGGTAATGTTTCCCTTGCCTCTCGTTGCTTAGCTTTAATTCAGGCAAAGTTATCAAGCTCAAAACGGATACTACAGCGGAGAAAAGTCGGTTATACTTTCTGGACATGCTTATATATTTTTTTTTTTGAGTAAAGGATTAACTACATTTCAGGTGGCTTGAGTAGCCTACAGCACGTCCTAGCTGAATTTGCTGCCTTCGGAATTGATATGTTAGCAAGCCTAAAATAACTTTATTATAGTGTATTAGCACTTCCAAAATTATAGAACTAAATAGAAAATAAAACACGATTAACTTACCATCATTCCAGGGGTTGGGGCCGAAGGAGAAGCTCTCTGAAGAGCGAGGAGAGTGATTTCTCCTGCCGTGAGAGACACGGCTTGCGGCGGCCATGTTGCTTCAGTTGTGTCTGAGTCGCCCGGGGGCGTGGTTTGTAGGTATGGGCTTAATATAAGGCCATATATATTTCACAGATATATATGAATGTTTGCGGAAAAAAACAGCGTTTGCATTCATAAGTCAAATCTGTATGCAAAATAAAAGTTTGCAAATGTGTAAAAAGGATTTGCATGGTTGTAAAAAAAGTTTTGCATTTGTGGAAAAAATACACGTGCTTTTGCAAAACTTGCTGTTTACAGATGTGACACAAAAACCTGCATGTGACACTCTGAAGTTTCGGTTGTGAATTATGTCCCTTTCTTTAAACATCTACCTGATTGGATGGTGACAAATCAAAGTGTCCAATCAGAGAGCAGACGGTTTCCAGGCCTGTCTCACCGCTGCAAACTCTTAAGGTGGAGCAGAGTTCCGAGATGGAGGAAGGCGCGAGCTCGTCTGCTACTCAGGTACGTTATAATTTATGATATTGTCGAAATTAAAGTTCACATTTAACGTTAGCCTACATTTAAATTTAAATAGCACAAAATAATCTTGCTTAAGCAAATTGTTTATTTGATAGCAGACAACTGAACATAGCCTACTTATAAACTATTTGTTAATAAGCCTGTTTACGGAAGAGCGTTATAACGATGATTACGTTTACAATGTATTATAATTTTCAACAAAGTGTGTTTTATTATTATGTTGGTAGCTAAGAAATAGCTTTTCCTAGCTAGCCATGTTGTAACCCCAAGCTAGCATCTGCACCGGGGTTTCGTCCGACATTTTTGGGAACCCAGCTAATGTTAAGAGTATGTTGAAGTCATCAGTTGTTTTACTATCTCTCCGATGAAGTTGTCTTAGTATAACGGTCCTCGAGGGTCAGTTTCCTGCACGTTTTGTTTTAGCAAGTTTTTCTTGATGAAACAAACTTCCCTCAAATGAAAGGGTGTATTTAGGATTTGATGTCTGTTCCAGAAAGCTGGTAGCCTGACGTAGCCATACCATTTCTAATCAGAATGTGACTGATCTGCTCCATTGGGCTGTGATTATGGGGCGTGTTTTAAACGAAACATAAAAGAAAATGCACGTTATCTGATCCTCTTTTAAAATTCTTTTTTTTTATTAATGCGCTGCTGACACCACGTTGTCCGTGCGTCCTCTCCCTTGCATTTTTTTTCTGTTGACTTACAACATTAATAGCCTATAGTTAACTATATCTATATCTATCTGCCTATAGTTAACACCGCAGTAACTTTTTACAACGGTGTTACAGCGGAGGACAGGAGAGCGGCCCTCATCTGTTTTCTTCCGCTGGGCAAATTAGCACCCGGCGGAGCACCTGTCTAGGAGAAGCGTCTTATGTGCGGCTTTATTTCGCCCCATCAATCCGAATAGGTGTGTACATGGACGTCAATCGGGATGACGATCGGACAAAACCACAGTCCCTCTCAATCCGAATTGATCAATTGATCCAAATGAGTTTGATCGGGTCAGTGTAATCTGACTGGCATGTTTACACGAAGCATTTTTAGTCCGATCAGGCTTTTAATCTGATTACTTGTGTCCATGTCGGGACTAAGTTCGGCTGGCACCCAGGCTATAAAGCTGGAGTATGGTCGGGAAACAAACTTGTCCAATTCCAGCAAAACGAAGAATGCGTCACCCCAAGTCTGTTACCATGGTAACCGACTCCGTAAAGGGAATCTCCTCGCTCACCTATGCTTGCTGACAAGTTCCCTGATTTCATACCAGTCTCAACCTTGTGAAGCAGCTGTCAGACATCGCTTGTCACCACCACACGGTTCCAAAGCTGCAAAAGCTGAATTAATACAAGTATTACACTAATAATAATCAACAATAATGACTTAATACAATCATGATTTACGCAGGAAGAAGATTTAGCAGAACTCGAACAGACATGTTATTTCCTGATCAATATCTCGTCAAACAGTACCGTTTTACATTCTCGGATTCTCCGGCTGTAGATAACAGACCTGACACATCGGGTGTAAGCTGGACATTATACAGTCAATGGATGTAAAAGACAACGTCACAGTAATTTTTTCATCATATTTTGAAAATGGGAACTTTCTTTATAATGTTGAAAACAGAATATTTTAGAAAGACAATCAAGTAATGACATCATTTTTATTTTGTGTATCAATGACTGTGAAATAGACACAAGAGTGTCCAGTCATGGTCTAAAGTAATTGCACATAACTTTTCTAAAGGATGTCTTTATAGTTCATTTTTAAATTGCCTCTATGTGTATTATTAAGCAGTGGCATTTACGGTACTCTAAATTCAATTAAGATTCTATGCACCAATATTTTAACCCACGTAGTCCAGCTTTAATTAGGTTAAATATCCATTCAGAGGACCAGTGGATTCAAACTTCCACATTGACTAGGGCAGCAGCAGTAGTGTTTGTGTCTGTAATGGTAAAATTTGGTTTCCCACAGTTCTTCGGATAACAGATATTTGCTATGTTGATGATGTAATGTGACATATCCCATTTGGTTCTGTGAACTAATCTTGCTATTGTCCTCTGATTGCTCTGACTGTTCCTTCTCTCAGCAAATTGATATCTTCAACCTGTTTACGGTTACATAGAGAAGTGTAACTTTGGATTTGTCAGAGTACATATTTCAGGAGAGATGGGTACATGCTTACATATTTTGTTATTGTTTGTCATAATAGGGGGCTGTAAACTCAGAGGAAGCTGGTCTACTTCTCTCTAGCACGGGGGCCTACTCTGACTCCATGGTGAGTTGATTTCAGTTGTTTGCATATGTAACGAAAAAAATGGTCTAAGTTAATTTATTTTGTGTAAACAGTTGGGTGGCAAATGCATTACAATGAATGTACAAATATCTGTATAATATTCTTAATTGTTTCTGATGTGCATTGGCACATATCAAGCTGCTTGTGCAATATTTTCCATCAATAGTAGTATCAATAGTTTAATAATTCCATTTCCTACTTATCAGGTGGATTTAGGAAGACAAGTCCTACAACAGTTGCAAAACAGACTGGAACAGGCCTGCCTGCAGCAGCCATTGGACCTTGACCATGTGGAGTTCCTCACTACAAGCACAATGACTCTGATTCTCTCCTTTTCAGCTCATGTAAATTTTCCACTATCGGTGGGTTAATTGGAATTATTTCTGGTACAACTTGAAATTTTTAGGACATGTATTTCTTTACAAACATTTTCTACTTAAAAGTAATAAAAACCTCTGTATCAATACATCCGATATGTGATGTTGGTAAGGAGTTATTTCTTTTCTTTTCTAAAACATTTTTCTAGGTACTTGATGGTCTGGAACAGCTTATTGCCCTCATCCAATCTGAAATGGACAGGAGAAGGCCAGCCATTCTACTCGACAAGATAGCTAGTGAACGGGGGCGCCCCAGGTTGAGCATTTCTGAAGACCACCTTCAAGAACTAATTAAGATGGACCTTTCTGTGCCCTGTATCTCCAAGATTCTTGGTGTATCAGTAAAAACGATCCACCGTAGAAAGAGGGAATGGGGCCTTTCAATTAGAGATACCTACAGCTCACTGTCAGATGATGAACTTGATGGCTTGGTATCAACAATCAAGCAACAATCAAGAAATCTGGGTCAGTTTGACCTGTTGACTTTTCATGCCACAGCCTTTTCTGAGTTTTTGTAAATTCTTTTATTTTAAGGATTTTTTTTCAGTTCCCCTCCATGTTTCATACAGAGTAAGTTATAATCTGCATTTAGTTATCAGTGAATGAACATGGCAATGTAATATTATAATTTAATGACCTTGCAGATGGAAGTTGATCATTAGGATAAGTAAAAGCCAGATGCTTCTCAACAATTTAAAAGTAAAAGGACTCTGAGATTTGAACTTAAATTAATAAAATGGAATACCTCCAGTAGAGGAAGTTTGTTCCAATAATTGCTCACAATGTAAGGAGGATTAATGCTCTACTGTAACATGCTGAGGACTCAGTTAAATGAAATAAAGTTATCATTCATTAAATGTTAAGTTATTCTTGATACAATGAGAAAGCAAGGGTGAAAACTATTTAATAAGATGCATCGTAATAGTGTTTAATGTAATGGTTCTCCATGCAAGTGTGTCAGATTTTTGACTTAAAAACTGTACTATCAATTTACATAAATATCAGATATAATGTTTGGTCATTCTTTTTCAAATATGTCTTGTTGCAGGCCACAGAATGGTGAAGGGACATCTGAGGGCACTGGGCCACAGAGTGCAGTGGACCAGAGTATGGGATTCCATGCATCGTGTGGACAGTGCAGGAATACTTCAGAGGATGGCAAATCTTGGTTGTGTAGTCAGAAGGGCATACTGTGTTCCTGGTCCTCTGTTTCTTGTACATATTGACACCAACCACAAGTTAATCAGGTGAGTTTAATGTACAGTAAAAGTAAAAATAATTATCACACCCACAGACTTATGTAACTGTGGTATATACTTAATGGATTACAGTGTTAGCAGTCCTCTTTGTGTCTATTACTGTGCAGATATGGGATTGTGATGTTTGGTAGCATCGATGGCTTTTCAAGAAAGGTTTGTGTTCCCTATCATTTCTTTTGTTCCTCACCCTATGCTTTTTAAGTCACTGAAATTTAATAGAAGCAGGAATGGCAACAATTTTTACTTGTAACCAACCTATTTGACTGGCTGTCGGAGTAAATACAAAATGTGTTATCATAGATCCTGTACCTGAATGCAGCTAACAACAACAAGGCATCTACAGCTCTGGACTTCTTCCTTGAAGCTGTAGAGCGCCACGGCTGTCCATCTCGGTATGATGCAGATTCATATTTGAGTTAAAGAATAAATTATAGCTTAAAATGATTATTTAATTTTTTTGTATACAGTACATAATTATTTCATAAGTCATATTGCTTTTACCTTGCATGTGTTTCCCAGACACTTATGATGTCTTGCCCCTTTTAAAGGCAAAGCAAGTGTATTTGTATGGCACAATTCAACAACAGGATGCTTTTCAACATAATCTTCATACCACATAAAACAAGCAGCATGATTTAAAATTAATAAATGAAAAAAGAATTTACCAATTACTTAAAAATTCAACCCCCCCCCCCCCCCCACCTCCCCCCCCCCCCCCCCCCAAAAAAAAAACTTTAGAAATGTAGAATACAAATGATCAGATGTAGTTGAGAAAAGGTGGGTCTTTAACCTGGATCTAAATAAACTGAGTGTTTCAGTTGATCTTAGGCTTTCTGGGAGTTTGTTCCTGTCATGTTGAGCATAGAAGCTGAATGCAGCTTCTCCATGTATGGTTCTGACTCTGGGAACTGATAAAAGACCGGATCCAGATGACGTGAGGGGTCTGGTAGGTCCTAAACCAGTCAGGGCTTTATTGACCAGCAGCTGAACTTTGAAGCGCTAAAGCCGAGACTCATACTCTTGCAACCAATGGCCACTGTCCTGCAGATTTTTAGCGCTTTCCTTGAGGAAGAAAAATGATCTAAACGGAATTGATCAAGTTGCTTGTAAGGTTCTGCACACTCTATTAATCTAAGTCAGGTGTGTTGGAGCAGTGAAATATATAAACCCTGCAGAACAGTGTCCCTTGGCCAGACTTTGAGATTCCTGGGACAGAGAATATCAAACTTGATTGTAACATTATCTTGCCTGCTTTATCTAGATAGGCATGGACTTGAGCAGGTAAACAGTGGGTTCAATCTGCCACAGCCAGCACTCTCATTGGGATAACTGCAATTAATATTGGACCTACATGTTGGTGCTCTCAACAAACACCATCAAATCATGTCATGTTTCCTACCAATAACAGACATTTCACTCAGCTTGTTCTGATGTGGATTCTCAGGGTGTGCTAAGTTTTGTTATGAAGTGTATTTTTTTTATTTATTGTGCTTTTATGATTGTTACTAGTGTGAGAGGAGACCAAGGAGTGGAAAATGTTGACATTGCTCGATACATGTTTGATGTTCGAGGCTGTGAAAGGGGAAGCTTTATGTCCGGAAAAAGTGTCCACAACCAAAGGTAATTATGCAAAGTTGTAATTAGCTATTGCATCTGCTGCGTTAAGGTGTTTGCTTGTCACGTTGGAGAATCCACAAGCTTTGTTGTTAAAATTCCTAATTTGAATTAACAAATCACTTCATTCAGAACTGTTTAAAAGAAATGTTTTTCTGTTCCATGAAATTGAGAAATTCTATCTTAAAATGTATCATTAAATGATTGTTTTGAGATTCCTCCCCCTTTTTTTAGTGCTTCTGTGATGCCATTTCCCAATTTTTATTTTATTCTTTTTCAATATCTTTTATTTGTTCTACTTCCTTGTTCTTTAAAACAGTGTTTTTGCAATAAACATTGGTTTGTGCAAATAATTTAAAATGTCTGTTTTCAGGATAGAGCGGCTATGGCGGGATGTTTGGAATGTTGTGACAAACATCTACTATGATGTCCTTCATGGTCTTGAGGAGGATGGACAGCTGGATCCATCAAACAGCACAAACCTGATTTGTGCACAGTATGTGTTTCTACCCCGCATCCAAAGAGATTTGGATACATTCACTGTGGGTTGGAACAACCATTCGCTGCGGACTGAACAGAACTACACTCCAAACCAGCTGTGGGAAATTGGGAAGACTCAGAATCCAGTCAGCCCTCCTGAAAATCTTGATGTAAGACTGAACATTTTTATGTTTACTAAATTTCCATTTTGTTAAAAATACATGCTTGCCTTTTTTTATTTTTGTTGATCTCAAATGTATGCGAAATCCTACTGTTACTCACATAGTGCTTAATTTCAGGCCACCTTTCAAGAATTAGACATTACAAACATGGACCATGTAGGCATACAGATCCCAGAGCTGGTGTCTCCACTTCAACAGGAGGATTTGGAAACGCTGAGCCAGCTTTTCGATCCCATGGCTCCTTCTTCTTGTTTTGGGGCCGACATATACAGTTCGGTTGTCCAGTATGTAAAAAGTGTTGAACCACAACAGTGTTAATCATAATCATTAAACATCTTAAAACTTGAAAGTCTACTGAGTCACTAGCAACCCCCAAGTGCCATCACTTATGTTGTCAAAAATTTCCCATGAATATTTGTGTGCAACTGGGGGGTAAATTGCAATGCATAGCTTACATTTATATCCTGTTCAGGTTTGGCAAGTGGTTTTCTACTCTCGATTTTGCTACTTTAAATGATTAAATTGTGTAAATTATTGTATTGTAGGCTACCTGTGAACAAAGTTGTTAAGAACATAAATATGGATCAAATGAAAAGGTACTAAAATGGAAATTGTAATAAAAGCCAAGACAAACCAGATAATTCAAAACATTGCACTGTCTTTATTAAACCGATCAGTGTACATGTTGAACAGTAACCTTTTTCTTACTTTGGATTAAATACAAATGTATGGATATGCAAAACTTAAATCTTCAATTAAGAATTTATTAAATTAATATCCTTGAAAATTTTTCAACAAATTACCACACTGGGGTAAGCAATGAAATATCCCGGACTAAGAACAGCTTTTCGGGAAGGGGCAGGGAAAACGGTTGCAAGGACAAACAATCAACATGCATAAACCAGGACTAAATGAGGCCAAAACCAGTATCACAAGTTCTAATGCAGCTATCAATATGTTTGGCAAAGACAGTATACTCATTTAAGTGCCCAGGCACGCGCAACGTGGCAAAGCATGTTGAGGATTGGAGGTAGTCTCCCTTGACTACCTCGACTTTCATCTGCCCAGTGGGGATTTCCCATCCGACCCAAAACTTCACCAGGTGGCTGAGCTGCAGAGGAGTGGCTGCAATGATAATATATGAAGTAAAATTAAACTAAAATGTTGAATATGGAACATTTTCATTAAAAGCTATACTTTTAAAAAGGCAATACCTCCCTGGGGCGTTTTGAAAGGTGCAGAATGAAAGTTCAGCATTTCCTTAAAAAATATCTGAATAAAAATATACCTCAACAGGCACGACGATGCCCATGTGTTTACATCTACCAGCCAATAGCGGCCGCCATTTCGGGTTGTGGAATTTAATATCTACATTCCAACAATATGTTGGGCACAGCTCAGCTGGGACTGGGAAACATGCTGCAGTTGGCAAGTCCAGCAACTGCTTCGGTGCCCCGTAGATATCGTTATCAGTCTCAGGAGAGGAGTGACCGGAAAGAGCAGAAACTAGAGGAAATTCTGGAGAAGCTAATACCAGACATTTACTTTACTTTCTTTTTTTATGAGCTCTCCCTCTTTTGTTGCTGATGCAATATTATTCTGAACACCTGGAACTCCAGTCAAAACTTGAACTCTATTTTTTCCAATTCTGAGTTGAAGAACTCTTGATTTTTCGGTTTTAGAAAAGTAGTTTAACTATATTATTATCATTGTATTTTAATGGAATTTTACATTGTTACATTAAAAATTCAGTGAAACTCTTCCTTGAAATGTCTGGTGGTTGTGACCTGGGACAATATGCAACGTTTGCAAAAAATATTAAACGTAATAATGTACTCACCTGTCTCAATAAAAGTTCTCAAAAACCCTGCTATCTCATTCTGCACACACTGTGAGTAAGGAGCATCATCATCTTCATCACTGTCTTCCCCTGGCCAAACAATGTGGCTGAGAACTGCCTGAAAAGGAAGAAAATGCAAAAACAAAGATTTATTCAACCCACCAAATATTGAAGTTACATTTGTTTTATCAAATATGGTCTTGTGTATATCAACAACGATATAAGTAAAAGCTGGCCTGTACCTGGACAGTCAGAACACTTTCGGCATTACGGGGGAATATGATTGACGCAGTTTCGGGCCTCTCTTGTAGCAGATTCCAGAGACCGGTATCCTTGAGTCCCTTTCGGATTTGCTTTGTTTGCCTAATGGTTCGTCCAATCACCTCAAGAATTTGATAAGAGTTTAATAGAGATATTAGTTAGGGAATGTTGTCAGATATTTGATTTATCTGCTAACTAAACCCTTACCAAACAATTTATTCACCAATGTGTTTGGAACCTTGGACCTTTGGATGAGTCGAAATAAGAGTTTTTTTCCGGATTCAGACATTTTTGCAACAATTTATTAATCACTGAGACCATATTACTGCAGAAAAATATATGAAAGCAACCTTATTTGAAAAGTAATTTAATAATTTATTATGATGATCAAGATGATAATGCAGTATTTCGATTTCACTTGGAATAATACGAAACAAAACTTAGTGTAACTTTTGCTGGTTATGTGCTGGGGGCAGGCCAACTGATGACCACATCATATCATATTTCTTGACACAGGAGCCACTCGGGATGCAGTGATAAAGGCAGGTACTGCCATTTTTCAGTACATTTATCATGCACCAGGAACACTTTTGGTTAATATCTAATATAACATTTTCTCCCAGAAAGCAGCAGCAGGGCTTGTATAACCAGAAACTCTACTACCAACAGAAGGTGCTGCTACCAAACACTCAGTTCATGCCTACCTACAAACACGGAATTGGATGCTTCTGCAGACCATGTTCCTAAACCCAATGGTTATGGATGGACATTAGGTGCACATAGTTATAAGCCGGTCCCAACAATTGATCCCATGGGCCCTGAAGAGCCTCTAAAGTTCACCAGCTGAAACTGCCATGGAGATTGCAGCAACTAGCGGTGCAGCTGCAAGAAAAATTTAGTTAAGTGCATCTCAGCATGTTTGGGTTTAGAAAATTTCAAATCATGATGGAGATGACACAGACAGTGATGAATACTGAAGTGATGTACATGTATTATACCAATAAAACTATATTTTTAAATTAAATGACTGTGTGTTCGTTTTGCATCCAAGAGACGATTTTGGCGAAAGACAGATGGCTGCAATCGACCGTATAAGGCTATTATGCAATCAACCCTGAACCTGTATTGGGAGAGGTGAGTGGGAATGGGTGGCATAGTTGTTTTATACATTAATAAGGTCTCAGTGATTAATAAATGGTTGCAAAAATGTCTGAATCCTGATAAAAAAAACTCTTATTATGACTCATCACAAGCTATCCAAGGTCAATATGAACTTTTTGGAATTTTGAGAAAAATAAGTATTCTATACCTAAACTTTGAATGGTTACAGCGAAAAACAATACCCGGGTTTAAGTTCAACTTTTTAACACGTTACAACACACCTTTTCAAACACATTGGTGAATAAATTGTTTGGTAAGGATTTAGTTAGCAGATTTGAATAACTTTTCCTAACTACATGGGATTGTTTACTGCTGAGTTTCGCAAAAACACTATCTAAAATAACTAAGGTGTCATCTCACTGAATGATGTAGTAATTGTTGGAACAGCCATCTACGATTTTCAGTGTTCACAGGTGGCAAGTCCCAGGATATAGCTAGAGCAGAAACTTCATTCCTCTGCTCCTCGGACAGGGGTTTGTGGCCATCAAGCTTAATTTAAAATAAAACAAACAAATAAACAAAAAAATAGTTGCTAGTTTAAATGTTTACCCTAAATTTATATAATAACATTTTCATGTTTTAATTTTCAGAAAAAAAAAGCAGGACTAAATTAAGATTCATGACCAGTCATAAGTAGAGAAATTAACTGAGAAAGGCTTTTAACTTTTTATTATTTACCATTTGGATCGTTGTCCGGATATCAATATCTGGCACATCTTCCAGGTGTACTGTGACTGTGTCTTTGTCAGCATACAGAAGCATGTGAATGATTGCATCACTGATCCCATGAAGACGAGGTCCATCGTTCAGAATGGAATGTCCAATCATTCTTCCAGCCACCAGAAAGAGGTCACTGTCAGCTAAAATCCGAGAAGTGCAGGGGATGAGATGGTCTTCTTGTCCCTCAAAAAGAAGGGTCATTTTGGGATATTCCTCATGAAGAGCTTTGGTGATCTAGGTTTAGATAAAGGAACAGAAATAATTAAATGGAAAAAAAAGAAAACAAAGTGCCATTTCAAAGATCAGTCCACTACATTCCCAAGAACTACTAACTACAGTATTCCAGGAGAAGCAAGTGCCAATTTCTATCAATAGACTCCAATAATCTAAGGGAAAAATAATTACCTGTTCATGATCAGCATTATCAGCTATGTCAATTGTCCGCCTTCCCAGTCCAGCTTGAAGAAGCCTTATTTCATTCTTGGGAGTTTTTGTAGTAGAACCAGGCAGAAGACAGAAACTGAGCTCTATGTGGCGAGCCACTGGTATGACGACACTTGGTGCTGGAAAAGGCCGCTTTCCTCTATTCTGTCTTCTTTGAAACATTGCTGGAAACGACCTATAATTAATTTATTCATGAATAAATTAATCAAAATGGAAAAACAAAAACAGAGAAAAAACCTCAAATGAGGCATTACAATACTTAACAGAAAATAGAGCCAAATGTCGTGTAAAAAATTGCTAAATAAAACATTTTCAATTATACTAGTTAACAGATACCTTTGCATTTCACTTTGAGTGTTCTCTCTGGTGGTCTGCGGGCAGGCTGGTGGCTGACTATTCTGTATACGTGTTCTTCCAGTTACACCTTCCACTTGGGGCCGGGCATTTGATAGAACATTAACAAAGTTGCGTATAGCTCTCTCTATTGACGATTTCTGTTCCTGTGGAAGACATGCATACATTTTCATAAATACTAGCAACAAAACACTGTGACACTGAACTTTCAAGAAACTTATTATCCAAATATGATGGATAAGGTGGGTGAAATAAAATACAAAATCTTGTGTTTAGTAAGAAGAACCATCGACAGATATTTGTAGGCAAGTTATTTTATACAATACAGATAATGAGCAAACTAAATGTAATTTATAGAAAAAATA
This sequence comes from Apricaphanius iberus, assembly GCA_028564705.1. Classification (NCBI taxonomy): domain Eukaryota; kingdom Metazoa; phylum Chordata; class Actinopteri; order Cyprinodontiformes; family Aphaniidae; genus Apricaphanius; species Apricaphanius iberus. The sequence continues at coordinate 779,764 of JAPXFQ010002814.1, read as the reverse complement.
TAGAAATGTGCATATATGTCATCAATGCACAGAACAATGGGATTGATTTGTCATTTCAGGGGAACCAATCTTTTGTTTATAGCAGTTAAGTATTGGCCATTGTAAATTTCTCTCTCAGTCTTACTTAGAATTTCATTTATTTTATAATCTTTTCTACTTTCACTGATTTGTGTGCAGCAGCATGCACAAAAATCAAATGAAGCAGCAGATTTTAACCCTCCATTTACAACTTGGGGGAAGTGCAGTGATAAATATATCCCAGAGAACAGTTGACTTCTGCAGAAACTTCTCCAGGTGATGTGGTTTTGGCTGAGCATGGTTTAGATATAAAGGACAGTTTGGCCTTTTTGTGAGCTAAACTAAAGATTATGTCAACTAGATTAACAGGATGATGATGCGAGAATAATATAATAATAATAATATGCTTTATTTCGGTCAACAACAACAAAAAGATTATTTCACATGATAGTAATCATTTAGACAAAAACTGGAAAAAAGGAGTAGAATTAGGTGAGATGGTACACCTGAGTTGCATGGAGAAAAAGTTACTGGGTGCTAGGATTTTAAAGAATACAGTAATGATCTGGATGAAATATATGAGAACATCACTTTCCTCCTCCAGGATTTGATGTTTGTTGATCTCTGATTAACATGAATCCCAGTGTTGATCTGTTACACATTCAGGACTATTTACTGGTATCAGATTGTTACTGTCATCTGATCCAGTAAGGTTTTTGGTACATGTAATTGTTTTTGTAATACATTCCTCAGTCGGTTGCTAATCAACGGTTGTTAACTAACAGTTTTCACAAAACCTGCTTTCTGAAACGGGTTGTACGGACCTACGTTCTGGTTAATAATGTTTCTGTATTATAGTGACTCTTCTCAACTGATCATGGTCAGGACCTTACTCTCCAGTATGTTTTCAGACAGGTTTTTAAAGTGTGGTTCCCAAAAATGTCGGACGAAACCCCGGTGCAGATGCTAGCTTGGGGTTACAACATGGCTAGCTAGGAAAAGCTATTTCTTAGCTACCAACATAATAATAAAACACACTTTGTTGAAAATTATAATACATTGTAAACGTAATCATCGTTATAACGCTCTTCCGTAAACAGGCTTATTAACAAATAGTTTATAAGTAGGCTATGTTCAGTTGTCTGCTATCAAATAAACAATTTGCTTAAGCAAGATTATTTTGTGCTATTTAAATTTAAATGTAGGCTAACGTTAAATGTGAACTTTAATTTCGACAATATCATAAATTATAACGTACCTGAGTAGCAGACGAGCTCGCGCCTTCCTCCATCTCGGAACTCTGCTCCACCTTAAGAGTTTGCAGCGGTGAGACAGGCCTGGAAACCGTCTGCTCTCTGATTGGACACTTTGATTTGTCACCATCCAATCAGGTAGATGTTTAAAGAAAGGGACATAATTCACAACCGAAACTTCAGAGTGTCACATGCAGGTTTTTGTGTCACATCTGTAAACAGCAAGTTTTGCAAAAGCACGTGTATTTTTTCCACAAATGCAAAACTTTTTTTACAACCATGCAAATCCTTTTTACACATTTGCAAACTTTTATTTTGCATACAGATTTGACTTATGAATGCAAACGCTGTTTTTTTCCGCAAACATTCATATATATCTGTGAAATATATATGGCCTTATATTAAGCCCATATGTAGGGGCTGCAGCTACACCTTACTTGACACAGGCAGGTTTTGAAAGAAACTGGTAAAAATTTTTTATCAAAACTCGAAGTCGTAGCAAGAGAGTTGTGTGTGCGCACAGTCGAGAAGTTCTGTTCACTGACTTGTAGTTGTAGTGGGAAAATTGACTTGTGGAAATAGAGTTTTAGGCATTTTATACTTTCTTTTCTACAACTTAAAATGCAAAGCGAATTTGTGAGAACATTTTTCACAGGTGAAAATTTGACACACACTCAAATTTATTTCGCATGTTTTTGATTAATTTGGTACAAGTGAAAATTCAGCTGTACAAGTTTGGATTTCATGTGCAACTTCTCACATCGCAATACACAGATTTACGCATCCAAAATACAAGCTCATATTTAAAATACAAGTGTGCGGATTCTATTTACAGAGGTGCAGATCGATTTACAGACGTGTGGATCCAAATTACAACCGCAGATGTTTTGAAACATATCTACCTTCATACAAAAGCTATTTTAATTACAGCACTGGTATTATTAAGTTAAAGTGAACGCGATAACACAAAGAGAACACCATGAAGTTGTGGAGAAAGGACAGCAAAAATAGAAATAGAGAGAACATCTTTGGATGTGTCTTGGGTAAAAGAAGAAATTGAGTGTGAAAGAGCTGTGAAAGCATTTAAAAATGTTGGGCTGAGCTGCCACAGAAATTCATTTGACTCCTAAAGCAAAACAGCCATTTTAGAATAGAATACTTTCCATTCTTGCACATTTTCCTGTCATGGACAGTTGGAGAGACCAGCAACCAATACATTGTAAAGTGCCACAGGAAGCTCGGATGAGGAGGGTTAATGAACCCACCTTTTCCATCATCCCAGTGGGCGTTTTTTTATGGAAGGAAAAATTAATTACTTGTGACAAATACACCAGTGCTTGGATGAGCTGCCATTTCTGCTAGGCAGCCTGTGAAGAAAAACATTTTTCTAACGCGGTTATATTGAACTTGTCTAATCAGCACTGCATGCAGAAACTTGTGTCAACACACACAAAAGACATTACCAGAGCTACATCAATAGGCTCACTTGACAAAACATGACAGCACACAAAAAAGGAAAAGTTCACAAGCTCTGACAATGATGGCACACTGTTTCCACACTAAAATGTTGTACACACCCTGCCATTATGGCTCCACTCTCAGGGGGAGAACCCATGTGAAATGACAGACTTTCTCCTTTTTGAGCTTAGCACTTAACATCTTCTACGCCTAAAGCAGGCAGTGCTCGAGCATTTTCTTTTTGCAATACAGAAAGATGCTTTAAAATGGTAATGAAATAATTTGCTTCAGAACAAGCACTGTTATGATTAAGATGACATGTTTCAGCATATCCACATCAGCGGCATATTGACCCCATTAATCACAGCGCTAAACGCAGTTTCCTGTTCCACATTGGCCAGTTTCATGAACTGTTTATTGGCTTCCTGCGTTGCTGCTGCGTGAAGGTCTAAACCAGAACTATTAGGCTTATAAAGAATGCAGACTTTTAATAATTAAGATCACGCTGGCTGGTGATTGCATTCGCGGTTTGCAGCACATGCCTTGGAGACATGATGCCGCATATAAACGAGTTATTAGTTGTTTTGAGATCAGTAGACATATCAGAGCAGTGGTTAAGGACTACAAAAACAGACCAAAAAATCCGTTACAAACTAAGAAGAGCTTGGCAAAAGTAATCATGCCCCTTGAACCCTCTCCTTTTTTGTCAAGTTAGAGCCACAAACGTAAATATGTTTTATTAGATGTAATGACCAACTTAAAGTATGGCATACTTTTTTATGTGGAAGGATAGACTGTGTAGTTTCCAAAACGTTTCCAAATATTACATTTTGCAAAGTTGAAAAAAAAAAAACCTGCTCCCGGGATCTGCAAAGCTGGTAGTGACATAATGTGAACAATGTAATTGCAAATGTTGGTTCTACAAAGTATGTCTACAGAGTGACTGCATATAATTGCATGGCACTCTTTTCTGATATTTATCACACATTTAAAAACAATTTATCATTTTACTTCAAAACTGAAATGCTGTGGTACATGGTTTCGGTCTTTTACATGAAAAGCATTGAAGTTTGTGGTTGCAAAATGGCAAAAACATTAAAGATTTCAAAGAGTAGGAATAATTTTCCAAGGCACTGTATGACAAGACAATATAATTCCAATAAAAGAAGAAATAAGCATTACGAAGCACATTTGACTCACCTAACCTTTGGACTTCTGGCACCACACTAGAAGGCTGTATGTTTTAGCAGCTATAAACTCCATCCTGAGATTTTTCTTATATTAAATATTTGCTCCTTAAAGTTTTGTGTATTTTTGTTATCATTATTGTGGACTGCTGTTCTTACAATGGAGTCAACCATTCTGTGGTCAATCATGTTCTTTACCTTTTTATGGTATTTTAGAATCTGATCTGCCATCATTTACACGAGGGGTCAGCTACTAGCTCTCAGTAGCTCTGTTGTAATGACTTCCACTGACTGAGCAAATATCCCCTATGATCTGAGAAGGACAAGACATGGCAATTGCACTGGGATTAGGCGTCAAAGCAGGGGAAGGAGGTACAGGCATGTAATCAAGTCCATCATCCTGGGAAATGTAAGATCTCTCCCAAACAAAGTGAATGAGTTGGTGACTGTAACCTGCCATTGAAGTAGCTACAGGGAGAGCAGCCTGATCTGCTTGACCGAGACATGGCTAACTGCACTAACACCAGACTCAAACATAAACATGGAGGGTTTTCATCTGCTCCATGCCAACAGAACCAAGGAGAGTGGTAAGACAAGAGTAGGGGGACTTGCTGTGTGTGAACAATAGATAGTGTACTTTGTGCATTTACCTGTCATAGAGATGTTGAACTGTTGGCATAAGGCCGTGCTATATATCCTGGGAGTTTACACAGTTTATCTTGATATATGCCCCCCCTCTGCTAATGCTGCACTGGCCTGTGTTGTCCTCCACAATGTGACCAGACTCCAAACACAGCACCCCAGACCCTTTTTCTGATCTCTGCAGATTTAACCACATCTCCCTGTCCTCTACTCTCCCCACCTTCACCCAGGTTTGATCAGTCAGCCACCCATCCCCCAGCAATGTCTCCCCTGCAGCAACCACCCTCATCTTTGAGGGGTTGTTTACATAATGAAGCCGTTTTTGTTTGAATGTTGAAGAGTTATATTTTTTATTCTGTCTTACAAAAGAGGTTATTGTGTTTGTGCCAGTTACGTGCGGTGAGGTTCATGGCTAGTGAGGCACCACCGTCATCACAGTCAGTGTAGAATGTATTATAATGTAGATGCTGGCGTACACATACTGGGCTTAGTTCTCGGTTAAAGAAACCGCAGCCACTCCAGAGAAATTTCATATCAGGCTTATATGTAAGAATGCTGACATTATAAGCATTCTTTACATATACAAACTTGCACAGAGAAAAAATAACTTACAAAAATCTTATTAACGTCACGACATACCTTTACTTATAAATGAAGTCCATGCGCCGCTCCTTCTTAGGAAAATAATCAATAACTTGTTTGTAGAATTATTCCTGATCTGTCCTCAGTTTTAAAAGTCTCTCTTTTTCAATGGAGATCACTGCCAAAAGCCTTGATCAGTCCTGTTTTGACTGTATGTTTTCCTTAGTCTTTTCAGGGCAGAGAAGGACCGCTCCACCGATGCTGTGGTAGCGGGAATAGTGAGCACGAGCTGGAGCAACTTTGTCGCCTCTGGAACAGTTTCAATGAGATCCTTCTGGGCCAAAAAGCTGAGAAGCTGTCCAGGAGATTTACATTCTTCCCTCACCGTTTGGGAGCTATACAGTCCAACTAGATCTGCCTTTAGTTTGACAAAGTCAAAGAATCTTCCATATTTTGACAGGCTCTGCAGTTTCGCGTCATCAAAATGTTGTGACATTACACCGAATTTTGTACAGTGAACCAAACCAAGGAAAGCCAGCTCAGCAAAATGATAAAACCTGGCCTTCATTTGACTGCTAACGTTTTCCAGAATGTTACAGAACACTCGTTTTAGGTTACATCTAATCGACTGTTGCTATCAACAGTGTGTCATTATACCAGATGTCGGGATTTTCCATAATGACATGAAATATCGTGTGCCGATCATTTTGGTGCATGCTTATTGTCTGCAGCAACCTAGAGTTAGAGCTCCATCCTGTAGGTGCTGCTCTGGATAAACGGCGCTTGACAACCTCATCTAGCAAGTGAGTGCGTTTGGTGGACTTGCTGAAGAATGACGCTAGTCCCTCAGCTGTTTTAAAAAAACGTGTGACATTCCGGCATTCACTTTGCTGAATGCAAGAGCACCAAGTTCAGCTTGTGTGTGTAACAATGCGTGAATATGGCTTCGGGCACTTTTTCTTTCATTTTAGCTTGCACACCATTGAACTCTGAAGCCATTACAGCGGCCCAATCATAGGTGTGAGGTACAAGCTTGTCAACACAGTCGTACTTTTCCAACACTCTCAGGATGTAATCGGCAATGGCAGGACTGTCCTCACTCACATCATCGAAGCCCAAAAAGGCTTCTTTCACCTCACAGCCTGCTTCAGATATAGCCACATATCTTAATATGACTGAAATCTGAGCTTGGTTTGTAACATCTGTGGTCTCATCTACTTCCACAGCAACGAATGGGGCTGCACTGATCTCCCTTTTAATGTCATTTCTAATGACACCACCGACTGCTTCGATTAAATCGTACCCTATTCTATTTGACAGGCCAGAAAATACAGTTGATGTCTCTAAATGTTTCGTTAACCTGTCATCTTTCTCAGCAAAAGCATGTAACATTTCAACATAGTTGGCACGATTAGCAGAGTCTGTACTTTCATCATTTCCATGAAATGCCAGCTGTTGTTTGCCGAGGAAGCAGGTGGCATTGATGACATCTTTTAAAATCTCCCGGTCGTACTTTACCTTGGCATTGTGGATGCTGATGTTCAGTCTTTGCTGTTCGTCCAAAGCCAAGTCTATCCTGGACATACCAAACGTTTTTACTGCAAGTTCACTTTGAATGTGTGCAGTCGACCGTTCATGTTTGATGAGGCTTCTCTGTAAATTCTTCCGGTTGCAATATCCCATCTGAGTCAAGACATTGTCACAAGTTGAGAAAAGAAGGCCGGAAAAGCAGAAAAGGCGGTTTCTTGCTGGACATCCACACAGCCAGCCTTTTCGTGTGTACCACACTGCTTGAAAAGAGCAGGTCTTCTCTACCGTAGTCTGAAGCAAACCTTTTAGCTCCGGTGTTGGTCTTCTTTTCATTATCATCTCCTGCTTCGATTGAAAATCCAGTTTAGACAATTCTTTCAGTTTAGATATGTAATCTTCCCTTTTTAAAATAAGGCAATGCAATAGGAAAAACATCACTGAATGACTGCACTTCACTTGGTAACTGTAGGCCTGGGAGTCGTAAGAAGAATCCCTGGGATCACCAGCGACCCCTGCCATGAGGCAGAAGAACTGCGTGCCTCACCTAGTGCCTCTTAGCAGCAGTTTTAGGATTGCTTAGCACAAGAATACACACACAAATACAGGAGTTGTTGATAGCAAAGAAAACACTGTGCGTTATATACACCAGCTAAAATATAGAAATTTTGTTCATATAGTAAAAGTGTTCGAACATTTTAATAGTGACATGCAGAGGAACAGCAACAGGTCTCACTGCTAGCATGCCAGCACTGTTAGCATAGTCATTGCGCAATCCATGGTGAGGCTCATCGGGGTGATGCCTCAACGCTCGTCTCTTCTTAGTATTTAAATGGTAAATGTGAAATTTAGCGATTTTGAAAAAAAATATCTAAAAATGGGGAAGTTAAATGGAAAAGAACTTTAAAATACAAATCATTGAATAAATATAACAATTTGATTTATTTTTCAATTTTATATTTCTATGATGACAAGTGAGGCACGGCCTCACCTTCCTCCCCCTGACTGCAAGTCAATGGTTTTTGCTGTGTTTTTTATAACTGTCCTACTTAAATGTCTGAGCAGGATGGTGACATAAAAAGAATGTTGTTTATCCCTCTGGCCAAAGCTTTAGTGGTCAAAGTGGATACTCTCATGATGAGGTCTCATTGTTTATGTTGTTCATATTTTTTGTTTTATCCAAAATCAAGTTACATTTGAATTAAATTAAAAGCCCCATGTATTTTATTAAGGTTTATAGAGTTCAATTAGAGTTTAATTATTTTATTAAGGGATGGGACTTCTTTGTTGTAGTAGTGTGATTTTCCAGCAGCACGGTTTAAGAAATTCTTTTGGAACAATGATAAGAACTTTTAAAAGCAAAGAACTAGTTTGATAAAAGCCTGCAGTGATGTTGGAGTTTTTCCATTGGTTTGACAAGTAAAGTTATATGTTGGAGTTTTTCCACTACTCGGTAAACTTTCATGTTGAATATGCACATAAGGGAGATGGCCCATAATGCCATATTAACAAGGAGAAGAACTAATCATGTGCAAATGTAAAGCTATATAATGTGATGCTTTAAAGAAGGACTTCGTCAGACTGTGCGCTGACCCCTCTGAGCGACCTACTCAGACGCCCTGTAACATGAACATTTGATCTGCTTTAATAAACTTAAAAAACTGGATTCATCTCTTGGATCTCTGATAAAGTAAAATGCATGGAACTATAGAACTGGGTTTTAAGCAAGGTGGTTAGTTCCAACAATGTGTGGATGAAAATGACACTGCATTTACATGGCAGAGCGAGCTCATTGAAAATGATGTAGTACATATGCCAGGCCTATAGATTGATGTCTTACGGTTTCCTGCGGTTTCCTCCTCCTTAGCCGAAAAAACAATTTAGGAATGGCAACCCGCTTGCGCTTGTCTGAGGAGTAAAACCAGACAGCGCTGCTTTCCTCTCCCGTGGGTCCCTCTTTATTTGTGAGGGGAATCAGAAACATTGCGCAAACTGTCTGCAAGCTGAAATATCCCTCTGCTGTCACACAGACGACACATCCCAAGCTGTCTGAGAAAGAGAGAGGGAAAGAGACAGAGTTGCGGCTGCAGTTGGGTATTATTGGAGGTGTGGGGTAGGGGAACAATGAAAAGTTGGTGAAGTGTGTATGTCTAATATGTTCTGAGCAGCTGGCAGTTATGTCATAGTTTTCCAAAGTCCCCGGGTTTGTGTTTACATGAGAACAAATCATGCAGCATTTTCAGAATTCTCCACTCTGGAACCTGTTTAAGAAAAGTTGCATTTCTGCCCCCCAAAATCCCCATCGTCGTGTAAATGGCAGGCCAAAACGCGGCGAAAAACCTCAGTTTTTCTGAAATACATTATCGTGTAAACAGCCCCAGATGACTGCATGCTTTTCTTCCCATAACTTCAAACCGCACATTCAGATCTTGTGTCACTTTATTTTTTTTATTGCAGAGTGCTTTTGTTTTGTCATTTTTTTCCTTAATGTACATATTAGTCTGAATTCTGTTTTTATACTGTTTTTATGTGAATATTGATACTCTCCGTCACTGACTTTACCTGTTTTAGAACAATAATTGATTTTTCTATTCTATTCTATTCTAATGCCAGTTAAACATTTCAAAAGGAAGAAATTCCTTCGGGATAAGACTTTGTCCCCCCCTGTAAAAAATACTTTAAGGAGAAATGGAAGGTGTCAATAGGTGAGAAGCTTAATGTGAACCTCATATCAAAATAAAGCAGAGAAAGTAATTGAACACGGCATTAGACACTACCATCAATAAAAACTGCTGACGTGTAACAGCAGACAGACAATTAAAAAGTCATCCATTTGCTCTAATGGTTGCATTTGGTAGAGGAATGATGAATTAGAATTCAATGAAGTTGTACTTATCATAGCTGGATGCCTGCCTTGTAACTCCTTGGTGCTGAGCGACCCTGAACTGAGAAACAAATTACTTAGAGTACTATAGGAATGAATCATTCATGAATTACTAGATAATAGACACCTCGAACAGAAAATTTAACAGAAACAAAATAAAATAAGACTCTAAACAACTTGCTAAGGGTCTCAGTTACCTCCGCCCTGGTTAATTATAATAAATAGTCATACTCTGATTAGTGTACAAAAGATTTATCTGTTATTTAGCCTGATGTGAGGGAACTTTTAGGCTTGATATACATATGATTTTGGTTCAAGCCAGGAGTAAAACTGTGTCTCTCTTTCAGGAAACCATTTTTCTTTAAGAAAAGAGGACTGACTACATCACCTCCAATATGGTATACATAAAAACTTAAAGTGTGGTATAAAGGTAGACATTATCTAATAACTCAATAAGAACACACTCATTTTCTGTGCTTGCCTGATTCATTTCAGGACCATGGGGGACTGGTGCCTATAGAGACAATCCATCTTACATATGTTACAGAATCACTTGATTTATGTTTACCTGCATATACACAGAAAATACATTTTTAAGCTGAAGCTTGCAAAGCTCATATGTGGTCCTTTCTCTTCTAGGCAGCATCGATATTGTGCAACGTCACTACAGTGAGATGCTCTGATTGGTTGCTGTTCTGCGTCAAGAGCGTTAAGACTGTCAAAAGTTCAACTAGATGAACTTCTGTGTTGCTAGCGTTATGCGCTTTGACGAGTGAAATGCAGGAAAAGCTTGAAAAGTTGACGGAGCCAACGCTCACAAAGCGCCGCAGAGACTGCAACGCTCCTCCAACGGCCTCAACCGTAGACATAACATGTAATCTTGTCGCTGCTGACACTGCCATTTGGGGCGGTGTTAACAAACTATCAGGGACGTTGTAGTGGGGAGAAAAGTAAACCTGACAACCCAGAGCCCGAAAAGGGAGAGGGGCCCCTGATTTTTTCCCCCCCTAATGTTTTTATCTCGAAATTATTGGCCCCCAGTGGTGTCAATTGTTAACAACTAAAAACGGGAGAATTAGACCAAAGTTTATGTCAATGTCAATTAGGAGTCCCGCCTCTAGCAGGCGTAAAATGGTATATTTATTGAAGCTGACCAATCAGGCTTTAGGTCAGTATTAGAAACACTCGCCTTATTAGAATACACTCCTGTAATTCTGTAAATAAATGTGATCTAGAAATGTGTAAATAATTGTGATCTAGAAATGGGTAAATAAATAAATAAATAAATATGGAAACAAATGCATGAATAAATGTGGAAATAAATAAATAAATGGGGGGATAAATAAATATGTAAATATGAAAATACCATGATTTAAATACCATGGTCTTGTTTTATGTCTAAGAGTTTTCTTCTGAAGACTCTCAATAATGTATATATACTGATTATTTAAATAAAAAGGTTATACTTCATATTAAATGCTATGAATACATTTCCCAGAATTATGACTAGATTTTCATAAAATGAAAATACCTAGAAGGACTACATAAAGAAGTATAATTTTCAGAATCAGAATCGGTTTTATTGCCATTGTTTGAGAACAAGTTCACAAACTAGGAATTTTTTCCGGTACAGTTGTGCACATAAAACATTTAACATAAGTAAAAATAAAATAAAATAAAAAGAATGAGCCATAAGGCTAAAGTCTTTATAAATATTATAATCTGTATGTAATATAAAAGAACTATGAAGAGATAAACATCCTTTTAACATAAGAACAGCAGCAGGGTTCCATTCACAGATGTGCAGGTGAATGACAGCAGCAGATCTAAGTGTGATCAGACCACACAGTGCAGTAAAATAAAGTTACGTAGTGCAGATGGTTCTATCCTACATGGGTCTTTAACTGAACTATCGGGTCTTGTTATTGTTCATGAGTCTGATGGCGGAGGGGAAGAAACTGTTCAGGTGGCGGGAGGTGTGGGTCTGGATGGACCGTAGCCTCCTGCCTGAGGGGAGGAGGGAGAATAGTCGGTGTCCAGGGTGAGAAGGGTCAGCTGTGATCCGACCCACACGCCTCCGGGTCCTGGAAGCCAATCACCTTCTCAGCAGCACGCACGATGCGCTGCAGTCGGTGTCTGTCCCGGTCTGCGGCGCCGGGGAACCACACGGTGATGGAGGAGGTGAGGATGGACTCGATGATGGCCGTGTAGAACTGCACCAGCATCTCGGTCGGCACCTTGAGTTTCCTCAGCTGCCGCAGGAAGTACATCCTCTGCTGGGCCTTCTTGATGAGGGAGCTGATGGTTGGCTCCCACTTGAGGTCCTGGGTGATGGTGGTGCCCAGGAAACGGAAGGAGTCCACGATGGAGATGGGGGTGGGAGAGTCCATCAGGGTGAGGGGATACGGTGGGGCTGTGACTTTCCTGAAGTCCATGATCATCTCCACTGTCTTCTGGGCGTTCAGCTCCAGGTTGTTATGACTGCACCAGGAAGCCAGCCGGTCCACCTCTCAAGCGATAGGTTATTTTTTCTCTTATATTAACGACACATACCCACTTTGTTGGCTTGGGGAGAAAGAACATTTCAAAACTATCCATAGAAAGATATAAGAGTTAGGCTCTGAGCTTAGATAAGTCTTACTAAGCTTTGGGGTCATTACCTTCAGTTAGATGGATGAAAAAAAGCCTGAAACTCATGTAAGGGTAAAAATCTAAGGTCACAGTAGTCGAACAAATGCTGCAGAAAGATAGGAAGAGCCACATATTAACGGCTCAAGAAGGAACTGTACAAGCTGTGTGATGTGTTAGAAGTATTCAGAATATAGCCTGTGCATCTTTGATGGTCTTAACTTGTCATTTAGTGTTTTATGTCATCTGTATGTGTGTATGTGGTCTAACTCATAAGAGTTGCAACCTAACAGTCTTTTCATGTATCTTGTTTAATTCAATTAAATATAAGAAGTCTGGTACTTAAAATTGATCTACTTCGTGCATGGGTTCATTTGCGCAAACCGAATATTATTACACTTTCGGAAACATTTCTTAATAAAGATATTTCAGATAATTAAATTAGTATTATGGAATATGTCCTATATAGAGCTGATAGAACAACTAGGCATGGATGTGTGGCTATTTATGTCTCTGCAGACCTTGCATCCAAAATTATTACTTCTACTACTGGTTCACAGGGTTTTGAATCAGTATTTGTAAAAATTGTACTACACACGAATAAGTGTTTACACATAGGTAGTATATACAGGCCACGCTCCTCCCCACATGACTCATTTAACAACTTGGTTTCAACAATCTTCTCTATATCTACCATTTAATTCTACTGGGTGACTTCAATAAGAACTGGCTAGATAAAACATCTAATACAATTAAAATAAAATTCACTGGTATAAATCTCACCCAGTTTATAGATGAACCAACAGGAGTCACAAGAAAACAAGCACTTTGCTGGATTGGATACTGGTCTGACATCCTGATAGGGTTATTAAATCTGGTGTTATGTCTGATTGCTTTAGCGATCACTCTATTTTTTACTGTGTATGGAAAATTAAACTCCCCAAATCACCTCCAAAATTGATAAAAATCCGGCAACATAAGAAAATGAATACACATTTATTTTGTATGGACTTGGTTAATATAAACCTGGACCGTTTTCAATTAATACCTAATGTACAAGATGCATGGGATTATTTCTTATACTGAATATAACAAAGTGCTGGACAGACATGCTCTGTGGAGAATGGTGAACGTAAAGGGTGAACATCTTCCCTGGATCACTAATAAAATACCATACATATGGAAATTGGCACGGATTACGCCAATCTATAAAGCAAATTATGTTCTTGACTGTAACAATTATAGACCTATATCTGTTATTTGTTCAATTTAAAAAATCCTGGAAAAACTGGTCTACTCCCAACTGTCAGAATATCTCAAGACTAATAATCTTCTATCTCCCTTTTAATCTGAAAGATCTATTTCTGATGCAGTCTGTAAAATATCTTGTAAAGATGGTACTACTCTGCAGATAGTTGATCAAATTAAATTTCTTGGTGTCTGGTTAGATTCTACTCTGTCATTTAAAACCCACATCGATTATACAGTGAGAAAAGTGAATTGGCGTCTTAATATGTTGCTTTACATATAATGTGAGAAAGAAACTTGCTATGCAATTTATTTTCCCAATTTTGGGCTACTGTGATGTAGTGTACATATCTGCCTCCAAATCTATGTTAGCTACCTTGACCAAAGTGTATAATAGGATCTATAGATTTATATTTGATTGTCTGCATTGTGTAACAATCTCTTCAGCTTCTCTCTCAACATGCACGACCACAGTTTCACTGGTTTCAATTTATTTTTAAATGTACTCACTTTAACTACCCATTATATCTCAAACAATATTTTACGCAATATTGTTCTAAATATCGAACCAGACACTCCATCTATTCCTTTTTCTCTGTTCCATATGTCATGAAAACAACTGCCAGAAAAGCTTTTATGTTGGAAGAACCAAATGGCTAGAATCCCCTAGCCCTTGGTATCAGATCTTCAACATCATTTAATTTCTTTAATCATGCCTTGTTTTCATATCTTTCTAAAAACTGTTCATGCTTGCATTGAATCTTGCATTCTGTTCTCAATTACTGTTCAAACCTGGTTGCAAAATGATTTATTGACCGCTGTCCTGTTCTTTTGTGTGCGTGTATATGTATTTTACTGTACTGTGTAGTGTCCTTAATTGTATCGTGATAACTTGTATTGAATGTGAGGCATGCAGGACCCCCTTGAAAACAAGTTGTGACAACTCAATGGGTTTATCCTTCCGACAATAAACAACTTTATCATCAAGCAATATGTAGTTAGCATGAATTAATTTATGCTTTAGTCCCATCTCAGCTTAGAAAATTTTATTTTTTCTAAATATGCTAGGAAAACCTCTCACTTTGACATTTGCAAAAGTACACCCCTTAGAGTAACACTCAGCCACATTACGTTACTTTTTCACTGTCAATCTCTGGTTCAAATTTCTGTGTTAAGGTTTACTATGGAGTTTCCTGAGTCCTGTCTGTGGTGCGTCTACGATTAATGTCTTACATGATCATCTCAACATGCAATAGAAAAAGCCACAGAGCAGATTTTTATTTCAAATGTTTTACCATTGTGCCACAGCATCCCCAGGACAGACAGAAGCTCATTTGCAGAGGTCACTTTTATCTGCATCCTCGTAATAGAGCTGCTGGGTTTTTTATACTAGTTTGGACATTTGTATCTTACAGCTTACAAATTAACATGGTTAGCATCCAAAAATGTAAAGCAGAAATATACAAAAGCACAACAAAAGCAACCATTTAAAATACAAGACCAAAATTATAACCATTTATGAAAAAAAAAGAACACATAAAAAAAGCTCAAAGCAAAATGTAATATATTGTTTTATTTTGCATCTAAAGCTGTGTTTCCACTATCAAAAGATCAAGTTACTTTAAACTGATCTTTTTCTGACGGGGTAATATCTTGGCCTGCTCCTCTCTTGTTACACGGAGGTTAAAAGCTCCAAAAAGTTGATTTTTGCATAAAATCAGACAAAGACAAAAAAGGACAGTCACAAATTATGTTTTTATTTATTAATAGGAGAAAGGTATTCACGCTAACCTGGCCCAATGTGATTGCTCCATAAACCTAATAACTACACAGTTCTTCCACCCATGGCCACCACAACATGCAAGCATCTATGATAACTAGCGATGATTCGATAGTTGTGATTATTTTATTTTGGGTTTGGGAAGGGTGGGGTTTGTGGGGTGCTTTTACTCTGTAAAGCACTTTGAGAAGCTATGTAGTTGGATAAGCCCTCTATAAATAAAGTTTGATTCATTGATTAATTGAATAAAGACCCTGGAAAAGCTATAGGCAGCAAGGAAAAACATGGTGTAGTACAAAGGAGTGTGAGAAGCCCTACAGGAGTTTGATGCTACAGACAGGACCCGGCGGCTTGTGTGGGTAAGCCAATGCAAATACTACCCCGGTTTGGTAGGCTATAAATACGCTCTAGGTATTTATTTATTCGCTAAAGCCCAGCATAAAAAACCTATGTTGACAAGTTGGCTTTAGTAATAAGTATTCTGTGTGTGCGTGTTTCAGATGACTACCCTGCAAAGTTGTCGCAGCCGACCGTCGGTTTGGTTGTTTAACTGGGCCTTTCAGCGATGGGGCGTTCTTCTGGGTTTCACCGAAGCTCAGTGGTTACACAACTTTAGGATATCAGAACAAACATTCATCTACATGTGCAGCAAACTACGTCCAGCGCTGGAGCGACACAGCTGATTGCCTCTGTGTGCCCTTACAGTAAGGAGTTTCCATTGTTCTGTGGAAGCTAGACATGACAGACACATGACTGTTTTTTCAAGTTGATATCTCATATTTCGATTGTATCAATTTGTATGCATAATGTAGCAAAACCTCAGACTGCTACAGTTTAAATTATGTGATTTAACTGTCCAAAATCTGTTTTGTGGTCTTGTTGCTGTTAAAGCTGTGGGACTATGCTACATATTATCCCATCCTAAAGGCTCTACATTTAATTCTGTTGATTTAAGATGTTTCACTTAACCATATATACAATAATCTTTACATGCTAAAAATTCTACGAATTACAAATCACAACTGTATCCGTTTTGGAATGAAGCTGTGTGCTTTGAAAATGTTTTCAGTTTTTTTCAATCACCACTACAATGTGTTTTACAGATATCCAATCTTTGAATAGGCTTAGGCTTTTCAGCAGCTTTTGAATTTATGCAATTTACTTATTTAGCAGACCTAGACTTTTTTACTTTTAACAGCCAGAGCAAATGTTGCTAACAGATTTTAAAAATGTTACCGAACCCTGATACAAGACATGATATTGTAAAATGATTTCACCAAACAACGTGTAATGCAACTGCAAATGAAAATACAGGCATATAACTTGGACATTTTTATTGGACAGGTATAGAAAAAGTTCGGAAACAAAGGTCCAGTTGCACATGTCTGTGGGTCATGGTGTACAATCTGCCCCAGCATCCCATGAAGGTTTGAATGAAGGCAGATTGAAGGCATTGTGTCATCTCCACCCTCCATAAGCCGGTTTCCTGCTCCTGATGATCCCGCTGCAACTGATTGCAGATATTTTTTTTTAAGTACTATGCTTACAGTGCATTCAAAAACATACAATAGGTATTCAAATTAAGGAATAGAAACAAATATGTCTTATTGTGCTGCAGAAAACTTAAGTAGGTCATTCATATTTACAAAAACAAAAAGTAGCATCAGAACTAATTTGGATAACCGGTAATAAAAAAAAAAAACTGTCATAGTGAATATAATATGGAGCTGAATAGGTTAATATTGTGAATAAAATATACAGGCGGCATGAAATTTGCTTCTCACCGAGAGTACAAGACAGCGAGTTCAGGACTTTGGCGTTCTCTGCTTCTCTGCTTCGGCCTGCTGGTGAGATAAATCGGCTCCGAACTTCGGTCAGCTCCGAGTACCCTCTCACAGCGAGCAGCTCCATACAGCCCACACTGAATCTTCTCTTCAGCCAACAAGCTCAGAAATGATGAAACTCTGTTTGGATCACAGCACTGGTTTTTAACGTCATCATTGTTCTTCAGCAAACACTAAAAACATCCACTCGCTGTAGCGAGGTTTCAAAATGGTGGTCAGTATGTTGTTAAAAGACGCTGTCAAGTTAATCTCCAGGAACTCCAGGGACCGACAACCGTCTGACGTCGCTTTTCAGTACCAGTTCAGCCCAGATGGAACCACAGCAGAGCTGGTACGAAAAATAGTAACGGCTTGGCGCGGCTCAGCCCAACTTCTGCCAATGGAGAGTAAAAGATGCTGAGGCTGAGTCGATTCGATCCGAGTCGAGTCGTACCGGGTGAGAGACGCCTTTTGAGTATCTGCCGATACCAGGTCCCGATCCGATACTTAGATACTTATGGGTAATACATAAAATAAGAGCAAAGAAGAGTGAAGAAACCTATCCAGAATTAACCTTTTTTATTCACCTTATTTTAACATTTAGCAATTCTGTTAACAGAGCACTTCTGCGAGGTACCTTGAAAAATCAAGTAATAAATAACATCAATTATTCACTTTTGGACTTTTGTGCAACAGAAGCCTAAACATAAAATTGTCATATAAAAATAGCAACTCAGCTTAAATGAACTTAATAACAAGAATATGTATATACATATCAGGGGTCACGTTACCTGAATATTTTCCAGATTCCTACCGGTGGCTTTTCTGCCACTGAAGTGTAGTTTATGGGTCGGGAAACTGTTAGTTCAGAGCCTTTTAGACTTCTGATCGGTTTAGTTCGAGAAATGTTTCTGCATATTAAAACTTTGGTTGAATCGACACGTAATTCCAGTCTCCAGTGTGGCAACGCGTACATACAGCATCCACAACATCTGAACCCCCATTAGTAGTCATATGAAGTCATTTGTCCAAGGCAAAAAATCCTGAACCTGATGACAACAACTTCTGCAGCAATCCCACTATTAGATCACACTTGAATGGGCATTACGGTTCCATGTGGAGCAGGAACCGTAGCAGGTGTATTCTAAGTGCGGTAGTTGAATTTCACCTAAATAAGTAGTTCCTGTTCAGCTTTTTGGATTGAGTATTATTTTAGGTGAATAAAAGATAAATAGTATGGACAAGGTATTAACTAGTTGAAGTAGAGATAGCCACCAGCCCCACCCACATAGAATTTAAAAATTGACCGGTACAGATCCATGTCCTGATCCAAAGGTAACGTCCGATTCCAA
The DNA here is from genome assembly GCA_028564705.1 of Apricaphanius iberus. Lineage (NCBI taxonomy): Eukaryota > Metazoa > Chordata > Actinopteri > Cyprinodontiformes > Aphaniidae > Apricaphanius > Apricaphanius iberus. The sequence continues at coordinate 761,382 of JAPXFQ010002814.1, read as the reverse complement.
TCGAGTCTGAAACTACGTGATCAGGGAAATCCTTACTTTCTACAGCAATTCTTCAGTGCTTCTGTCTTTGGTAACACACACATTGGCAGAAAGTTGAAGAGCAATAGCAACTCAAGCTCCACTGCCTCAGAGGGGGGCAAAGAGCCGGAAGCAAAGCCTGGATGTTTAGAAGTATTAACATGAAGAGGGAACTCCACTAACGTTTTTTGGTACAAAATTAATATTTTTAATAAAATGAACTAAAATACCCAAAATAATTACCAGACTTGTCGACAGCTCTATTAAACATTCATATAGTTTATCAGCAAAAAAAGTTGATATTGGGGTTAGTTGCACTTTAAGCCAATACACTGATTGTTGTCCTTTAGTGTTGTCTATTTGAGTGAACAATTACAGAAAGTGACCTATGTCCTAAAATAGCAAAGCTGCGCTAGACCATTACACGAACTCCACCACAGTTGACTGTGGGCCTGCTGTCCTTTTTCAAAAAAGCTGTGTGACCTTAAGTCTGGTATAAATCCCACAACTTTAAAGATACTCAGAATATTTTCCAATAAATCTTGGGAGATTATCAAAATGTTTATTTACAAATGTAAGATGAGTGTTTGTGTTATTTTTGGTTATAGCCTTGTATCCCACCCATGGAAATATTTTTACCCAGTCTCTTTTCGAGTCATGAATACTGACAATAACTAGGGCAAGTAATTTAGATTTTGTTCTGGATTGTTCTGTATCCCAAATGATGTAATCATTCCTTTTAATTACAGTAAATCGAACAAGTAATGTGGTGAGAAATTAATTTAATACATACAGTAGGATTGATTTGGATGCAGGTTTTAGGTAATTGTTTTTGAACAAAAAGTTCTCTAAATTTTTTTTTATTTATTCAGTGTTAATAAAATTAATTTATTGGAGACCTTTATGTAAAAGGCAGCAAATACTTTTTAACAGCAGTGTTTAATAAAAAAACATGTCGTTTTCAACAACGAAAAAAAAAAGAAGAAAAAATACAGGCAAACACATTGCTGTGTATTAAACACAAAGGCATACAAACGCACGCACACACACACACACACAGCATTTTATTGATTGAGGAATGCCCTTAAAGTAATTGCCTAAAGTCAATCTAGCCAGACAAAGTGTTTTCTTGCTACATTAAAGGCAAACACAAGTCCTCCTTCAGTCACCCACTGTGAAGTATTAACTTCAGTCTAATGACATTTTGATACAAAGCAAACTCCCACAGTTTTTAAATAAATTGTTTGTTGTAGCCATTTATCTTGTCAGAATGTTGTTACCAAGCTCTCTTTCTTTTGTTTTTGGTACAGAGAATAGAGAATCTGGTCAGAGTCAAAAGGAAGATGGAAAGAGCTAATTGCTCCCGGATCCTGAAGGAAAACCTGTTGGAAGCTACTAATGACATCAGTCATGTCCAGTGGTCACATTTCACATCATAGTGTTCTTTGTTCATCCTTAGTCACATACTTTATGTCCTTCTATGAATGCATATCTACCGAGAAGGACCAAATGCAATGATCTGTTGTTAATGTTATGTTTAGAAATTTTCAGCTTTCTTGATAATTATGATATTATATATATCCTTTATTTAACCAGGAGAGTTCCATTGAGACTAAAAATCTCTTTTGCAATGGAGACCTGGCCAAGATAGGCAGCTGAGTTACAACACATTACATACATACAGAAACACACAGAAAAACATGGAAATAAAAATAGATAAATAAATGGAAGGCCAATTTTGCACTTACAATAAAATCTGAATTAAAAACATTGGCATGTTCGGGAATCCAACTCAAACCATCTCATTTTTTACTTAAAAACACTCAAAGGAATCAAATTACTAAGTTTTAAGACGTTCTGCAGCAAATTCCATGTAAAGGGTTCTAAACAAACAAAGGCCCTTTTACCCAGCTCAGTTCTAACATGTGGGACAGAAAGCAATACAACAGCCTGAGAACGCAGAGAGTAATGACCAGTACTTTTTTTCGTAAGAAGTGAACATAAATAGGATGGAAGCACGCCAAGAATAGCCTTATATATAAAGGTATACCAATGACAGAGCCTTCGTGTTGCCAGAGCAGACCAGCCTACACGAGAGTACAGCTCACAGTGGTGGCTGCGAGCTTTGCAATTGGTGATAAAGAGAGGGTGCACAGCAGTAAATAACTGTCATCTGCATAAAAATGAAAGTTTGCAGACATACCGATCAAGGTTATTTATATAAATAGTAAATAAAAGAGGGCCTAACACAGAGCCTTGTGGCATCCCTTTAAGGATTGGTAAAATACCAGAGTGAACACCATCATGCTTAATGCACTGGGTTCTGTCACTAAGATAGTTTGAGAACCGTTAGACTGTTTTCTCTGAGAACCCCAAATTAAGAAGCCTAATCTTTAAAACATCATGATCAACCTTGTCAAAAGCTTTTGACAAATCAATAAAAAGTGATGCTCAGTGCTGCTTCTTGTCACAAGCAACAGAAATGTCATTTATCACCTTCATTGCAGCTGTGATGGTACTATGTTTTTTCCTAAAACCAGACTGAACTGGGGATAAAATGTCCTGTGCATGCAGGAAGTCTTTCATCCGATCACTCACGAGGGATTCAAGAGTTTTGGCCAAAACAGAAAGATTATAAATTGGCCTGAAATTATTTAAGTTTGACGGGTCACCCCCTTTCAATAATGGACAAACGAATGCAGATTTCTATATTTTGGGAATGGTGTTGCTCTCTAAAGTGAGATTAAAGGGTATGTTAGAGTTGCTACACAATCAGCAGCCATTTTTAAAAAGTAAGGCTCTTTGAGGTCAGGTCCTGGAGGTTTTTTAGGAGCCAGCTCTTTTAGGGCTTTATGAACGTCGGGCACTAAGAATGGAGTGAAATTGAAGACACTTGTAGAGACTGGTACATCTCTATAAGGTGTCACAGTAGAAGGACAAGCGGTGTCAAACAAAGAACCAGACTGAATAAAATGCTCATTAAAATGGTTCAATATCTCCAGCTTGTCATGAACAATTGCAGACTCTTTCATAATAAAAGGAGGAACATTAATTATATCTTTGTTTAGAGTAAGTAGTTTTATAGCCTTACAAAATTTTCTGGGATCATTTAAGGTGTCTTTAGTGGCTGACAGATAAAAGTCAGATGTTGCTTTCTTAATAAAAGAAGAGCATTTATTTCTTAACTGCCTAAAAACAAGCCAACCGGATGAAGAGCCCATTTTTCTTGCCTTGGCCCAAGCCAAATTGCGGTCATGAAGAAATGTCTCCAAGCTCAGAAGAAAACCAGGGATTGTCACGACCCTTAACTCTGAAGCTCTAAAGTGGGGCATGTCTATTTATGACTTGCAAAAAACTATCCTGGATAAAGATCCAGGCTGTCCTCTGTTAACTCTTTTGAGATTTGAGGGGAATGTACAAAGGCTGGGCAGTTCTATCCATAGTCATTTGTCCAAAGAGCCACAGATGTTGCAAGATGTACTTACCCAGTAAGGATCACTTGATCTTAGATTCAACATCAGCAATGAACAAAGCAGCATTAAGAGAAAAGCCATGTTATCAGAAGATGTTGGCAGAGCCTGGAGAAGCTAGCAGGGCCTCGGGATCCAGGAGGAGCCTGGAAAAGCTAGCAGGATCTCAGTTTCCAAGCAGAGCCTGGAGAGGCCAGCAGGGCCTCAGGATCCAAGCAGAGCCTGGAGAAGGTAGCAGGGCCTCGGGATCCAAGCAGAGCCTGGAAAAGCTAGCAGGATCTCAGTTTCCAAGCAGAGCCTGGAGAGGCCAGCAGGGCCTAAGGATCCAAGCAGAGCCTAGAGAAGGTAGTTGGGCCTCAGTTTCCAAGCAGAGACTGGAGAAGCTAGCAGGGCCTCAGTATCCAAGCAGAGCCCGTAGAAGCTAGCTAATTGTGCATGAAGTGGTGTAAATGTGCAAAACTGGACATCTTGTCTTAGTGTCCTACTTAACAAAGTTAGATGAATTAAACATTCTTAAGCTCTAGGCTATTAGTTGTTATTTAAAGGCACAGAGTGTAATTTTCAACCAGTAGGGGGCAGTGCATACTTAAATTATCACAAGCATGCGGTATCTGTGTCTTCAAGTAAGAAACTTAATGACGGAGGTCCAACTCGTGCTGTTTTCAAATGCTCAATTCCCTGAGAATTATCTATTTGCAGCAACATGACGAGCACATCAGTCTCTCTTTCATCGCTTGGAACTAGCGAAGAGGTAAAAATGTATCTATGGCGAAACTTTTTTGCATTTTGAGGGGAAATCAATGTTTTAATAGCGGGCTTGTTCCGTGCTCTTTGTCCATACGGGCTTCTGTAGAAGTAAAAACGTCATCTAATATGGCTTTCCCCTGAAAAGAGGACCTGCCCGTATTTATTTTAAAACTGATTCTTAAAGTCATATTTTACAATATCGCCAATATTTTGCAATTAATGTGCTTTACGTAATTATTATTACATAATATTTTAATGGCTATTTTCAAAGATGTACGGCAAAAACAACACACTGTCACTTTAAGGGTTTACACTTAAACCTTCGTTGGCATAGGAAACAGACCTTGCATACATGACAATAGTAAAATAGGTCATCTGAATAAAAAATATCTTGTAAGGAAAAATACATTCATTACTTAGCTTTTAAATGTAACCAGAAAGATTATCTCCATTAATTCAGCTTTAGTTTCAAAGAGCATCTCAGCTCATTCTAAAAACCAAACTTAACCATGCTGATCAGCATCCCAATTAGAAAACATTACATTTTCCAACTCAATCATTTATTTCAAACTGTGCACCATTATGGGTAGGCACCCTCTATAGTAGCTGGCATCAGTTATATGGAACCAGAGTGATAAAAACAGATGTGTACACATTAGTTAGAGCATCTCTTTAGGATACCTCATTAATGTGGTTGATCCCAGCAGTTTCCATTGGAATAGATGGCTGGTACTTTGCCTTACAGCTCATATTTGGTGTTATGCTGTAACACGTTTCCATGTTTGATCAGCTGGTTGAAACCAGAATTAATACACATTCTCAGAGAGTTTTGGCAATTGATTTAAGAATTTTCCTGATCTCGAAAACACCGGGATTTGAGAAGGTATTTATATTTCAAGAATTTATTCTCCGCCCTTTTTAAGGATCAGATCCATCGGTCATTCTGTTGGTATGTCTGTCCACCCATCCTTCATGGGGTAACCCAAGCCTTATCTTGCACACAGTTCAGACAGACTAACAACAGTTACACAATTGTTTGCTTTGCTAGTGTTGTTCTATACTGTGAATGAAATGATGGCTTGTTACTAACTTTATGTTTACATGAAGGATCACTAGGTTTTGAGTGTCCTTTGTTCCCATCTTACCTTCAGGTGTTTTTGTTAAGCCAGAGGTTCACACCAGGACAGGAAGCCTCAAAGCTGTATTCAGATAAGCTGATCATGGGATGTTTTATTTGCTCTGCCTAAGGTTTTGTGTGTTTGCCACACAATTAAAAAAACACAAAAAACAATAAATGCAAATACAATCAAATTATTTATTACATATCGTTGCAATAATAAAACTGGGTAGTGCTACATATTAAGTTTTGGTTGTTTGTAATATTGGTATAGTGATTAAACTTATATTATGGTGCTTTGTCTTGTATTAAGTGCTTCCAGTATAAAGCCTGAAATAGAAGTTCCCTTGTCGGAGTTGTGCAGTTGAGCCTCAAGAAACAGAGCACCATAGGATGGGATTTTCACATAAAAAAATTTCTTTACAGTGTGAACTAAATGACTGTTTCAATAAATTGGCCTAATCTTGATTTTAGTAAAGTGTTTTAAATGGTACACTGACTAGTCAAACTAGTCAACTCCAGAGACTAAAGGGTTACTGAGATTTAGTGAATTGTGACTTGTTGTTTTATTAACTAGCCCGAGGAAGCTCTCTCCTGTAAAAAAAAGGAATGACAGAGGAAATAACTGTTGTTTGGGCATGCAAAGTGAAGCAGAATGAAATGAACAGAAAGAAAAGTATTATAAGATGCTGGTTGAGCATCTTGGAGCAGCCACCAACCCTGCTGTGACACATCCAATCGCCACATCCAATCTACAATATGCTGATTCTATCATAATAAAGAAAATTGGCTCAATCCCCAAGGAGAATGGCCCTAATACAAAATAATTCTACCCTTGAAAACACTCTGGGCCTGTCTTTGATTAGATGATGCTATCTTTGTTTAGACTGGAGCATCTGGGACAGGACCATGTGTTCATATATTTAATTAAAATACCATTGGCTACACTGACAAAGGGTACTTATCTCATCAAAGTGTTCACCCCAGATTTTTTTTTCTCTTAATTCAAAAGATTATCTTTGCTGATTGGCCATAGAGGTGGGATGGATTGGGGCCATATATAGGAATCTATTAGCCCGTCTGGTATCCACCTTGACTGAGAGCCAGATTTCATCGTGCCATCTGGATTGGAAACAAAACTGTCTCACCTTTATTACTGCTTATATTCTTTTGAAATCATCATTAAATCATGTAGACGACTAAGGACTTAATTACAGGTGTTTAATTAGCAAAACTTTGCAGTAACACATTTTTACTGTTGATTCTCTATAAGATACTTTGTGATTACCATTCTAATAAACATCATGTTTAACTAATGCATAATTTGGTATACAATGCATAGACAGATATGAACCACTGCCATAAAGTGTTGGGCTTATATTGTAGAGTTAATTAAATGTATGCATTAGTAACTCTATTGTAATATATAAACCTCTCAGGATTGACTTTGCAGTTTCTAAATTAGATTGTTTAAGGTGTCTTGTGAATGCAAATTTGTCAACTTTGCAGTTAGGTTTTTACCTTATACCTCTCTAAAGTAACATTCAGTTTTGTGGAGTTCAAGTGACCATGTTCATGTATGGCATTAGTTTTTGTACATGCTTCTGTATGTTACATTACAATGTAGAACTGAGTGTAGCTACGTGTCCCTGGTAATATTAAATACCACTCTGATTTTGTGGTTTACTGAGTTGAAAGCAACAGAAAAACGTTTAAGCTTGTCTGGTTTTTCTTAAAACGTCCTTCTTGAAAAAGGTCCCACCAGATCTGTTAAGTAAATTTTTTTAGGTCCATATGCCATTATAAGTAACTTGTTCAGTTTCCCAGCTCCAACGTTTATGCTCCCTGACAACGTATGTCTGCTAGATTGTCATGACGTCACCAACTCGTATTGGTTAGAGCCACAGTTTCTTTTAAGTTTACATTGAGCTACAGCTCGGACTGCCTCTTGGCAGATTTCATTGACCATAGAAACAACACCTGAATGATTTATGATGGATTAAAAGCTCTATGATGAACTTAAACAATTAGAAGTCTGGAATCAAAACAAAGTAAGGAAAACAAAACAATACATATTCATAAATATATATTAAAACTCAAAATGAAGTTAGATTAAGTAGTAAAATTAACGTGATAATTGTTTGTGTTGACACATGCAGCAGAACCTGTCCTGTTTATCCAACGTTCAACCTGTGCTTTGTTCAATGCTAACAGAATGGCACACAAAAAATGCATCTACCGTTCCATGTGTACATCTCTTCTCAGAAATAGGCCATAAAGAGAATAAAATATATCACAATTTTTTTGGAACTTGCTCAACACTGATATAAGAGGATATAACATTTTTAAGTGTATCAAATCCTCACATAACACATTTTGTAATGATCTCAGAATGATATCTACAAAGACAGACTGAACAGATATTATCCACCTGTGAAAGTCAAAAGGTGATTCTTCCTTTTTAAAATCATTAACAGAAACATTATTTGCACAAAATTTATTTATAACAGCTGAGAGACTAACTAATCCCCAAATGAGAGTAGCCCTTGAACTACATTCCACCAGGGCTTGCAATGAATATGCCAGCTTTTTTACTGAAAAGATTCTAACAATTAGAAGCATGGTCTATACTTCAGTACAGAATCCACTACCAATCTCATCCCCAATAAACAGAAATGTAGAGAAAATGACTTAATTACATGAATTAAACCAAATAGAACCTGATGAAATCATTAAACAATTAGGCTCCTCCTCTCACTGTCAATATCTTACCCCGAGTTCTTTTCTAAAAAAAACCCCCAAAAATAATTAAATCTGATCTGATTCAAATAGTTGACACATAGTTAACACATACCTCCTCTCAGTTGTCTTCCCCCAGGTGTTAATATAGTAGTAATTAAACCACCACTGAAAAGCAACGTGGAAGACACAATGCAGAACTAAAGGCCAATCTCTAATTGCCCAATTATCAGCAAGATTAAAAAAAGCAATTTCAAAACTCATTGCCTTGCTTTACAAAACACAAAGACAGAGAATTAAATCATTCTCAACTGAAACTAAAACTAAAGAAGAAAATAGGACATCAAACTTTTTGATAATGGCTCCAAGTGAAGTAAACCAACCAAATGTGGAAGACCTACATGACCCGATTTATTTGACTAGTTTCAGAACTAGATCCCAGCTAAAGAACGATTAAATACACTGAAGCCTTTCATGAATTAATTCTCAACCTCTAGTAAACTGTAGCAGTCACCTTAATTATAAGAAACTCTCTCCATATTACATACTCCATATGACCTGCAGTGGTACAGAAATTCCCCAGACAGCCATTACTGCTTTCCCAGTAAGCGTGCTCCTTCTCCTGTGGCCTGCGTGCCTTGAAAATTATCTTCCAAATGAACTCGCAGAGGATTCTTGTGAATGTCACGTAACCTGTTTGCCCGTGGCACAAGGGAGCCATTTGTTTCTCCTGGGTAAAAAAAATGTTTTGATGGAGCCAGGCATCACAGTAACTAGTTGAGAGGTTTTGCTGCTTATTCCTTCAAATCATAAAAGGAAGAACTGACGTTAAGAAATGAAGAGTGTTTATAAGCAACCAGGAGTCACGGGTAGGATGTGCATGTAAAACGAATAACAATGGATGACAATTCATGATTTATGAATAAATAGAACCCTTAAATGTTACACAAAGTCTCAATGTAATCAGTTACTAATAAGCAAGTGGACAATGAAATCATCTCCATAAACCTTGTCAGTAAAGGAAAGCCTGGCTACTGTACCTCTCTGCTCTTCCTCTAGACTCTGGGGACTAGATTCCCCAAAATGAAATACTAAAAGCTACAGTTCTGTCCGTTTAGTCCAGATCAGATGTTTCCAAGGTCGTCTATGGTTAAACAGAAGCCTAAAACAATTAATACAATAGTTCTAGCTTATGTCCTTCATACATCTGCATAGCAGCTCTTGAAACGTTGTTGCCACCTGCATTAAAAACTCTCTGTTATACATGTCACTTGACAACTATATAAAGTGGGGTGCCAGCTAATTTATCAGTGATATTGTGTTGCTTATACCCTCATTGAGGTTCGGGATGATGATTCTCTGCTCGAGAACTGTCACGTCAGCAATCTTCCACACTATTGCGTATGCCTATCTTATGTCCATGAAAGTGCATTTTGAAGCAAAAATCCTTCTGTTTTATTTCATTTAGCCCATGTAATGTTTAGATTTTCTAAGAAACAGAATTTTGTTTTGTTAAACCATAATCATCAAAAAACAATGCAACATATTAATAAAAAAATGTAATTATTGATTTATTGATCTCCACCTGCACTGCACTCCTCCATATTAAGAAATTGTTTTTAACATAATTACCAGAATTTGATTTACTGACTCCAGGTTTCTGTTAATGTGAATATCATGTGACACAGAAGCAGTCTTTTCCCCCTTAAAAATGGGAATGACTTCATGCCCCTACTAGATCCATGAGATCTAGCAATCAGAACAGTCTTGTGATTCCCTAGAACAAAGCTAAAGTCTCAAGGAGATGGGACTTTTTCAGTTGCAGGCCCTAGGCTATAGAACAATCTTCCTGCAAACATTAGGGCTTCTCTGGCTTTGACTAATTTTAAGGCACTTCTAAAGACCTATTTTTATAAGACGGCTTTCAACGAAGAGCATACTAAGTATTTTATCAGTGTTTTATATTTTGCTTTTCTTTGTAATTTCAGTTTATTGTTTTTTAAACTGCCTTCCTTACTGTGTGAAGATCATTGGTCAGCATTGCTGTTCTAAATGTGCTGTATAAATAAATTTGACATTGACATTGGAAGACAACTGAACATGGCATTGATCGATTTATCTTGGTAGTGAGAAGTAAGATCTTGGGCAGACATCACAAGTTATGAACACCATATTTACAGGCAAAACTATTTTTTCATGACCACCTTACTAATTCAAAAAGTAAATGAACATGTTCTTAAATTGTTAATTTTGAATGAAGGTGTACAGCTGGTTCAAATTCAAAATCTCAGGAAATTAGAATATTACATGAACTCAATACAAGGATTTTAAACGAAGAAATGTTGTACCTCAGAAAAGTATAATTTTGAGACCCTTTTGCATCAATTACTGACTCAATGTGGCATGTCACAGATGCTATCAGCCTGTAGCACTGCTGAGTTTTTATTGAAGACCAGGATGCTTCAACAGTGGCCTTCAGCTTGTCTGCATTGTGTAGTGTGATTTCTCTCATCCTTCTCTTGGCAATGCCCCATAGTTTCTCTATGGGGTTCAGATCTGGCATGTTTGCAGGCCAAACTAGCACAGTAGTCCTAGGTCATTGAACCAGTTATTACTTTGGTAGTGCTGGCAGGACCGAAGTCCTGCTGGAAAATGAAGTCAGCATCTCCTTAAAGCTTGTCTGCAGAAGGAAGCATGAAGTGTCCTGGTAGATGGCTGCGTTGACTCTAAAAAAAAAAAAACAGTAGACCAACACCAGCAGATGAAATGGCTCCCCAAATCAACACAGACAGAGGAAACTTCACACTGGACTTCAAGCATCTTAGATTGTGGACCTCTCCATACTCTAAACATTGGTTTATGTCTGTGTGGTGGCTTTTTGTTTTGCCTCTTGATGCACTACCTCCATCTGCAGTTCACTCCTTGTGAAGGTCCCAGACACTTTTAAAAGGCATTTTCCTGTCAATCCTCTCCAGCCTGCAGTCATCCCTGCTGCTTGTGCACACTTTTCTGCCACTTTTTCCCTTTCCATTTAACTTCCTATTAATGTGCTTTAATACGGCACTTTGGGAACACCCAACTTCTTTTCTGATTACCTTTTGGGGCTTTACCTCCTAATGAAGGGTGTCAGTGATTTTTTTTTTCTGCACAACTTTCAGGTTAGCAGTCTTACCCATTATTGTGATTCCTACTGAACCAGACAGAGACCATTTAAAGGTTCAGGAACTCTTTTAAGGCGTTTTAGATTAATTAGCTAAGTACACTGTGGGACTGAGTCAAAAATATTGAACTTTTCCACAGTATTCAAATTTTCTGAGATTTTGAAGTTGGGGTGTTCATATCCTGTAAACCATAATCATCAAAATTAAACATCAAAATTATGGCCTGAAATATTTCACTTTGCATGTAATGTGTCTTTATTATTTTGTTAGTTTCACCCTTTAAGTTGAATGAATTAATTTTTGCACGATACATTTTTGAGTTTCCCCTGTATATGGTTATTGTAACTACTCCTTGTGAGTCCCAGTATCCTTGTTATAGTGGTACTCAGAGAGCTTAGGACTCCAAAGTGACAAATAGCGACAAAAGCCAGGGCCTGTCTTAAATCAATGCTATCTTGACTTAATAAAATGTGCTGGGGCTGTCCAGTTGTTCCAATATCCATAGCTGGAGATGTCATCGATTTACCTTTCATTTGGGATTCTGCCAAGGACGTGGCTATTGATTTCATATGAATGGGTGAGATATGAAATGTGGCATTTTCTATCATCACATCTCAGCTACTTACACACTGCTGCTCATATGGGATGCAGGTGTTTCTCTGGCCTCAGATACATGCATATTACCCACCCTCCCAATAATCACACACATGCAGTACATGAACACACATACAGCTGCTGGTAATTACTTGTCCCGAGAGGAGAAAAATTGGTTTTCCAATATCATTTCCATAGCTGGACAGCTCACAAATAGAGTCTCGTCCTTATCAGTGCATCCTTTCGGTATTTCTGTCTCTTTCTCTCCGCTACTCACAAGTCTCCTTCTGAGGAATTTTTCTAGTTAAAAAAAGTTCCAGTTTTAAGAACACAAAATCTTTACATCACACCATTTAATACAAATGACAAAACCATGCAGAAACATGTTTGTAAATGTGGAAGTACTATATTCTTGATTAACTCATTGTTGCAGCAATTAATTAAGCTTCAATTTTAAAAGAAAACATATAATTAAGTTTTTTAAATAAATATGTAAATAAATGAAACAATTTTTGTACAATGCTGTTCATTACTGCATTCATGAAAAAGGTAGTTGCGGTAAAATAATTTCTTTTTTAGATAATGCTTGCTTAAGTGCATGCCAAATTCGGGCTCCCTTATCTATAGTAAAATGAAGTCATGTTAGCAGAATAACAATATTAATCTAAAAAATTTAGAAATAAATCCAACCTTTAATGCGTGCATGTATTCAGCTGGAAAATTAATATTTTGCTCAACTTGCTGCTGTTTGTTTGTACAACTGAATTTTACCATTTCTTGATTGGCTAAAACTATTTCTCAAGGGTGTAGCATATAGAGAAAGGGGTTATTTGAACATTCATCTGTGTACCGTCTCTGAAGATTGTCCAGAGTCAGCTCTTAGTAAATAATTTCCGGACTATAAAGCGCACCTGATCATAATCTGCACCAGCCTCTGTCAGGGGAAAAACACAAATGTGTACAAATACAAACCGCACCCGATTAAAAGCTGCAGGTGTTTTAACGTTTAATAACTATATGTAAGGGTACACGCAGAGAGTATAGTCGGTAATGAGATTGGTGTTTGGTGAAGCTTCGATTTTATTAACATTTCAACACGGTGGAAACACCTCGGTTATCCTCTGTGTGTTCAGCCAATCTTCAAGAAAGTTCAGGACGTATTATTTTATAACCTCAAAAAACTTTGTTCCTTTTACAACCTTGAGACAGTTCTTCATGCTGCCGTCGCCAACGTCTCACCATTGATTCATTGCTGCCAAGAGTACGTGAAGCAGCTCTATTTCTTTCTTTAAAAGCCAGACTGACTGCCTTTAACTAAAAAGCGGCATTATATATATTTCTCATATCTCATATTTGTTTTCCATAAAGAGGGTTTGTGCATGAAAAATGTTTTTTTTGTACTCTTGTTCTCGTCATCTGTCTGTTCCAAGTTTGCTTTCTTTGGTTGCACAAATTTCCTCCCCTATTTCTCTCTTTTTTTCCTATCTCAAGACCACCTCTTTAAGGCACAATATGCTTTAAGGTGAAGGACGTAACCTGTACCTGAGAAGGTCCTCTAGTGCCTTAGCTATAAAAATCCATAAATAAATTGCACCGTTGTATAAGCCGCCGGGTTCAAGGCATGGGAAAAAAAATTAGCGGCTTATAGTTTAGAAAAATGGTAACTGGAGTTTTGGAACTTATTTAAGAAATTAATACATGAATTTCCCCTAGATCTGACAAAAGCTCATGGTCCCAGCAGCATTTAGCATATCATTTTGTAATGTTTGGACAGAAAATCCCCCCCATCTTGACTCAGGAATGAAGGTAACATATAATAGTTGTTATGGATATACATTAAATTTCAAAAAGGAAGGGCACAATGATCAATATGAACACTAACTACAACTTATAATATACCATAATTAGTCTAATAGTCTAAATATAGTCTAAAAAGTCTAATATTTAAAAGGGAATTATAGTAGTAATTTCCCCCTGAAATGAATAAAGTATTTTTGAATCATAAAAATATGGTTTTAGCACAAGATAAAAATAATTAATCTTTTTTGTTAGAGTAACTTAGAAGTACAAGATTAATGTACTACAGTCACAAATCTAATCTTGATAAAGATGCCATTATCGAAAAATAATTTATAAAAGTTATTTTTTCTTGTCTTAAAACCCTAATTTGGTCTATTCTGTTTTGGTGGTAAGATAAACTCAGTGTCCTCATTCAGCCTTGCTTATCAGAGTTACCAAATCATTGGCTATGTTTATGGAGCCAATATTAGGGTTATGGTCGGGTTAAGGTCACTATTCTGATATAGCAGTACACATGGGATTTGTATGCCAGACAGCTCATACAAGAAGTTCTTCTACTCAAAACACCAAGATTCCTTGCGAATAGAACATGCGAAGAACACAAATCAGTATGGGGATATGCCGATACGCGTTTACATGACCAAATATTCAGAATAGAAAAGGGGTAATATTCTGGTTTTTAAAAACCCAAACATGAGTATATTCAGGTTTTTCCTGTTGTTTACATGGCTGTGCGCAACCGGGTTTTGGCTAATATTCCGGTTTTGAATGGGTTATTGGGTGCATTTAAACGCAGCCATTGCTTTAACAATAGAGTTTTTTGGCCAGTAGCTTTCTTGTAATTTCCCAAATTAAGATCACAACGTATATGCCTGTTCTCTTGTCCTCCAGTTTCTGACAAATAGCTAAGAAAAAATGACCTCATCTGTAAACATGAAGTCATGAAATACTAATTAAAATTTCAGGGACACTCATGAAATTAAAATTGTTTAATTCATATGATGCCGAAAGTGTCAATTATCAAGGCACCAGCAATAATAATAATAATAATAATACATAACCTGAGAGCTGTACTTAAAGTGACGGTGTGTAGTTTCCTGATGAGAGGGGGCAGTACATACCTTAATAATTGCAAGCCAGTGTTATTTTTGTGTTTGAGTGACGACAGATGGCCACACAGGCCAAAAATTGCGATTGCGCAATTTGATATTAGTATAGGATGCATCTCGGATCAGGTAGGTCGGTCGGTTAGGGTTGCGGAAAGTTTTTTTTAATTTAAGTTTGTACATAGAGCTATTCATTTAAACTTTTAATGAGAACGAGCAGAAAAGGGATATAAGCACGAATTCAAAAATCTGTAAAGACATTTTGTCCGGCTCACGTAGAAGGAAACACAGGGTCCAATATGTCGACCCCCATACACTAGGATCCATGACCATGTATTTTAGACTTGCTTTTTATGGTTATATATTATGAAGCAGTTAATACTTTTCAATGCTTGAGCATCATTTTAATAATTTTCAACAATATTTTGATGGATATGTCCAGAGATTAATAATAAAAACCACACACTATCTCTTTTTAATAAAATTTTGTATTAAGAGATTAAATTATTTTGTATATGTTTTACTCATCTTCAACAAGTGTGTCAGTAGGTATGGAGAGACTTGTACTTTTGTTGATGCTCTAGGATTTTCAAGATGAGTCAATTTACAGGATATATGGGAGTCCGGTCCACAAGGGTCCTGGGTTAGGTACAGCCTTAACTATCAGCAAACAAGGACGACACCCTGTACAGAGATTGTCAGGTGAAATGGCTTGAAACAGCAAGCAAAAGTAGCGCATTACTTTTTGAGTCTTGAGTCAAGGCTCCATAAATGGCATGCATAAAGTGCTATTCAGTGTTTTGTAAAGTGAAATTAAAACTAACAAATAGGTACTGGGAGTCATCTAATATGGAATGCATGTTTTCTACTTTTTTTAATTCAATCACAGAGCTTGCACTCACTATAAATACCCTTATTTTTTCAACTGTGTGAATAAGATACATGAAAACATGCAAGTGAACATCTTTTTTTGGCAACCTCGTATCCCAAGTCGCTGCCCTTTCACAGACCATTTTGTGCATTGTGAGCATGTTACTGGGCATCACCAGAGCCCCAGGCAGCTTATGAGCTTGTGTAAGAGCTCATTTATAAAATGAGAGGAGTGCCAGAATTACATCTTCAGCACATTTCATGAACTCAGTCGGGTTTGCAAATGCCAGTCAAATTGATGCTACAGTGATGTCTGGAGCACTTTCTGTCCACCTAAGTCATGTCTCTAAGTAAAGATCGGTGCTTACTGTAAGCATATGGGGTAGAGAAAGTGCTGTGGCCCACACTCTTCCTCATCATCTTCATCCTGTGAGCAAAAAGCTCAAGTGTAATGAGAAGGGTTCATGCTTTAAACTACATACAATATATATATATATATATATATATATATATATATATATATATATATACATACACATATACACAAGTATAGACACATATCGTACATACATTAATATATACTTTAGTAACCTAGTTGAAAAAATGAGACTTTTTCAAGCCTCCATTTCTGCTAATGCTCATCCTTATGTCAGCTCATAAAAAAACAAAATCCAAATCCATATTCTCAGATAAGTGAATATGATGACCGATAAAGTTTGGGTTTTATGTTGTAGAAATCTTATATCCATGTTATGTCCAGTAAACAGTTGTAAATCCATCCATCCATCATCCATAAGAATATACCTTTGGCATGTCACCACTCCATCAAAGGATATTTAGAGTAACCAATCATGCACACACCACAACTCACAATCGATCTCATCTCAACAGTTACTGATATAATCCACATCGTAAGATCTGGTAATATCTTATATCTGTAGCACACACTGTCTCTATCTCTCTCACACACACACGATCAATTTGGGGTAACCAATAAACCTAGCAGTCATGTTTTTAGAATATGGGAGAACCCAGAGCTCCTGAGGAAAACCTAAACATGCAAGTGCATAACTCAGGCCTACATTTGAGCCCAAGACCTTCTTGCAAGGTAAAAGTACAAAACACTACTTCTCCTTGTGGCCCCTTAGTATTAATATTACTAGTAGTTGCATTAGTAGTCGGTGCATACCGTTTCCATCCTAAATATCCTTTAAAAAACATAAGCAAAACCCACAATAAAAATTATTCTAATACACTTTAGAGGAGAAATGTGATGGTTAGTATGAAACAGCTGCATTGAATGACAAGAATACATTAAAAGTCATCAGTGAAAGAACATGCTTACCTGTGTTCCCATTGCCTTGCCAGCCATATGTGCTCCTGTTGACTGTGATGGCTCCTGCTCCGATTAAGGTTATAAACAAAGTATATATGTAAAAATGTGTTTGTTTCACCGGTTAATGATATTGGTATACCTATTACAGCTTATAAAGTCCCAGTTTCTCTGTTGTACAGCAGACTAGAACATACAGTGTACATCCATTTTTTGTGGGCCTGAATTTACCTAATGTGGGACATTATCAAAAACTGGAAAAATGAAAATTAAATTAAGGGTTAAACTATATCAATATCCTTCCCTCTTATCCATGCAGAAACAAACAAGATCCACAAAGGACAGCAGGAAGTTAATGTATATGACATAACATATTCTGTATTTGGTTTAGTTGTAATAAAATCTGTGTTAATAGTATTAGTACTTCACATAGGTTAAAGTAATAAATAAGAACGACTTTTTTTTCCTCATACATTTTTTTGGGCTATTTAAATTACCGTCTTCCTTTGTCTTATTAACGTTTATTTAAAAAATAAATATAATTTGATCTTAGAAAAGGAACAAAAACACAAAGTTTTTTCTCACTCCAAAAGCTCTTTCTTTAATAAGCAAAACAACAAACTTCCTTTATTGTACAAGTGCCTGGTGCACATCAAGGATCAGTTCATCCTGTTCTCTTGTTCAAGAAACACAAGCTATTTTCCGAGTGTCGATACAAATGCAGAATGCACTGTGAACCTTTATGAGGGATTTTGTGATCCCATCTCCTTAAAGTTTTGCTATCTACACAGTAAAATAAAAAAAGTGGGAAGAAAACTCAAACAAGAATTGAAAACTGACCCAGAAACAGAAGCGATCACGTTTCACACCAATGCTTGAATTACCAGAGTGTAATTTCTTTATGTTTTACTGAATCTACTGAGACTTCTTGGAGGGTGACAACAGAAAACCAGAGCGATACAGAGCAAAACTTAGAGGCCAGCACCAAAGAACAAAACTGTTCCTAATCACTAAATTTACAGAAAAAAAGGTTTGCCCAGAACAAAATACAACAAACAAAACAAATAAAAGTGAGAAAAAGCATATTATGTGCAATGCTAGTTATCTGTACAGTCACATAGAAATATGTCATAATTCTCTCATTAGTTTTTTTCTCCCTCTTAACAAATGTTACAATAAAATAAATGAAAAAAGAACATCTATGCTTGAAAGCATACAATCTATAATTCCTTCATGGCAAATGTCCAAAATTAATTGTATTTTTTTTTTTATTCATTTGTTTTACTTATTTTGGAGGAACACTTCAGCAAACAAAATGTGCTGCAACTCACCAAAGAGGAAGAAAATATTTCAAAAAGTCAATATAGATACAGAAGTATAATAAAATAGTCCTTTTTTGTTTAAATTCCCCTTTTAATCTGTTGAAGTCTATCAGTTCAGACTGTGGGACTGTCCAGTTCCTCGTAATTATATCGCTGAGGTCTACATTTTTTGGGGTGTCTCTTATTAAATGGAGACAAAACACACCAAACCGGAGAGGGAATCAAAACAAGGGAGGAGGCTAGGGACACAACATCGACTTCCTGGATTATCTAACCAAAGATAGTCACTTCCGCTCCCATTTTATAGCAAATCTTATCCTGTTTGTGGTCAATAACAGTGAGATTAAAGCTGTCTCAGTCTTCAGGACAACGTTAAAAACAATGGCTACCACTTCCGACAATGGATGAAGTGAAGAAACGTGGAAGGGGACTTTGGGAAACGAAAGGAAATACAGGTTTGTTGAAAGGTTTCTGGGCCTATAGGCTGGTGACCAGGTGTGAGGGCTCTGGGTGAGACTCTTCTACAGAAACATCCTCTCTGTTAGGGGGTGCGACAAAACCGTCGCTGCTGCCCCGCCCTAGCTGGTAGTAGGAATGCAGCTGATGGAGGTGGTTACGGGAGCCCAAGTTGGGCATGCTCTTGTAGTAAACGTCGTCCAAGCTTGCCTCTGGACCCTTGGTGTCTCCACTCTCCTTGGAGCCGTCGGTGGATTCTGCAGACACATCAGGTAGACCAGGCAACATTGGCATGCTGTTGTAGAGGGAATCTCTCTGGTGGCTGTGGCTGGGCGATGAGCCTTCATCTTCGTTATGCTCATTGTTAAGCAAGGGGAAAAAGCTTTCACTGTTCTCCTGGGGAATCCTTCTTCGAGAAGATGAGGAGTTGGAGGCAGAGGAGAAGGGGTGGTGGGGTAGTGGAAGGGGTGGTGACATGGACTGTTGGAGCTGATTGTGAAGGTTGTCGACAGCCTGCAGGGTTGGCGGCGGTCTGTGTGGCAACAATGGGGCATTGGACTCCTCGCGTATCAACTCCAGACCCAGGCCTTCATCATTGTGGGTACCAAAAGTGGAGTGATCATCAAGGTTAAGCGCAACATTCATGCCTATTCCCAAGCCCATGCCATAGCCACTGTCTTTGCCCCCATTGCTAACATTATTAACCAGTTTGTTCATGAGATTCCTATTCTGCTCGTTTGAGCGCTCATGGGAATTGTTAAGGTAAGAGGGGATATAGTTGGAGGTGAGCTCTTTCAAGATCTTCTTTTCCAGGGTGGTCTCCTTGTGGTTGTATCCCCGATCGATGATCTGAACACAGTCGTTCATGTACTCAGCACTGGCGATGCTGTAACTGTTTCCATGATTACCATTCAGTGGTAGAGTATCCATGACACTTGGATCCCGGGCATTGTTCAGGATTCCCTCTGAAATGACAAACATGGGTGTGGTGGGGTAGTGGTAAGGGATGGGGTTGAAGACAAAAGTGAATGGTAAAGATGGGTAAGTACAGCTGCCAAAGTGTTAGCGATTTTGCCAAAGCCAAATAACACACAACAAATTACTCTCTTTTAAGAAATAGATCAAGCTTTCAGGGGAACTTTAAAATGTAAATAGATCCCAGAGATTCTGGATTAAGAATAACATAAATGTATGACATTTGAATACAACAGGTGTATTGCAATAAATTAGAAAAAAACATTAAAAAACATTTCAGTCCTTCAGTTTAATTCATTCTGATATTTATCATCTCCCTTAAAGGCATGTGCTACATGTTCTATGTGGTTTAACCCAGGCAAGTCTACTGAACAGGCAAAGTGATAACCATAGTCACCATTAAATCAGCTTTTAGTAGACAGGCCGTGGCCAACTGAAGCTCAAAAATTCTTCACAATCTCATCAAGGCTGTGGTTATCTGTGGTTATCATTTCATACCATAAATGTTTCTCCACTTAACTTTCCAATAATAATCTTCCATACAGTACTTTAAACAGTCAGCTAAATTTGGGCTTTTAAGTAGATTTAAGTCAAAATAATCAAATTTACATTACCTTACCATTAAATATATCAGTAGTGAAGTCCATTAATTTGTCAAATATTTTTGAATTATATTTCAATTTATTGAAATTCACCTGTACCATACACTTACCTTGTTTACATTTTTAAACAAAATTTTACTTAATTCTCTAAAAGGATATTGTATAGCAAGAGTAAAACACTGCTTTGTAATACAAAACACACACAATCACCACAGCACAAAAACCCCAGAGTTTAGGCAGGCAAACATACATAAAAATCATGCAATTCTCTTATCTAAGAGTTGGAACTTTTCAACTTATTTAAAAAAAAATAATAATAAATACTAAGGAAAATTTTAATGTTTCTGGGACTAAATCGATACAGAGTTGGACATGACACCACTTGATTATTGCTTTTTCACAGTTTATTTACGTCTTATTCATGTGCACTTAACCGGTCATCTCATAAAAAATGAATCAGTTTCATGATCAGAATTCCACCACGCTGACAGGAAGGAGACAGTCTGTTCTCTCTGTTGCACGAGCATATAGCTTTCATATTTCATCACATTAACCACGCTGTTGACATCAAAGCGTGAACATTTTTTTTGGACGAGAATTCAAACTACCTCAGACAAGGCCATCCAGCTTGTTAAAAGTGTTAAGTTCTCATTCTGACCTCTTAGAATTTTGACAAGAAACATGTCACGGTTCTTCTTGAAGTACAACGGCTTGATCAAAGTGAATTGGAGAGTAATTTAAAAATAAACATAGGGGACAAAGATTCATGCATGTTGCTGTGAGAAAGTTGCATACTGGGCTGACTGGGCTTGAAAGATATTTGAATTTCTCAGAATGCATACTATGAATGGTATTCTTCACGAGTTATCGAAAGCGTTAAAAAGAATACAAATCTGGATTTTAATAGAAATGTTTTATGTTGTGTTGCATTCTCAAATTGGATCTAGTTTTTTGCAAACTGAATTACACTGTTTTCACTATCCCTTTGTCAGCAGCGAGTGAAAAGAAAGTAAAACCAAAGTGAATTACATTTGATAAGCAATGTTTAGTTTGACTCCCATACTTGTCTCTCTGTAGGGCTCTTTTTGGGACAGCATGAGGAAAGGAAAGAAGAAAACACATTAAGAACAATAATGACAAGAGAGAAAACTACATATACGGAACATTGATGGTGCTTCAGAAAATGACCGCAACTGTTTAGTTTCACCATGCAAATTTTGTGTACTTGAAGAAAAAGGACTGTTAAGACACAATAAAAAATCCCTGGACAAATATATAAACCATGTCTTGCTGTAACACGTTTCAGAATCCTTGGAGGTAAAACATGGGTAAAGGTCCTTGAGCGTCAAATGCGCCAATAAATCTTTTGATGCATTAGCATTTTCATTCCTCCAGATATTTATTTTCCATCTGTAGCAATGTAAGTGAATTATAGCCCTCCATCACCAGCTCAAATGCAAAGTACTTGTATCGCATACATAAATTATCCACTTATCAAAGCGCTCTGAGTTTTTATCTCATCTTTACATGGGGTTCTCTCTACTTTTAAACACTTTTACAGACTCACAAAGTTTTACTGAAGCAATCGCATATTGGCTGCAGAGAGTAGGAATGAAATAATAACAGCTCAGCAGAGAGACAAAGAGGGAAAAAATGCACTCCAATATTTAGTTGGAGTCAGAAAAAAAAAACAGTTTTGTTTTTTATTTTTCCTGTTGTAGTATTTGAATTAATTAATTTATTTAAATGTATTAAAATTAGGGTCAATATGTGTTCCCTATATGAAACCCATATTTTGAATATTTAGGTAAATACTCACAATTAAAAAATCTATCAGACAGTTTAGTCAGAAATGTACATGCACTTATTAGAATACATATTTTACGTTAATGTACACATATTGGGCTTGGAATGTTCTGTTTGGCAGGTAATTCAAACACCATAAAGAATGTCAATTATAAAAAAAAAAAACATTTGGGCGCATAAGTTTGCAAATTATTTTGGGGAAATTAGTTAATTACTTAGTTATTAATATGCTTCTAGCACATCATGTTTCAGCCACTCATTTATATTAATAAAATGTCCTCTGAAGAAAGATTTCATGATGTCA
This sequence comes from Apricaphanius iberus, assembly GCA_028564705.1. Lineage (NCBI taxonomy): Eukaryota > Metazoa > Chordata > Actinopteri > Cyprinodontiformes > Aphaniidae > Apricaphanius > Apricaphanius iberus. The sequence continues at coordinate 738,962 of JAPXFQ010002814.1, read as the reverse complement.
TGTGACAAAGATGAAGCTTTCAAACCTAAAATCATTGTGATGTCATCTGTTTCAATATCAGTGGTAATGGTGAATGAAAAAGGTGGATGTAGAACAACCTCCAGATTAATTCACTTCAAAACAACAGTTAGACTAGGTATTCCAACACCTAGTCCCTAATTGTCCCTAATAAACAAAAACTGGTTTTAATTACAGAAAATAGACTAACATTAGCCTCCTGCAATGGATTACCGAAAGCTTGAACTGTACATAAAATGTATGAATTATACCAATGGTTTCATCAAGATGTTTAGTCAAAAATCCAACTAGAATTGAGCCAGCAACATATTGATGTCCATCCATCCATCCATTATCTTCCGCTTATCCGGGGTCGGGTCGCGGTGGCAGTAGCCTAAGCAAAGAGACCCAGACTTCCCTCTTCCCGGCCACTTGGGCCAGCTCTTCGGGAGGAATCCCGAGGCATTCCCAGGCAAGCTGGGAGACATAATCCCTCCAGTGAGTCCTGGGTCTTCCCCTGAGCCTCCTCCCAGTGGGACATGCCCAGAACACCTCACCAGGGAGAAGTCCAGGAGGCATCCTGACCAGATGCCCGAGCCACCTCAACTGGCTCCTCTCGATGTGGAGGAGCAGCGGCTCTACTCTGAGCCCCCTCCGGATAACCGAGGTTCTCACCCTACGGAGAACCCAGCCACCCTACGGAGGAAACTCATTTCAGCCGCCTGTATCCGTGATCTTGTTTTTTTGGTCACCACCCAGCGTTCGTGACCATAGATGAGGGTAGGAACGTAGATCGACCGGTAAATCGAGAGCTTTGCCTTTCGCTGAGCTCTCTCTTCACCACGACAGACCGGTACAGCCACCGCATAACTGCAGACACTTTACCAATCCGTCCATCGATCTCCCGCTCCATTTTTCCCTCATTCGTGAACAAGACCCCCAGATACCTAAACTCCTCCACTTGAGGAAGGACCTTATCCCCGACCCGGAGAAGGCACTCTACCATTTTACGGCTCAAGACCATGGTCTCGGATTTGGAGGTGCTGATCTTCATCCCAGCCGCTTCACACTCGGCTGCGAACCGCTCCAACGAAAGCTGTAGATCACGTTCAGATGAAGCCAACAAGACCACATCATCTTTCAGCGGGATGCTTCTCTGCCAAAACGTTATTTTTTAAAACCAGACTAATTCCCAGAAAGCCAACATCATGGAGACAGAAAGAAAAAGCAATAATTCTGACTTGTGGGATTATTTTAATTTCCTTTCTTCATTCTGTCCCTGTCAGTTTCTGTTTAATCAAACCAAATTTCAGTCCGTTTCAAAATAACTTAGTTAAAATTATTCCTATTATTTTCTGCAGTTTAAATCCCACATTTGTTCTACTGAACTGGCATATATTAATAAAGGCACGTCTTCTATGCTGAGACATCAAAGAGCCAAACGAGTCCGACTTACTGCCGGCAATGCGAACCAGACTGACACCGTTCATACAGGGACCTAACAGCCCGTATCAAAGGGCCTGGTACCCCATACACCCCGGAGTACCCCCCACAGGACACCCCGAGGGACACGGTCGAACGCCTTCTCCAAGTCCACAAGCACATGTAGACTTGTTGGCGAACTCCTATGCACCCTCCAGGACCTTGCCGATAGTGTAGAGGTGGTCCAGTGTTCCACGGCCAGGACGAAAACCGCATTGTTCCTCCTGAATTCGAGGTTCGACTATGCGTCAGACCCTACTTTCCAGAACCCCCGAAAAGACCTTACCAGGGAGGCTAAGAAATGTGATCGCGCTGTAGTTGGAACACACTCTGTGGTCCCCCTTTTTAAATAGGGGGACCACCACCCCAGTCAGCTAATCCAAAGGAACTGCCCCGATGTCCATGCAATATTGCAGGGCCGCATCAACCAACACAGCCCTACAACATCCAGAGCCTTGAGGAACTCCGGCCGAATATCATCCATCCACGGAGCCTCGCCACCGAAGAGCTTTTTAACAACCTCGGCGACTTCAGCACCAGAGATTACAGAGCCCGTCCCAGAGTCCAAACTCTGCTTCCAAACAGGAAAGCGTGTCTGTGTGATTGAGGAGGTCTTCGAAGTATTCCATCCACCGACCCAAAACGTCCCATGTTGAGGTCAGCAGCACACCTCCCCCACTGTAAACAGTGTTGGTGGCAACGGGACGTGTTTGAAGTTCTGCCAGAGGTGAGAGTTGAAACCCCTTCTGACAGGAGACTCCGCCAGACGTTCCCAGCAGACCCTCACAACACATTTGGGTCTGCCAGGTCTGTCAGATGAAACGACAGGTCGGTCAGATGAAACGACAACCATGTCGATCATCTAGCAGCGGCCTAGGGTGTCCTGGTGCCAAGTGCACACATGAACACACTTATGCTTGAACATGGTGCTCGTTATGGAAAATCCATGACGAGCACAGAAGTCCAACAACAACACACCGCTCGGGTTCAGATCGGGGGGGCCATACCGCCAAACCACGCCTCTCCAGATCTCACTGTCTTTGCCCACGTGAGCGTTGAAGTCCCCCAGCAGAATGAGGGAGTCTCCAGAAGGAGCACTCTCCAGCATCCCCTCCAAGGACTCCAAGAAGGGTGGGTAATCTGATCTACTGTTTGGTGCATAAGCACAAATAATAGTCAGAACCCGTCCCCCCACCTGTAGGCGGAGGGAGGCTACCCTCTCATTCACCGGGGTAAACCCCAACGTACAGGCGCCGAGATGGGGGGCAACAAGTATGCCCACCCCAGCTCGGGGCCTCTCACCAGGAAAAACTCCAGAGTGGAAGACAATCCAACCCCTCTCGAGGAGACGGGTTCCAGAGCCGTGCGTTGACGCAATGCCGACGATGTCCAGTCGGAACCTCTCAACCTCGCACACCAGCTCCGGCTCCTTCCCCACCAGAGAGGTGACGTTCCACGTCCCAAGAGCCAGCTTCCGCAGCCAAGGATCGGACCGCCAAGGTCCCCGCCTTCGGCCACCGCCCATCTTGCACTGCACCCGACCCCTATGGGCCCTCCCACAGGTAGTGAGCTCATGGAAAGGGGGGCCCATGTTGCCTCTTTGGGCTAAGCCCGGCCGGACCCCATGGGTAAAAGCCCGGCCACCAGGCGCTCGCCAACGTGCCCCACCTCCAGGCCTGGCTCCAGAGTGGGGCCCCGGTGACCCGCGTCCCGGCAAGGGAACACTGACTCCAATACTGTTACTCATCATAGGGGTCTTCGGGCTGTGCTTTGTCTGATCCCATCAACATATTGATGTCAAAAACACAATGTGGGTGAGGGTGGATATTCAATTTGCTGAGGGATATTTTATTAGATATTTTACTATATACTATATTTTACTATATACCATTAAGCACAAAATTGCTTGTATTGCCGTTAGATCTAGGTTTAAACTTGTCTGGAAACAGATTCAAAATGATTTTCTTTAAAACAAAAAGTTTATTTTGCTGTGAAATGAGACAGACATCTGTCAAAAGGTAAAACCCATCTGGCTCATCTGTAATCGGACCAATGTGCTGCTCTTACCTATGTTAGTGCATGGGGGGGTGTATAATTCTGATCGTGCCTTTAATTATGTTGGGTCATTTTAATTATTTATAGCATTTTGAGTTGCAATTATTGTATGAAAAGGGCGATTATAAATCAAGTATAAATGACTGATGGAAAACAAAAAATATCAACTTTATTTATTTTCTATTTGCATGTCAATTAAAAACTGATAAAAATACAATTATGTTAACTCTTCTGATTATTCAGTCAGAAAAAAAGTTAATTGCATAAGACCAATCAAACCCTACCTTTATTTGCTGACCAGATTTTTGCCTTCACCTGAGATTTTTGTTCCCTCCACAGTTACTGTATTTGATTCAATGAGGGACTGTGACTGGACTACTTCAAAACAATAGTATGATTTGCAGTGTGAAAAAGCATGTTACAAAAGACACATTACCCTAAATCTATGGGGTTGCTACAGGGGATAGTTCTTCAGACAGGAACTATATGAAGGGTTTCATTGCTGTAATGTCAAAGAATTTACCACTAATTATTGAGAAATTTAGAAATTTTCATTAGAATTTACATAAAAACTGAAAAATAAAGAATGGGGTAAAAATGAATGTCTAACCGTCTTTTGGAAGATGTGTTTTACTTCAAATGAAAAATAAACATCTTGGAGGAATGAAAATAAATTGTAATCTTGGGGAATTTGGGTTAAACTGTATATATATGCATGTATCTAAGTTTTATGTATTATTTTTACCCTGTATGAATTAGAACAAATCCATGATAAACTGAAACTTGTGAAATTAAATAAGGGTTGTTTGAATCATCATTATTGTTGTATGTTTTATGAACATAAAACATGCAACATTACCCTGGAAAACAAGAGGTTTGAATTCATAACATTCATGCCCACCATGAAAGCATGTAAGCCTCTGCTCAAAACTGTATTTTAGTTTTTGTTTGGTCACTTTACTAAAAGGATAAAAGGGAACCATTTTGTGCTGAAAGAACAAAACTTTGAAACTAAACAGACAGAGACAGCAGACGTTGCACAAAAGGTTAAATGACAACATTGGAGCACATTTGAAACTAATGACTGGTGATGTATCTGGCTTTCTGTGGGGTCACTTCAAAGGATTTTCTCAGTGTTATATTTTTATTTGGCCAAAACAGCTAGAGAAAAGCATGACTTATGGAAACAAATTGGATGAGTCAATCAGATCCCAAGATACACCACCAATAAGAAAAACCCAGCAGCAGAGCAACACTGTAGGATTTTTGAGATTAAGCTCTTTAAAGCTAAAACAATACAGTCAGAGCAGTGTTTTTCTTTTTATTAAAATCCAGGCAATTATCAATACTCTAAAAAGTAATATTTTATAATCCTGCTAATATGAAATGCTCAACACATCAAATGTTACTTTCCCTCATTATTAGGGCAGCAATAAAAAAATTTCACCAGAAAAAAAAACAAAAAAACACTGCTCTGGCCACAATGGTAAGTAATGAAAAGAAGCTAGCACACCTTGAATGTTGTACATGCCCAGAGGGTTGTTATAAACTGCAGACTCCCCAAGCAATGTATTATAGGGATTGTTAGTGCCATGAGGACGTAGGAGTGCATTAGGTATAAGATGATTAGCCATAGCCCCTGGAGCAGCCAGAAAGAGACAGAACGAGATAAAAAGGAAACAGAGAGAGAGATAGACAAGTTGAGATATAAATACATATGTAATAATGAGAACATACATATCAGCTGAGCAGATGTAGCTGAGCAATGACATCCATTAACATCCAAATGATCACATGATCATTAATTTTAGGAAGGTGGCTGTGGCAAGGTTTGCTGTGTGAGAGCGGTAGAGCTGAACCAATGTGGCTAATGGGGCCAACGAAAGGTGCGTTGATTGTACTGTTAATATCAGCCATTACCCTGTTGTGTTTTTCTTTTCTTTTTTTGGTGTGTGTTCCATATACTCGCAGCATAGCATATACATGTTGATGGTCATACACAAAACCTACAAAAAGCACCAATATAGGAACCTGAATAAAGGGAATACAGTGTACTAAAAGAAAAAAAGTATGTTATAATGTGAAAATGTATCACCACAATTCATATGTGCAATATTATTAGGGGAAATGTATAAAAAAATGCTTAATGTATAACAAGGGCGTCAGTTTGTGTTTAAAATTGCTGGGGAGAATAATTATAAACTTGGGGACAGTTATTAAATATTTATTTAGCCTCTAAGTATTCACCCATTTTGTGTTTGATTACAATATGCACTGCAGTGTATACATGTGGTTAAAATTGCATCTTTATTAAATCAATACGAGTTAAAAACCCTAGTTTTAACTGTTTTCCTTTTTAAACATCAAAAACATTAGACAATCGGTTGAGAAGAATTAATAAAATTCACAATGTAGCACAAAGAACAATGTTGAATAAAATATGTACTTGCACCAGAAGAATGCGCAACAATAAAACATGCTTCTTTTGCAACCCTGACCCCGTTCTATGTGGAGAAACTTTAAATTTTACTTACTTGTCTGTGTCATCAGTGGTAACAAGTTAATCGGGGGTTAAGCTGCTATCTGGGCCAGCTGACGGCATGCTGCATAAGTTATGCAGGTGAGGTGGGAGTGATTTCACAACAATGCTAGTCTAATGGTTTAATCACTGCTGCAAAATTCCTTTTTACTGAGGAGCTGTAGTTTCTATTCCCACAGTTTACGGCCTTGTATACCGTTGTGTATGTGTGAAAACAAAAGATACTTGATTAATGACTTTTCATTTATTTATAATTAACTAAAGTGTTGTCCTTTGGCTTAGTAGCATCTGTGGTTGCTAACTGCAACCAACGCTAAGGGAAGTTGTTAACCTGGTAACATGAAAAGGCAATATTATGTAACACTGGAAAGCTGATATGTTCCCAAACACTAGGCTTAAATAACAGAAGTAATGTAAATTGGCACTCAAGTTCCTACTCTATATTTTTCTCTACAGGTAAACTTAACATAAAAAGTTATCTTCATTATAAAAACATGACTGTTGGATAAACTGGGCCTCTAAATTGTCCTTAGCGGTGAGTTTGTGCATGGAAAATAGTTTGTCCTTCGTGTTTCTGTGTTCCCCTGTGATGTACTGCCTCTCGCCCAATGACTGCTGGAGATAGGCACCAGCCTCCCTGTGACTCTGGACAGACAAGTGGATTTATGCAGCGGATGGAGGAATCAATGAATAATGATACAATAATAACAAAGGAGTAAATTGTAGTTTTGCAACATTCCTATACAGGTATTTTAGGACAGTCAAATTAATCCCTGTGACCAATAAAAGGCAATTCAACAAAAACAGGTGAATCCTAAATATGTAAGCAGACAGTTTATATCTGCCAAGCATAACTGAGAATACACCTGGCATTAGGAAGGTTGTTTGTTTAAGAAAAAAATTTAACGTATTAAACTTGATTGTAAGAAATTATGATCAATATCATGTGCAGATTATCGTATGCATTTCAAACATACATTGTTGTATATGCAGATGGCACTGTAAGCCACTCTATTCACCCTAAAATATGTTATTCAAAGTCATTTAATGATATTTTAAGCTCACTGTAAAGGCTGTCTCAGTTCTGCTGTGTTGAGTCAGTGGAAAAAAAAAGAAGATCAAACTACTTAAGGCATAAAGTCATGTGTTTTCATTTTGGCAGTCCTGACACAGACAAGCAGACCCCCAGCTACTGTAACAGAAGTCCAATTTATCTGTCAAGCTGGTAACAAGTTTAACAAACATACAGGATCACTCTGAAGGCTGCATCCATTTGGCTAAAAGTTGTTTAGCATAAGCCACAAGCCAGATATAGGGACTGTTTGAGGCAGAATGTTTACTTTGTTTCCTTCTGCTCGTTGTGAAGATATACACATACTTTAATAAACATGTCCTGATGTAGTTATTATGAAGTCCAAAGTGCAGCTATATTTAACACTTAGTCATTCTGGTAGCTGAAATATCCCGGCTTTACTTTATCTGTCTTCCCTGCCTCTAAGGTAGCGATGACACATCTGAGATGATGCATTTGACAAACATAACTCAGTATTTTTTTTAAAGCCAAGTAGTCGAATATGATATTAAAGGCAAATGCACTTCAAAGCAGTAATACTGACCATCAGAAATGTCATCAGGGTCACCGTTAAAGTTGTACCTTAGATGCTCTGGTATATCTCTTACACAGTGTCTTACTATGTTTTGCACCCATTATAAAGATGTGTAAAAAGCCTCACTAAAAATCGCCATGAGCACAGTATCTTACTCTTAAAATGAGATATCTAGGAAATCCATACCTTTAGTGTGGGCACTTTTATTTGGTAGGGTAAAAAATTGCAACAGTAAGGGAGAACCGTTTTTAATAATATCATTGCTACCACAGATATTGCTACCCTCAACAGTCTTACAAAATAAAAGTAGCTGCAGCATATTTTTCTACTCTAGGTTTTAAGCTGACCAGCTTCTCTACAAATTTTCCTTTAGTAGAGCATAACTTCTTGTCTACTTGGTGTATAAATGTGATGTGGTGCAGAGCCCAATTTATAATACCCACAACTTGAAATGGGAAGGATAAGACAAATGCACGCCTTTAAAGTAAGTCAGAGATAAAGTAATTTATTTTAAAAGTATAAAAATCAACCATTTGCTTTAACTTATATATTTACACTCCAGAGCAACAGCTAAATTTACTGCGACTGTGAGAAAAAAAGAATTGGATGAGGACCCTAGTTGTATGTGGCGGTATGCACAAAAAACAGGATGTTAGTGGAAGTGAAAAGCAAATCTCCAAAGTTCACCGGTTTACAACTTTAGGAAAGAGTGGCATTTTGATCTATCCATAACTTTTATATGCTTAAAGGTTTTTGTGCACATCTTTGCCAATAACAGTAAAAGGGGTTTGTATCTAACGGCGGAAATGGCAGAATTAGGAATGACAGGCTGTTTCTGGCTTAGATATGTACATTGGATTCATCCTCAAACATGTGTCGAAAAACTTCTGTGAATAATCAAAAACCTTGTCCACTGCAAAGAAGCCTCACCAATTGAGGTATCAGATGCAATACTATTATTACTACTCCAGGCTGTGCCATTTTTCGCAGCTGAAGTGGTGTATCATGTCCTTTTTTTTTCGCTCTCTCCAGAGCAAAGATCAGCATGTACTCATTCTCTTTGTAACTGCCGCTGAAATACCCTTTGAATGTAGAGCTGTCTTCTCTTTAGTCAAGCTGGTCATTACCTCGCTCCAGCCTGGCCTCCTTTCACACAAGCAGATCGCCCGACTCATTTTCTATTTAAGCAATGCTGCTCGTCTTCAGATTCACGCCGCCCAAGTGACTCATCAGTTTACTGTGCACATACCGCCGCACCGGAGTAGCCTTCACTGTCTGAGCCCGGCTGATTAGCTGCAGGACCTGCAGGCTCTGATCTTAAACACAAATGAAACGCATTTGTTTTTCTTCTTTGCAGATGATAAAAAATAATTCACTTCCAAGCATTTGAAAGGCATTATGTGGAATGTATAGCCTGGTGAAAATATTTGTGCGCTGCATTCATTTCCGGTTTACAAGCTTTCTTTCCTGCTCCTGTCAACACGATATGATGCTATTATTGTGAAAGAAGCCAAATACAGGACTTGTGAGGGTGATGCATGCATGTGCTTCTGGAAGAGCGGGTAAACATCCTTTATCTGAGTTGCAAGTACACAGCAATTAGATTCCCCAGCAGAGAAGACAGTTTTTTCTCTGCTCTAAATATGTCGTGCAGAGTAAGACACCCTTTAAAGTGCACAGTCCTATATACAGCCTTACAATAGTATTTGTACCTTTAAATAGTTAGAGAAATGAAAATCTGAAAATTCTGGTTTGCATTATATTTAGCTCAATAGCAATTACAACAGCAAGGCATTTAATGCATGTCTCTACCAGCTCCGTACTTATGGACAATTTTAACTGTATGGCCACCGATTCTCAATTGGATTCAGATCTAGACTTTGACTGGGCCAAGCTCATTTTGCATCCACTATCAGGTTTTCTTTCAGGACTACTACATATTTAGCCCAATCAGTCATTCCATTACTCTCATCGGGTTTCCTGTCCTTACCCCCAACGAGGATGCTGCTGCAACAATGTGTTATTATGATTATTACGTGTTTATAGCATAGATTCTTACTTCTTACTTAATTTTGCATTCAAGCCAAATTATTTGGTTTTTGGTCTCATCTGACAAGAAAATCTTCTTACACGTTCCATGTCCCCTTAAGTGGATAAAGACAACTGCAAACAGGACTTATTGTATCATTCTTAAACAATGGCTTTTTTCCTGTCACTCTTTCAGATTTGTGACATGCACAACTAATAATATGTCTGTCAGTAGTTTCTCCATCTAAGCTGTGAATCTCTGCAACTCCTCCACAGCTACCATGAGCCTTCAATCTGAGTCTTCTATTGGCGCCTTGCGTGGCCTGCCAGTTCAGGCACCTGGCAGTGTCTTGTTAGGTTTTTGTGTTAGGTGCGTCATATGTCATTTTCAGATGAATGTGCTTTGTAACAAGGCAAAGCTTGGTATATCTTATCATAACCTACTTTAACACCTTACTGACTAAATAGCAATTATATAAAATCTTTATTTTTTGTCAAGTAAATGACTAATTTGGCAGAGACTGTTTAATATTAGTGTTTTGCCCAATTCGATCCTTGGTATAAGTGGAATGGGGACCAACTGGGTATTGTGAGAAACACACGTAAAGGACTAGTCACCTGAAAGGTGACTTCTAACTGAGGTTGGGTGCACTGGATTTTATTAAATGGTTTCAGAGTAGTTGGGCTAAAAACAAATGAAGACAGCATTTTTTAAGCTTTTACCTGTAGAAAAAGAAATCTTAATGTATCTTTTTCCTTCCACTTCACAATTGTTATTTTGCTTTTGTTCTATCACATAGAATTCCACTGAAAGTCTCTGTGGTCGCAAAATGACAAATATGGAAAGGTTCCTGAGTTGTAAAGAGTTTTGCAAAGCACCATGATTGTGTAATTACATAAATTCCCCTTTACTTGGGCAATCCTCAATATAAAATATGATAGATTTTGTTAGAATAACTATAATACATGTCATTTAATTTAATTGTGTAGGATTATCAACATTTCTTTGCTTGAATTTAGCTATAATTAGACACGTTATCATTTTTGCACATAAACTGGATGTTTTTTGGATTGTGAAAGAAGTAAAGAAACACTAATTTGTTGTTGCAAGTGATGTTTGCCCTAATTACAGCGTATTTAAAAAACAACCAGCCTCCCTTTTGGAATTACCACAATGACTGATCCCAGGCTTATTGTGTCTGTGTTGAAATTAAACAGTTTCCAAAAAGAAAATGCATTAATTGCGCGGTTATAATCCTGAATACAGAGATAAATTGAACATGTGACGGCATCAGGATGATAGCACAACTCTGCTCTCGAGGAGAGCACAGCAAGGCGCGTCAGCTGTGAGCTCATTCTCTGGTGCTTTGAGCTGAGGTGGGGAAGAGGGGGAAATTTGCCAGTGTGTCAAGACTGCAGAGGCCAAATCAGCAAGAAATATTTTCTCCTCAACACATAATTCCTTAATAAGCACACAGGAAAAAAGCCACGCATGAGTGCAACTCTATTTGCATCTGCTCCTGATGGTGCTTGTGATGGCAAAACGCACTACCGACATGCTCTACAGCTACTTTCAGGGTTTTCTCCATCACTCATAACCTGGTAAGCAGCCATAAATAATTTCTGCCTCTGCTTTTTGTCTTTATGGAAGATCTGTGTAGAGTTTTTTTTCTTGATCCCCCTTAACTCCTGACCTTCAACCCCCACATCAACCCTCTCTCCTCAGCCTCTGCACAATTGATAACAGTCACGTCTGTTGGCGATGCTGAGCTGAGCGCCTAATTACAGAGATCATGACACTTCCTCACTGTGTCGAACATTAATCCATCATTGTAACTATGCATTAGCGTCTTTGCGAGCAGGCGCCCAGAGTGAATTTAGAGAGAGAGCCGTATGCAACCGGAGCTCTTCAATCAAGAGATGTGATGACTGCCGAGAGTGTTAGGGAGGCATGCCAGCGAGAGCGGCATTTGCAGCTTGATGTCAGATGTAGTCTGGTGTCTGTTTTTCCTCTCTGAGCTGAGAAGCCCTGAAGTAAACTCACCGACTGTCACTGTCATTGCTCTGAAATACTTCTCATCAAATTTTTTTTCAGCCGATAATAAAAGTGAAGAAATCAATTTCTAGCTTGTTATACAACACTTATTCTGAGATGATTACTGAATCATTTCTAACGCCTCCTTTCTATTAAGCAGTATGGCACAGACTGGTGCTATTTTAAGCTGTTCTATGGTTTAGTAAATTCAGGAGAGCGTTTCCACCACCAGTTGTATTCTCAGTGGCCAGGCGGAGTGAAATTTAAACCCTTAACAGACTAGTATGTCTCATGCTTTTTGCAACCAGTGATGTTCCTCAGTTCCTTAATCAACAGACGCCAGTAGCTATGTCCAAACTGTACCATAACTATTGTCCTGTGGACCTACAACTAAATGAGAGCCATGAATGATCAGTTATATAGGCAACCTTTGTAAAAGAAACAGACAAAACAGGGTACTGAACCGCACCGACCTGCGCTGTACAACTCAGTGGAAACTAGCAATATGTTTTTGAAGTCTGTGGGGTGAGGTAAAGAGAAGCTATCACAGAGGATCCAGAACTCTGGAAATCTAGAGATCTCTAGATTTTTCTCTTTGATCAACCTTGTGAAATGTTATACAACAAGTGCTGTCCTGCAGCACAAAGGAGTTGTCATAAAGTATTAAGTGGACTTAGTCAGCTACATATATTTTAATACATAAAACTTATTAGGTTACAATGCATTCTTTTCTCAACTGAATGAATGTATTGAATGTAAAAATGTAAGAATTGAGTGCAGAAACAATTTTGAGTTGTAAGTATCCATACCCTGCGTTTAATAAACCATGTGTGACAGTGTGGGGGTTCTGTCACTATAGTTCCGATCGATAGTACCCCCTGGCTGTTTGGCTACAAAGTTTGTCCTTTGTTTGACATAGTTTCTTTATGTGCGAATGTTGTAGCATGCTTTGCAAAGATTGATGTTACGTTCTATAAAGAATCACATTCAAAAGTGAGTACAGTAACAACAGGTAACTTATTAACTCATATCTCTTTAATGCAAGTTGCTTATGCTGCGCCACCTGCTCCAGGAATCTATGCACATAAAGCGCAGGCCTGTGCCTGTTTCCTAGGAGGCAAGGTAGTCATACAATGTCTGAATTTTGGCCCATTTCTAGGCCATTTTCTACCATGTGACACATTTTGCGATCAGTTTGTCTTCAAAACCACATCAAAAATAAATATTGCATTTGTTGTGCATGGACCCTGCCGGGCTCCGTAGGTGGTGATGAAACTGATTTATAAATACTTCCAGGAACTATGTTTATAGGCTACTTTTCTGCAGGAAACCAATACCATGTATATTTGGCAAGGTGAATAACAAGGTTCTGGGCAAGAATCAATCCTGAGTTTCCCTGATGAAAGTCATGCTAACTTACCAGTCAGCTAAAGTACTAACTTTGTGGCCAAACAGCCAGGCATCTTATCAGTCAGAACCATGATGACAGGACCCCTAAACTGTCACACATGGTTTTATATACCAAAGGTACGGGTTATGAATTCATGTGCACGGTTTACTAAACCAAGGGTACAGATTCTTACACCTGACCCCTGCTGGGATTTATACTGAAGCAAGAGCTGAAGTGAAGGGGGAAAAAAATCCTGTGGTCTATCGAATCAAGGGTTACTCTGTCCCAGTGTGACCGGTGCACAAGGACACAGAGTTTCAGATGCAGTGATGCACCCATAATGCCATCTGCCAGCACAAGTAAGTTCTGGGTTATGATCCTGGGTTACTTCAGCTCATCTGCTTGACATTCAGCAACAACTGTGTCCCTAATAAAAAAATACAGTCAGACAACCACAGAGATATGCTGAATGAATAAGACTTATTTCCCATCAATATAAATTTTCATGACAGCACAGGCATAGTCAAAGATGACAATGCCATGATTTATCAGATCACATCATGAGACGACGGTTCATAAAGCATGAGACATCATTTTCCACACATGGGTTGGCCTTCACAGTGCCCAGACATTAACCCCTATGGGTAGCCACCGCAGTCCAGTTCCCCGTTTATCAATATGACATATCCGAAAACTATTTTTCATCTGGTTCATTCATGTTTTTTTCTGAAATGTATGCCTAATTATTATTTAAACAGTTTGAATCAATAGTGTGATTGTACTATTTTTTTTCAACCCTGTAGTGATGATTATGTTACACTTCACAAATAAAGTTTACTGACTGATTTAAATTTTATTGCATGTAAGTAGAGTTCACCTATTATGCATCTGGATGAATCACTTAAATGTAACATTTCAACTTTAAATGTTAGGAAGTTAAATAGAACATGCATACTTTGATAACATGGACATTTTCTGATGTAATTAAGGCAAACTACTGAGAAATTATGGAATTGCCTTGATGTTGAATTATGTGTCTAAGTTTTTGCCCAAGACATTAAGTTATAAAATGCTTTTAACCATGGAAGACCATGCATCATGTTAAGAAAAACAACATTTGTATTGTCAAAAAAAAGGAAATCACAGATTTTTAGCAAAAATTAAATGGTGAAAGAGTCATTAATGACACTAATTCCTACAGGACCAAGTACCTCTGTTGAGCGACGCCGAGCTGTTGATTTCTCCAGTCATAAAAGAGGACTCAGTCTGTTTTCTGACTGTGTCGTTCCACATGCGACGGATGCGGCTCTGCCGAGACAAACAACATGCCAAAACATATCAGGATATTTGCTGAAAGAGCTGTCACTGGTAAAAAATGTAAGTCAGTGCTCAGGACCAGAGGCAGTGAAATGGAATTAAATATCTATCCAATTTAAGTTTCTGCATCTGTATATCTGTCAAATATAGTAGCTTGGATCACATCATGTGATGTTATAAGCAAAAACGTCTATGTATTTTATTGGGAATTTATGTGATTTATTTTTTGGAATGAATAGTCCCCAAAAAAATATAAAGTGTGACTAAATACATAAGTTATGCATGTGTGTATGTTGTAAAAGTTAAGAAGCATAGTAGACAGCAAATATGTGTTAACAGATACCCGTTGACTATAGTTTTACATGGTCAGATAATTAGCATCGAACAAGCAATGTTAGCTACTTTAATTTTTGTTACTCTAAAGGGTGTTAGTGGGATAAAATCTTTAAACTCTTTGATTAAGTAAATTAATAAACAGAAAATAAATTGTAAAAAACGTAAATGCTGTAATTTTTCTAAAGAGCTATAGACAATATAGAGCACCTGATTATTAGCCATACCAGCCTGTATTTTAGGGAACAACCACAAATTTGTACATAAACAAGCCGCAACCGATTAAAAGCTGGACGCGTTTGAACGTTTGATTACCGTATGTAAGGATTTGTGCAGAGGAGACTGTCAGGAAAATGAGTGGTTTTTGGGAAAGCTTTGATTTTATTAACATTTCAACATTATGTGAAAACCTCAGCCGTCCTCTCTACGAGTGTTCAGCTAATCTTCAAGAAAGACTTCAAATTCAGGCCATCTGCTTAATGCTTTTATTACCTCTGAAAGCTTTTTTTCCTCTTATTGTATTGAGACTGTCTTGCTCTCATAATGTCTGTCTATTTCATGTTTGCTTTCATTGTTTGCACAAATTTCTCTTTCTCAATTTCAATACAATTTCAATTGCTGAAAGTATTTAGAGATATGTCTCAACCAGCTAGGCATTTAAATGTTGATTCTTTTTTTGAGCCAGTTTACTTAGTAAAATATCTCAAGCTTATTTCAAACTCAGTCAAACTGGATGAAGAAGATCTTTGCTTATCCTCTTTCAAATGTCATTTAAAATCCTAGTAAAGTGCAATGACGTTTGTGACATCTTTGTAGTTATAAAAAACCTCCAGCTAAACATGGACTTTATGTTCTGGAGTAAGTAAATTCTGGAATGAGTTAATTTAAAAAAAAGTAATCAGTCACGCTCTCTTAATCTGGAAATTGTAAAGGATTTGAGACATTGTCTGACGGGTTGTTGCACAACCTAAAAGTCTTGATATCCATTCATGTAATATATAAGCAGAAAAAGTTTAGTAGGCGATTTCAGATTTTTCTGTTAAAACTATTTCTCGTTTTATCTGTTTGTCTTTGCCACTTCATTACCTGACCTTTCACCACATCAGCGTCAAGCATCACCTTATAGCTTCCTCAAGCTATAAGGTCTTAAAGTGGCCTAGCTCCATAAATATTCCTAATCAATAGAGGTCAACTGCAATCTTTTAATTAAATAAAGATTACTCATTTTGATGACTAAACTGGACTAGCTCTACTTGTGCTCAGTATTTCTATGCATTATTGATGCACCTTTTAAGTTTTACTGCCAAATTAAGAGGGCTTTATGGCAGCCTTTCAAAACAACAATGAACCATGTTTGTGCATTTTTAGAAAGGTCGAGCTAATACACGGCAGAAAGAAGACAAAGACTGAAAACAAGAATTATGTTTTTTATGAAAATTCTACTTAAAAATAACTGCTTGGTGAAAATCCTGACAATACTGAATTACCATTTAGTACCTAACTTTTATTTAAGCCTGCCAAAGAAGTGACAACAAATAGAATCTTTTAATGGTTTTATAAAGTAGTTCTGAATAAGAAATATAAGCTCATAATTTCCATTTAGAAGATATTCATTTGGATAATTTAGGCAAAACGCAGTTCTCATTATGAAGTGAAGTTTATGTAGTATTAAAACTAACAATTAAAATGTTAATTCATGAGGAAATTTCCATCAAGTAAGATATTCTAAATTTTAAATGTTTTGCTGTATTATCTTAAATTAGATTATTTTTGAGGAGGTTACAATAGTTTCATAAAGTCATCAACAAACCAGTGGCATACATGTGGCAGAATATTTGAAACCTATATTAACCACAGTTCTCACATTCTAAAATGGGCTGAGCTCAGACTATTTGATCAATTCCGCAACTAATTTTTATGTGTTTTTTGCATAATTGCCACGTTGAAACATCTGATTATGACCACATTTCAAACATCTGTTAATTGAAGGTTAAGTTGAAAAATTCTGAAATAGTGCCTTTGCACTTTCCATCACAATATACAAATACTAATGGTAGCAAAACAAGCTCACAGTATGAACCTGTTACCACCATGCCTGGGGAATGGCACAAATTTTGGCTCCTCCTAAAATTCTTCTTGTCATTTTGACCAAATAGCCTGGCAGACTTGAAACTTTTCTCAAAAAGGCATTTTGCTTGGGCATGGGAAGAGGGGCAAATTTCAGTTGAGGTTGACAGTGTTTTCCCTAAACAACAAGAATAATGCATTAAAGCTTCAAGTTTAGGCTGAAAAGCAAAAGAACACTGTACCTTCTACTTAGCATGGTGGTGGTCGCATTACGCTGTGAGGCTTTTCACTGCAAGTTGTTACAGGTGGATGGAATAATGAAGAGGGCTAACTGAACTTCACCTCAAATCAAAATTCTTGCTGTTCGCTTGACTTCACAAGCAGATGAAATACGGACTTCTCAATATTACTCCACATAGTTTCACCATAAAGGAACCAAACTATCTGTGTGTTTACCCCTGCAAACTTCACAGCTATGTGTCAGCTTAATTTTCTCACTGCCACCTCCATGAATTTCAAATTACACTGAAGAAACAGTTTTTTTTTTCCCTTTTTCACATAAGACAGAATGTGTTTTTCTTTTCAAAAATGAATAAATGACTCCTGTCTCAACTGAAGATGTTACACACCTCACAGGAACGTACAGTGGCGCAATGGATCTGATTACCATTTTATAAGCGTATTTACTGGGGAACAGACTGGTTGAAAATTCCTGTGCTGTTTTGCAAGGACAAAAACTTGAATACCTCGTAGTCCATGGGTCACTTTCCTGATTAAAAACTCTTCCAAAGGAATGTGTAGAGAACTTCAATGTATGCAGTAGCTGAGGATGAGGTTTGAGCCTTCTTGCTGAAGCAGTGTGCATAATGAAGTGCTTTGATCTATATGCAGGAACCAGCTTGTTTCGTGGAATGCCACTGCACGCTTAGCTCTAAGGACTATTTATGATGCACCACTGAAAGGAAATCACACTGTTTGGGAAGATGCTCAATTATCATGTATCATTGCAATTCATGCAATAGTTGATGTTAATGTGGGAGGAATCCATTAGGATTTTTACTTTACAAAAAGACATACTATTTGCAAGCAGAAACATTTCTTGGTAAATTTTTTGTAAGATTTGACAAATTCGTCACCAAGCTGGAGGCAAAATATTTCTTACAGTCTTTGTGTCAATGTGCATTTTAGACGTTTTCCTCTGATAATAAACATCTGGCCCGCTGGATCTACTTATAGGGTTTGCCTCACTGAGCACTTCTCTGCTATAAATGAGACAAGAGGAAACACTATTTGTTTGAAACCTTTCTTGAGTATTTACAGTAAACTGCCACTGAACAAATGATGGCCCTAATCAGCTGTAATCAGGGTTTGTTGTCTGCAGTATGTAAGATTAACTCCCTGCCTCTAACTCTATTGTGTATTAGAGCTAAAAATACACAGGTGACACAAAGTTCAGAGGAACCACTGTTAGAAATCAGCTTTAGTTTGTCTGAAAAAAAAAAATACAGTTAGGTGAATAAATGGGTAAAAACCTATATGAAACACAGAATACAATTCCGTTTCAACCTGTGACCCAGAAGAATATCGTCCTGGAGCACGAGAGGCACTGCCCTTCACAGAGCCAATGGAGCTATCCACGCTTTTGGCGCTGCAGCAGTGGGTGCGCAGGCACTTCCCGTACTCTTTACGCACCTGCCGAAAATAACCAAAAACAGGGAAAGCGTATTTAGAAAAAAAACAAAAAACAAAACACAATGATCTATGAAATGTTATGTTCTGGTAACTGATACCCTTAATTATTAGCATCACTGCAGTTAATACATTCACACACCTCCTTTCAGCCAGCAACATTTGGTCTTTTTCTATCATAACTCACAGGGTCGCAGCTAGGCCTGCACAATGTTAGGAAAACATTTAATTCTGATCCTATTGCTGATAACTGAAGAGTCAGTCACTGAAGATATAGCTTCAGATAATCCTTATGGCTAAGGGTTCAACAAAACTTGAAAGAGTACCTTCTTTTGCAGCACACAGTGGAAGATGAAGATGAACATTCCCTGAAGGGAGTTGAAGATGGTGAAGAGGTACGCCATGACCACCGTGCTCTCATTGACATACATCAGGCCAAAAGCCCAGGTCAGCCCAAGGAGACACAATAAGGCAATGGCCCCGATCACCCATGATCTGCAAAGGTAGTATAAAGTCAAATGACTATTAAAAAAAACGTTCACATTTAAATGGCTTTATGCAGTATAACTTACACTCCATTGGACTTTTTAGGAAGGTTATTTTCAGATTGGAAGGAGGAATGTAAGGGGTACCAAAATACCATTCATCTAAAACAACTAATATAGAATCACAAAACAAATGAATTAGGGGAAGGGACTTATGGAAAAGAGCAATGTAGCCGCCAGCTTAAAAAATGTGCAGGTACAATAAGAGTTTCTATGAGCGAGTGAGTAAACAAAACAATGAATTCAGGAGAAGATGATACCAGGGTAAGTAACACGATGAACTAACTGTCAAAGGGTTATTCAGAAGTGTCTCACCAATTCTTTCTCAAGCTAAAGGTTTAACTAAGGTAAAAGTCTGCGAGAACATGGAGTCCCTCGATAGTAAGAAGCTCTCTCTATCTGCCAGGGCACTGTGTAAATAAAGTTTTTCTTTCCTCCACCTGTACTCTTTTTGCATTTTGGTGACATGCTGTGTGCCGCAGTAGGTGAGGCTGAGTCCAGAATGAAATCTGACTCGTCTCAATCTGTCATCCAGAGGAGGTTACACTCATACATTTTTTTTTCTTTTTCAGCAGATCCAATTAATTTGCACTCATCTCGATTGAATGACTACAGTGGAAATAACACTATACAGCTCACAATCCTTTTGAACTGTTGTGCAAATTAGCCGTATAGCTGGAGGATTCTAGCTTCCACATTAATGAAATAAAAATCATCAAATATTTCAGATTGTATCTAATCTCTAGATGTGCTGCATGACATTACACATGGAGCAAGAATCATAACTGGTCATTTGCAACTTTTCTGAATATCAGGAAAATTATAAATCTATTTCCATTTCAAATATAATGGGTGTATTTTCTTTCCCATATCAGCACATGAAGCAGAGGGCTCTAGTAATGCCCCTTTTGGGGTTGGCAGAAGTACATAACGGCTAAACTCAACATAAATTTTACATAAACGAGAGCAATAGAAAGGTGCTTCATGAAAAAACCACAACAAAAAAAAAACAAAAACAAAAAAACTGGTAGCTGTAGCAGAGCTGTAGTGAAGGAAAGACAAAATATAACATAACTAAATTAATTTCTCTTCTTGTTCCTGTTTACTTCAATGTTGGGATTAGCACTGCAGTACAGCTGCCTTCTACAAGATGTTAGATAAGGAGCAGTTTAAAATAACTCACTAATTGTTGTTTATGCATTCTTTTTGGTTTCTGGAAAGTGACTACAACTATAGTGGATGATTATTGCAATGTTTGTTTAGTATTTCCTAAATGTTGCTGTAGTCTTGTGAATAGAAACTACCATACAAGTTATACGCTGAGAATGTTTGCACAATTGCAAAGTTATGAAAAACTAACCTGACATGAGTTCACATTTGTTTTTGATGCTGTGCAAATAAACAATGTAGAAATGAAACTGAATGAACATAATCATGCTCTCTAAGATCCATTGTACAATCTGTTTTAACATGTGTCACTAAAGGTTTAAATAATTATCCATGCTTTAAAAACATGTTCTTAGGTACAGTTGTACATTTGTGCTTCCTTAAGAAAAGTGTGTCACGCCACTTTAATACACATTTTGGATGGAGCCTTTATGTGCTTAGAGAAAACAGCTTCTATTTGACAAATGTGAGTGCCATATCTTCATTATAACACTAAAACATCCATACAGTGCGCTGTGAAGATACAGGTACAGGTTAAACATTATCTCGCTTGTCACATCTGTAGGCACAGTGTATCTAATGCTGGGGAACTGTGGGCTCACTAATGCGGCCTTCAGTTTGAGGGAGTGCTCCTCTATTAATCACGTTAATGATTTAGAGAGGTAGCCAGATGGATTTTTTGGTGCTGATTTTGTTTCATACAGAGGTGGAAATGAGAGATGGCATTATTGGAAAAAAGGGTCCTTCCAGGTTTGCCTTACTTGATTTCAGGTGCATAATCCTGATAGCTGGGCAACAGTATGAAAACAGAGGCATAAAAAACAGAAATAAATCAGAACACATAAAGCAAATGGGAAGCTGTGATGTATAAACACAATTTACAAATTAGGACATTGAAGAGGAACAATACAGGGAGAGCAAAGATGGCATGTTTGTTGGCTGAACAAAAGATACAGATGTAGACATTTTTTTATGAATTAACAGGTAGTAAATTAATTATCTCAGTTCATAGAAGTACAGGATCTTATTGCCCTCATAAAAACTGGCAGGCTTTTGCATTTAGCACCATTATAAATGGGCCAGGTGCAAAGCAAAAAAAAAAAAAAAAAAAAGATTTATGAATTCACCAGCTCGAACATTAAACATAATTTTCCCAGGGCTGCCTTAATGACCTGGTGGGGGAGGTACTTCATCAAGACGACTGCCCTCAGATTGCAGAGAAAAACACATGCTTCAGGCCCGAAAGGACTGAAAATATCTTCCTGCTTTTTTCGAAAAGGTGGCGGACAACTGACAAAGAAGGTCACACAGAAATAGATCAGAGAGGACAAAAATAAAGAATCTCTGTGACTCTTATAAGGACATGGAAAATCTTCTTCTGGAGCTATCAGATGAAGACTCCGGGATGCCTTTGACAGCCGCTTGGTAGAAGCCTCAAGCCAGAAGGCAGAACCATTCAGGTCTTCCAAGTCTAGTCTACTAATCATCCCTAAAAAGTAGATCCAAATATGGAAAAGCAGCTTTCATTTTTTATGCTTTTGTTATCTGGAACAAACTTCAGACCAATGCAAAGCTGCTGAAACACTGAGTTTCTTGAAATCAAAGCTAAAAACTCATCTTTGTTGAGCTGCCTTTGAGTAAGCGATTCATAATATCTGGAATGTCATATTTTTTCATGTATCAGATCTTTTGTGCTGTATTTTATGTTTTTACGGTTGTTCTCCCTGAATCATGTAAAGCACATTGAATGACCTTGTTGAAAGTGTGCTCTACAAATAAAGTTGCTTTTGCGTAATCAGATTCACAGTATCACTAAGTCTATAACAGTTGATCTCATCATAGTGTGCCAGACAAAATAACTGAGTACATTGGGGGGCCTTTGCTTAAACAAATGATGGGAGATACCAAGATACCATATTTTTAATATACTAGGAGTATTTTGTCATTTTTTAAACTTACAGTTTTCATTAGAAAATATATTGATGGAACTGCAATTTTAAGAAAGCAACAGCAATCCTACAATAATAGGTAATTCAAAGTAACTTCCAAGCACTGTATGCTGCTTTTACTTATTTACTGGGCTTGATATCTTCTCAACAAACATATATACCTTATTCACCTTTCTTCATATGCATGTTTTATTACGAGAAGTTATGAATTAGATATTACATTAAACCCCTGGACAGAAACAACACGTACCCTTGTATAGAGTAATATTTTCTGCTTTCTCCATAATAAAGACATATTGCACATGTTTGCATTTGAGGATATTCTTGAGGAATAGCACCATAACTGAAGCAAAGTCATTGGGATTTTATTTATTTATTTTTCTTTGAGGAACTGGAGTTCAGTCAGTATCTACAAGTTGTCTGCATGTCAAGATGTGTGGGGATCCTAAACGTATTTCTGCCAAATCAAATGTTTTTTATTAATTATTAAATCATTTAATGTCATTTCTAAAGCATCAATTACACTTCCTTCTCTTTTACAGTTTGACAGTTGTGTAAAACTTTTTACAGTTAAATCCATGTTGATCCACTGTCTGTTACCACTTTTGCATCAATCTCGTTTCATATTGCGCCACATTTCACGTAAAACAATTGTTGGTAACAGTCAACAGACTAACTCTGATTTCATCATTTATAGCTGCACAAGGGATGTGAGTTCCTGGTTCTTCTTGATGGACAAGTGCATGTACAACATGAGAGTCGGTAGAGCAGTCATGATGAGACATGTCCTTTTAGATGACATCAACCGTAGATGCATCAGACTTTAAAAATGCAGCGGTCATCATTCACCTCAGTGGGTCAGATTTTAATCTTCAAATGTTAACTAAAACTCCTACATGACTCTCTTTATGCTGGCTATTCCTGCTATAGAGGGATATTGTTTTAAGTTTAAGGCTATAAGACCATCTCCAAGCAGCTAGATGTTTCTGTGACTACAGCTGCACATGTCATTCAGTAATGTACGATACATGGGACTGTAGCCAACCTCCCTGGACGTGGCTGCAGGAGGAAAATTGATGACAGATCAAAGAGACGGATAATCCAAATGGTAACAAAAGAGCCTAGAAAGACTTCAAAATAGATCCAAGCTGAACTTTATGCTCAAGGAACATCAGTGTCAGATCGGAACATCCTTCGCTGTTTGAGCCAGAGGACAAATCATAAAAAAAAAAAGACTAGGATATGCCAAACTACATGCTGACGAGCCACAAAGCTTCTGGGAGAATGTCCTGTGGACAGATGAGACAAAAATTTAACTTTTTGCCAAGGCACATCAGCTCTATGTTCACAGACGGAAAAATGAAGCATATCTAGAAAAGAACACGGTCCCTACTGTGAAACATGGGGGAGGCTCGGTTATGTTCTGGGGCTGATTTGCTGCATCTGACACAGGGTGTCTTGAATCTGTGCAGGGTACAATGAAATCTCAAGACTATCAGGGGATTCTAGAGAGAAATGTGCTGGCCAGTGTCAGAAAGCATGGTCTCAGTCGCAGGTCACGGGTCTTACAACAGGAAAATGACCCAAAACACACAGCTAAAAACACCAAGAAGGGCTAAGAGGAAAAACACTGGCCTTCTAAGAGCCCTGATCTCAATCCTATTGAGCATCTTTGGAAGGAGCTGAAACGTGCTGTCTGGAAAAGGCGCCCTTCAAACCGGAAACAACTAGAACAGTTTGCTCATGAGGAGTGGGCCAAAATACCTGCTGAGAGGTGCAGAAGTCTCATTGACAGTTACAGGAATCATTTGATTGCAGTGATTGCCTCAAAAGGTTGTCAACCAAATATTAAGTTGTGGGTACCATCATTTTTGTCCAGGCCTGTTTCATGCATTTATTTTTTAAATAATTCTGTTGAAGCATGGATGAAAAGCAATGTCTCACTTTCATTGGTCAACATTTATATAATTTTTATTTATTATTACTTTTGTCAGATTAAAGTTATTTCTGTGACCATTATGAGTTTTTCTTTTATTTAATGAAGGGTACCAACAATTTTGTCCACGTCTGTGTGTATATATATATATATATATATATATATATATATAAACTGGTGCTGGTGGGGGGATTGGTGCGTTAGGGGGAGTTTGCAGACACTACAAGGAGATGATGCTTTAAGTGCACATGATTATGCACAGCAAATGCTGACAGATATTTGATATCTCTGCCTCTACTGATTTTATTTTTGAACACATTACATATCACTTTGGTTTTATCTGCAAAAGACTGAATTACTTAAACGTACCATATAACTCCCACAGGAGCATACAATTCGAAACAAATACACAGGCCTTGTTTTAACCGTTTTAGCGGAACATTAACATTACTCTCAACAGCCTATTGTCTAAATTACAGAGCTACATAAACAGATTGAGAACCCGACTGCAGATGTTAATACTAATTCAGCGTAATGGAATAATCTCCCAATCAAACTATGCTTCCCGAAAGTTATTAACTGCATCCGGAACCCAGTTAAGGTAGAGAAATCTATTCAACAAAAATAGTCATGCAGTTGAGTTTTGTTCTGCACCCCCCCCCCCCTTTTATTTAAAGTATTTTTTTCATAAGAATTCTTAAAAAAGATGTTATCTGTGGATACCGAATACCGTATTTGGGTTCAGCTTCACTTTGTACACTTTTGATTCACTGCATAATTTGCGTCAAATACAAAGAGAGTAAAAGTAATGGTACAATTAAGGAATACCAGGACAGACTGTATCTTTATGAAGGGAAGAGGAAAGGGGAGAAAAACATACAGAACAGAATCAATTCTACATTCCACCTTGTACTAATGTTGCATCTTACCAGTGCCACTCTACAATAACACATCCATCATAATAACGGTAGCTAAAATGAAGAGGGAAAAGAAAATTGAAAGAACAGAAAAAAAAGTTAAAGATAAACAAGAAAAAGAAAAAGAAAGCAAGATGCACAGTAAGTGCTGATCAAAAGAAGTAAAACAGGCAAACATAAAAAAACACACTGAATGGGATACATTTTTCATATTGAATAATAAAAGGCAGAATGATGAAATCAGAACAGAAAACTTAACATCAAACAATAAGGAGGAACAAAACAGCACACAGATAAAATAAAAGTAGACATGACTTGTATTGAAAAAAAGCTAAATTGACAGAATTAACCAGTGCTGCCACTTTGATATAATGGAACCAGCTCAACATGGCATTGGAGGACACAGATAAGGCAAAAATATATCTGTAAAGTTACCAATGACAAGTATAGGCTGTTAATTTTCATTACAGAAATAAACTGAAAAAAGGTGTAAAAATTAATTTTTGTGAAAAAATACTGGCTTTGGCAGGGTGCATGCAGCCGATGACATTCAGACCAGTTTCTGTGCAGTTGTGGCATCAGTATTACCTCAAAAACAATACTAAGATGAATGAGCGCTGACACGAAGCTGTGAACAATCAAACTTCTAGTGGACACATAAAACGTTGGTCACTCTTTTTAAATTGGTACAACTTGGAGTCAGAAGGTCAGCTGCTTGTTACATTTAGAAGGGTGTAGAGTTATAAATCACAAAACCAGAGACTGTCAATATTTTTCGTTTTGCTAAAAAGGCTCAACATTACTCTCCAAAAAACTGGTAAAAGGGAACCTTGTATGAATGTCCATTAATTAGATTATGGTCATTAGAATTGAATGCAAAAATATATAAAATTATTTAAATATATAATTAGTGAAATAAGTAATCAAAAACAAGTATTTTAAAAAAGCTTATGTAAATTTTCTCAGTTTTTATTGTTTCTTCCAGCAGCAATGCATGCATTTATTTTATCTGTGAGCCTCAACAGTGAGTGGAGCTAGCACTGCTCCAATCTATTGAAGCTGATTAGAAATTGACTTTCTGTGCTGATTAACTGCTTGCTTGGCTTTATTTAATGAGCCATAATGAGAAGTTTAATCATTTCATTGTTCAGTGTAACAGGAACCGTAAAATCATATAACAAATGCTGAAATAATAAGAAATAATTCTAACATAAAACAAGTCTGAATTTCTTAGAATTGATTTTAAATATCCATTAATTAATACTGTAATAATGGAAACAATTAATATTAAATATATGTATTTATTTACAATTTAACTGCAAATACAACCTAAAGATAAAAATGTATATATTCATTTATTATTTAACTATTTAACTGCAGCATTTGATTTGATTAAGAAGAACAAGAAAACTCACTTGATGTTGTAAACCTACGCTATTACTTTTTGGTTCATCTATTTCTCTAACTGATCTGCAGCACATACTTAGAAGGGATTTAATGACCATCTGGGTGTAGAGTATTTGTAACTATATTTATGCGGCACAATGTTACAGAGGTGTATGTATTTGATAGTCTATTTTTTCAAGCCTCTTGCAAACACAAGTACTGGTGGAACTGCTCTTACAGTTTTACCATAGTTTGTATGGAACTGCTAGAACATAATACAGCAGGGGGTCCAAAGTGTGAGAGAAAATGTATGAGAATGAATACTAAACAGTGGTCCTGTGACTGTGTAAGTATTACATTATGTAGTCACTGCAGGAGTCACGTCTAGTTTGAATTAACAATGTGGTGAAGTATTGTAGCTTTAGTTTGGTTTTCATGAGTTGTTTAAGACTTAACAGACCAGCTATGAGCGAATAATAGTGTGTAGTTCTCTAAAATGTAAAAAAAGAAACTTGCATTCTAACGAGGCTATGGAAATAACTTGGCATGTTTAAGTTATGACCATTTCAGTTTTCTTAAAGCAGGGTTATCAATCCTGGTCCAAAACGCACACTTCCCTGTATGTTTTAGATGTCTTACTGCTTCAGCATAGCTGATTTAAATCAATGGCTGATTAAAAGGCTTTCGCTAAACTGTGATTATCTAAAGCAGGCATGTTAAAGCAGGGAGCTATCTAAAGCATGCAGGGCCATGTAGCTTGTGGACCAGGGTTAGAAAATATTGACTTAAAGTTCAGTTCTGTAACAGTTTTTAAATTAAAATAAAACTAAAAAAAAAATAAAAGAACCTACAGGCTTTAACATACAGAATATTAACTTACATAAATATTTAAACAGATTTGAAGGTTGTTTCGATGACAAGAGAGAGGCCTGTTATTTTCTCTTCAGTAGACATAAGTGACTGCTGCTAGTTTCTCTTTGAATATTTATAAGATTTTGTTTGACAGCATGTACTAAATTAACCAAACCTCAGACCAGCAGGAAATCTGAAGAATATATTGAGCATCTAAGAAGGAGAGTTGCACATTTAGACAAGTTGGCAGAATCTTCTGTTGCTTTTTCTAAACAACTTCCAACATAATCAGAAAAAAAAAAAAAAAAAAAAAAAAACGTGTGTAAGTACAAGTAATTCAAATGTGTCAGCAGTTTTCCAAACTGTCACTCTCAGGTGATAAGAAATTGCTCAAACCTTCAATGAATTGGAAACTGCTAAAACAGCAGAGTCACTGTCCAGGGTGATGCATGTTACATTGCCATGAACTGAGAGGATGCTAAGTCAAGGAAGAATGCTCCGCTCAAAGAATTGTTCTGAAAAGGAGAATCATTCTCTGGATGTGCAGCAACCCTCATGTAAAAGCCAAATGTTTCTCTCAAACCTGGATAAAGGCTGTGTGAAAATAGTAATAATTAAAGAAAGAGTAGGGATACTTCCAGATTTTTTTTTTACCTTATCTCAAATCAATAGCTAGAGATGAAGCGTAGACATAATGATCTAATTGATAAAATCCTAACATCTAGCTAAGGAAATTACCTTCCTAAAAGCTGTGGCATCCACACTGCAGAAAATGTGGCAAAAATGCTTAAAAGTCAGCTCTTTACCAGGAGACCAACTGCAGCAAATCACATCGATCTTTGAATCTTTCAGAAATCGTCAACACAGTGGCTAGCTACGATTTGAAACTGTCCAAGAAGCTGGGGGATAAATTCTTTTTTTTTTTACAACTTGTGTTTTTACACATGCATGTATGTGCATCAAAAAAGTGCAGGCCCCACAGGGGTCACTTTACAGAGACCTTCACAGCCACAATTCCAGCCATAAGGCAGACCAATGTGTCTGAAATGGCTTCAAAATGTGGAGCACACCTACACATCTTATAAAGTCAGCATCCAGCAGAACAAAAAGGCAGCAAAACAACATTAAAACCATTTGCAGAAAAAGCCTGTACTGACGTCAGAAACTGCTGCATCATGCTGCAGTCACGATTTGAATTATTACAATAACAAATATTTTACTTTCAGCTTCCATTAAATGTGTTAAATACACTGTAAGTACTCAAAGTTTGCATTTCCCTGTTAATGTATTCAATTAAGGTTTAATTTTATCTGACAGCAGGCAGCCATGGATATAACAACATACACACGCATCATGAATATTCATCAGCTGCATGTTAACACATAGATAACACCAGGTTATCTCTGTACGATTGTCTCCAGGCCTTTTACCCAGAGCAGAGGAGTGCTTCCTATTTAGATAATGATGGAGACACGACACAATACCTGTTTGATTTAAACCTGGTCTGACTTAACCTTTAAACATAATAAGAGGTGTCAACCTCTGCAGAATGAGGCTCCGCATAACCTCAGGCTACGAGTTTGCAACTTAAGTGCTTTTAATGATGGTTTAAAACAATCAAGGGAGATCAAAGCAAGGCCTTTACACATAATACCTGTGAAGATTCGTCACATTTGCGTGTAAAATATAAAATAGCAAAGACTGCAAAGAATGAGGGAGATACTTATAGAGACGGAAACTTTAAATATGGAACGAGCAAAGGAAGGAAGGAAGGAAGGAAGGAAGGAAGGACGGACAGAAAGACATAGTTGAGGTAGAAATCAAAGCTTGAAGAAGTAAGGAAGGACAGATAAAATGCAGGTTGGAGACAAGGAAGGGTAGACAAGACAAGCTAGCTGGGCACAAAGGATGAACAACTTACTTTAAAGAAAGAAGGAGAACATGAATTAACTTGAAAAAAGGCACAAGAAAGTATGGAATGACAGAGAGAAACGACATACAAGACAAAACTGGATGTACCAAATAAGAAAGGTCCCAGGGAAGGACAGAAAAGACACAAACAAAATAAAAGCATAAAAAGGGAAGGAATAAAAGGTAGAAAGGATATAAGAGAGCAAAAAATGATGCAAACAGGGAAGGAAGGACTCAAGGAAGGAGACTCAATTATTAGATTGAAAGGCTCAAGACACAAGGAAGGAAACAAAAAAGAAAAGGACTCAAGAAAGAAGGGAAAGAATAACTTAAAGAAAAGATCTGGAGCACAAAAAGTAGACAGAGAGAAAGGACACATGAATAAAAAAGAAAAATTTTAGAGAATAAAAAATAGAAACCACTAACAGAAGTAACATAAGGAGGAAGGGAAAAAAAGAAAGTGGAGGGCACAAGGTTGGATATTAAGGGAAGGAAGGGAAGGAAAGTAGAAAGATGGGAAAGTAATGATGGACTAGGTAAGAAAGGGAATTACAGAGAGACACAGAAAAGAAGGGCACAAAAATGACAAAAGTGATGACAAAATAAAAATGGGAAGGATTCAAGAAATTAAATAAGGAAAAGGTAAGGACATAAAGGGGCTAGGGTGCAAGGGCTTAAGGAAGGTTGGGGAACTATCATTTAGACAATTGGGAGAAATCTGCAGTCTAGAAATGAGAGAATTTTCAGAACTTTTGCCATTTCTTTCCCTTATTTATCGATACCTGGAAAATATCAAAATCAAAACCCATAGTATTCCACACTGCATGGGAATCCTCATAAAAGGCAGGACAAAGCAGAGACGTCGGAAAAATGGGTATGGATCTAAAAGTTATTTGAAAAGCAAAGAATTTCAGCTCACGCTCAACACAATTCAGCTGTGAAAGGTGGAGTTTAGTGGAAGCAAACTCCCAGCCTTCACGCTGAAGCATTCTTTCAAACTGCAACAAAGGCGCACAAGCAAGTGCTATTTCTGGGGTGACTTTAATGGATTTCTGGACGATCGGAGTGCTCTTACTTGATGTTGTCCAGGCAACCGGAGTCTGGTTTTAGAATGGCTGTGTGATGGAACATCTTGTAGAGAGCGATGCCGAGGAAGATCACGTTGAGCTGGAAAAAGAGGGGAGAACAGGGAATGAAGCTGGTGCATTTCATGTCCTATTCCCATTCATTTTAAATCGGGGCACTTTGTAGCACAAAGCCTGAACGTTGTAGCCAGACTCAGTTTTCCACTTTGCCAAACAGAGCGCAAAATCCCCTGAAGCCCTAACAGAGGTAAAGCAGACGGAGCAGGGACCAATGGTACGAGTCATTCTCACACTTAGTTTCCTCACAGGAATAGTATACTGCTTTCTTCTTTACATAAAAAAAAAAATAAAAAATACACATACCGACTGTGGTCCCTCTTATTAATCCTCTCTTTTTCATGTTGTGATTAACAAAAACAGAAAATTAGGTGTTTCAAGTCACAGCATGATTACAGTCTGTTTACAGTGACTCCAAAAAATCAGCAATTAGTCTGATGGAACATGGTTTCCTTCTGGAAACAGGTTACATTACATTGAGCTTGTGAGGTAAGTAGAATTGGATTAAACATAACAGTGCCTGACAAACAGATAACTTCTGTGCAGTTAAACACAAATAAAACCAGATGTTTACATATAAAGACCAACAAAAAAAAAATCTGGCTTTTCCTCGTAGTCTCAAGTTAGATCAGATGAAAACGTGTTCTTGTTGAGGCCGGTTTGAATCACCAACATTATTTATATTTGCCAGTAGCCATAATAGGGAAAAAAAGAATAGATTTATTTATGACTATTTTCAAAATATGAAGTTTAACTAAAGACTGATTTCTATTTCTTTAAACATATTTAAGTAGACAAGTGTTACAAGAAGGTGTATGTGTATTTTTGTGGAAGTAAACATCTGGTTTTAGCTGTATGTATGAATATTGATTTGATTGTATTCCCTTTTAATCAGAGAAATGGATCTTCACAAATAAATAAATAAATACATCTTCATTTTTTCATTTCAATAGTGTTGTAATGTGACTCAAAGCCTGTAGCCTTTGGCTTCAAATCAAAATGTGGCTGTTCCGTCCTGGATAACTGTGGATAATTTTGACCAATAAAAATAGAGAAATAAACATGAATGTCTAAAGAGTTCTTTCATCTGTTGTTTTGTGATAATTGCACACAATTTCCACAACAGAATAAGACTTTTTAGGCAGGATTTATTTTCTTTTTTATCCTTTGCAGTCTTTGCCATTACGTTGCAGAATTTGTCCTTTATTTGTTTGAGAGGAGTACTCGTTTTTCATTGATAGGAAAAAGACTGAGTTGGCCTCTTTCTGCTTCGGAAAATGTATTTTTCTATTCCTCATTTTAAAGGTTGTGTTCTATACTTTTATCTTTGTGCTTTATCTTTCTATAAAACAAAACCTGGACTGACAAACTGACAGACAAATAAAACTTGATAATTATTTTACTACAACGAGTCAGGAAGGGTTTGCAGCTTTGGAAAAATTCATTTTTAATTTAAAAAAAGCAAATAATTGATCTCAAGAGAGCGTACAAGGATGCTGACTCCCTCCATCATGGTGAATCTATACAGTATTATAGAGAGGAACATGAAGAACACCAGATCAGACTATGCAGACAAGTAGAAGTCTATTATTAAAGTAGGCTTTACTTCCTCAACATCTCAGCAGAGTCACAGTTTGATCAGTTCTTGCCATACATCATTGATGCAGTAATTTATGCCAAAGCAAACCTGACTCAGTGTTGAGTTAACACTCAGTGCATACTTTATAGTATGGTGATGTTATTTAAAAGTCTTTTTTAATGCTCTTATGAAATATATTCAGAAACTCTAAAAAACTAAATTTAGGTTCAAATTACGGGCAATAAGTCGAAATGAAACTGTTTAATAAAAGTGAACTTAACTAAAGCTTCATATAAATATTCAGCTAGACATCAGTCTTGCATCAGATTCTAAGGAGCTGGATCAATACATGCAATTTTGAAAGGAGCAAGTGCTAGTTCGCAAAGGCACAAAAGAAGAGTGTGTCCCCTCCGTGCATAATGCATGTGTATCTGCAGCCTCAGAGCGGACCGTGTGGCTGTGAGCAGAAGATGGAGAAGGAGTAGGGGAGTACGAGTTGGAACGGGAACAAAATCAATCATAATCGAGATGCGGATTACTCCAACACTGCTTACAGAGCAGAGTTCGCTCTCTTTGCTTCTCCAGCTCCATAACGTCGCTCTCAGCTCTCCTCCAAAATTGTCTTAGCTGGTGACCGCGGTGCAGTGACAAGCTGCAATATATATCCTCTACGCCCCTCATACATTTTTCTGGACACCTCAGTGCCTCACAGCCGCATGTGTGCTCAATGGAAAACCCAGGAAAAGAGGGGATCTCTGTAGACCATTTAAGCAGCGACCCGCGGGCTAAGTAGGGTTAATGAGCAGAAGGGGAGGTGGGGGAGAGGTTTATTAGAAGAAGGGACGGTAGCTTACCATAATTATCAAGGTTGCGGGTCCAATAAAACTCCAGATGAAGTACGTGTCCAGGCGTAGCCAGCAACTGCAACAAGAGAGAACAAGAGGTGAAGGGGATCCAAAGAGAAGTTAAGGGGACAGGATGGGGAACATGAGGAGAAAAAAAGTGAAGGGAGGGGAATTGAGATATGATGTTATAGCTTTATACTCCGGCTCAGGGGATATACATCAAGTCGGAGGCTGGAGTGACATAGAGAAATAGGCAC
Organism: Apricaphanius iberus; assembly: GCA_028564705.1. Classification (NCBI taxonomy): domain Eukaryota; kingdom Metazoa; phylum Chordata; class Actinopteri; order Cyprinodontiformes; family Aphaniidae; genus Apricaphanius; species Apricaphanius iberus. Next base: position 705,937 of record JAPXFQ010002814.1, on the reverse strand, counting down.
TTCAAAACATGCTGGCTTAAAGTGGCTTAAAGAATTATAACCATCATCTAAAATCTAGAGGAGACTGGATTCTAACTGTCAATAACCACCATGATGGCACCTGAAAATACTGAAAAAAAAAAAATGGCATCAGTCCTAAGAAATAAAAGACAAGACATTGAGCAGAAATACGATCTTTTTTTTGTTTCAGTTTGTAGGGTTAAAGTGGCAAATTAGAATTCAATTATTCTGGAATCGAAACCTAATTGTCTCACTCCAAAGGAATTAGATTGACCTTGACCCCGATGGTCCTTTATATTCCCACTGACATCTCCTACATGTCCACGTTAACTGTGATCACTGTGTGGAAGCCGCCATCATTGTTTCAATAACATAATAAAGTGGTCGCCTGACCTCACGCTTTGTACAAAAACAATATGGAAAGTCAATCACACCCTCTGCCAAAAAGAATCTAGATGAAACAGAAACAGGGCAAGCGGAAGGTGACAGTGTTCATTTGAAATAAGGGGGAGAAAAGTGTGATTCATGACCTGTGGTTGAATTATTAATCTTTTAATCTCCGCCGCTGCAGCAGATAGACGCCTCCATTTTTGGCCGCTGGAAAATTACAGCTCTTGCCGCAGCGGCGGTCGCTCAGTGGAAGTGGAAGTGGCAGGAACAAACTGTAGTTCAACAGTATTTAAAGGAGAATTAAAGTGTTTGTGGGACTTTTTTAAAAGCGGTAACTGGAAGGATGGGGAAATAATTCCTGAAAAATGTGTCATCTTTAAAACCATGCCTTGCTGTATTTACACATTGCATCATTTTGTCTTGCAACAAATTCATCATTGAAATGGTATGTGATACAGCGTAACAAAGTTATGCCTCATTGTTAAACGTGATGAAAATCATGCATGTTTTTAACATTTAAAAAAAAAAAAAAAAAATCTAAAAGTTGCATCCGTTTGTATTCAGCCCTCTCCATAAAGTACTTAGCAGAACCAACCTTTTCACTGCAGTCGTGTTTTGTGCTGCTTTTTGACTAAGGGCTCTAAAATGTATATTCTTTGCAACTGATGCCCGGGAACTTTTAGATATGTGCCTACTGTAGTTCGCATGGCTCAAATAATCATAATATAATTAATTAATTATTAATTATTAATAATTATTAGCAGGAGTGTGTAGTGCTTGACAGCTCCCCGAGGAGGGTGTTGAGCCAGGGGTGCATCAAAAAAGCCGCAGGATACCAGCACTTCAGGATTTTCTTCCACCAATTGCTCTGATTTAGCTCCATGCATCACTCACTCTGAGTAGCTTTCTTGTTCCTGCCTCACAGGATTCATGGAGATGGTTTATTTTTGTACCATGCTATGTTTCGCATTTTGGATTTCATCTGAGCATTGTATATCTTTATTTCAACAGTGATTCCATTAAGACTGCTCAACTATTGTGTTATAAACAGATTTTTCTATTTGAGTCATCCATCTGTGCAGCTCCTCCAAAGTATGCATGGATCCTTCTAGCTGTTTCTCCCTCCCATGTCTGTCAGTTTAGATCAGTATCTGTAAATCAGGTGGCCTGGAATCCTTCCTGCAAACCACATATTTCTGGCCTTGCAGTTGCAATTCTTTCAATATATCCAAATTTTTTGCACTTAAGCAGTGCTGTATTGTTTGAACTTTATTTAAATAACAGGAAGAACCCACTATGCCTGTGTGTCGGCTCCCGAACAGAGCAACATTGCAAATTTTCTATGTGCTATCAGCCTTGTGAGTGACACGTTTACTTTCACTTCCGAAGCTGCTCATTAATCTATTCTTTGTCTGCAGTTATCCTATAGGAAAACTAATGCAGTGTTGTTACTTCGCTTTTAAAAGAAAACTGGACAATTAAAATAGACTGTTTAAAGATGAACAAACTGAATATTTTCAATACATTCATGCTCCATCACGCACCAGATCCAAGTGCTTAATTTGCCAAGAAACCATTGCAATGATAAAGGTTTCCAATTTGAAAGAGTTAAGATAGCAAGGACACAAGTTTTAAAGATACTATTTTCTCGTAAATCTGAGGTAGGTGCAACAAAACTAAAGGCAATGAGGCCATTTTATGAAGCTGCCAGAAGGATTTTAGTTAAATCTATGACTCAACAACAAAAAGCAACAGAATGCTCCCTCAGAGTTTCATGGATTTTGGGGAAGCACAAGAAGTCTTTTTCTGATGCAGAAACAAGTTTTGTTCAAGCAAATTGTTGCAAATTGGTGCTATATAAACTGAATTGAAACTGAACTGAAGCTGAATTGACTGACAAAAGATAGTAAACTGATCTTTGAAAGGTAAAAATAATTTTTGTGGCCCTTTAACATTTGTACTTTAGTACCCCTGAGTGGTGATGGACCGACATGACTTAGGTTTATATATGTGCTGAATATTTCTAGTCTTCTTTTCACATAATAGCTGGATTTATACTGAGAAACTGAATTGCTGATTGTGCCTTTTGTCAAAAGGTACATGATCAGAGTAAATGGGCTCGAATAAAAATGTGTGTTAATGTTTTCAGCATCAGTTTCCTTCAATCTACACTAATGCACACTTTGTTTTGTTCTATCACAGACAATGCCAATAAAGAACAATGAAGTTTGTGGTTGGCAAAAGACAATGTGCAACGTATCTCGATGTGCATCAAAATGCTGCATGAAAGGAGACTTAGCTTCCAAATGAATTCAAACTCAACTCAATCTTGGTACGGAAGAGTAGGAAAATGACAAAAGTTATTTTCCTGTGATTGCTGTAAAGGAAAAACAAAGCACAGCATCTTCAATATTTGCCGCAATTGGCATTTAATTTACATAACAAGGTTCTTTGGCAGTCTGGACATTTTTCTCCTTTGCCTCCAAACAACTCCGCAAAGTAGCAGACGACACTTTGAAACAAGATAAAACACAACATAAGAAGCGATACGACAAAAGTGTTGCTTTCATTTTACTGGGAGTCGATACGTCTCCTCTCTGGTATCAATGGATGAGAAAAGACAGAGAAGGAGACAAAAAAAACTACACAAAAAAAAGACCAACACATGGACGCATAAAACACAAAACATACACAAACAAAAGCGGAACAGCAGTCACAGAAGTCTGGCAGCTCATCAAAACCTCATGTTCCAAATGTCGATGTTATAAATTATGCTCAAGGTTATATTGTTCATGTTTCTTCTTCTTCCTCTTCAGATCACAGTGAGATTTAAAGAGTTGGTAGGCGGCAAGAGCTAGGGGCTGTCATCTTCTGTCTGCCTCCTCATACCTCCTTTACGCCACTTCTTGTCATGCTTGTGTCTGTCTTTTGGTGCATGCAAAGCCAGTTTTATGAGCCCCCCCCCCCGGCATTTTTCTCTCTCCGTTTTTTTCTTTTCTTGTGCTGCTCCTACAGACCCGGGTGATAATAAATGCTAATGTCTGCCAGTTTAAACAAATGCCGCTCTTGTGCCAGCACCTTGTGCTCTGCCTTCTTGGCATTGCAGGGAACAAATCTGCACTGAGTGGATGCATGCCTATCCTCACAGCGAAAGCAGTGTCTTTGCATCTCCGCATCACGAGCAGCAATTTATTTAAAAGCTATATCTGAAATCCTGAATCGCATTTTGATTTCCAGAGTTATTTTTGAGAAAATAGCACAGAGTATAATAACATGACTTGACAGGCTGTCATAAGCTTTAAGTTATTGCACAGAAACACCGACTTGGACTTTTATTTCAGTTCGTTTTTGGAAAGATAAAGAAATAAATGCATCACTATGACAAAAAAAGACAACCTTGCTGTCCTCTTTCCAGCACCTTACTACAAGAAAACTACCCAGTCAGAAGTTCTTGTACGTTCCTGTATGTTTTTTTCAGAAAAAAATCTGGTCAGGGACAATTGACAAAATATTATTTCATTATAATTATATCATTTCAGCAGTTCCCATCTAACATGTAACTAACATATTACAATTCCTTTAAAAGATCAAAATGGATCTGTTTTATAGGTAAGTAAGTGGGATTGTGAGGAGCTTCAGGATATAAAGAACTCATTTTCTGAGAATGGTTGAATGTGTGCTATCTTGTTCTTAAATTAAGACTCCATAGGAGCACTTTTTAACCACATTCACCCTTGTTGCACATGCTCAATGAATCTGAAAGGGCTAACACACCACTGTATCAGCAACTACAGTACTGAGTCTAACAGAAAAGTGGTGAGAAAATTGATAAAATTTGTTATACTGGCGACCGCCAGCAGTCTAACACCACAAACTTTACTCAAGGGCACATTTAGAGCTCCTCCCAAGGAATTTAAAGTAAAAATCATCTTTGATCTGACATCAAAAGAAGACCTCACAATCTGCTTGACCATGAGACTACAGGACTTCATCCATCTGCTGCAACTAAGTCATCGCAATTTATTGGATATTTCTGCTCAAAGTGACCCCGCCCATAATAATGCAGCCACAGCACCGAGAACCAATTTGCAGCAGGACAACGTCCCATCCCTCCCACTTCACCCAACACCACCACTACCTTTTGCTATTCACCACGTGTCATGCTTTATCTGCCGCCTCATCCTTCAATGGCAGCATATAATTGTTCCACCGGTGGCAGGCTTTAATTATTCACATGATGCCAAGGCTCAGGCGGTGGCAGCTATCACCTCATCCATCACCAAGAACTATTGCGCTGCCAATCTACAAATGTACCGTCTTTCCAGTTCTGTGGCCGGCCCATGTGTGTGTGGCATACGTGATAAACATCTCAGGAAACTGCTGATGCTGGTCTTCATTATTCTCAGATGGGCCAGAGATTAACAGAGAGAAATGGAGAGTGATCCCCTGCTTTAGTGACTGCAGTCTATTTTGCAGTTTAGAGACCAAGCAAAGCATTCGTCATGAGGCAGCCTTTGTCACAAAAGTTTACAGGTGATCGGAGATGCGGCAGTTATAATTTTGTGTCCGATTTCTGATCACAGTTTGTTGCATAGCTATGGCCTGATTATACAGGCTTTAGCATATTTTGATTTCATTAAAGAATGGTGTTATCATAATAGGCTGTCATTAAATATTAAGAAGTAGAGATGAAATTTCATCATGTGTGAAATAAGCAGTTGTGGTAAAACATCAGGAAAACCATATTTTACAGCAAAAATATAATTATTATTTTTATGATTTATTGCCTTTACACTACTGCTACTAAGAATAAAGCTGATGATGTGATCATTAAGGATCTCAATTTAGACTGTATTGTCACAATATTCCTAAAACACCAGTCTGCTAGTCTGATTCACAAAAGAATCAAGTTCCTTTTCTGTCTCTCTCTCTCTCTCTCTCTCTCTCTCTCTCTCTCTCTCTCTCTCTCTCTCTCTCTCTCTCTCTCTATCTCTCTCTCTCTCTCTCTCTCTCTCTCTCTCTCTCTCTCTCTCTCTCTCTACGTAAATGAATGCGGACATATTGTAAAAAACAAAAACAAAAAAAGCTTATGACATAATTTTTTGTGCTCTAGTTTTTGTTTTAAACTCCTTACAGATACTGAAATAGCTAACTTTGAGTTTTCTCTCAATGACTAAGTCAAACTACTGCCAACATGCTTTTGCTGATAGGCCAACCTGTTAGCACTGAGGGAAGGTTAATTCACCGTTTAGCAAAAACAAGGTAAGTGCTTGACCACCAGGTCACTACTTCGGCTTGATTAAACTGAAACTTAATTGATTAAGCCGTCCAGGGAATTTATCAGTTACATATTAAATCAAGAAAATCATCATGAAACCAGACGACCCTGATGCTATTTACGATTATATTTTGGCTGTTCTTTTATTTGGTATTTTTAGCTTTCATCCAAAAGGTACATCCAGTATTTTGACACAACATTTAGTTACTGTAAAAGGAAGATTTTATTGAATGTGAATGCCGTCGTAGGAAAACCAAGGTAACCCCATGATCAAACAGTTTGTAGAACCACTTACTCCCAAAAACAACTCATTTTTAGACTTGTATGTGGCATTGTTAATCTTCTTCATATTGATGGCGAGAAATCTTTTATTTTCAACATAGCCTTTTGTTACAAAAGGATGCAGAAATTAATTTTTGTACTCATCACTGCACCATTGCAAATGCTTAGTTATTTTCTTTTCAAGCCATTCTATCGTTTGGCTTGGTGATTTGCTTGAACCTAATTCCTATAATTTGATCCAAATTGGACCAAACCCAAGCAGTCACACAGAATGGCTCACATTTGACTCAAGAATACTCATTCACAGAGAACTTCAAATACTATTAAAGAACTAGATGGTACCTAGATCCCATGACAGCAAAACAAGCCCAAATCATCATCCCTCCATCAATAAGACTTTGCAGTTGATATGATATGGTCATGCTAATTTGTTGTGTTTGGTTTTCCTTAGAGTATCTAGCTGAAAGGCTTTTCTTAGTTTTCCATAATACTTTATTGGCAACAATTCAACCTTTCTTTTTCTGAAGATGTTAACAAGTATACAAAAAACAGCAAGAACAATATGCAAAAGCTTAGAATTTGATTTCTTCAATAAAAACTGAAAAAAACAACTATAAGACTCCATGCACTAAGCTGCAAAAACATAAATTTTGTGGCATGGTAGTACCATATGTTCCACGAATACTTCACACTAAATAAATGACATTACAAGCAGCTAATAATGTTTGGGTTTTTCCTGTATTTGGTAAAAGGTATATATCTTCAATGAATGATTTATCTAAACATATACAGTTTTGGTAACACAAATAATGAGACATAACTTTGAAATTTTACTCACATTTTTTCAGTTCCATAGCTGCGATAGTCCACCGCCGCTGAGACAGCCACAATCAGAGCCGGCACGCCGTAACCCACCAGGTAGAAGTATCGCCGGCGTGAGTGCTCGCTCTCGAACACCTCCACCAGCATAATGTAGAGCTGCACCCCCTCGAGGAACATCCACGTAAAGGCTGCCAGGAAGAAGAAGTGGAGCAGGGCAGCGAAAACGGCGCATGCAATCTAGGAAGATTTTCCGGTAACAGAGATGATGGGAGGGGGAGAAAAAAAAGAACAAACCAGTTTGATCATTACTTATGTTCAATCTTTAACATTTTAAATTTCCTTCTAAAAACTAAAAAAATCTAATGGCAAATGATTCGTCCAAGTTATTCCACTCGGCAGGCTTTCCTGACCTCCCTGAGTCAGTGTTTCTCACAATTAAAATGGCAATGCTTTGTTTGGCTGAAGCCTTTGGATCTTTGCCTTTGGTGACTGGCAGTAGAACGGCACAGCCCATGAATTCTTGTTTGCTGTAGTTGGCATGGATATAAGAAAAATATGAAAAACTGGAGTTTGCTGTCCAAGATCCAGTTAGGACAACAGCATCAACCAGGTGCAGGCCCATACTGTGGATGCACACCACCTTTTTGTGCCCGAATAGAATACAGCAGAGAGCCCCTCTCCTCATGTCTGCTCCCGCACTTACATGGATTGATCCAATTATTGGCACAGTTGGACATAACTAGAGTATTTTGTTACTGGAATGGGTTCAGTTTAATAACTAAGAGGTTGAGTGGACATTAATTGCAGTCCAGGAAAGTGATTCAACTGCTGGGCTGTGAGTCATACCCATAAAACATTATAGGAGGAAAAGGTGCAGGCGCTGAAGCATTATCTTTACCTTCACAGGAAGTTAGCTTTCTGACTAAAGTATGGTCTGAAGTTTTTTAACTTCTGACGGTTATTACGTGCCAACAGCAAAATATAGATGTGTTTAGATTGGCTAAGGCCTAAAAAAGTAGAAGTATATCATTTCTTATAATTGACATTTACATTCACAATCATTTGAAAGTTGCAAAATGCTTAATGGAGGTTAATAATAATAATAATGATCACAAAGACTGATAGCTTTGTGTATTCCAGGAAAGGGAAACCTAAACAGATTGTATGCCTTATTAGCATCCAAAAAGGATATGGAGGCTGGAGGGGCAAAAAGTGAACTAAAGGAGTTTAATACCCAACTTCAAGATTCTCTTTGATTCTTTGTATAGTACAGATCAAGATTAGCTGAGCATAGAAGCTAAAGACAACGGCTGGATGAAGAGGTTCCAAGACTATTGTGACATTCTACCTGATCAAACTTTTAATTGTAGCTCGGTTTCAATCAGATGTTTATTGAAATGGAAGTTACTGATTATTTACACAAATTGAAAATATTTGTGTACAATTGGAAATGAAATATTTACACAAATTGAGAAAAGGAAGTAGTGCACCACCAATGATCTTCCGGTATGAAACTCCTACTGACAGTCTAATATGAATTAAAGCTGTTCTACAAAGCAAAAATATTAAAGAGCTTCAATTAGTAAAAACACTGACTGTACTACAAGTGCATGCAATGTGGTGCTAACTCTGAATAGGTTTGGAGTGATAAATGAGGATCTTTGATAATAACATCTGGCTATTACACCCTATTCACTGTTCTCACATACAGGATCAGATGTAAGCAAACATCTCTGATGGAGGAAACAAACTAAAATGTAAGAAAACTCAGTTGCATTATGTGATATCATTAGAAGTGCAAACACGTGGAAACAAAAAGCAAAATGTAGGTTTAAATTTGGTTCTACATCTGTCAAATGAGGCTGATTTCAGCCAAAACCTTGACTTGCACCATTACATTTTCCAAAATTGCTGTGACATCTTTGATCTTAAGGTCTTTTAAAACAGCAGAAAGTTAACTTTGGTCTTGGTCTAAATGAAAAAGAAAAATATCTACCACAAAATGATCTACTGCAGGTAAAATATTGTGTGCTTAAACGCTTTTAGGTGAATATAGTTTAAAAAAATCTTAAACTGTCTCTTTAAAGCCCTTTGCTGAGCTTGAAGCATGAAATGACTCCCCAATTTTCTGCTCTACGAGTATTGAGCGTACACTCATGAAAATGACTGAAGTGACAGCGTCCTTCCACCTGTTACCACAGTGGAGCTGCACCAGAAAATAAATTCTACCCAATCTCCGAGTATTACACAAGAAGGAGGTTTAGGGTATTGTGCCTCTAATCCAGATTAGCCTGAAGTAGCTGAAAAATGAATTTTAGCTGAAGGTTGCTGTGGGGTTGAAGGAGTTCTATATAACAGTGATCTATCACCAAGTGAGTTGTTGTGAGAGTCTATAAGTGAACTTTGAACCATGTGTGTACTTCTGCACATCAATGGGAGGCAGATCCTGTTTAATAGATGCCTCTCACTTCTTTTTTGCCAGTATTTCTTTTTAGTGAGCCAAACAGAAACGAAATAGTTCAGGGCTACTGACACTCAGCGGGGGAGCTCCACTCTCAGCACAGCAAGACACAAAAGGTTATAGCTTTTCCAAAAACATTTCAGGTTGGAAAATTCAAGATGTTGGACACACTTAAGGGGGAGATTCATTTTGACAGACAAACACACTGACAGTAAAATAACTGACTTGAAGCGTTTCGACAGGCTTGTGTACATATTGACATTTTCCTTTTGGAAGTTGCGTTCTATTTCATTTTGTGGCAAATCATATGGCAGGAAGTAAGAAGACTTGAGCTTGAAAAAGAAATGAGCATAAAAAATGACCAAAATCACCTTATTTTAAACAGGTAAAATATTATGTTTATATATATTATTATATATATATATATATATATATATATATATATATATATATATATATATATGTGAACTCAGTCATTTGTAATTTCAGGATCAACTTGATTTGAATTCATTGCATTATAATTACAATCAAATTTAACTCTATACATTTTTTCTGACTCACAGTATTATATACAATTTTGACTTTTGAACATTTTAAAAAGCAGTTGAAGAGATTTTATTTAAAGAATCTTTAAGTTTGGCTGGCTCTTTTCTTATGGTACATAATTATCATTTTAATGGGTTTCTTTGTCATTAAGCCCTTTGGGAAAATAGTTGAAAAAAAGGCTGTATAAGTAAACTTTTTCGTACTCAATTAAAATCTTTCCTCATCTCGTAAAATAAGGGTAAAATGTAATTTTAATGACAGAAAAGGTTAAAACTAGTCATACCCTTAAAATATTTTCACTTAAATCATTTATGTTAAAACCCAATAGTTTGCAAATCCCAAATGATAATCAAAAATTAAATACCATCTCCAAATTAACCTGCTATATACCTTCCTCAGTTATCAATAGGACAGGCTTTATTGCCATTGCAGCATTCAAGCCCCTTTATTATTGTTGACCACCTTAACCTGAATAAAAAGCTCATGGTCTTTTAGGTTGGATGGCCACCCTAATCTTTAGCTCCCTCCAAATATGCGTAGTTGATACTTACACTTGGTTGCTCCAAAACATTTACGTTATTAGAAGAGAATAGAATAATTATTTAATTGTCCCACAAGGATACATTAGGTCATAACAGCAGCAAAAATAAATAAATAAATACATAAAAAAAAATCATACAAGAAGAATAGGACCCAGAAGAGAGAAACACAATTTTTACAGAACAAAAAAATACCAGGCAGAGAGGGGGAAATATGGAACCTCTATCTGTCCCTATGCTCTAGATCGAGCAAGTGCTCCATCACTTTGATATAACTTTAATATATGTATCACTTCAATATAAACAAATAGCACTGTCACTTGAGGAAAACGCCTAAGGTTCCAGGTATAGCTACCTATATGCAAACTACTGCTGGAACTCTCTCATTTCTGTGTGTTTTGCTCTAATATCACTAAAAACCTCTGAATCTTTACAACTAGGTCAGACTATTTTCATAATTTGCAGTAGATTGATGAACCTGCCAATAACATTCTTGCAGCTGGACCTCAACGCAGGAAATAAATAAAATGATCACATATAAAGTATTAATAACTGTCATTTTTAGGATTAGGGTCATTGTTAGTTGTCCATAGCAGGAATACCATCTCAAATCTGTTCTAAAGAGGAAAATTAAGATTCAAAGTATGAAAAAGATATGAGGGGAGGAAGGGAAGAAAAGAATAAGAAAAAAGATTAATTATGTCTTTCGATCGTAAGAAAACATTTTTTTTTACTAGCTACGGAATGTCATGGGTAGGGACCCATCTAAGGTTTCCTTCTCCCGCGCCCAGGTAAAGCCGTCAGCAGGCTACAAATATCTAAGAAGTTTAACTGGAAAGCATTCTTGGACAAATCAATTTAATAGAATTTTAGAACAAAGAGTGTCTCATGTCCCATTCATGCTGCTGAGGGATAGCTAAAAATATATCCTAGAAAGAAATAGAAAGAAACTGACATGAAAATAGTGTTTACACTGCATGTGGATTATTTTTTTACTATTCTAGCACATATTTCCTATGGTTTATTATTAGTCATATGTCGTGAATTTTTATTCGCTAATAGGAGTGCACAAAGTGGCTCTTGATAAAAACAGGATTTAGTAGAATTTAGTAAAAACTACACTTTTGTTTGAATAATGATGTCACATTTCCCCTCCAAATATGAATCAATTAACCTTATAAACAGGGATTTCAAAATGTTTTGAAAGCAAAAATACTTTAAATTAAATTATTTTCTTCTTTCTTGGAGATAAAAACAGATACTTTTTACTGTACCAAACAGTTAATCTAAACACTGTACTCTGCAGCTTTTAGTTTTAAATAAAGACTTTTATTAGAACAAATTTTGGAGATAATTTTTTTATCTGTTTTTAATTTGAATGATATAAAATCTATAAGAATGAATTGAATATAGAATGTGAAGTGATTAAGTTCCATTTTAAAAAGCTCTTTTAAAATTAAACTGTGAAAATATCTTTGGATATCGTCTGACAGTGAACAGCTTTCCCTGTTATTCTTACCGGCTGGTCCCCCCGGTTGATCCCCACCAGGAACAGGGACTCTGCTATGAATAAGCTGATGCACAGGTTCTTATGGATCGTGTTGCGGTCGCTCTGGAGGCCTCGGAAAAAGCAGAAGGTGAAGAGGCTAATGAGCAGGCACACGAGAGAAAGCAGGATGCCCACCCAGGTAATGACGTCCAGGAGCATTTCGTGAACAGGGTTTGTGTTCTGCAAAAGAAATGAGAACAGAAAGTGCTCAGCAGCATCAATAAAAAACATAAAATACAACCCTTCTACTTGTACTCCAAAAAAGATTTCTAGGGATTAAGTTGAAAAAACAAAAAAACAGAGCAGTTTCAGGATATTTTATATTGATGGAACAGACAAAAATACGCAATTGCTGGAGTACAGAAATTACCCTGAAATGGAAACAATGCTCAAGCTTTTATTTTCAGGATTGCTTTCTAGCGGTAAAGTGGAGCCACTCAACCCTCCAATACAGACATACACCGAGCCACAGGTGGCAGATATGAATCATGAATTAGTCAGTGTGAATCAATTTAAAATGGCCCCTTGTTGTTTCATTTTGGTCAGGTAACAAAATGAAAAGAAAGTGAGCGGCCCAATAGGCCACAGGTGTCTAAGACCAGCACAACATGAATCCAATCAAACTGCAACATGGGCAATATCGTTAACTGTTTGCTTTTCGGTAATTTTCTCTTTTCAGATTGTCATTTGGAGCCAAAGACAGTTCTGGCCACAAAAACGACTTTTTGTTAAAAACAAATGTGTATCGTTCAGTGAAAGATAAGAATGCGCTCTTGATTCTGCTTCGCTCAGCACAAAGTGTTTATATCTGTTAAAGGAAGACAGGTGGAATTTGAAAGCATGAAATGAACATTTTTGGAGTTATAAAGAAAGATCAAAATATCTTTATTGACTTGGCCCTAGACACTTCAAGCTAATATTTAATCTCCTTAAGAGTGTCATTGTTTGTAAGGGTACGAAGCTATTTATAGGTATTTGCACTCACTTTCATATCAAAACTAAAGCTATATTTAAAAAAAACAAAAAACTAAACAATGACATGAATATAAAAAGATCCAATAGAAATAGTATTAAGTCAAAGCAACCTCTTACTTGAATAAAGCATCTGCTAAGAAATATAACAGAAAGTAATACATGAGAATTTAAAAGCTTTAATGTCTACAGCTGTGTTCAGAAGTTGACATAATTTCACCGAGGCCACAAATTCTTTTTAAGCGTTGTCTTTTAATGATTTATAAACACCATTCTAGTAGTCATAGTGGCGTTACTATAATATAAATACCTTCAATATATTTTACAATGGAGAACTGCTATATATATATATATATATATATATATATATATGTGTGTGTGTGTGTGTGTGTGTGTGTATGAGGCACAAACTCAGGCAAATATTTGCATACAATGAGGCCAACAAGAAATGCTAATAAATCTCCACAAGCAAGCATATCTTTAAGTCACATTTCAACCACCCTCAGCATTATTTCTACAAGAAGCTAAAAAAATATTACTGGAAGTTTTGCGCAAAGCCTTGTTAAGAGGGAGCTGAGCTAACGCTTGCAGAGAGGGGAACAGATGCTGATCATTAACAGGCTCTGGTATAATAACAGCCGCAGTGCTCCTTGAGTCTTGGGAGAGCGGTCTTTTGATTTTCCTGCCTGATGAGCCGTTGTGTATACGTCGGAGGGATGGCAATATGTTGTACAGAGCAGACATCTGGGAGAGAATGTGCATGGATGTCTGCTTGCCATACTTTAGATGAGGGGCTATGCAGGGGGTTGCAACACATGTCATTGTTTGGGCCTGGATCCTTTGCAGCGTGTTGTGAATGTGACACACTGGTCTGCTCCCAGTACGCTGCTTGATAGAGACATTGATGCAGTGGGTGGCACTAGCCATGGCGGATTGTGAAGGGGACTCTTAGTCCTCGTGGGCTGTTCTGTGGCTGCAGGCTCTATCCATCTCCATCTCACCTCCGATTGAAGAGGGGTCAGAGAAAAAGATAGCAAAGGGGAATGAGGGAAAAAAAAGAAACAGGGGGAGTATGACAGGGAGTGTATCTACACCAGGGTGATGGATTTTCCGTGGAATGATTTCTTTGTTCTAAGAGGTGGATAATGCCTCTGCAACACCAGACACAATGTCTCAACAGAAAAGGTTCCTTTTATGAGAGGCTTTGCCCAGGCAGGATGGCAAATGATGGGATCTGTAGAGCTTCTGCACCTATTTTTAAACTGACAAATCCTTGGGGATGGGAACGTCTGTAAGGGTCTCTAAAGTGAGTTGAAGTAATTCACTCTACTGATTCACTTACTGTATGGCAAGGGGTGTCTGATCATACAGCAACAATGCTGTTTGCAGAGCCTTTACTGAAGTATTCATTCACTTAACATTTTTTTCATACATCTTCATGTTACAACCTCAAACTGCAATATATTTTATGGCTTTTTATGTGACAAACAGTGTGAAGAAGTAAACATTACACTGATTTTCAAATGCCTAAATGTGGAAAATAAGAGATGTAATCCCCAAAACTCTGACAGCTGTAAATAAAATCAGGTATTACAAATTGCGTTCAAAATGTAGTTGACTTTGTGTTATTGAATCTCAGCGTAAGTGCAGCTATTGCTGAAGACATCAGAAGTTTGCTTGAACATTAGTAAACACAGATAATCAGGAAGACCCAAGAAATAGGCAGACAGGTTCAGGGATAAACTGGAAAAGTTTAAAGCAGGGTTAGGTTATAAAACAATACTTTAAGATTCAACAATGCATTGCTTTGGGTTGTTCAATCAAGAAAAAGCCCATTAAAATTATTTGAGTGTTGTTGTACCATGGTAAAATGGGAAAAGGCTAGGGGGTATGGATTCCATTCTTCTCCTACTTCCTGAGAAATACACATGTTTCATCCAGCATAGAAGGTCTAATGAGATTGACTTTGGTCCCGTCTGCTGGAGTACGGCGTAAAATCTGAGTACCTGTGTTTTCTGACTATTTGTGTTATATTGTATAACAAGAAAGAAGATTTAAAAAAAAAAAACAGTTGGCAATAAGCCTTATGCTTAGCGCATTGATCATTCTTGGCAGCTCATTGAAACCTTATATAGTATCATATTCCCTTAATTATCAAAACATCCCATCTCTAAAACCCAAATATCCTGCAAAATGTCTCTGAAATCTGAAAAGGCTCAAGACCTGAACAGAGAGTCAATACCTCAAAGAATCACTAGCAGCATGGGGGCCACTGAGCCAATCCAATTAAAATGCATAAATCTCCCTGTGTGCCTCCAGAGCTGGTCTTTGAGTCATGAAATACTGTCAGGAAGGGCAGACTGTTGCGCTAAAGGGTGGGGAGGTAGCCCACTGCAAGAAGTCTTGTGACAAATCCACCTAAGGTATGGGACCAGGGATTTATGAGCTGCATGGAGACGGGGAACAGTTGCAGAGAGGGCGCATGAATCAGGGGTGGTGGCAAATTTGTCACATTTAAAAGGGCTCGGAGAAAGACTACAGCTTGTGTGGTGGGAGTTGGCATTCAGCTCACGCACCTAATGTCACACTGTGTTCTAAGACACTGTCTGTACCACTCTTATGGCATGGCTTTTAGACAGATTTATCTTGAACAATTGCCTTTGGCATGTGCATACATAAACTCTTGAGTTATATCACAAAATAGAAAATTAACCTTGACTGGCCCTCATAGTTACTGTCTGATTGGGAGACAGTGATTAATGTGAACCTGTTATACGCCTTTTTATAATTTGTTAGGGCGTTCCAATATTTTATAGTAACTATTGCACCAAGAATGGTGTCACCTAAGAGGATTTCAGTACTTCTACCTATCTACCTGAAGATATTCCTTAGTAGGTGAATGAAAGTCTGTAGGAGGGAAATATTCAGGCTACACCTTAAAAGCCTACTCCCGATACTCCCAAATGTACTTTTGGTTATTGTTACCAAACAATCGAATATTTTTCTCATAAATAAAGCTTCCTTCCAAAAGGCAACCAATCCTGCACATTTTATTGAAACTTGAAGGTGCCAGTTTTGGAGAATAGGTTTATTTCTCAATTCATAGCTATGCAAACTTGGAATCATTCTGGAAGTGTTCCAGAGGTTTCCAGGGTATGAGAGAGCAGCTTGGGCCATGGAAGTTTTCAGTTGTATTCAAGATGCAACCATCTATCCAGATTGCCTCCATCAGATGAAACGAAACTGGTTAGTACATGAAAGAACAACCCAAGAACCGTCATTAATGTAGGATGAATTAATCTGGTTGCTAGATGAGGTAACAATGTTACTGTCAACAGAGAGGAGAGTAATATGTATGGGAGTTAATCAATAAAGAAGCCCCTGCTCTAAAATCAGCAGGAGCTGGAGCTGATAAACTAAAATGACATGGATGTTCAGAGAATTAAAGTTGTTAGTTTTCAACTTAAAACACTGTCTGGACGGGCACTTTACGTCTTTGACGCACATTATGTGAAGTAATTGTTTATATATTGCATTTTCACACGAGTGCTGCAAATATCCGCATGGTGACATCATTATATTCTATTCACATTTATAATGTTATGTTAATTCTACACAATACATCTATCTGCATTCTATTGTACACATCTGAAACAGGATGCCGACGACCACCAGGCCCTCTGGCCACCACCAGTAGGCAAGATGGGTGACGTATGTTGCCTAAGGACACGATGACTGAGACAGACAGAGCAGGGAGTTGAACCGACACCCCTCCGGCTAGACGACAAGCTCCTACCTCTTGAGCCACAGTCCCCCAATATTAAGAGAATAGCCATTTTTTTCAGTGAATTTCCCATGGTCTCTATCTATAGTCTCTAGCCCAGTTATATGACTTGTGAGCCGTTTTCTTTTTCTTTTTTCTTTTCTTTCACTCCTGTTTCAGGAGGTTGCTCATTTGAGAAGAGGGTGGTGTAAAACATCTAACTCATTCACTATATTCTAAGTTCTCATTTATGTTTCGCTAGCAGCAATGAAAGTCTCTCGCTAATGCAGGGAATGAGGCTTGGAGAAAATATTCGCATGCAACAATTTTAGAAAAAATTTAGATTTTCACTGAAGGAGAACTTAAAGATTTATTAACAACTAAGCTAAGCTAAGCTAACTAAGCTAACACGGTAATATGATATCTCTCTCACTCCGATGCAGCAGTGGTAGCAGCTGATTGGTCTGGAGTTGTTTGTTTGTCTCAGAGTAAGCTATAGTTTAAAGTTTCAAACAAGCAGCCTAAAATTAAAAATAAATCAATGTGAGTTGAGAATTATATGTCTCAAGATATACAGATATAGATAGATATAAAAGTGCTAACACTTTTGAACTTCCAAAGAATTTGGGAAATCTCTTATTCTAAAGATGGATATTGCAAAAAGCTTGTTGCATCCCTTGAATACTGTGGTGATGCCATGTGCCCAAGCTCCCACTCCCCAGGTTCTGGTTCTTCTTTTAAACAGATTGCACCAAAAAACATTGAATTAAAATGTAGTCTTTATGGTAAAAACATGTAGAGCTGTATGCTGTACAAACTCACAAAATGACAGCAATATACAATTTAATAGGTTTCCATCAGTTTAAATATACTGCAGGCAATGGTTACTAGACACAAAGAGAGTTCGACTGAATGGTCTATCCAAATCCTGGGAACCAAATGCCCCATTTATACTAGTGCCAGTACGGTACAGGATGGAACGGGATGCTTTTCCATTACCTGCGTCTATTCCGAGCCAGCCCCTTTTTTCGGACTAGCTCTACTTTGGTACCAAGCGTGCCGAAGCAACCCGAAATGCCCACCTATGGACTGATTGGTCCGGTAACATGATATCCCTCTCACTCCTATGCAGCAGCGGTAGCAGCTGATTGGTCTGGAGTTGTTTGTGTGTCTCATAGTAAGCTATAATTTAAAGTTTCAAAAAAGCAGAACACTGTTCTCAAGTTGGCTGAATGGTTAGTGTAGGTGACTCCCGCTCAGTAGGTCAAGGTTCGTGTCCTGCTACTGCAGTGCTTGAAGTCTTTTTCACAGTAGGTTCAGGTTCACAGACATTCTGCCTGGTTTCAGAAAAAATACTTTTTCTAGATTTAAACAAAATATACATCATTTATATATTATCTTTAAATGTTTCAGGTTTGTTTTAGGTTTTGTATTACAGTAAATGAAACCAGAAACACAATTTTAATGGCAGAACAGTACTTTTAAGTTTAGATTTTCAATACATTTTTTCTTCTGTTTATTTTTGTATCAAAATATAATTCCCCTGACTAACATTTTTAAACAAGGGCCGAACCTCTCTGATTTTACAGGATTAAATGTTCAGAATAAAGGGTGCATATTTACATAAACACTTGGATGTAGGGCTGTGCAATATGGCTTAAAAATAAAGTCTCATATTTTTTTTATACCAAATCTGATTTCAGATTTTAATAATTTTTTTCCTACCTGATTTTTTTTTCTGTAAGAATAAATTGCAAGTGATAAAAAGTATTTTCAACAACCTGCTTTTATTGCAATCACCATATCGTGCAGCTGACTTGAATTTAATGTCCAACTAAAAACAACCCTCAAAAGTATCCTTGTAAAACAAGATGGCTAGATGGACATCACTGTCTAAATACAAAAAATTGAAAAGCTGCATAATTGGGTAAGTGTTTTAGGCCAAAAAAATTGCAAAAACTTTCTTAGCCGACTTCATTTTATTCAGGTAGCAGGCATAGGGTAGAGGTTTCTCCAGATATATGTATTGTAAAGTTAAACTCCCACATAGTATAGTGCTGTGAACTGTCCATCAGCTACATATTACCATCTAAGTGGAGAAAATATCCAGAACTATTTTCACAAGAAAACAAATTTAGTTTACTGTCATTTGTCAAAAAAGAGCGTTGAAGCCCATTTGCCCATCAAGGTAGCACACACCTGAAAACATTTAAAAGTTACATCCACCAATGTTGCTTCAGGAGCTGTTAAATAATGTTATTAAGTAATGTACGTGGTCCATGTACAGATCAGATAGAAAGCTGTTTCACTTTTATCTGATTCAGTGTTTTTTAGGTTCTGCAATGTGTGAGGTTGGCTTGCATTTTATTTTTCTAAATTTGATGTCACAATGAGGTGTCCATTTCCAAATATTTTGGCAAAACACATATGCAAATATTGGTGTAACGTGACCATTCCTCAGTAAAAACACAATAAAAATGCTATTCAATAAGATATTTTTACTTTCAAAGCTGTAAAATAAACTAGACTGATCTGATGATTTGGCAGCAGGAAGGACTTTGATATTTTTTTGTACAAAGTTTTACTAGCCTAACACAATAAAAACTCATTGCATTTTGGTACTTTAAACAGTTCTTTTATGATAAAATTTCAGACATGGCAATGCTGATCCACTTTTGGATTTTGATCTCATTGTTAACCGCTGGTTAACAATGTTTGAGCTTTCCACCCATCAACCACTGAGAAACCTAGAAACTTTAATTCTTCTGTCTGGGAAGAGGCAAGATTAGTATAGGATAAATGGATTTAAGGGTTGTGTTTTCGCTGCCATTCATTACTGTGTGTACGATTTCAGTTACTATTGTTTGGGTACAGACCATTCAGCCTGTAGGTTTAAACAGTGTTTTCAGGGATTTCCTGACAGAGAGTCGTTTTAAATCCTGCAACCTGAACGCCACGGCTGACAGGAGATTTATTTTCTTTGTTTAATGTTTAATAAATGAATCAGATTCGCTTCAAGCGATGCAACGTGGGTTACCTGGAAGCTACATGCAAAAATTAACCTGCGTGTCTTGATTTAGGCATGTATTTCATAAAAAACAAAGATTGTTATTGATGGTATTAAAAATAAAGATTGGTTTAAAGTAGATTGTTTAAACACCCGAAACAAATCTTCTTAGCCGTGTTTGACACCGTTTTAATGCATCTAAATACTAAAATTAGATTGATTGCTGCCGTGGTCAGTCTATAAATAGAAGTAATTTTTAAAGGTTAATGACTTCGAATCCAGATAATTTTTAAACAAAACATTACTTAATCCAAATAATGTTTTGTTTTCCTTGCATAGTTTATTGGTTTAGACTTGAATCAATGGTGCTAATTAGTTTAAACTAATGAAAATTAGTAAACTAATTTTAGCTTTACTTCCAGTATTGCAATATAAGCCCTGGTCTCTAAGCATGCAGATTCATACTGAACGGTAACATCAGTATTAATTGTTTCTATTCCTTTGCATATTTACCCATTCATTGTGTTCTTGATTTTTGGTAGTTATTCAGATCTTATTATTAGTAGTGTATGTTAATGGCTTGGTTGATTAAAATGTCTACATATTATGTTTCTTCTTTTGTAAATAAATTATTGTATTTTGGAAAGTCGTCCATTATTCCATATATAGTACAGGCCAAAAGTTTGGACACACCTTCTCATTCAATGCGTGTTCTTTATTTTCATGACTACATTGTAGATTCTCAATTAAGGGCATCAAAACTATGAATGAACACATGATGTATGAAATTACGGTATTTACTTAAACAAAAACCGTGAAATAACTGAATACATGTGTCATATTTTAGGTTCCTCAATATATCCACCCTTTGCTCTGATTTCTGCTTTGCATTCTCTTGAGCTTCAAGAGCTAGTCACCCAAAATGGTTTTCCAACAGTCTTAAAGGAGTTCCCAGAGATGATTAGTACTTGTTGGCCCTTTTGCCTTCACTCTGCGGTTCAGCTCACCCCAAATCATTTCGATTAGGTTCAGGTCCAGTGACTTTGGAGGCCAGGTTATTTCAGTTTTTTGTAAAAGTACTACATAATTCCATATGTGTTCATTCATAGTTTTGATGCCTTCAGTGAGAATTTACAATGTAAATAGTCATGATAATAAAGAAAATGCACTGAATGAGAAGGTGTGTCCATTCCTTTGGCCTGTACTGCACATATGAAGTAATTTACTGTTCAATGAACATCTCACTCCTTCTCCTTGTGTTTCTTTACCTCAGCCTTAACCAGGCAGGTAGCAAACGACAACTGAGACTGAAATATTTAGCTCTTAATATAGTTCCTGTAAATCTGATGGTGCCCTGTATATAATTTCCCATAAATCATTAATCTTAAAATAAACACATCCTGTAATCCCCAAAATAACTTTTATTTTGGACTCAGTCCAGAGTTAAAAAGAAAATACTATAAAAAACAAACAAAAGCAATTACAACATTTCAGGGCAACAGACGAAGCTAAAACATAATCGGTAGTTCTGAGGGTTATGAGTAATAACAATGCAGAGATGAGACTTACTGTTCTCTGCTGCCATGGATACAAAAAACCGATAGGCTCCTCGGTTTATACGATTTCTTTATCTCCCACTATTTCGTAGGGACACAGACACATACATCTATTTTCCCTCCATTCGGTGTGCTTTTAGATCAAGCATGGTGACAGTTTGTCAAATAAAAAGCCTCCAAAGCTCCCATTTAGTGGCAGTTTCCATTGAGCTGCCTTTTATAACATCATGGTAGAAAAGATAACGAAACAGAAAAAAGGTAAGGAGGGAAGAATATCACTTAGAATTAGGGTGCAACCAATGTCTACTTTTGGCTGGTGAATGCAGTGGCACAAGCTAGTGAGGCTTTTCAAAATGTTGGGGGATTGGCTTAACTCAAAGAGCTCTTTTACTGCTTCCCCCTTTTTTTATTTTTTGTCCTGCTCCGCTTTCATCATGTGAAGGCTCCCATTCTTCATCGCTGCCTCACTATTCCAGACTCGACTTCAGCACTGCAGGGAGCTTAGTGGGTCCAGAAGTCATGCTGCTGAGTGACAAACAGTGGCTCTCTGCAGCTGCCCCACCCACATGGAGAAAAGAGGGTTGTGCAGGTATTGGAGAGGTGGATGGAGATTGCATGCATAATATTTCTTTTTTTTATTTGGTTTTGCATTGTTTCTATAAAAAAAAAAAAAAAAAAAAAACTGCTTAGAGTGAGAGAGAGAGAGAGACAGATTAAAAAAACAGGGCTAGTGATTTTGTGGTGTGGGGCCAGCTGTGATGTTTCTCGCAGAGGGTATTCTCTTTTTTTCTCCGTCTGATTCAGACGAGAAACCCTGGTGAGACAGATGCCATAACAGATCCCAACTACTGCTCTGCTTTTTCAGTGGTGAGCTCTTCAAACCTCCAGTGAAAAAAAAAAAAAAATGTCCCTCCATATCAGAATTAAAAACAATTTTTTTTTTCCCATGAGCAATTATTTTCTTTGCTTTTTTCCAGCCTAATATCTACTCAGATTTATTTAAACTCAACCTATCTTTTTCTTTTTTTTACACCTTTCCCGCAAAGAAATAGATACTGTTGTTACATTGCCTTGCAAAAATAGGCATAGCTTACCCCTCGCATATTTTCTCATGTTACAAGCTGTAAACTAATGGGATTATTTATAATAAACCAACCCACACTAGTATATAGTTATAAAGTGGAAGTAAATTATACATGGTTTTTAATGTTTACAAATAAAAATTGTACATATGTATTCAGCTCCTTTGAATTGAAGGCAGTTATATGGCCAAAAGGTATAGGAAATCCTCTGTTTGACCATCCTAAAAATAATAAAGATGCTGTAAGTATCTGTGAAGTGCAGATACAGCTGGTGAAGTGAGCTGGTAGAGATAAGCGAACCCATGCGGTTAGATAAATAAAAAAGTAAAATCTCCATCTAATAGACATACATTTAGGATATTATTTTCCCCATTATGAGTTTATTTTTTACTTTTGGCAAACATCTGTCAAAAGAGCCAGCCTTTCAGCCAATGTAGTCTGTGGTATGGAATGATTTACAATTTGCTTACCCCTCAATTTGCTGATAATTGGGGCTAATTTTGTTAAGTCCAGAGTCAGATAAAACCTTAGGCTTACAGTGGAAGTAAAAATATGGATGGCAGTTACCTATTGTTATTGTACAGTTATGTGCCACCTGAATTTACAGAGGCGTTCATTATTCTGCACGCCAGAAAAGTCATAACTTAAAAGAAAAACAAAGAAGAAAAAAATCAAAACTATTTCCAAAGTGTGTTTTGTTTGATTTGATTTTAAGTGTATGGTTGTCAGGAGGGTGGTGTAGTGTTATGCTAAGTTGTTTGACGGAAAAAATGACAGTAATAAGTTATACTTCAAACCCTTAAAAGGGGCAGTCAAGCATTACTTAAGAAAGTGATAAGTCATTCATTTTACTGGAAAGTGTAAATCAGTTTCTAAGTTAGGTGTCATTATGACACCATGGTGCATGATCATTTTTTCATACAGTGCCAACACTGTGCTCCACCCTGAGTGTGACCATTCCTATTGGCTAGGTATTAAACTAAGAAAAACAATCTTTAAGGAGGTGCAACTGAAAATGCACCAAAAACAAAATCAGAGGTAATTTAAATTTAATAGCAATTTATAACAAACACATTGCCATGAAGCACTGCAGAGCAAGAACAGTAAAAGCTTGAATCTGAAAACAGACAAATATGAACAATTGATTATAATAAACAAAAAGAAAAAAACATGCAAAAAAGAAAATATGCTTAAATAAAAACTAATTCAGAAATAAAAAAAATATTAGATATAATATTAGATTAGATAAGTATTAGATTCAAAGGCCAAAGAATAGAAGTGACTCAGCAAAGATACCTTAAAAGTCTCTGCACTATGGATTGGCAAACTATTCCAAGACATAAGTCTTTGTTTTTTTTGTCTGTATTGTGAAAGGTTTAGTCAAAATTATTTTTTTATTTTCACAGGTTCTGTGCAGAGACTTATAAAACCAAGTGCTACACTGAAAAATAGCAATATGACCAAAATGGAAAGTGGTGGTGTCAACACCACAGCTACTACTTGGCTTGTTCTGTGAGGCAGCCTTGCATGTATGAAAAAATAAGACATTAATGTGGCTCTGAACATCTTTCTGTTTCCACAGTTTAACAGGAAAAAAAAAAAAATCTGTGATGTACCTTGTTGGCAGAGTCCCTGAGTTAACTTCAATGTCCTGCTAGAAACATTAGATTCTGCAGCTGCAAGTATTTCACTGTGAAGGTAACTACAAATACATATCCTTCTGATGTTTGTCCTTGTTGAGCCCCCAAAAAATGTGTTAAAAATTTGAATTCCCTTGTCCAAATGTCTTGTCCAAATTTGTTCAAAAGAAAGACATTGAATGTCAGGCTTTGCTAGCCAGTTTGATCAACCCTAACAACTATAGCTTATGAGACAAAAATCTATTTTCAATTTTAATTTATTTAGTAGAACATAAATGACATTTGAAGTTGTGTGCCAAGATAATTTTTGTAAATAGACTCTTGAAAAATTAAGCACCATTATTGTTTTCTCAGCGTAATGTCAGTGAACCACAACTTTGAAGTCGTAATTTAAAATACAACTTATTTTTTCTCATAAATCATCACATGAAAGGCTGAATCTTATTCCTTGTACTACTAGACTTTGACCCTTATTTCAGACAGAGATTATAATGTTGAACTGAGAAATAGCACACTACTTCAAGAAGCTTTTACATTATTAGTTCTCTCTGATTAGTACACAGAGATGTGATTTATATGGAGAAGGAAAACAGTTATCAGTCTTACTGAAAATATTTTCAAATATTATTTCCAGATTAACACTAATAAACTAAGTCTGCATCTGAAAACATACAATTAGACACTTTATTGGTTACTGTAACAATGCAAAGAATTGTTTGTTTCTTTGTATTTGTAAGTGTTAAGGTTTGTTAAAATCTCCCTCCCCGTTTTCCACTGAAACGCTGACAACGTACCAACTTAGATATGTAGAGTTCAGAGCTAAGAATGAGGTCTAAGGGGTAAAATTAGATTCCAGCCAAAATCTTAGTGTGAGCACAGTTTCAACACAACAAAATGAAGATAGGCTGAAATATATGCGTTAGTTTTTCACAAACCAAGCCAGCAAAAAAAGTAAACTTTTTTTTAAAATTTGTTGCTACCTTATTTCTTGAAATTGGCAAGAGAACGGACAATTACTTCTCTCTGCTTCCTGTGTTTATAACAAGCTGATTGTCACCTGTTCACACCAACATGATTCTTTCACAGAAAAAAAAAACAGTTCTTAAACAACTTGAAACACACAACATTCTTGTCTAGACATTTTCCTCCTGTAATTAACCGCATCACAATGTAACACATTTTGTAACAACGGGCTTGTAGTTACTTTTTTCACACTTCAAACAAAGACAGAGGAGCTGCCTCACTCTTCATTTGTATCAGTCTTTTAGAGAAGAGGGATTTAAAATGAAGCCTTTTAGGCAAGTTGTGGCATCAAGCAGTCTAAACTATAATGATCATCTAAAAGGCCAAAATAAAATTGAAATAGTATCGATAGAATCCTGTATTCTATACACTGGTTTTACAAAACACATGCCTTCACAAAAAATTATTTTGGTCCTTCAAATTAATTTTAAAATATCTGAAATACAGACTATAGGAATAAAGAATTTTGACACTTTAAATGCTTGTATTATTAGACATTATTATTCGATATAAAAGCTTCAGGCGCCCTAAAAGTATTAATCAACATTTTTGTTTATCAATTTAAATCTAAAACATTATATGCAAAATGACGTTTTTGTTTTCTGGATCAGTTTGTGTGTACCAATACAAATCCATGGCTTTTTGACTGACTCTACACTATTTTCAAAGTGGCATACTTCCACCAGGGTTCTTTTACATTTTTAAGTATACATGTTAAAATTTTATCAAACCTTAATCATCTACCTGTATTTCAAAACTAAACTTCTAAAGTTCATTGTGAAGATTGAACAAATATATCCACACTTTTGACATAAAATATGGAACCTGGAAAAAAGTATGCTGAAAGATTGAAGATGAGAAAAGCTAGTAGGGAAAAAAAAAGGATATATAGGATACAGGGAAAGAAAGGACTACACAATTCACAAGGAAGGAACACCAGAAGAATATGAAAAGTAAAAGTCTCAAAGAAAATGGAATTGGGAATAAAGTTGTTTTTTTTAAATCATTAGATATCATCAGATATTTTCAGGTTTGGAAAACACTGAAATCAAAAGTCATAAGTAGGAACCTTGTTTTAGAGCTAATAACAAAAATGCAAATGCCCTACCTTAACATCGACATGGGCCATCAGGACTGCAAAGTTGGTGAGATGAGTACAGGAACATGTGGTGTGTGTCCTATTGGTACTCAGCAAGCGGCAGTCCTGCGTCGACCAGATACCGGTCATAGTACGCTTCGAATAACTCCAGAACGAGCAGTTTGGGTTGAAGTTTTCCTCAGATTGCTGATAGGAAAAGAAGAAAAAAAAGATATATGAGCAGAATCAAAATTCCCTCACTGTTTGAAACCCAGGTGTTTGAAACTAATCACACCAGATTCATGTTTGATTTCTGTTGTTTGCACATTGAAAATCCAGCAAAATAGGTTAATTCATCCCCACTTCAGCATGCATCCATCCTAAGTGAATAGCAGGTGCCTTCACTGTCAGTGAGCATCAAGCGGCCTCATTCCTGTTTTTCATTGTGTTTTTTGACCTTTCTCTTTAACTCTTGCTGCATGACAATGGACTGTCCCACTGTTTAATAGGCACCGCTGCCGTCTGTGCTAGGCTGCTGCCCTAATGACAAGAGAGCCTCCCTGCTATCTTGCTCGCTATTTTATAAAAGTCATCTTCAACACAAAGGCATAAGAACCCAACAAAATATAAGTGCTGATAAATAGATGCACTGAATGCCTTTCCCTCTCGAGTCTAATTTTGTTTTTGCACTCTAGCTGCAGAAACAAAGCAAGTACACCCACCTTTTCTTTAGTGACTCTTAGAATTCAAGGTTAAACATGTCTCACTTCATACTGTAAACACTATGACCATCCGGGGGTTTTATTTTCTCCTAGTTTCATTTTTGTTCCATGGTAATTAGTCTAATAAGGTTTATCCTCTGTGAATGCAGGTTTTCCACTGATTGCATTTACCCTTCACACATTCAAAACCTTGTGCAAACCACTTCACTGCAAGAAGATAGGATGACCCTCCGTCACCATTAATGGCTTTAATTGGGCCCGTTAAATGGGAAGGCAGGGAAGCGAAACAATAACTAGAGGACACATAATCATCCCACAAGACCAGCAGACCAAAACCTCATGGTTAAACAGGAAGGCAGCAGGATAGTAAACCACCCCAAGATACAGTCATACCCGGCAAAATTCAATATGAACATTAATTACATTTAATTTGCTGTGGAAGCCAAAATTGTATATTAACTCCCTGCTCAGTAACAGCAAAGTAAGGCTTATTAGTGACATTTAACATTAATTTACGGGTGCAATCAAATGGCAAAAGCTATTTATACCGATTCAAAAACAAGACCTTATTATTTTTGTTGTCAGACATAATGTTACCTTTAAAAAGACTTTAACTCAAAGTAATTATAGCTAGCACCATACTTTACACCACATACTCTCGGGTACATTCACACATCCACTGTCAAGTAGTTCAATTTAATAAACTGTGATTCTTTAAATTATGACTTCAAGAAAAAAGAAACTATTAAATAACGGCAAATGCCATTAGTGAAGTCGCATTCATCTAGGGAAGCATGGTATTAGTAAATGATGCATTAATTATTCAATGTTTTATTCATTCTATTTATTGTGATAAATCCCAAATTTTCTCCACTGTTTTTATTTTTTTAATGTGGCTGTACAATAATTTCAAGCCTCGCTTAGGATAATTTCACTGAAAAACAACCAGTGTAGGTACCACATCGGCTAGGGGGCCTGTGGTTGCCAAAAAAGTCACACTACGGCAACTGAACTCAGACAAACTAGCAAACACTATATGGTTACATTTAAAAGAGACATAAATGTTTACAACAGGCCCTGTGGGGCATTAAGAAAACATGACATTTATCTGGTACTGCTCTTTCACGCATGGGCTTTGGACATACAGTAGTTTGGCAGGTTGTTATGTACTGTATTATTAACAGATTTTCCTATGATGTAAAAACGTTTTCTAAAAAGATATGTTTAACAATACATCAAATCAATATCAAGCTTTCCAGAAAACAGCTGTCAAAAGAATTCATATACGTACATTTTGTGTGTACGGTATTTATGTAACACCCCTGGCTGTTTGCATTAAATTCCTCTATGTATTTCATTTCTTTGTGTTTTGTATACTTGCTATTTCTTAAATAAAGTTATTTTAAAAAATGCACAATATATTCTAACGTTCAGCCAATCATGTACTCTAATTTCTGCATCCAGCCAATCATGTAATGCTTCGTCATGAGTAGGCACAGCCCGAGCCGAGCTGGTACCTACGCCGGTGCTCCTTTGGTGCTGAAGACCGAAATAGTGCTTAATGAGTTCCTGGCAGGTTCTTCCATTTGTTTTGTGTTGCGGGAGAATCCCCCCCCCCCAGAATGTTGTGTAATCTGTGTATGTACTTCAATCAAGTTAATAATGTATACTGGTTCATTATGCCACACTGATATTGACTTGTACATTTAATGACTAGTACTAAGTGTGGGTGGTAGGGTAAATAAGTGTAAACATGATCCTACTCTTTTGAGAATCCTAACACTTATTTCATGTATTATTCTCTTTTTAAATTATTTATTCCTATATGCTGGCAATGCTTGGTTAATAAAAAAAAAAAGTCTTACATAAGGAAAGAGGTCTCACGAAATGTCAAAAAAGTATTATTTTAACGTATTAATACCCTGGTTTGCACAGTCTTTACCTTATGCATGTTTGTATGTTCACGTTTCGATCAACTTTCTTTGTACATTTCTGTTTTACAAACTAAGGAAGGGTTAGTGAAAGGTCAGAGTTTTATTAAAATGACTTGATGTGTGCATGAAGCGACTGGAAAAGTACTCCAACATCAAACCAATAGTAAAATTAGTCTTTGAATTACATATTTCTTCTAGGGCAGGTGAGTCAGAGCAACAGCTGTGCTGACATCATCCCCCTGACATTTTCACACCATTTAATTTTAACATCCTTGAGCTATAGGCCTTTTACTCGCCGTCATCCTTCTGCTCCCTTTTCATTTTTCTGCTGTTCTATGCTTTCTTTTAACACACAAAATCTGCTGCTGCTCTCTTATGGCTTCTCAACATATCTGATAATCGCTGAAGGCGCTGTTTGTAGACAAAACAGGGATTTTTTGATTGAGGCAGAGTGGAGAAGAAAATGCAGTCAGGAGGGAGAAGCCATGGTGCCCCACGATGACTAAGCAGCCTCAAGTAAGGCTTATTGCGACTGGTATTTGCTCACAAGATCAAGCTGTTGTTCAGGCCAATAAACAACTGCGTGCCTTCATCGTCAGCAACGCTGTTTGTGACATTTTAATGTCACGCCTTCCCATTAATAAGATATTTTCATATTTACTTATTTTTACTGTCTTAAGAGGGGATTTGCACATTTATGATGTGCTTCAGGGAGAGAGAAAATTATGATGAAAGGTTCTATCAAGAAGGTGCCAAAGTAAGTGTGCTCTCTGTGTAAATAAATGGAAAGAGACAAAGAGCACATTAAATGCAGCGGCACTGGCATCTAAGTAAAAACAAATCCTTCTCCCCTCGGGTCCAAACACACGCAGACACACAGATACGGAATGAGAAAATTACCTGCAGATGCCTGATGGTAAAAATGACAGGGTCAGAGAGATAGACTTTGTTAGAGTCCTTGTTGATGGCAGCTGTGATAACGGGAGAGTTGACAATCACGGAGTAATTGGCAGCCAGAGCTTCGCTGCCCAGTTTCATGCTGGCATTCTCGGTGGAAAGGTACACACCGATGTGTTTGTACAGGACAAACGCTATTCGAATTTCACCTGCAAGAGAAAAGTTCTGATAAATATTTCACAAAGGATGAAATGCAGTGTTTACTTCTGTGCAAGTACTGCTAAAAGTTTTCTGTCAGCTTTCTTCCCCTGTAGTAGTAAGGGAATGAAGTGATGTTCACTTCTGGGCAGGGTTGTTTTAAATTACAAAATTCAAACCACTTTTGGTCAGGAAACATTTGCTGTTGCCTGAAGTTTTTTTATTTCCTGTTGCTTTGAAAATATATGGAGCATAGTTTAAAGTTCAAAAACAGAGTTCAAGTAAATCTGTTCTTTGTCATTTTATAAAGTCTTACATTTATAAACAATACTTTCTGATATGAACTTTCTGGTCCTGGGTTCAAATCTAACTACAGGTTCTTTTTGAAAGGAGTTTGCATGTAATCTTTCTCTTTAATAAACTCAACATATATTCTATGAAGTGTAGGTCAGGCCATCCCACGGGTGAGTCACATTGATACTATTGTTATTAAACCAGGTTTTGGTACTTCTGATAATGCGGGCAAATGCCAAGTTCTGCTGGAAAGGGAAATCAGCATCGCCACAAAGATTGTCAACAGAGGGAAAGTCAAAATGTTGACTTAAATTTGACAAACCACCAGCAGATGACACAATCTTTTTTTTTTCTGTTTTTAGGGCCTTCATTTCTAGCACTTTTTCTGTCCATTCAACTTTCAATGAACATGCTTGGATAGAACACTCTGAAGCTTCTTTAGCAATCACCTTTTATGGCTTACCTTCTTTGTGGAGTGTGTCAAAACGCTTCTACGATAGTGTGGGCAATAACACAAAATTTCTGTTTTAAATATCAATTGTTATTGGTCTTATGTGTTAAAAAAATTTAAATTGTTGTTAAGCCAATCAGAGTTTACACAAGCTTCAATTGACATATACATTTTACAGATTTGAATAACACTAAGACTGAAACAGAAACCATGAAACAATGAACTATACTCAAACAATATAAGTGATACTCATTTAAAACTTCACAGAAATTACACAAAACTGAGCGGCAAAAAACCTATAAAATATTAAAGTAACTAACATGTTTGGATTAGGCCGCTATCACAACTCATAGTCTAGTAGAAATGTAAATAAACATGAAGTGACATCAGATTTTAGGATTTTTGGGATTTCTCTGTTGGTTTGGGATATGTGCCAGACAAATACGTTGCAGCAGAGGGTGCAGCATGGGCAGAGAACGAGCCAGAGTTCTTCTTGAGCAGCCATTTTGGTTTTATTTTCCCAGGATGCCCTGCGCTATAGTCCCTCTTCTGCTTTTGGAACAGCCCCGACCTGCTTGATATTCAAACTTCAACCGACCCGAGACTTAGTTTTTTTAGGCGGACCAGAGTTCGACACCTGACCAATGGAACCGGGCTTTCTCAGTAATCAACCTACTGCTCTATTAAAGTGGACTAAACAGGGCTAGTGTGAATGCACCCTTTGAAAAAAAAACAAACAAAAAAACAGAAACAACAACATAACACAAAGCATTTAGTTAATGGCATTGGCAGGGATGTTTTTTTTCCATTTTTTCTTGTTATTAATATCCTTCTCATTCTGCCTCGGCCTCCACCTCATGTGATTTTCACTTTAGAGCACAGATATCAAAGAAAGTTCCCTCCTGCCGTGATTGAGATCACTCACTCCAACGAAGAGGAAGCTATTTGGGTGAAGTAGCCCTGGATGATGGAGGAATGTACGCTACCCTGCTGTCGTGGTCTGCCTGTGCACGGCTGGACATGGACACGGGCTTCCAGCTGAGAGACAGCCAGCACAGCTACACGCTCTATCCTGATTTGATTGAGCTGGCAGTAGCATCTGCACAGGAAGATTGCTACTCTCTTTAACTCAACCTTGTTTGCAGTTTACATGACATTACCGGCTTCAATATATGTGTAATTCGGAAAGAGTCTAAATACCATATTATTTGTTATCTAGAACAACAAAACATTTGTTAAGTAACTGAAAAAATGTTTTCTGAACAGCTGAAAGCACGATGTCAGAAAAAAATCTATGTAAACCTTAAATATTTCTGCTATCAGTTTTTAACATTTTGCACAGTTAGGTCTGTAAACTGTCCTCTTGGTGAAGTTCCAGAAAAGCAACACTATACTTTCTAACGCCAGTGGAAAATTTGACGCCTCACCGTTTCTCCCATGCTGCTTCAGTGTGTTTGCTGACAGGTGGATAGAGTTTCCTTGTCCTCCCGTTTGTGGAAACTTCAGATCGGGCAAATTCCCATCTGTGCTCATTCTCGCCACCTCCAGTTCTGCACGCAAACAGAAGAAACCGGACAGAACATTGAGAAATCAATAAAAGCCTGAGGTTCCTCTGATAACTTCTGTGGTTCTCACAGTAAAAACTATATTATGATTGGACTCACAAAGGTAATCTTGGAGAATATGACACAAAACACGTAGTCACATAGATTCATCATGGGCTTCAATCATGTATTTAGATTATTATTTTATTAAGTTGGGAATTATGATAGTTTCTAAAAGTTAACTTAGTTAAATGTCTTTTGGCAAGTTGCACCTCAATTACAAGCTTTTTCTAGCTATCCACAAACTTCTGGAATAAAATAATGGGGTTCTATATATATAGCATCTGGCTTGATATTTGAGCCAACTTCTCATAAAACCTGGCTTTTAAAAATAGTCCACAATTGTTTTGTTTTTTTCTAGAGTGATGGTCGAAGTATCATGCTGTAGAACTGTTTATCTATCAAATATATGATTATGTAGAGTACTGAGGTGACCTTGGCTCAGAAGGTAGGCTTGTCTTGTAACCAGAGGGTTGCCTGTTCAAACCCCGCCTACGTCAGTCTCTGTGTCCTTCGGAAAGACACATCACCAGCCTTGCATACTGGTGGTAGTCAGAGGGCCTGGAGGTGACAGTTTTCAGCAAATCTTGCTTCTATCAGTACGCCCTAGGGCAGCTGTGACTACAATGTGCGTGAATGAAAGATTATAGTGTAAAGCACTTTGGGGTCATCAGGACTAGGTGAAGTGCTATACAAATACTGGCCATTTATAATTTTATTAGTGTATCACACAAAGTAGAATGAATAAAGACAAAGGGAACTTTAAAATTCATTCACTTCAAACCAAACACCTAGATGGAAAATGATCCAAAATACACATCCACAGTGGTTTTGTTATTAAGGTGCAACTTGCAGATGGAAATGTCTACAAGGATGGCTGTATTTGTACATTTCTGAACAAAATATCAAAGCTGTGTGTTGCACTTCCAACCACACACACACACACACACAAACATTTTAAATAAATGAAAGCCCCAAGTAATTCTGTTAGATTTGAAAAAGTCAGCATCTCCCACAATCATTCATAACATCACCTTTCTAATTGGTGTATATTTAAAGAACTATGTCCAAAACCTTTCTATAAGTTTGTTTTGAAGTCCAAAACCTGTCTATAAGTGTGTTATGAAATCCAAAACCAGGCTGGAAGTGTGTTTTGAGTTCCAAAACCAGGCTGGAGGTGTGTTATGAATTCCAAAACCAGGCTGGAGGTGTGTTATGAATTCCAAAACCAGGCTGGAAGTGTGTTTTGAAGTCCAAAACCAGACTCGAAGTGTGTTTTGAAATCCAAAACTAGGCTGGAAATGTGTTTTGAATTCCAAAACCAGGCTGGAGGTGTGTTTTGAATTCCAAAACCAGGTTGGAGGTGTGTTATGCATTCCAAAACCAGGCTGGAAGTGTGTTTTGAAGTCAAAAACCAGGCTAGAACTGTGTTATGAAGTCCAAAACCAGGCTTGAAGTGTGTTTTGAAGTCAAAAACCAGGCTAGAACTGTGTTATGAAATCCAAAACCAGGCTGGAAATGTGTTTTGAATTCCAAAACCAGGCTGGAGGTGTGTTATGAAGTCTAAAACCCGCCTGGAAGAGTGTTATGAAGACTAAAACCAGGCTGGAGGTGTGTTATGAATTCCAAAACCAGGCTGGAAGTGTTTTTTGAAGTCCATAACCTTTCTACAAGTGTGTTATGAAGTCCAAAACCAGGCTGGAGGTGTGTTTTGAAGTCCAAAACCAGGCTGGAAGTGTATTTTGAAGTTCAAAACCAGGCTTGAAATGTGTTTTGAAGTCAAAAACCAGGCTGGAGGTGTGTTTTGAAGTCAAAAACCAGGCTTGAAGTGTGGTTTGAAGTCCAAAACCAGCCTGGAAGAGTGTTATGAAGGCCAAAACCAGTCTGGAAGTGTGTTTTGAAGTCCAAAACTAGGCTGGAGGTGTATTATGAAGTCCAAAACCAGCCTGGAAGAGTGTTATGAAGACCAAAACCAGGTTGGAAGTGTGCTTTGAAGGCGTACTGTAGGTGTATAGTGTTGTCAAACTAATGACTTGGCTCAACAATGTATGATCCGTATGGAAAGCGGCAAAGGTCGACGTGATGATACATTGATGTTCAAAGCATAAAAAACCTTCATTTATTCATTTTTTTGTATACTTGTTCTTTTTCAGTAAAGTCCTTTAAAAATACATTAATTAATAACCCAGGTCCTGAATCAACTGATGTTTGTTGGGGTGATGGGTTTTAACCATAGACTGTATATAGCCCAACTGCATTTAAGTCAATGAATGGGTTGCACAAACATTATCCGAATAATAACCCATGACCCATATAATAACCCAAAATGGGTTACACATTTCATAACCCAGCATTTGGTTTGACTTAATAATCATTGTTACATAAATTGTTTTTAAAGACTTATGACTAGCTCCCCAGTAACTCTAAGACATATCATAACATCTGCTGTATGGGGAGGAGGAGGAGTGGGGGGGGGGGGTCTTAATTGAGAGCCTTTCTGTGAAAGTGTCAAAAACCACACAGTGTAGTAAAGCGAAATCTTGTGGCGACATCCTACAATCACATAGTTTATGCAAATTAAAGACACCCCCTGGGAATGTAGGCGTGTCCCTGTGTGATGGTGCTGGCAGATAAGTGGCTGGTAACTGCCTGGGGTTTGGCTGAAAGCCATTTTACTGTTGGAAAAACAGGCAACATTTTTCATGACGTCATCTGTAGCTTTCAATCTAAACTACACAGGGTCTTAGTGTCTTTTTTTGGTAAAAAAAAATATTTTAAATCAAATGGATCCTTCAAAAAGAGAAATCCCTTATATCACGGAAATAGTTCATTTTCATTATGAACTTAGACAGGAAGAAATATAGGAAGAAGATAAACAGCAGCTTTTACAGCGACACACCAGCTGTCGCTCACTCCCTTAACAATAAAAATATAAATTGCACAGCCCGGTAAATATTTAGCTCATTATTAAGAAGTTCTAGCATACTGATGTCAATTCTTATAAATAAATGTATCAATAGGAATAATATAATTTACCTGCTAATGAAAAACAAACATTAACCTTACATAGCTTGAACAACTGTCTTCTTTCCTACGGACATGCCCACTTTTCACGTGTTGTCCGAGACCTCAGTTGAGTTTCATAGATTAATGAAAGTGTCTCAGTTTTCATCGTTTTTTAGGAGAACAATGAACACACTTAAACTTATTGATGCAATGCATGGGATATAACAACCCTTTTTTTTATCTGGCAAACTCTCCCAACTACTGCCTGGTGGGTGTTTCTGATCCATTCAGAGACTGAACAGACAGCAGGCGGTGCGGTGCTGTGCATGATTTCCTGTTTTTAATTCTCAAACATTCTTTGGTGGATCTACTGTTATGCTTCAGGTCATTATAACCTTGCAGATGGTCTCACATTATGGTCTTGTCTACAGTCCACATATTTTTAGTCTGTCCCAAACTCTTGAATGTGCTTCACTTTATAGCCGTCTCAAGGCTGCCACCACAGGTTTTCCTTCCACTAAACTTCATGTCAATGCCTTTTTAAGCAATGGTATTTTAAGGCATACTCTTCGTGTAGAGACTGTCATTGAGTCTATATGTGTGACAAATGTCAAGTTAGCCATCGTATGCCGGCCATAATATAACATTTCTGTAGAACTTTTTGTAGTCTTATTCAACATTCAAATGTTCTCAGAACCTAAAAAGCGATCAGACAACTGCAGCTGATCTAGAACGCTGCTGCCCGTGTTCTCACTAGAACTGGGAAAGTAGAACACATCATCCCAGTTCTTAAGTCCTTACACTGGCTCCCTGTAGCTCAGACAATAGACTTTAAAATACTCCTACTAGTTTATAAATCACTGAACGGTTTAACACCAAAGTATGTTGGAGATCTGTTGTCACTATACCAGCCCAGCAGACCACTCAGGTCCTCCAACTCGAGCTTACTTAACATTCCTAGAATAAGAACTAAACAAGGAGAGGCAGCTTTCAGCTTCTATGCTACACAAATCTGGAACACACTTCCAGAAGAATGCAAACATGCTGAATTGTTAGGCAATTTTAAATCAAAGAATAAACCTTTACTATTCAGAGCTGCCTTTGAGCCCTAAATTGCATTTTCTCATCACTGTTTGATTCTCTAGGTTTAAGTTTTATTGTTATTTTTTTATTTCATTTTTAGACTATTGTGTTTTATCTGTTTTTTAACTATGTTGCATAAAATTGTGTTTTATCTGTTTTTAATCTATATTGCATAAATTTGTTCCTTACATCATCTTTTCTTATTTTTGATTGTGTCTATCTGTTAAACCTATATGTTTCTGTTATTCTCTAATCATGCTTCTGTAACCATGTATTTGGTATCATTATCACTGAATCATGTAAAGCACCTTAAATTGCCTTGTATTGAAAGTTTGCTATATAAATAAAATTGCCTTGCTTTGCCTAAATTTTGTTTGTTTTTTTATTTTAAATTCAGATTAAGATGCACCTGTTAAATGGCTGTTTTGGCAATACATTCCTTTGAATGAATTATTCATTTACATCTTTGGGACATTTTTCAGGCACACAGCATAGCATTTGTGACGTTTGGAGTCAGAAAGCTAACCACTTTCTCCCCGAAAGTGGGATCCTATGTTACCCATCGTTTTGACCGCACATATTACAGAAGCAGGACTAAAGGGTCAATACACATTTTTGATCATCTCACTGGTACTGAATAAGCAGGGGTAAGCCACAGCATCGGCTGCAACACACTTTAATAGTATTGCCGATCTGAGCAGCAAGAACATTAAAACCAGTTCAGGAGATTCAGTCACCGTTTCAGCAGCAGTAAAGCTGCCTGATTAGTCTGAAGTAGAGACTCTCATCTTGAAACACACCCTGAACAAGAGTAAGAGAAAGAAACTTAATTAAAACCGATAACGAATTCAGTTGGTGATCTGATGTCGCCGTGACACACTGACTTTGATAAAGGTTAGAGCCAACAGAGGGCTGCGGAGAGGGCATATTTAATCCTCCCTTTGTATCTGTTTTCATACCATGGTGTTCCATCTTTTCTATTTATAAAAAAATCTTTTGTATTAGTATTCTCTTGTGCTTTTCTAAAGGCCAGAGGGTTTTTGATACATTCCTATTCAACTTAGCTAAGACAATACCCCAGATAGTGCAGCATTCCCTGGAT
Organism: Apricaphanius iberus; assembly: GCA_028564705.1. Classification (NCBI taxonomy): domain Eukaryota; kingdom Metazoa; phylum Chordata; class Actinopteri; order Cyprinodontiformes; family Aphaniidae; genus Apricaphanius; species Apricaphanius iberus. The sequence continues at coordinate 668,658 of JAPXFQ010002814.1, read as the reverse complement.
TCCAAGCCTGCCTTTGGAATAAAGAAAGCATTTTTCTTCTCCCTCTCCACGCTTTATTTTTTCCCTGCATGGCTGTGTAAAAGAGCTTACGACAGGCTTTGGGGAATTTCTTTGATGCCATAGGAGTTGCTGGACCCAAGGGCTATTCCTTCAAAGCAGGGTTTGAATAACACAGCTAATCAGCAGAAATCTGTTCATGAGATTATGGAGCAGGGAACGAAGCAAACTCAATGGACGCACAAGTTGGTAAGCATAAACACAAACATAGACGTCATGGCTAAAGAAATACAGTACCTTCCAAATTTTTTCAACCCAAAAAGTTTTCATATTTTTTCAGAGGAGAGTTGGGTTTTCACTTGACTTTATTTACGGGTATCAGATCCAAGCAGGTTTAATTTTTTTCCATAAAAACCCAATAATATATATAAAAGTTTGTGGCTGAAAATGGAAAAAGTAGAAAGGTTCAAGAGGTTGAGTGCTTTTACAAGGTACCATATTGTACAAATAGATCTCATATTCAGCTTGTTGAAAAGCATAAGGCCTTTAAAGACCTCACTCACTCTGACACCGATGCAAACATGTCAGAGATATAGTACATCTACACACGCTCACATCACAAGCATTTCAAAGTGAAAGATCAATCATTAGCTGGTGTAGTGATTAACAGGGCTGGAAAAAAAAGGGGGTTTTCGTCGCCGCTCTCATTTAACACCCCTCAGTGACATGAAGGATTACAGGAGCCGAGCGACTGGAAAAATAAAATAAAATAAGCCAAGCAAACAGAGAGATAAGGCCTAGTAAACATGTCACCGGCACATAATTAACAAGAATGCCATAACGTGCTATAAAGTCTGAGCTGGAGCTGCACAGGCATCGTCCCCACCCCCCTTTTCTAAACGAGCTCAGAATCTCCTTAATACCCAGATGAATTGTGTGCCAGATACAATAAAACCCCCTTTTTTTATTAATTCTCCGCCTGCTTCCTTTTAAGTAAGGAGACCTATATTTTTAGGTTGCCATGGAAGCAAGAATGTGTGTAAAAAAAAAAAAAATCAGCATGTTAGGAGTGGATGGTTATTCATCATAACTCGATTTCTTTTTTTTTTTTTTATTCCCTTGCACCTTCAGTTTCAGACTGACAAAAACGCTCTGCTACCCACTTTAACATAGCACATATAATTCAAAAATTTCAACAACCTGTGTTTCTAGGTTTGGATTACCCCACAAGGGAAAACAGTAATGACACGAGTTTCATTATCTGGGCTCGCCTGGTATTTATACACTGAATAATGAGCACTGATCCCTGATCTTCACAAGCGGTGGTTAATTCTGCCTAATAACTGACATAAATTTAAATGCAATCTGACAAGATAAATGTCAGCTTACAGCTGAACGCCATCGGCTGAGAGTAGTTCTGCAGAACTTAACCTCCAGCTGCAGAGGAGAATTACTCCAGTGACCTTCACACTTGATCCAGTGGCACAAAAAGTGCCATCGTCAATAAGAGAGTGCCCCCAGATCGATAGCTGTGCAGAGAAACCTGTGGCCCGTGTATGACGAGGGAGGCCAGCGAGGGAAGGGACACCTCAGATGCACAGAGGAAAACAGCAAAACCAAACTAGAAAGATGAGACCAAACAGTTTGCTGCTAATATGTGTTTTTTGTTTGAGAGTAACACTGGCAAAAAATAAGTCCTACTTATAAGTGAAGAATCTGTTTACGAGCAGATTACGAGGATAAATTACTCGAAGGTGGTTATATAGGATATATCCAGTTCGCCTGCACTTTCTCAACCATACTATTATTACATTAAATATCTGTTTGACATCAATTTGTGTTTGCTTTATCAGGTAATCTAATTGTGCATGAAAAATTAACTTTTGTTACTGAGTGCAGTCATGCTGTTGTTAGCAAATTAAGGCAATATGAGGCTTATTTTAAGGTTTGTAAGTTTCATTTAGAAGCTTTTATTCAAGTACAATAATATATATATATTCATAAAACTTCTATTTATTCATTGCTATATTTATTTGTCCAAAAATACTTTAATAACAAACAACTTAACTGCTACAATTAAACAACTGTGAATTTTGGCATGTAAAAAACATTAAATCATGTTAAACTAATAAGGTTATCTTTGAGACCAGTATTAAATATAGCTCCGTGAAGTTTATTGATCTTCAGTGTGTGATGCAGTCATATATAGATCTTATTAAAGCAATTGATAAGATGTTGTGATTTTTCAGTACATCTTTGAGAACAGAAATCCTTCACAGTTTGTAGATTTCTCTGTCCTTCATGGCACAGTTTTATACAAGTTAAAAAGAAGGACAGAGGGCTGGTGAATTATGATGTATGGATGGATGGATGGATGTATGGATGGATGGATGTTTTAGACAGGATAGAAAATAAAAACTTGAAATATAATAATTTTCCATAATATTATTTCTTTTCACAACAATGTAAAATATTTAAATCAAATCTAAAGCATTTTGAAACGACATAAAAATCCTCATAAAAGAAAAACTAGACACTCAGTCAATGATCAATGAATGAATGTAGTCTGTCACTTTGTTAGATGATATACTATACATGGACATAGTGAATTTAGGTAATATACCAGCTACTTAAAGTGATATTCCATCTGCACAGGGTAGTGTTTTCATCAATTCTTGAAGAAAAAGACTAGGCTTCCTTAATAAAAAAGTATTTATATAAACTAGACCTTTTTTCAGAGATGGGATTGTGTCTTTGTTACAAACTCTACTAGGTCCAAGTCTCTACACCTTAGAATCATAACTGAGCAAGTTTTAGACTATAAGCATTGTCGTGACTCATATTTTTTGGGGCTACTTTATATAACAGTCTCGTATTAAATATGTTTATATAATCTTTAGTTAGTATTCAGAAAGTAAAAGTCTGTTTTAATTAGCTTGCATGATGGTAAAGATATGTTTGTCAGTATTGTTTATGGGGCTAAGCTTTTAAGTCGTAAAACTTTTGGCTAAAGTTTATGGCATGTTGTAAAAGCAGGATGTTTAGATAAGAAACTGGGAGAAAAGTTTTAGAGAAGCAGATAGCCATTTAACCATAAATCTTTATAATGAACCTTTGACCCAGAACAGAGACGACCCATCTTCTGACTCCAGGATTCTCTGACAGCAAATCATGGCTAAGACACTGTATGAAAATGTTCTGATTGGAGAGATTAGAAACGCCTAGAGGCCCGGTTGTCTATAAAGCTGTGAAATGAAGATCAGTTAATTGTTCAGATTTCTTTAAATCTGGACCACAGAGGAACGACGGGGGCAAAATTCCTCTGTAAAACTGCAATTTGTTAATCTGTTCAAAATAAATGTTAAACTGGAAATTGGCTCCATTTTGTCTCTGCTTGAACATGCATTGAATTACTTATGATAATTATTTAATTCAACAGCATCCATGTCAGGGGTATAGTTTAAACATTGCGACATTGAGACAAAAGCAAAAAGAAAACTGTGGGCACATTCTGGCATACTGACAACAATTGCTGATTTACAAGATCATACAGACTGGCTCCACGGGAGGCTGACTGTCAGACACAATGAATGTTTATGCCAAGTGGCCATTTTTATAGAAATAAAGCTGAATTCTGTTTCCAAATTTAACTCGGAAAGGCTAAAGATTACAATTGTCCTATGCAAAATGACTCAAAGTTTGTCTATGTACAATTACTGTAAATGTATTATTTTCATGCCTTGCAAAGATATACTTATCTGTTGTGCTTTTTCACAATGACTAAGTTAATCACAATTTTTTATACATTTTAATTTGGTTTTGTGTGATCAGCTAACACAAAGTAAATCATTGATAAGGTTAAAATAATAAATATTTTCATTAAAATTCTGTTAACAAATAGAAAACGTGCAAAGTACAGCATGCATAAGTATTCCTCCAAGTGATTTAATCGTAAAAAAAACAAAAAAACCCAAAACATCCATTAGTATTTCTACCAGTTTTTTGGATCTAGAGACTATCTTTCATAAGTATTGTCCTCAGAATAGCCCAATGTCATTCAAACTGGATGAACAGTGGCTGTGAATGATAATTTTCAACCCTTGCCACCCACTGTCTCAAATCTCATGTATCCTCCAACAGGTTTTCTTAAAGGACTGTGTTTAGCTCTAGCACCCTTCTCCACAACACGGACGGGATTTCCCTTTACGTTCCCGTTACATTCCAAGAGGATGATCTGCTACCACCATGTTTAACAGTGCACACTTTGTGTTTAGGGTGTTATGTTTCCACCATATAGCATTCTTCATGTTAACCATGACATTAACCAGAAAAAACACATTGAGATAAAAAAATACATTTAAAGCAGGGACTTGACAAAAACAGCACTAAAAGACATTGCACCTACAATTTGTAAAAATGATGAAACATCAGTGATCACATAAATATACGTAAAATTTAAAGAGAAAGTCTAAAACATATTCAGGAATATATTCAATTAATTAGTCGTAGAATTAGCATTCGGATTGTTGACCATTTAAAATGTTGAGCATTCTTTTAAACTGAAGCTGATTCTATCAATCATTGTAGAAGTATTTATTTGCTTTTTTTCCCAATTTAGTGCAAGCTCTTGGCATCAGCAAGAGGAACAGATTTGGTGAACCAATTTAGTAAGATCCTCTAATTTTTTGAATAAATTGAGATGCTAAATATAAGGGGAGAAGTTCATGGGCAGCTTTGAAAGTGAGAACAAATAAATGGTTTAAACTTTCACCAATGCATCATCTATAAAGAGTTTTCAACTCCACCATCATGGACTACTTTGTGGTCGTCTGTCACATTAAATTCCACTTAAACTGAATGCAGTTTGTGGTTGTAACGTGGCAACATGAATATATTCAAGAGGTTTAATCACTGTGTTAAGACCATGTAAATAAAAAGAGATAAAATATACTTACGAATGTTTTCGGTGTTCTCCTGCACAATGTCGGTCTTCAGCAGGTTGTCAGCCAAGACGAAGGCCCCCTGCTCCACCGTGTCCAGCAGCATGGTGGCAGCCCTCAGCTGCTCGCTGGTGCTTAGCCCCCTCCAAGCCGCCTGGGCCTGCGGCTGCAGCAAGTTGTTGACCATCTCCACCATGGCCTGAGGAATCCAAAATATTGATTTAGTGAGAAAAAAGAAAAACTGAGGCGGCCCGGGACTGCTGCTACTTGACATGGTGATTCGGTAAATGGTACGAGTTCAGGGAAAATAAAAGGAATTCAGGGGTGAAAACAAATCCCAGAATTCTTTGGGGATCACTAGGAATGGATGGATGATTGTTCTTTCTTTCTTTGACAAGAACATGCGTTATCAATTCACAAAGTATGTGAGTCACAGTTCATGGTCATCTAGTGGCAGCAACACCTTAATCTGTAATAACATACATTGCGATATCTTGTTTTTGTGTCCATTTCCTTTCATTTGCAAGATAAATTAATCTCCTGTAAATGAATCAGAGACAATTCTTACAAGACTAGAGGGCAGTTGTTGCATGACCCGAGGCTAAAGTCTTTAATTGGTGTGATAAATGATGTTCCACCATGCAGACAACCCAGGTACACAAATGCACTGAAAAAAATACAATTAAACAGCATTAAAACATTCAAGTGGGTGTAAAAAGCATTTGCTGGTGGCAACTGTCTGTAGTCATTTAGTACAGATCTTTTTCTGCATTGTAATAATTGCACTGAAGGACTATTAACGCCTTCGTTAATCGGCCCACAAAAACACTGAAGCTAGTCAGTAAAGAGGGAGGGAGAAAAGAGTGAACATCTCCAAGACAAGATGAAAAATTAAGAGCCATTAAAGATTTAAAAATGCCAATGGCAAGATTTATGAATGGAATACTAATTGGTCAAGCACAGCAACTCATTGCTGGTACCAACACTCTGAAGACCAAGCTGTGCTCAACAGCTTCTGGAAATAAAGATATTTGTAATTCTTTAAAGTACAGCTGGTGGTCAAACGGAATATTTTTACCAGCATGTTATTATTCACATGCATAGCTGCTAGTAGCAGTATTTCCTTTCAAGAAAATTATCACAGAAGATTACTTAAAACTGCCGTTACATATCTGTAAATGTTAAGAGGTGTATGAAGATTTAGGTAATAATGCAACAACAGTCACTTTCTACACTGTAACATGTCTCCGTTTCTCACTGAAGCCTCAAAATGTTGACCGACTTGTGTTCTTGGCAAAAAACCTTTAAGAAATTGAACTGAATTGAATAATCCTTTATTGTCCCACGAGGGGAAATTCAGTTTTACAGTACAACCTGTCCAAGATCATTACAAACAAACAGTCAACAAACAGATCCAGAGAGAGACAAAAACTTTCCTCTCTACCCTTTCAGTCTGTCGGTGGTTTCTTTTATAGTCTATTTCAACCAAATTAAAGTTCAGATTACTCCATTAATTTCCAGTGCACCAATCCGCACTGACAGTTTCTCCAAGTCCGATGACAATTTGCGAGTGAGTCCCAAAGCGCCAGCTAGATCGCCTCTTGCAGCGTCTAGCCTGTGCTCGAGCTCACCAAGCGTGAGGTTCTGAGTTCCATCAGCACAAATCCGTGCTTCAGAATGCTCCTTCAGCCTTTCAATCGCTTCCAGAACTGTCTCCATTTCGGTATTTGTTGCTCTATTTTGTGGCAGATCCAGTACATGCCCGGTCCAATCAGCAGGAACCCGATCCACATAAATCCAAATAGCCAGATATCTTCCATCCAACCTGGATGCCCTTTTCCGGTGCTTTGTAGAAATTAAATAGACCTATTACCTACCTCTCTCATCACTTTAAACATATAAAGTATATTGTTCATATTTGGTTATTGTTAAAACTATACAAAGATTGTGTATTTAAGAAAAAAACAAGAGAAAAATGTATTTTTTATTTTCAATTAAAGCTAAAACAAAAAGTTTATGTGCAGGTTGTAAGTGCAATAAAAATTTATATCGAAAAAAATCGTGAGAGAATCGTGATGTCAATTCTAAGGAAAAAAAGCTGGATTCTTATTTTAACCAGAATCGTAAAGCCCTACCAAGCAGTAGTTTAGAGCGATGAAGTATGAAGATTTAAATATTATTAACATTATATTATTGTTTATCGTTATCATATTGGTATCCTCAGACCTAATGCCTAAAAGTGAAACTCAGTCAGTACTTCCGGGAGGTGACCGAGGAAAGACAGTTGTATAATAGAGCTCTCAGAAGCATGACACTCCCAGACGGAGAAAGCTCAGAAAATGAACATATAAATGCTGGTGTGTCACCAAACCGCTTTAAAAATACACGCTTTCAAGCTATACAAGTTGCGGGGTGCGTCTTCAAACTTTTTTTATTCATGCCAAGCTATTTGATAATAGCAATATGTGTATATATTCTTATATTTAACAGAAAACCTGAAGGATTTCCTAATTAATACCAGTGATCATGATAACCATTACTACCATTATAGTTTCCCTCTTAACTTTTTAAGTATGGAACCAAACTACAAAGTACTTTAACGAGTTATATCCATACTGCATTCTGAAGTATTGCCTTGGGCTAAGCACTACCAATGTTGTGCTTCTCTTTCTGCTTTTATTTTACCTTTGAATAAATATCTAGTTTTATATACAGTTGAGAAAAACTACAATTCAATTATGAACATACTTTCAAAGGGGCTGAGTCACTTTACATTGCCTAATTCAGTTCCCTACCAATAAGTGGCCCAGATTTAGTTTATTTAGACCTAATTATGACATAAAATAAGACTTCGACAAAAAAAATAGACTGAAATAGAAATCATGTGCCTATAACATGTCTAAATTATCTAAATGGTTAGATAAGTTAGTTATGTTATTGCAACATGTTTCAGGTTTGGCTAAATCAGTGATATTGTAGGGGAGAGAGAAAATTAATAGTTTTAAAATGTATGATTCACCAGCTACAATGTCCACTTTCAAAACATGCGAGAGACACACTGAACCCCAAATAGGCAAACACAAAATATAAGGTCTGATGCAAGAATGAGCACACACCATTTCAATTGCTCGTCCACAAGAACAGACACAAAGTAGGAGACAGTGATGGCAAAACCTACTCCACATGCTCAGGGAGTCTACCATCTTTGATGTAATTATTCATTATCAGCACCCAATCTCCAATCACACCTTTTGACATTCAGCTAGAAGCAGAGGTTGATTTGCTCTCAATTAAGGAGCCTTTTTTTTCTTCAGGGACTGAATTTTTTCTTCTTCTTTTCTTTGTTCACGAATTTAAGATTCCCTTTCCCTAGTTCTTACAACACTAAAAATAATGGTTCTACACAGGGCTAGGACTGATGGACTGGTACATAGCCTTTGTCCCATAGAGAGATATATACAAAAAAGAGGAAATGGGGAAGAATGAATCAACTCAAAGGCCAAATGGGATTGTCAGAAACTGGATAAGGACAGAACATGCTGTGGACAAACAAATGATGGTTTGGTATAAACAAGTTTATATAGAGGACTTATTTTTATACTAGTCCATGGTATTACCAGCAGATTAAATTATATTTCTATATATAACCAATTTCTATTTAACCAACTTCTAACCGTACCATGATAAATTCAGCTTATGACATAAACTGGTAAAAACAAAAAAACAACACCATCAAATAAAGATTAACAAAATAATTTGTAATTATGGTGTAAGACATAAAAAAAGGCTTATTTTGGCTTACTAAATGTGAATTAAATTTAAAAGTCATTTGCCACAAAGTGTCCCAACAGAAAATTAGCAATTTAGCAATTACAAAATGACAGTTATTCCCCATTCCCAAACCCCATTTTCCAAACACACACAGACACACATCCACAAACAAACACACGTACACACAGACACCTTCCCAAAACGCGTAACACCATAGGTATAGCTCAGATGGGAACGACACACCATCAGGGGAGCCATCTGCCTCGACTGAAGCAGATCCATGGTAGCAGCCGAGGCACCGACCAGGGCGCACAGGGAGGGAGGGCGGACACCCCCAGGTACTACCAGAGGAGCGCCCAGGACGCCGCAGCCCACCTGAGGCAGAGGGCTCCACAGACGAAACACTGGAAGGATTAAAATACGTAAAATGGCAAAAGCTAATATGGATAATAAAATAACTAATAAAATATGATAATGGAGAAAGTAAAACTGTAAAACATAAATTGTGTATTAAAACTTAACTATAATTAAAATAAATAAACTGTCATTTGTATGTAACTGCCATAATTACTGTGTTTTTCACATTGCCAAATCTGAATGCGTAATGGAATAGGTAAAACCAAATCTCACAATAATTTTTCTTTTATTTTTTACATATTGTCTATGCTATGATTAATACTCTCTAAGTGATTTCTTTACTTGTGCATTGCTGGAACACCTTTTGTCAAGAAGACTAAACGACTAAAAGAAGCTCTGAAAATGCTTTGCCATTAAAAGTAAAAGCCTGGTCCCCTTCAGGCCTACAACAAGAAAAGAAAAGGTTTTGTCCTGAAACTACCTCTATCACCCAATTTAAAAGCCTAGAAATTTAATCACCTTCAGCAGATTATGGGTTTTTTTCAGCAGGCAAAGCACAAAACCTATTTCTGATCAGCACAATTTTCCATCCAAACCAGTTAATTTATTTTATACTGTATAGCACCGATTCACAACAAATGCTATCTTAATGCACCAAATGCATTAACGGTTTCCATTCAATTGAGTTCATTCATGTCCAATTTTATAGTCTGATACAGAGGCAACTGCACACACAACACTTCTTAAAACAATAGAGTCATAGTGAGTGGCTCATATGATGGCAACTGGTAAGATGTCTCTGTAATTAAGCCCAGCCGAATGCACTGAGTTATTAAAATTGCATTGTTCCTTCCTCCAGATCGAGTATGAGGTGACAGTAGAAAGCCAATTACATTTCAGAGATAATTAGATTAGTTATTTTTGACTGGACCTAGTATTGTTGACTTAAAATGGTGAGATAAATCCATAAACTGTCTAGTAAGTGGTCTGTCAGTTACAGATGCTGCATGTATGCTCTTATGGTTACTAAGCCTGTATTTCTAGACAATAAACAAGTTAGATGCAACCAGTCTGATCTTTTGTGCCATAAATAACACTAGTTGCCTAGAAATGGAAGGAGTCCGCCTAATCTGGCTATTGAAGAAAACGAAGCATTAGGTGGTCCCTTCCATTGACTTTTTCTGTTGTGGTTTAGTTTTATTTATTAAATAAGTTATTTCTGTTATTTTGTTTGTGCTTTTTTTTGGCACATTTGAGAACATGAATGATTTTAGAACCTGGGAAACATCACACATGATTGTATAACATTTATAGTGTCTTACTGCACACATATTTGTTACCATACCCTAAAAAGAGGAAGCAAAGTAAGAAAGACTGAGAGGATCCTTAACTACGGTAAACTTATACTGCTAAAATTTAAAAATCTCACATCAGATGCTTGAACATACAATAGCTGCAGTTCATTAATTATGATATCATCATAATATTTACTGCAATCAGTGCAAAACAAGGCACAGGCAGAGCCGCAGTTTAAACAGTGGAGGAGAGTTGGTGGGTTGGAGGACATCAAATCATAATTTAGTCTGTGCAAGTAAATCAAGGACGTGCAGAGATGCCATTTCTCTTCTATTAGCGCACCGCCTCTCCATGTCTTAACTGTTGCTGCTCTCTTTGCTGCAAAGCCCAAACAATTTGCTTGCTAAAAATTTTGTCGGCACTGCAGTGGCATTAAGGACATAAATAATTAAAAGAGTAGTACGAATCCTCTGTTACATAAGATATGTCATTAAACCAAAATCAGTGCAGGAATGTTACACTTGGTACAGGGATGACGACTGGCCCTGAAACGCTGCAGTGCATGGCCCATTTATACCAATGCAGGAGAGGAAGGAAGGGAGAGGTGGACATTAGAGCCTGGCAGGAATCCAAGCCGAGCTGTGTTGTGCGCGCCTCTATCTGTGCGCTGATTGATGAAATGAACTCAGGGTCTAGGAAATTGATTCTGGCTGAGGCTGATCTCCCTCTCTGCACACCCTCTGTGCTGTATGCACGCACTTTTTGTCGCCCTCATCTCTCTTTCCACTCCTTCCTTCCTGTTAACCAGTTGGTTTCTGTCACTCGCTTTTCTTGTCACAGACACTGAAAGGGTAAACCAGAAATATGGGAAGAAAACTCTAGTTTATTTTGACCATCTGTCCACGTCTGTAGTCTCCTGGCTCAGATGAAGCAGTTACATCACTACTTTCTTTGTCTTATTTCTTTTTACCTGCTGGCCAGTTCGACTGCTTTCTTTGGGAACCACTGAAACCTGCTGCTTTAATTTTTCATGAATGCATCTCCTAATATGTGGCTGGTCATTTCTGAGTAAGTTTCTGTGGGATTACCTTTGTACTTTCTACTTTATTTCATATGGATTCATGTTGTGAATCCCTATGTGCCTCCTCCGTATTTTCTTGGACTGCAGAGTAAACCAGATGTTTTCGGAAACATTCTTTTTTTACAGTGTTCAGTTTTAGTCGGTTAGCTGGTTATTCCAGCACTTTTCCACTGTTACAATGTTAATTATGTTAAAAAACAACAACAAAAGGACATAAAAAAACTCCACCAACATAATGTCTTTTCTCAGGAACGAAGCACCATTTATCCACTATATATAGCTTTTTCTTTTTTTTTTACACCGATAAATAAAAGGTTTCAAAACCACAATTATTCAGAACACTTTTCCTGCGATTTTAAGATCATCTTAATGAGTTGCTGATAAAAGTGAGTTGTTCACCACAGAGTAGGACCAACCTTTCTTACTGATTGCTGTGAGTTTTCAGTCAACTGTGTATGACAAGATAAGGATGACACACCCCCTAATTAAAAGCAACCCCGAATCAAAAATAAAAATAAATCCTGAAAATTTTTCAGGATATCTCTTGTGATTTTTTTGTTTTAGAAAATACTATTTTGAAATCTATCCACAGTCCATTCCGACTAAAGTGCTATTTTAGTAATTTTCAAGGAATTTTTAATCCTTAATATTTTTCTTGAAATATCTTTTTTTTTTTTTTTTTTTTTACAACAAGTCTGAAAGTTACCAAACCTTTATTTTGGTCATGAAAACAAAATAGGGCATATTTAATGCTTTTCAACAACAATTAAACCATCGATTGAGACAAATAATAATGTAGTCTGGTAAAAAATAAACAACTTCATTTTCACATTTTAAGATTATTGTCTTAACATGACCATTAAAAAATAATCCATGCCTTTATCTATAGTCGGACTGATTACTCCAACAATGTCCTTACAGGTCTACCAAAAAGTCCAGAATGCTGCTGCTTGCATCCTCACTAGAACCAGGAAAGTAGAGCACATCACCCGAGTTCTAAAGTAAAAATACTCCTACTAGTTAATATATCACTAAATAGTTTAGCACCAAGGTATGTTGAAGATATGTTGTCAGTATACCAACCCAATTTTAATTGCCGGTTTTATTCTTAATTGCTTTTTTGCTGTGTTTTTTTTTTACTTTCTCATATGTACTTTTTATGAATTCATATTTTAATGCTTTTCATGTTTTATTAAATATATTGGCACTGTCAGTAGGTGAAAATAATTCCCAGTGGTTTCTCTTCTGAAATTTGCAAACTTTCACTTCCACATAGTCATTTATGTCCTAATTGCTGTTTTTAATTGCCATGCTTTTATCATATGTTGTGGTTGTTTCTTTACCAATGAATCATGTAAATCACTTTGAATTAGCTGTTGTTGGAAGTGTGTGATACAAATACAGTTGTCTTGCCTTTGTTTCTGTCTCTGCAATAAGGAAATTGGAATGGTAGAGAGGTCAAATCCGGATGTATGCATACAAGGATGGCAAGTTTATTTGTTCTTTGAACCATGTAAGATTCTCCACTGAACTGCTTAAAATTCAAAGAAAATCAAAGGTGTTCTCTAAAAACTATTATCAGTTTTTACGCTCGACTGACCAGCCCTCTCCATTGTGAGCAACAGCAATCAATATGAGTACTCTTCCTCACTCTGGATTGCAATCCAAATGAGGAGGTCTCTGTTTTTAAGGATGAGTTTATCTTTAGCTTTCACGAAAAGGGGAGTTTTATCCTCTTGTTAAATTCCTGTACGAGGAACCTTCCTCTGTTTCGGCTGCAAAGGTCATAAAACACTCCCTTTGGTCATCTTTCTGAGCAAAAGGAGTTGTTTTTACGAGGGCCAGAGCTTAGCGTCCTCTCTTAAATACTCACACTTACTTGGCTACTAGTGAGACGCAAGACATTTTATATTATCACATGAAATTTTCTGATGAATGGCACAGATAAAAAAAACAACAAACAAGCTGTTTGATTTAAGGACGTCACAAATAGACGTGATCACAGTAATTGGACAATCATAATGTTGATGCTTTTAGGGAAGCTGCCATTAAAGTGACTAAAAGGTGAAGGGAGGCATGGCGCCATGTTTAACATGTTTGTTCAAAATCAAAGGCCCCAACAGAGGAACGTTCCTGCAGGGGAAACACAAAGCATAAGAGAGTGGATCACTTTGTTGCTGTATCAAGGCCAAATCCCTTCAGTGGAATCAAATTGGCTGTGATGTGTAGCAGATGTGACTGTTTAGAGGGATTCAGAGAGGCTAGAATCAGTATTTCATCTGCACAAGCTAAAGTGAGGTAGAGATCCATATCTAAATTCTGTGCTGATGTATATAAATCATAAATCTAGAGTTTCATTTTCTTTTGCACCCAATAAAGAATATAATCCCTCTTTATCTGATTTATTCATCGAACCTTAATTTTAGTTTTGGACATGTCCCTCCTTAACTGCAACAACACCTGGAAGTACTACAGTATTCCCAACAGCACTGTAGCAGTCTGTTTTCAGCAGCACATGTGCCGTCCTAGTAGAGGCAGGTGCACCTCTCATTTGTTTTGTATTCCTTTGCCTATCCCACTTATGACAACCACAAGGGTCCTTTTGAAGAAAACTTCGCACAATTTCCCTAATCAATAAAAGTCTCCCACTCAAGCAGCCTCCAGTATGTGCAGTCAATGCATGTGTTTACATCTGGCCACAGATGTTGTTCCATTGTGTTGATTTGTCAAACAAGAAAAAAACACGTCATTGCTATTTGAATTTGACAAGCTAGCTAAGCTAAAGCTAAGCTGTGTGTGCAGCCATGTATATATTGTTGATTAAAGTTTGTAAGTATTTACTTTGCAGCAAATCAACAGTACTAATAAAAAAAATAATGTGAAGATAGTTGCATTTGAGGTTTTGAGATTTCTGGGTTTTCTACAGCATGTGATAAGCAAAAGGCTGAACTAAGCTGCTACATGAATAGTGAGGGATATTTCAGACAACTCTAGAACATAGAGACAACTTCTGTGATTTGTAACTAATGTATAACACGATAAAGTTGAGATTCTAATTCCTTATATGCATGCGAAATAATATATTTTTTCATTGCTTAGCCATCCGAAGAACAGAGCAGAAAGTGATTCATGTGAACTTCCTCCACAGTGGCTAATGACTGCCAATGTAAAACCAACAATCTACACATATAATGAAGCTTTACAGCAGAGATGACCTTTTGTTCAATAACTGACTCAAACAAATCACAAAGTCATGACTTTATAAGACAAAAGTAGTTTTGCTGTAGCATCTTTTTAAATTTTCTGTATCAGTTTCTTGTGCCCTAGTGCTAATGCAAGCTTGAACACAAGCAGGTATAGGAGGAGATTCTGGTTTAACCATGTAATCTTTATCCCAAAATTGTTGTCAGCATCACTAACTATGAAAAACAGTTATGTTGTTTTAAATGTAAATATGAAATTAAACAATTAGGTTAGTTCTTAGTTAGTTGTTTCAGTAAATTCGAGATTTGTATCTTGTCCTATAGTGACGCAGAAGCCATTTCTATCAACTATGAGTAAACTCAAGGACTGCTGACAGGCATAGGGTCTAGGTTTTCTTAATCACTGAGGGAACGTAATGGGTGGGTGGCAGTGGAGGAGTAAAGTAGCAAGTCATTCTGCTCTCAGAGTCACTTTAAATCATACCAACAGGGAACTTTAAATGGTTGCTTGCCACTGAAAAAGTTTTTATAATTGTCACTTAGAGTTTTGTGCAATTTTGTATTTTTTTTTAGATTCTTTCATTATTTTTCTGGTAAAGATAAATATACTGGAAAACTGTACTTTTGCTTTTTTTTAAATGAAAAAAATAAGCCAAAAAGTCTAATACTGCTTTCACAGTCTTTTGACATTTTATAATTATATTGCAATTAAGTCCAATTAAATAAGAATGAGAATAAAACGATAGTATTTTTGAGTGTTTTCATCAGAAGTAAGATCTAAACCTTGGTCTAATTATGTTTCACCAATTAATACAACTGAAAACGGTATAATATATATTTTAACACATCATTCAGAATCATCAGCTGACAATGAGAAAAGTCTTGAAAACCAGAAGTATTGACCTTAGTATTGCTTTTACTTTTAAACAGGATGTACACGTAAGTTCACACAACCACATGTCAGCATACACGGATACGCTATCTACACCACCACTTGAGAGTAAAAACAACAACAATTTGTCCTCAGACATGCCTTGGAGGATCTGAAAGCATAATGCATGTTGCCTAACATAAACGGGTATGGAGGATGCATATAAAACCAACATCTGGATCGTACATGAGCCGTAATTTGAGCCATCTGTACAGAAGATGGAGGATGTCAACTTCTCCTGTTTTCTTGTCAAGGCGCAAATTATTCTGATGACAGTTTAAAAGTCACCCCTGGGCTAACAAAATGACTAAGTAGCTTGAGGAAAATGCTAAGAAAGCGAGTCAACTCTCTCTCTTTGTAAAGTGGGGCAAGTATGTATTATGCAGCAAGGAGAACCGTAGCAGGTGATGGCTTTTGGCTGACTTGTTAGATAGGAGCTAACTGTATTTAGGTCATTTCTTGCAGATGAAGGGATGGGTTGCATGCTTGGGTTAAGAAAGGGTCTATCATGACATGCATTTGCAGCCAGGGGGCCAATTGCATGAAATAAGCAGAGCACAGAAATGTATAAAAATGAAATCTGGCCTTTTGATTCAGGATTTGCTCCTTTTGAAGCTGTTCCTCTCATATTTTTTTTTGTTGATAGCTCATGTCCCTTCAAAAAGGCCAGATTTCAAAATTATGCTGTGAAAGTAATGACAATAACGATGGAGTGATAGTAGATGGGGTAGGAAAATCGCATTCAAGTACCTGGACATAAAATCGACATGAGCGCTCTCTCTTCTGCAGCTGTAATTGGAGGGAAATGTAAAGAATAGTTAGCAAAAATATCAACAACTCAAACAAATTATACATGAGATGTCCCCCTTTGAGCCTTCACAGTTAGATGGACTGCATAAAATCATCATATTTAGTTCCGTGAGGACCAGTCAGTGTTTATTTAATCTATATAATATCAAGGCTTTGCAGCTTTGCATTCCGAATTGAAAAAGTAAAATAATTTAAATGTTCAATTACATTCTTAATTTATTGAGCTTTTGGATAAAAGGTTAGCCTGAAAAAAAAAAAAAAAAAAATCGAAATTTTTTGAAATGGTCTTTTTGTTTTTGGTTCAGAAAAGACAGCTGACACATTAAGTTAGATTCTTTAGACCATTATCAGAATAATGTATGTTTATGATAAAATGCTTGAAGCTTAAAGACATTTTGAAAGCCAACAGGAATTCTTGTTCTTTCATCCAGATGTGTTCAAGTGATTCGGTGTCGGACGAGTCTCACAGTGACAGTTTGTATCCGCAACTAGGAAACAGATGTTAAGACTTACCTAAATAATTATTTTCCTCTCATGGGATCTAATAATCTTTTCCCTCATGCTCTAAGAGTCTTTTAAACACCACTTGAGAAAATGTAGATTGGCTCTGATGTGTCTGCTTTCTGATTGATGAACTGCTGCTGTGATCTTCGTGGCATGTTCTCACATCTCAGAGGACAATCTGGAGCTCTGTTAGAGTGCTTACTGATAAAATCCCTGCTTGCCCTAGTTTTATTAGACAGCCAACCTGAGGAGGAGTTCTAATGTTTTCACACTCCCTAAGTTTCGCAATCATGAGGTCATTTTGCTCCTGGGAGCACTCACAGGTTCAGAAATGGCCATACATCCTCACCTCTGATCTATGCCTCACTGCAGTTTTATCACAGAGGTATATAAAAAAGGTTCCTTGGAGTTGATTTGATGTTCTACTGACAGGTTTCTAGAAGTCCTATGAATATGTGCCAGTATACAGTCCAGTTTAATATCCATCTAAGAGATTAAACCCATCACTTTGTGCATGCTCCTAATAAAAATAAGAAACAACTAAGCGTCTACTAACAAATATTGACTCGGTCTGTAAAAGATAATTGCGATTTGGACACTGACTTTATTATTAAAATGTTTTATGAATTTTAACAACATTATGTTTGCTTCTGTTTCAGCAGCATCTAAAAGGCCATTAAATACAGCTACATTATTGGGCCAAGTTGGCTCTGGGTCAACCTGCACCATATAAACTTACTCTTTAATACAGTTTGTGATCTGTGAAAGCTTTCCTTCATCTAGAAATGATAAACTAAATATATATATATATAACTTAAATTATTGTAGATTGTGTAACAGTTATGTGACAAATCAAAGATAAGGGATGGAATTTAATAATAAAATATAAAATGAATAAAACCTTTTGTTTTGGAAAACACAATTTCTATTTGTCACAGTGTAATAATCTAGAGACCGTCTAAATATTAGGCACTAACAACAGTGAGTTAAGAACGGCTGAGCACTAACAGATCATTTTCTAGTTTACAATCTATTCTTAGACAGTGAATAATTAAGGTTCTTTAAAACCTGATTAGAATGAATGAATTCTTTCTTTGCTGCCAGAAACACAAAGGGGCAAATTGTTTATTGTGTTTAGGCATTCAGACCCAGTCGAAATTAGTCAGCAATATAAACCACAGAATTCAAACCTGGACTGGAATATTCTATGATATTGAGATTATTTATAATACTATTTGGAATCTGTCAAATATTTGTGTTTGGAGGGAATCTACCTTCTCATGAAGCCAATATATGTCTCTTTTAAAGTCCTGGTTAAATAATTACAACTCTTACAGAAAATTTCTTCATAAGTTTCCAAATTATGCAACGTGACGAAGGACACTGAAGATGTTTCCAGTTTGCCATAATGGGTAATTAGAAATAGATGAATTACAGGGAAAAACAACAACATTTCATTTATATAAATGTGAATTCATGACACTATAAAGTGCGAAGTAATGCTGCAAAACAACTGTGGTTTAATTACACACCATATTGGCGAAACAGTGTAAACTAATGTGTTAATTAGCCCAGAAATGAGACAGGGTGCAAGTAGGGAAATGCTTCCAGGCGCTCATAAACCTGATTTTGGAATCATTTATTTAATTTCCTATGAGAGCACCAGAGAGCTAGTAAACATCTAACCCTTGTCCGCCACTGAAGGAAAGATAATGCTTTGAGAAATTTAGAATACCTAAGATATTCCATCTAACACAGGCTGAAAGACCGGAAAACAGGACTGCAGATTGAATGAACAATTCTAATTGAGTCATGATACAGACTGTCAGCAGAGCCATGGTGTGGCTTTAAAAGCTTGGGCCTGGTACTGTGCTAAATCCCAATCAGATTAACTGCAAAGACAACCACTTTCTAATAAAGAAGCCAACATCATGGCCCACTCCTTTGGAAATAGTCCTGTTTCTTCCGTTAGCTACCCTTTGATCACAAAAACGACACTGATCTTGACGTTTGCCAATTCGATCCTTTCATTGTCAGCTGGCAGTGTGTCGTGCCTTGCTGCCCAAAGGAAAAAAAAAGAAAAAAGGAAAAAAAAAGATCTTTAATTCGTTTAGCTCACTGCAGATTGTGTCAAAATGATTGAACTTGAAAGAAAAACATCAACCACTGCCAGCGAAATGAAAAAGATTTCTACTGGAGAGCTTTGAATGGCAATGGAGGCTCAACACAGGTAAAAGCTACAGGGTCATTTTTCTCCATAGAGTCACTTTGCAGCAAACATTGATGGCATATCTGTGGGCTGAGAATAATTTATCATGGGTCGCCTCTGACCTCTTAAATAAATTATCCTGTCTGTAAAAAGTTTTTTATATTGTTCCACTCACTACACCTGCTTTTTCCTCTCTACCTTATAAGAGAATGAAGACAAAAACAATCTCAAACCTGGCACCTCTACCTAATGGTTTTATTTTATGAGAAACTTTTTTGAAGTGGTGTTATAAACTCCTCTTGATCTTCGCTGTGAATTTACTCATCTTGCTTTACAGCCTTCCCTCTCAATTGGAGAAAGCTGGCACTAAAATCTCAATGGGGACATCTGTGACTGTGGCAGCAATGAAATAAAAACAAAAAATGCCCTAAAAGTATAGAAATAAAACTATTTGAGAACAGGTGCTCTTACAAATTACAGAATTACGTGTTCACCGATGTTTATTGCTAAACAGAAGCATTATTTACTCACTTTACAAAACTGTTGGGAGTTAGGGAATAAAATAATTAACTAATTAGCTTGGAGCCCAAAGAAACATAAAGCTGTTTACTTCTGTTTTTAAGATCCAGAACAATTCATGTTTTAGCAATAGAAGTAAAAGTAAATGTTTTAAGTTATAATGCTTTGACAAATATTACATATCACTAACATCTTCAAAAATGGAAAACATTCAAAACACATATGTGGCTACTACCTCAAATTTTTACATACACAAACTTCCTTTGAATATGGAAATGTGAAATCACTATTGCTATAGTGATTCTTGTTTCTAGGGATAAGGGTTTCCTTTCTTTTTAGCCACTGAGTAAAAACTTTTTGTTGAATCAAAAAGTTATAGAACCATGAGTCAGAGAACCTACGACAGTTTTAAAATGTAATATGCCTATATTGTCTTATTTAGGAGATATGACAAGTTCAAGGCTCTCGTTTTGTAAAAATATCATTCTGATCTGAAATATAATGGCTGTCAATTAGAAACGAAGTGTGGACAATCTTCTCTGTGAGGTAATTTGACAGAAAAAGTTTATTTTGTGCATCAGTGTGAGATATACTGGGTTTAAACATTCACCCTGGGCTGGGTTTTCTCAGTCCTTTTGGAAAATTCCCATTTTCAACACTTTTGTTAATTACTGTAATATATTATTGCAATACATTGGATATTTTGTGTTAGGTGTGTATGAGTTTATCCAGTACTGTATAAATAGTCAACTGTTAGGTATGCCATGATATTAGGTCAGATTACATTTAATTTACCTTAAAACACAAGTGGTGCAGCAGAGTAAATTTCCTAAAAAAATTTTTTTGTTTTTTTTCATCCCTTGAAATATGTGGATCTAAACAGTGTTGACAATAAGAGCAAAATGTCATCGTTTCCTGCTGCTTATATTTATCCAGCCTGTTAGGCTGTCAGGATACATTTAAAGGCAAAAGAAAAGTAAATTAAAGGGAGCTAAAAACGCTTTTTATTTTTCAGTACCTTGTTGAGACTTCGTGCTGCGCTGTCTTTTCCACCTGGCGTTAGGTTCCGCAGCTGGACGTCGAGCAGATCTACCAGCTGAATCATAGCCCTCACTGTATAGGTGATGTCACCTGCCTGAAGGTTGCTCTTGGTTTGCTCTGCCAGCTCTCTGGCGATCACAGCGGCTGTCTCTCCGGCTTTTATCTGAAAAAAACAAAAAAACAGAGAAGAATATCTGTTATAAATGAAGACACTAACATACATTATTCCTTAAAAGACACCTGAGGTGTCCTCCTAATATTCATAACCCGCACAAGAGTTACAAGGGAAAACAAGATAAATTGGAATCTACAAGTATCTGCCCCATAAAAGAAATACTGTTTGACCTGTAGTTTTTCTCCAACTGCTGTAATATGGACAATTAATGTGTGTACACTGAGGGTTTAATGTCTCACTTGGTTGAGTGTACACCAGGGCAAAATATCCTATCTGCATGCAATGATGAAACTATTGTGGGAATTTCCCCAGACAGCATTATACCTTTATGAAGCTAATGGAGAACATATAGCCTTTGGAGCACAGGGATTTATTTGAATAAACTATATTATAACTTTAATATTACACACACATAAAAAAATATTACATATATATGTACAATTAATTTTTTGTTATTTAGTTCAACACATGTTTTTTGTGACGCACGGTTATTTAAAAAGGACAGACGGAAAAAAAGTGTAGGTTTTGTTGTACTGGTGATAAAACTTAGGGGTTGGTTTTAACATTCACTTGGTTTAAAAAGGTTTTAATGAGATCCAGGAAAAAGTGTCAAAAAAAAAGAGTTGTTCATTCCAGCTGCATGGAGAATAGATTAATGCACTGTTGCCCCAAACCAATAGTTGCATCACAGAGAGAGACTAAAGAAAGACACTGAAAAAAAAATATGTTTCCTTCACTTACAAGACAGACTGATTTGGCTGCTTTCCACATTTTAAGCCATGGAAACATATCTACAAAAGCACCACTCCTTACTCTTTATTAAGATACCATTTTTATAACTCTGATGGAACAACAAAAAGACCCTGCCTCCAAGTAGGAGCTAAAATGAGCCGTGCTGCCTAGTTCTCACCTGTCCAAATGCACAAAAAAACGGCCTGTTTCCTGAAAAGGTTACAGGAACTACAAAAGGTTCGACTACCTAAAACTTATCATATACTCATATGCATTTCTTCGTTTGTTTTCTATAATCAGGATTTGTGCATGACAACTTGGTTTTCGCAAAGTGTCTTGCTCTAGTAATGTCTTTTTGTTTCTCTTTTGGTTTTATGCCTCTCTCACTCTTTTCCTATCTCCTCATAAAGGCAAGTATCCCCTGAAGGTGAAGCTGTACCAACCATAGATCGAAGAGGTCCTCTAGGGGCCATTAGCTGTAAAAATCCATAAATAAGGTAGTGGCTTATAGTACAGAAATTACGGTACTGCTGTTGTCACTATTTTGACACCCATTTGTGTTGTATTTTTGGAGTATCTAAGCAGCCAAGGGTTGCTTATGAAAAAAAATAAATAAATAAATGCTATCACGCTCTTGTTTTTTTTTTTTAAGGGGTAAAGTTTGTCAGAGGTTTGGGTTGGCAAAAAATTACAAGACAGGAATATGTGTCCATCCATCCATCCATCCATTTTCTGAACCACTAAGTCCTCCAGGGGTAGCGGAGGGGTTTGTGTCGATCTCCAGCTGTCAACGGGTGAGAGGTGGGGTACACCCTGGACAGGTCGCCAGTCCATCACATGAATATGAGTCTTATTCATAAATATTCAGGAAATGTAAAAATCTTGCCTCTTGCCTCTGATTGGCTAAAAAACAATGCAACTCTTAAAATGCCTTTGAACAAATAACTAACTTAGCATTATACTTCCTTGGTGTTCAAAAGACAAATTTCAACCAGTTTACCTTGGGTGGTTGCAAACTAAGCGAGACCATGAAAACCCATTTTCAATGTGACGTATAAGGTACTGGCTTTTTCTGAGTCACTCGTTTTTGCCATTTATTTAATTTTCTGGGGCTAATGGGGGGGGGGGTGTGGAGAAAATGTTTACGAGCAGCATGCATATCCAATGCAGAGTGACTGATTGTATGTCAAAAATTACAGGTATTACAGTTTCTCAGTGTATAAGACCTTTACGGTTATGCAGAGAATTTTCTTCTGGCTCATCCTAACCATGTCCAGGTTTTTCTTTCCAACATAAAGAAACATTCATGTGACTTCAATGACATTTTCTTTCACAATGTGCCCTGCATGCAAGTACAACTATGTTTTGTGGTACACAAGCGTGCGGTCCTACTTTCTCTATTTGTAAACATCCAGAGATAGGCAATCATTTAAATACCTAACAGCTAATTTTAACCAATTTGTGCAGTTCAGGATCAGAATTCATAGCCTGGGTGCCAGTCAAAGTCCCACGCACAACATGGTCTGGAAGTTCGGTCTAGCATTCCTCCATTGAGTAGCAATTATGCCCGAACAAGATCTGTTCGGACCAATCAAATTGGGCTTACGATGATTGACAGGTGAACAGTAACATAATGAACCACGTCACCAAAGAGCGCCTGGGTTGAATTTGTTTACAACAATGATGGCTGCCGCTGGAGAACTGAGGTGTAGATTCTGCCATCAAGTCTGTTCTAGAAAATATCGACAGCACATTCATTTTAAAAGAGGAACAGATGACGTCCGTTGCTTTGCAGAGCAAAGTCACACACTTCCGTTGCTCTGTTTGGTTATAGGTCTATCTAATTGAGTTTGGAGACATTTTTTTCCCTGGTCCAGTTAAAACACGCCCCATAATCACAGCCCAATGGAGCAGTATAAGACTCACATTCCGATTAGAATTGAGTATGGCTAGGTCAGGCTACAAAATTCAGGCTTTATGTTCAGCAACTACATCTTACTGAACTATCTTTGAGGAGTGTTGTAGCACATTTATTTTTATTCATTAGGATTCAGGTGTGACACTGAGTGATAATGAATTAATGATTGTACCTTGGAATATTAAACAAGAAATTATGTAATAAACAATAAAAAACAGAGGGGAGAAAAAAATCTATCAGGCTCTGTTTATTCATTTTAAAAGACATCTACAACAGGAAAGACAAAAAGTAACAAGTACCTGTAGTGCAATTGAAGTAAAAAAAACAAAACAAGGTGGGACTTGTTTATTTTCTGAAATGTTATGACTAATCTAAGAATTAAAAAATGCAAGGTAGACCCAGGACACAGAGTTTATAAACAAAAGCAAAAGACTATATTTTTAAATATTTAGGGAATAACTGCTTTAAAATTTGATATCGCCAATAGTGGCTAAATGTTTTTCTCTGAAAGATGACTTGACATCTTCTATAAAAGGTTTACCTCACTAAACCTTTGCTATTAGCCAATAGGGTAACATCAGTTACGCTCACTCCTTCATCTAAGTATGTCTTTGGTCTGTCTAAAAATATGCTCAGACTCTGGTAGTAAACTTGTATTACTTTTACGTTTTCCTCCAGCTAAAAGAAAAAACATTCACAAGAATACATCTGAACACTGTAGCTAAGGCTTTAGAATGACCGTTCACAGACCCTTTGATTTGTCTGCTGTATAATAGACAGTCTGTGTTTAAGTATATATCATTACTACCACTATCTGCTGCAGTAAATCTAGTTAAAAAGGTCAACTTCAGTAAGCTGTAGTGTGATGTTAAATTACATGGCAAGCTTCTTGGTTAATTTATTACATTAAAGGATTTATTAATAGATATAATTTTATGTTTCATCTCAACAAAATGCTTGATCTACAAAAAAAAAACTGTTACATGATCTCCACATTTATTGGCACCTCTGATGAAGATATTCATCATCATCCTTCTCAGTGGTATGACTGCAATGTAACTTTGGGTTCTTTTTCAGGTTGTTTGTCACTACTTAGTTATTGACCGTGGCTATTCTCTCATAGCCACTTTCTGATTTGTGTATATCATCACACATCTACCACATGTGAACACCTTGCTCCCTTGTCTTTCACTTTTTAAAGGGAGACTGAGAGAAATGGGCCTCTGCGACACGCCTTATAAAAAAGAAGAAAAAAAAAAAAAGATATACTGAATTACTAATTAAAAGTTCTTGGACACTGTGATCAACATGAAGTGCAAAAAGAAAATTTAATGTTATGATTATGTAATATTTTCTTTACAAATCCTCAACGGAAGGTCGCTATGTTTTTTTTCAAAACGTAACTCATAATCAACATCCAACCATGTGAGATTCAGAAAACTAAGATGTAAATGAAAACTGGATCATGCTGGTTTTTTTGTAGTGTTACCTGCTATCGCTGCCTGTGAGTTTATTAGGGAAGTAATTAGGC
The DNA here is from genome assembly GCA_028564705.1 of Apricaphanius iberus. Taxonomy (NCBI): domain Eukaryota; kingdom Metazoa; phylum Chordata; class Actinopteri; order Cyprinodontiformes; family Aphaniidae; genus Apricaphanius; species Apricaphanius iberus. Next base: position 643,643 of record JAPXFQ010002814.1, on the reverse strand, counting down.
TACTTAAATTGGTCCTCACAGAGGTATGTGTGCAGGAGAACATGTTTTTAGAACATGTTTTCATCCTCAGCTTCCCTGCGCTCGTCTCCTAATGAGAAGAGCTGAGGATGCTGGGTAAATAGCTTTGCTTCCTCTTTTGGTCTCATACTCTCCCTCCCTTTCTGCTTGTCTGGTGTCATTTCATTTTCTTTTTACCCTCTACATCGTCCTTTCTCATTTTGTCTACCAAACCATCTGGTAATGAGCTCTGATACTCACAGGACAATGGGTATGGATATAAAATAACGAAGTGGCAGATGGGCATTCCAAATCCCTGACGGGTTGATCTTCATTAGAGACCGTCTTCCTCCACCAACACAGGCGTACTGCTCAACTGTCACATCCTTTGAATTATATATTACTTTTTCAACTTAACTTTTTTGTAGATTTGCATAATACAACAGTACTCTCACCATTTCTGTTGAATAGGGCAAAAAAAAGATGAGTCAAAGTAACTCTTTGTTCATTTTCTAGTTTTATTCCCGTCAACAAATGAAATGCACCATACACAAAATCAGTAGATTTTTTTTTGCCACTAGTTTTCTTTTCTTCATTATAGCCCTTCTACATTCAATATTAGCAAATTGCTGTTGGTTCAATGGCCTAAGCTTCCGCTGTACAGTAAAATATAAGTGGTATAACATGCATGCCTCAGGGTGCAGCACATTTAAGGTGGAAACATTTTTATCATTGCTTGCAATTCATAACCTGGAACAGGCACCTGCAGTCACCTTCCCATATTTTTCTCTTGATTTGGTTACAGATTGAGGTGTAGGAAGGTTTAAATGAGGCTTTGTATAATAGCCGGAAGAGAAGGAGATACGACTCTTTCGTGCTTGAGCAATATGGAGAGTCAATAACGGCTGTATCATGTTGTAAAGGAGAATGCAACACGGATAGAGCCTAACCCACAGGAGTCCATTACACTGTGCTATTTTGTTGGATTGGGTTTCAATCCAATCCAAACAGATGTGCATGCACACAGAGATATCAGCTTTCTATGGAGTGCACTGTCTGGCTAATCAATTAATTTAATTGACCAATTATGACCAGCCAAAGAACAGAACCAAACATAAAGCAGAGTTGACTGAGTGTGAGAGATATATCTGTATTGAGAGCTGCTACAAAACTACTAACAGAAGGGTGAGAAATCATGGCCTTTCCCAAAGTTAGAATAAGGTTTGTAAACTTTTCTGATTAAAAAAATTCATGAGTTCAGTCCATATGCAAATTACCAAGACTTTATGGTCAAATTTTGATCTTCATACTGTAAGTCTAATTTTTGTTCTGTTTTTCAAGCAAAAGCTAGTTGATGGGGTTATTTCTTCTTTATTATATTACAGGTTTTTGTCAAGCAGTGTAGGTTGGACTCAGAAGAAGAGACTGGTTGGGATTGATTGTTTCCCATTATTTAATGAGGAATAATCACAATCCAAAAGAGCACTAAAAAAGAAACCACCCGAGGGTATATTTGACGAGGAACTGGCAAAGGGAGTGAGAGACGATAGGCTATATAAAAGGTAAGAATAACACAGGGTAGACTAATTAGACAATGGGCTACAGGTGACTTCATTTAGACAATTAAAGATTCTTTCATAACAGGTTTATGTTATAAGGAATGTTCCCAGTTAGAATAAAAGAAGAATAGACTACTTATGAGTAGGACAGCACTGAGTTTAGACCCAAATATTTGTGCTGTAAATGATTGATGTTCAACAACAGCAAAGGGGAAAATGTTAGGATTATTAGGTTTTTATTAAATGTGAGCAAATCCTGTTCACTCACAAGTGCATCATTCCTTGCATTTAACTGAGTATGGGTGTCAATAATATCATTGGGTGGTAGACCTCATGTGACATGTAAAAAGTCCACTCCTAAATCAATATATCACCACCACTGCCATGATAAAGGGTTGCCTGACAAAACAAAACACAGCAAAGCTGGGTTATGCTTTTATTCTAGACCAATTTTAATGGTTTCTTTACAGTTCTCAGTAAAACAATAAGGCAGCAGCATATTCAAAAGCGTGTTGGCAAAGTCCTGACCAAAATCATAATACACCAGTCCTGAAATTGTTGCTCTAAGTTCCAATTTGCAAAAGGACATATCTTAAAATCTTTCACAAGACAATCTTGGGTCAAAGCATATTTCAGAATTGTATGAGTCATTCAGACCTCCAAAAATCCAAGTGGTCACTCAGTATACCCAGGATCACAACTTATCAGGTATAAAGAGCATCTAGTTTCTATCCTCCTCAGATTTTAAACCAACTTCCTTATAACAAAAGATGTGTGGAAATTGTTAGCAGATCTTTTAAGTTACCGTTAAAATATATTTTTTAGACTTTTCTGATAAAAGTCAAATTTAACAGTTATCATAACTCGAAGTTCTTTGAGGTTGCATTCATTAATTGTCATTGATATAACCTTTATTCAAAAGGGTGTATATGTACTGTTTTTTCATTATCACTTTGAATTTTTTTGTATATAATTTCTGCTTTAAATATAAACTTGCCCTGACTTGAGTGGTGTTAACTACATAACCTTAAACTAGGACAATGTCCCAGTCTTCTGCATAGGTAAAATAAAAGGCATTACATTATTTTAGAAAATTGTTTCAAAATTGTATTTTTCTTCTCTCAAAGAAAAGAATAAAATATATATATCAGATGCAGAATAGTTTTGGAAACCCAAATGTTTTTTTCCACACATTTCTATTTGCTGGTATTCGAAGTTGGGAGATCCCCCCTTCAAAAAAACCAAAAAAAAAACCAAAGCAACTTCAGCACCTTTCTAAGCTTTTTTTTTAAGTTGGTGAAACGTGACATTTGTTTTTTTACCTTTTGGTTGATGATGTTGACCCAAGGGGAGGTACAGTTGCTGAAGTCAGGCCCCTGCAGGTCCCAGTATCCTTCTGGACCCAAGCAGGTGAATGAAGCCACACCTTTAGATGTAAGAAAGTCACAAGTTTAGTAGTTATAAACACTGACATTTTTCTTTTTCTCTGTGTGTGTATTCTGTGTGTCATTCAAACCAATCAATTCTGACACAAGCTTATCCGCATTTTCCAAGTTTTCCTATTAAAGACTCACACAGCACACAATGCTTTACAGTTCCTCATCTACTGCCGGAGTCTTCGCCTTTTTTTTCTTATTTGTAAAACTTGTCCAAGGAAACAACATTTCTAAGTGATACAATTAATGGAATTTGCAGAACTGTAATTGGATGGTTTTATCATAAACTGGCTACAATGAATCTGCCTCAGTGGAGGCGTGCTGCCGGACTCGTCCAGACACAGTCTGTAGTTAATCATTAAAAGTCAGAAAGTGTCTGCCTCTGTGGCTGTTCAAGTCTTACATAAGAAAGCAGACAAGAGAAAATAGGTGCCAATTAAAGTCGAAATCCTGAGGAAAGGTCAATTTAACAGGTTGGATAGCACTGATAGCACTGCAAACGCACTTACAGATACTGAGTATTATTAATCTGCATGGTTATCTGTTAAGCCTCTCTAATCTTGGCTATTGAGATCTGTGATATGTGATTTTTATTGGTACTGTATAAAGGTAAACCAATCGCATCGCTACAGATACAGTTTGAACCAAAAGCATGTATTTTCAGATTATTTTGCTTTGAAATTAAACAAGGTTTTTCTTCAACCCCCCAAAAAATCAAGGCATGCACTTTCACTGCTTACACCAGTAAAGTTGTATTGAAATTACTCTTTCTTGTACACAGAGGGGATGGAGCGTTTTCGCAGGTTGAAACAGCCTGCATTAGCCGATATAAATTTTGATTGACATATAATTTCCTTCCCCAGTCCACCTTAGACAGCCTTGTGTGTGATGGGTTCATAAGATAAGTGACTGTGCATCTCTTCCCTACGCTGAGAGACAGGACGAAGCAGCATGGAAGAGAGTATGTGTGTTTGTGTGTGTGTCGGTCTTGTGGGGAGAGATTCATGGGAGGGTCATGTGGGGGGGAAGAGAGAGTGACAGTGAACGAAAAGACGTAGATGGAAGGGGAGCTCGGAGAACTTTCCATCAGTAGCAGAGGAAGCTCACGCAGCTGTGTTCTTGTTGACAGTGTTGTCTGAAGTACGACGGCTTTGAAGAGTGCGCCGAGAGTAGGAGGGTGGGGTACCGCTTCCTCTTATCTGTGCCATGTGTTGGCTGTTAGTTAGGTCTCGATGAGTGCTGGCGTTGCCCCGTTAATGATGACGACATGTATATGCGCGTCACCCTGTCTGTGCACGGATTGATGAACGTATTGTGCCCCGAGCTGAATGTGAGCATACTGGAGCATTGGAGGGTTTCTGCACTGTACAGGTATACTTTGACCTTACATGGAGACTATATACAGGCACTGTGGTTTAATAATCATCACATGCATGCAAATGGTTTCTCTGAAAGAAAGACGAATGAACAAACATAACTTCTTTTTTTAATAAAAGGGCAGTGAAAAGACTCACTATATGACCGTTAAGTTTCTATCTTCTGAAGAAGTTACTAAAGAATGAGTAATTTATTTTAAGTAAAAAAAACAGAGCAATCGCTGCCATCAGTTTTGTGTTACTCTCATCATTTCAGTATAGAAATGGTTTTGGTACAGGAATTATGTTTCGTGGATTAGTTTACAGACAGTTCCCATTAAGTTATTGGACACTTCTATAGACACCAGCCCTGAACCAACAAATCTGTGTTTAGCTGTGTCTTTTTTCTTGATAGATTTAATGACAGAGCTTTTACTTCATATAAGATAGTGTTCTTTAGTGTTATATAGAAAGGAAATCATACACAGTACAACATTATTTTTTTTGTGCTTTGGCCCTGTGATTTCTTTTTTTTTTGCCATTTTTGTTTCCTGAAAGCCAATGAAAGAGCTCTTACTTTGTTAACTTAATAAACGTTTGTGTGTTGTTTTTCATAGAAATACTCCTGATCAAGTGCATCTGTGATTAGTTGCATTTTTTTTTTCTGAAGAAAACTGGTCTTTGAGCTATTGCTACCAATAGTTTGGTGGGCTCTCTTTGTATTTATGTAGAAAGCACACATAGCCGGGTGTTTCTGTACGCAGCCATCTGTGGACAGAAAGCATTAATGAAGTAAAAACTCATCTCTTTGGGGGGTGCACCCATAAAGTGTTTATGGTTCAGAGTTCTTGTGGTAAGGTGATTGTTTATCCCGGACAGTTTTTAATGGGACTGTTGCTTTATTAATCGTTTGCGCTCTGAAAGAACTCCTTAAACAGGGATTCTATCCAGTCACAAAAATATTATATGCGGCCATTCAAAAAGCTATGTATTCCCAGTTCTTTTCGGTTTAGCTGCATCTCTTTCCTGGAAGAAACCAAGATAAAGATTTTGCTTTTGTAAAAGTTGTGTAATTGCTTTGATTCTCTTTCAGTTGAAAGTAAAGTCTGCCTCAGTGTCCCCATTTAGCTGGGTCTTCTCCATGGAGGTAGCCATTGATAGACATATTGTTGCTAGTCACTCCACCATCTTTTTGTTGTCCTTTCTAGAAGCAAAAATCCTTCTGGACCAGAACTTTTGTTTGTCTATGTTTCCTTCCTGACTGTATAAAAGCTTTCATTTAGGGTTTTCTTTTCAGTTTCATTGATTTTCTTTCCACGAAAACTGTTATTGAAGAGCCTTGGCTGACAGCAGGCTTGGAGTTTTTGTCTAAACTGAACCATTAAAAAAATAAATGCTCTCAGCTTTTTAACCTTTTAGAGAGAATGCCTTTAAATGCACAGCAGTCCACATTGATTTAATCTGAAACTACACTTGGCTTTATTCTGTTAGTATTGATGCAAAGACAGGCAGAAAGCATCCACAGATACATGTCCAATGCCTGATAAAGACTAATGAGCTATAATTATTCACATCTATCCTGCAGTGAAACACAGAGTACAAGTACAGCTGTGTGGTGTTTTAGTAACTAGCTTTCATACAAATTCAACATCGTGCTATGTTTAGCGCTGCATCATTGAGTCGGGAATAAAGAGTCAGTGGGGGAAGACAGGAAGAGAGCGAATGGGGGCTGCGCAGGGAGTGTAAACATAAACAGAAACTCAAACATGCAGCTCACAACAGATCGGGTCTTCTACGGAGAATATTGACATCCTCACAGAGAGGAAATAGACAAACCCTATTTATTTTATAAGCAGTCCCCTCTCTGATTTCAACAGAGGGATGTTGTTAAGTTTGTATAGGATTATTCATAAATCTTCCAAGTCTGTAGTTTTTTGTTATCACTGCCCTCTCCACACCACAATTCATTTGGACATTTTCAAGAAGTTGAAAGACTCAGGAGAATTACTTTTACAACTTGGTTGCACCTTGCCTTCCCAAACAACCCCGTTAAAGATGGTCCCTTTGGGAAATTAACACATGACAAACATAGTACCTTGTTGGAATAGGTAACTACACTCTTCATATATAAATTCCAGCACAAACTTAAAAGCTTATTAAATAATAAGCAAGCATGATTTCACAGAAAACAAACATCTGGTATTAAAACAAAGAAGCATACCTATTGTTCCTGCTGGACAGGGCATCTTGACAACAGTGCCCTGCCTGGTCTTTGGCCAGGAGACGTCCATCATCACCAAGGGATTGCAATATTCAACCCTGATGTTTGGAAGCTTGGAGGAAGGCGGCTCTCCGTCGTCGTCTTCAGGGTCTGAGGCATCCGCTGGCGTTTGCACGCGTGATGCCGTGGTAGATCTGGTGTGTGGCCATACTGCCACTCCAGTTACTGTGGCAGGCATCCTGGCAGTGGTAGTCCTGGATGTTGTGGTCGTCAGGGTGACTGTGGTAGGCCGTGTAGTCGTCCTCATTGTTGAAGTCATGCTATCCATGTATACCATGACAGAGGACGAAGTTTCTGATAAAAAACAGAAGGAAAGATGCAGGGTTAGAAACAAAGAGCAAACACTGCAGTACATTTTCAAATCATTTTATCAGTTGTCCCCCAGCTGTGATTGAGGGGGAATTTCACTTTTTTAAAGCTCAAGTAAGGACAGTAGACACATGGAAACTGTATTCTTCCTTTTTTTCCATTTGTCAGTTTAAGAGAAGATAGTTCAAAGAGGAACAGTTGGAGCTGGCAGGTGTGACTAAAGTGGGCATGAATGGTGTCTAGTTTGGGACTCCTGCTGGCTAAGCCAACATACTCACACACACACCAGGAAATACAAACTTCCAGCTGTGCATTCTAAATGCAGCTGCAACTGGGGCAATATCTCTGCAAGTCAATAGCATTTTTTTTTAAGTATATGCTATTTCTGGGTCAGAGAGGACAATGTGGAACACCCATTTTCTAGATGTGGATCCTCCCTGTGGTTGCACTCCAGGAACTCTTTGCTAATGACGTTGTTTACCTGAGTTCTAAAGGGAAAACGACTACCACAATAACACCAACATATGGGCACTAACCATTGCACCCATACACTAGCTCAGCTATCCCTTTCTTTCCACTTAAATTCACTTGCAGTTCCTCCAGTCTTCTTCATCAATCACGTCTTGCACACCTTATTCATCTTCCACAGTGTCTCTGATTGGAAATTAGAGGTCCCAAGTTAATATAGCTCCAGGTTTTTTTATGAATCTGTGAACTCAGTGAGCCCATAGATAGTCTAAGGACACACAAGGAACAAAACTGCATAATAAACCACAAGAAAACACAGACAGAATGCCTGAACTCCCCTTTTTAATCCAACTATTCTATATTTGCATCACCATCTTTGCTCCGTTTAGGTTTGCCAACATTTCTGTATTTCATGATCTAATTTTGGACTGTGGTTTGGAAGAGGACAGCTTGCAGTGGCCCCTCAAAATGGATGAAAGAGGACTTTCTCATCCACACACACAATTTGGACCTTCACTAAAATGCAATTTGGGACAGCTGTCATTTCCTCCCAGTACCGAGATACAATCAAGAAGACAGAAGTGACAAACGATACTAATCTTTGTATGAAAGGAGAGCAAACCAAAATTTAATGAAGGTCAATTTTACGTTGGCAGGTTTAATGGATACAGTGTACCTCTGTGAGCTCAGATAACAGGGTGGAAAAAAACAGTTCTATGAGATTCAATTTGCAATGGGACAATATCTTGGTACGGTAAATTTGCAAAGGGTAAAATGAGACGGCATAAATTAGCGCAGCAGTGTGGGACGTAGAGGTTGCCGCAGGCTGTAATGACACCCCAACAACTATCAGCAGTCGATGCTTTCCACACTTAACAGCATTCAGCGACAGCCAAGGTTGATTAAATGATGTGCCACCTCAGCAAGAGCGCTGCTTGATTGAGTATTTGTTTTCCTTCCGCCAACAAAAAGAGTCCGTCTTTTAAATGTCTGCAGGTATCCAAAAGACTCCTGTGGAGAGTCAACCCACATTTTATCGTATTGAGTGTAACTCTAAAGATTTACAGAGCCATTTATTTTAATGAAGAATACAAAGTTAACAAGGACCAGTAAATGCAGAGTGTTAGGCCCTAAAATTAGTATTTCCACGCAGAATCAATCCATGCAATCCACCACTTAAACTTCCCTGAAAAATAATATTTATATGTGGTTTTAAATGTTGGTTATGTTAGTGAAGATGCAAACCACAATTGCTGCCAGTGAGAAACCATCTAGAGCTACATTTACACCATAATATACAGCAAACTTTGAAATTGCTTAGTGCGTGCAAGAAGCAAAACACAAAGAATGGTTAAAAAAGAAAAAAAATCAAGACTAATGTGGCAGTTATTCATACATACTGATGTATCTAAAAAAAATGCTACTTTTCTTTAAGGTTGACATATATTTAATCAAATTAGTTCAAGCTTCTCTGAGTATTTAAATACTCTTTGTATAAAAAAGGGCTGTGAATACACCTGTCCCACAACTTTTGCCGGACTTATCCCCCATGTGGAGACCTATTGTAAAGTCAGCCGTCTTCCTGGTTGCATTTAGGAAAACAAAATGTGTCCGTTTAAAAAATGACGGCCTTTGCCTTATGAAATATTATAATTTTCAAATAAACTAGATCTTATTTTTCACTAGTTAGAAGCCACAATTATTTAAAGATCACAACAATTGTTGAAATACATAATTCTTCTCAATAAGTTTATACTGTACAGTGTGAGTTTTAGTTCTTGATTTGGATGTGGCCCACCATAAGAAATTCTACTTGGGGTCTTCTCTCATCTTAGCAACTTTGCTAACATGTAACATAACTAAGCATGACTGCAACGATTTGGAACTTTATTAGATGCATACAGATCATATATTTTAACTTTTTTGTCATTCAACAGATGGGTACTTCACCTTTCAGCAGCAAATTTTGTTGTAATCTATCTAAGGCGTTCTTTCCTGTTCCAGGTTTTTTTTATATCATATTATATTTAAAACATTTAGAAGCTATCTAAAATAAAAATTATGTTAGTGTTTTGAACCAACTGTTGTAAGTTGTAAATTTGATGGACACTTTGAAAGCAAATGATTGTAGTGTTTTAGTATCTTCTCACGGTTATCAGACTCATTTAAGTAATATTTACAGGCAGGAGGTCACATATGAAATATGCAAAATTATTATCAAGGCTAAATATCTACATGAATTAACATACCGAGAGAGGGATTAGAGCCATTTGAAATATTATGGAAATAAAAAAATTTTTTTAGTCATAATTAAAGAGACGGTGTGTATTTTTTACCAATAATCTCAGGACATATCCATCAAAATATTGTTGAAAATGAATAAAATAATTCCCAATCATTGAAAAGTATTGGCTACTCCATAACATGTAACCATAAAAAGTGTGTCTAAAATACATGGGGGAGGATCTTATTGTATGAGGGCAGAACTATTGGTGTTTCTTGTCTTCATTAGAGGTTTAAATAAAAAAGCTCAATGAAGATACTTAAAAAAACAAACAAAAAAAAACCTTTCTCCTCCCCTAACCGACTGACCAACCCCATCCGAGATGCACCCAACTCAGGTCGCTGTCCCTGCTCGGGGAGAGGTGCAAGAATCAGCACTTATTTCTATGTGTGTCCAGTAGAAAATATTTAAATCCCAAAATCAAATGCTGGTTTTTAAAAATTGTGGATTGTGTCTGAGCCTTTGTGAGATGCGGACCCAGCCCGCGGCTCTGCGTTTAAGGCAGACGCCCACAGAGATGATCAACATATAAGGAAGTGCTAGCATATAAAAATATATACTGTACAAGGAAATTATTTGAAGTTCATTATTTTATAGTTTATCTCCTTTGTTTATCAAAAACTCTACCCACAAAACAAAACCTTCTAATAAAACCTTCTAATGTCAAGTATGCAATCTGTTTACATGTACAATTTAACAAACTGGAAGTCAGCTGGGGTGGCATGGAAGTGCAAAATCAAAATGAATTATGAAGTCATGAAAATAAATTATTTTTACAGATGCACCCATCAGTATCATAAAAATGAGCTCAGCGATTGAGTATTTGCACAGTTAACACAGACAACACCATTTAAAATTCCCCATGTGGTAACTAATATCATAAATTTTTGCCACTACAACAAGAAGATGCCTTAAACAGCAACTATCATGAAGGCAGAAGAGGGAAACATGCTCAAGAACGCCAGTCTTGTTATTTGATTGTTTATGAAAGCACTTATTTGTATGCGTGTCCAGAGGAAAGTATATGAAATCCCAAAATTGAAACCTTGGTTCAAAAAAAGACGGGGGTTTAATCTCAGTGCATGTGAATTTGGAGTATGATAGAAAGGACACCATCAGGGGTCTGATAAAAATCTGATCTACTCATATCAAGGTCAGTACAAGACTCACTGTGCCAGCCACCATATAAGCTAGTGACTAAACAGGCAAGCAGAGGGGCCAATTAGGAGAAGCGAATTTCTGCACAGATGAAGACCACTGATTTAGAAGTGATGTTGTTCAGCTGTCTTCAGCATATGTTAATGAAGGTAAAACTTAAAACACATGAGGAATTAAAATTTAAAAATAATAAAAAGACTGCAGTTCCTCCTGAATGACATTGATTGGATTAAAGAGCATGAAGGTAGCAGTCCGTTGCTTTACTGGCTGATCCTTTTCAGTGTTATATTATGTCTGTAATATTAACAAAAATGAACAATAACCTTAAAAAATATAGGGTGACATTTCATGCTATTTTTGTAACTTAAAAGCTTCTAAATGTTAATAAAGTAAAAAAAAGCCACATTTAAGACACTCAGACACATAAAGATTAATAATTACATTCTTCTGTGTAGAATATGTTCTCTGAAGGTTTACTGCAACTCATTACAACATATCAGCAGCAATAATCTTGTGCATTATTACTTTTTTAATGAATAGAAAAGCGTTTAAAACAAAAAAAGCTCAAATATTACATTTCTAGGTAAATTCATCATCAAGTATAGCTGTTATTCTATATCTTCTGTTATCAGATTAGTGGGCTTAAGGAAAGTCACCTTTAGGCTTTGGGATAGAAACCCTTACCTCTCGGTAAAATCCCAGTAACCAGTATGTTTCATCAAAATTTTAGCGAATAAAATACATTTAGGGAAGTATCTGATAAGCACTAAAAGTACTTGGTTGGCTTGTTCTGGTAAAGTAACAATACTGCTCCATGAAACTTTCAGGAAAGAACTTGGTACCTTCTGAAAAATAGATACTGTAATAAGATTTGAGAAGGTTCATGTCATAAGGTCTGCAAAATTACCCTTACCTGACCTAGTAACAGAGAAGTAACTAAGTTCCATAAAAGTTAAGGATCAATTTCAGGAACATGTCTAATAGGTTTCAGAAAGTACCAGGTTAGAGGTTGAAAATAATGCTCGAGTTTCAGAAAGGTATGGGCTAAATATAGTGTAGTGCGGCCCAGTATTGTTTTCTCTTTCTTTTATTTGTCCTTTCAAGATCACAAGAAATACTCCAGAGTCTGGTCAACTGTTTCATCTGGTAATTTCTCATCCCAAGATGAAAGACAGTGAGATCACTTGTTTTACGTCTTCTTCTTAGGTAATAAAGATAAAAAATGTTGAACGCTTAAGGAAGTATGACAGTACAGAAGAAATATGACTTAGGGAAATGCCTATCACAGCGGGAGGTTAATTCAAAGTCACCAGGAATCATGTTTAGAATGTAATTCTATTCTTCTGGATGATCCCACCGAGTCCGCGGGTAAATTATTTTTCAGAAGGTTCAGTCTACATGTGGCATGTTAAATACACCTGCAGACTCACACGGATGCAAAAGAGATAGAGACGGGGGACAGAAAAGATGAGTCTGCCCTTGAATAGAATTAAATGTGTTTTTAATAAAATGAGCACATGCAGAGAGAAAGGGAAGCCAGCAGTGGACAGCAGGTACAGTCTGTAGGCACTTTCGCCTTAGAGACAATTCAAGGTCATTTTGTTTCGAGTCACTAGCTTTGCCGATCTAGACTAAGGGATAATGGGGATAATTGGCAGTTGTGCTTGAAAGCACAAAAAAAAGGTGTATTTAGGGCCCAAATAAAAAATATTTGTTAGGTTAATTTGAATTACCATATTTGACGGACTATAAAACACACCTGATCATAAGCCGCAACAGCCTATTGCAGGGAGAAAAAAAACAAACAATGTGTACAAATATAAGCCGCACCCGGTTAGAAGCTGCATCCGTTATAACGTTTAATCACTATATGTAAGGTTTTAGTGGTGATTGTCAGGACAGTAATTGGTGTTTGGGGAAGCTTCAATTTTACTAACATTTCAACATGGTTGAAACACCACGGCCGTCCTTTCTCTTGAGTGTTCAACCAAACTTAAGAAAGACTTCAAGTTCAGCAATATGCTTTTATTACCTCTGAAAAGCTTTTTTTCGACTTATTGCATTGAGAGTTCTTTTCACGCTGCGTCTGCAACGTCTCAACACCGATTTAGTGCAGTACAGTATGTGAAGCTGCTAGCACTCCGTTTCCTTCTTTACAAGCCAGATAGTCTGCCTTTAATTTAAAAGCGGCATTATATATATTTCTTCATTTGTTATCCATATTTTGTGTATGTACAATTTGTGTAATTGTGTATGTATAATGAGCTCTTTACTTTTTTAAAACTGTGTACATGTTGGCTAAATCAAATATGTAAGTGAATTAGTACCTTGTAGCCACTAAAGCTCCAACTACTAAGCAACTAATCAACCATATATATAACTGCGTTGGATCTAAAGAAAAACAATAAAAAAAAAAAAAAAGCATTTTAGATATAAGCCTGATAGCTACAGTTAGTTTACTTACATTTAAACTGGAAATTTACCCCCGACGAAGCTGCTGACGGCTGCTACCGTGCTGTATTTTGGGACATTTCTGACAGAGAGAAGGCATCAAGGCACCTGTGATGTATCCTTGGTCAGTTAGCTAAACGGCTAACAAACGGAGGACAGATTCCTTGGTAGCATATGAACATTGGAACATGCCTTGGCGGTCCCTATGATGTATCTCCTAGGCAACCGGGGCAGGTCCACCCACAGTATCTATTGGTGAAGGTGGTTACTTGTATATTCCATAGATCGATGAGGCCCTCTACTGGCATTAGCTATAAAATCCATGAATAAACCAAACTGGATTACAGGCCGCATAGTTCAAAACATGATAAAAAAGTAGCGGCTTTGGAAAGTCAAATTTTTTTGGTAAATTTTAGAATATTTTAGAATATTATGGGTCAACTGTTCTGTGATGGTAGTTGTTGGCAGGTAAACAGCTTTAGAGTACGCTCAAAACCAGCAGTGTTTAGTCCACTTTCAAACTCTTATTCGTTTGCCTAGAAACTGCAGTTTGTATAGGGAGGTCTGAATGCGCGATCAAAACTCTGATTCTGACCAAAAAAATTGAGTGCTCATCTGCCTCAAACACTAGGTTTTGGCAATAATTAAATGAACAATTCAACTGCACGATTCAACTGCATATGCGAATGCCAAGCTGGCTGTAAACGCTCCAAAGGTAGGAGGCATGCTATAGCACGTGGTATTTTGAGTAAATCAAACCAAAACGTGTTTGTTTGGAACATTAGCCAAAGACAACAAAGCAATCTTGAAACAGCTCAAATCTGATGACACTCCATGCTTGTTACCATATCACTGAACATGAAGCGTCCCTGTCTGTGCTTCTTGGTGCAGTGCCACCACAGGTGAGGAGATAAACATGTTGCTCAAAATGTTTGGTTCATTTTGACAAAGTGCAGTATGAAAGTCAATCATACGTGCTAATAAATAAGGAAATATTTAGCACTTTTGGTCCCCAATTGAACAAAACTTACTGGACTGTCAGGTCTAAAAACGACCTGGATTGTTATACTATTGGTTGTTAGGGAGGAAAAAGGTAAATGTGCATAGATTTGATTCTTCGGTTAAAGTTACGATGATAAAACAGAAGCACATGAACAAAGATTACATTACTACTACAAGACTACATTACGCATTAAAACCTTAAATGCTTAAGAAAAGTCTGAGTCGAATCTATCAACCTGTTCATTCATTAAAGTCAGCAGTAAACTCTGGTACGCTCTCCAGCTTCCTGTCTTATTCAGACACCAGAACCCTTTCATCATTCACGCTCCGCTTCAGCCCCTCCCAAATCTCAGAGAAAGCATGAAGTCTGTTTCTGCCACACACAGAGCTTTGTGCTTCATTTCAAAGCATTCATTTCTAACTAATTAGCCTCTCTCTCTCAGTATCCCAGGGCTTGTGGCTTCCACAATTAGATAAGCCTGCTCGACTCTGCTCCAGGAGAAAAAATTGCAACGCTATTATGAAATGGATCCGGTTTATATGACTTGCCACTTCCACATGGAGAGAAGACTCGTCGGGCTCTGGGAAACTTTGCTGACTGAGGATCAAAAAAGGGGTGGAAGGGGCTTTTAAGTCAAAATGTAACAAGTCTTAGACAATGAAGTGAGTCTACTATCCTTATGCTGAACCCAATTACCTTCTAATTTTAGTTTTTGAACCTTTATGCATGGCTACATCTTCGGCAGAATCTTTTCACTGAACGAGAAGAAAAAGACTTGGAAGGTGTTTGTGTTATGTCACCCATTAACTTACTATTCGTCTGTTTAAAGCCTACAAAATAGGATATGTGGGTGTGGAGACTAATTGTTAGACTCTTGAAAGCAAAATTCATGATCAGAAATGGCATCTGATTGATACGTAGTTGTGGTTAGAAGTATATATAGCATACATTACCCACAGTTGAACAAACTGTTTACTGTACGTTTTTATAAGGATTGGCAACAGCCAAGTTTTTAAGATAATCAGTTTAAACAACTGAACAGATACAGAAATTATTCAAATTTCGCAATTACTTTGCCAAGGTTTGAAAGATGAACCTTCAATACAAACAATCAATTTCATATGCTTTTGGGGCAGTCAAGGTGAACATTTAACACCTCACATCAATATACTGTCTAGAATGGTGATGTTACCATTGTGCTGTGGGGATTTTTTTTCCCTTTATTCATACTGGTAACTAATGCTTTATTAAGTACAAGGACTCCAAAGCTACATTATACTATTCAGTCAGCCATTCTTACACAATTCACATGCCAAAGGTGGTAAATCACACTGTAGCCACAGCTGCCCTGGGCAGATTGACAGAGTACAATCCGTACCAACAGGCAAGGTTGAAAAAAAACAAGTGAACTGGATGAAGCAGGGTTTGGAAGTCAGAAGCCACCAGTTTTCGGACGAATCTCTTCTCTAGAGTCTCAATCTTATTCCCGTTTAAAACTTTATGCACACTAGGTGTGTTTCCATTATCGGAATGTCAGGGTAAAATGACCAGAAGTTTTTCTGATGGGGTAATCTCTTTGCTTTCTCCTCCCAGCCGCCATTTCTCCACACAAAGTTAGCCCTCTTAAGTATCAGGAAGTTCTGGTCAAATCACCCTGAAGTTCTGATAGTTTAAACACACTTTTTTATGAGACAGGTACATCCCAGGAAACCAAAGCTTTTAAACTTTTTTTGTCAAAAGACAAATGAAAACATTAATCGAAGACAGCTCTACACTGAAGGGTTTTTAATCTTTGATTTAAAATAGATTAATGATTCAGCAGCTTTGCAGTCGTCTGGAAGTTTGTTCCAGATTTGTGGGTAATATAATCTAAAAGCTGCTTCTCCATGTTTGGCTCAAATTATAGTGATGTTTAGTGAAGTAAAGTTGGAGGACTTGAGTGGTCTGCTGGGTTGGTATGATGACAAAAGTTTTTCAACATACTTTAGGTGTTAAACCCTTTAGTGATTTATAAACTAGTAGGATTGTTTTAAAGTCTATTCTCTTAGCTACAGGGAGCCAGTGTAAGGTATTTAGAACTGGGATAGTGTTTTTATGACATTAGTCCTTTAATCTTTGAAATGCTCTTCAGGTGATAGACGGCTGAGTTTGTTATTGCCGTTATGTGACCCTGGAGGTTTAAAAGTTTCAACTGAATTGTCTCCTAGAAAACACTGCTTTACAGTGTTCTCATTGTGACTCAAACATTTGGTAGAGATGGAGCTTTCAAAAGAAACACACAGATGGTCAGATATAGCAGTATCAACTACAGTTATGTTAGAGATATTTAAACCTTCACTAATAACTAAGTCAGGTGTGTACTCGATTGTGTGTTGGCTGCTTCATATGCTGGGTCAGGCTGAAGTTATGAGTGTCACCTAATGTTTTTGCTTGTCTATCTTGTTGGTTGCCAATATGGATATTGAAGTCACCAACAATGATTAATCGTTCATACTCAATAAATGTTACAGACAGAAGGTAATTAAAATCATTGAACAAATTAGGAGTTATGTTTTGGTGGTCTATATAATGTAAAAAAAAAAAAAGCTTTGTTAGGATCCTTTCTGGCTAGATATTCAAAAGAGTCAAAATATAGCTAGTAGGTTATGCTCGGTGATCAAGTCATTGATTAGAAGCATCTTGCCTGATAAGGATCTCATGTTTAATGGAGCTAGTTTAAGTGGTTTGATAATGGGTAACTGAGCTTTGTGACAGTGAATCAACATGAGATTTTGTTTATAATGCAAAAGTTTGGATTTAGCTTTTTTGTGTTTTTGCTACTTATAAGCACTATTACAACAATTACAACCCTATGTTGAACAGAGGAAATAACACAGTTCACATTAAAATTAACATTTACTGCACTTCATAGTTTTTTTAGAAACGCCACTGTTTGATATACAAGATTTACTCCCTGAGAGAAAATATTTTTACAAGTATAAATGCATTTTGTTGGGCACTTGGTTAGTTGATATAAAAAAATCATTTTTTATTATAAAAGGGAGATTAACCAAGTTTTGACATACAAAAAACTGGATGGAATTATTGATTCACCTAATCAAATAAATCACCATAATTTATTAAATAATTATGTTTTTATATATAAATAAGAATGTAATTATTTTACATCTATTTTGTTTTCAGCTTCAGTGAATGTCTTAAACTGTGTTGAGTTGTGTGGCTTGTTGCTGTACCTGCTGAATATCATCAGGTCAGATCTGTGAACTGAAATTTTAACTCTGTTCCTTTATGCGATCAACAGCAAATGCAGGTACTTTCATTCATGAAGCATCAGAATTTGCTTTAAATTGCACCTTTTTCCTTTTTAGCTTTGATTCTCTACAGCTGACATAAATTAGTTTTATAATGGTATTAAGAAGGTTTAAACATCCAAATGTAATCTTATGAGAGTAAAAGGAACTAGACTCGCTGTGTCACCCAATTTGTGGCCCTTTTTTGTCTAAGCTAAAGCTGCTTTCAAAACATGAACATCTTTGACTTCAGAGAAAAGATTTGCATAAAATTATGTTTTCAAGACTGGTCTCATCCAGAAGACCAGGCAAAGAGACAGTGAGAAAAATTAACTGTGAAAAGTTGAATTGGGTTGCTTCATAATCAGC
Organism: Apricaphanius iberus; assembly: GCA_028564705.1. NCBI lineage: Eukaryota > Metazoa > Chordata > Actinopteri > Cyprinodontiformes > Aphaniidae > Apricaphanius > Apricaphanius iberus. The sequence goes on along the minus strand of JAPXFQ010002814.1, from coordinate 625,683 downwards.
ATTTAATACATATCAAGGCATTATTTTCCATTTTGTCTGATATGTAATATACATTTTAATCTTAAGCTTATTCCGATTTTTTCGCAGTTCAGTTTTTCTTAAAATAGATACTTTCTTGTAACATTTGAAAGTTCTGTCGAATGTTTTTTGAAAAAAATTTTTTAAGCTCTTTCAATCTTTTTCTGCTTCTTTACTTATTTTATATCCAGTCCTAAACCCAAGCAGGAGAAATTGTACAGTTTATGCTCGTGAAGGAGTGTCACAAGACCCACATGAAAGACTGTTGCATTATCAATGATGTGTTGCAATTAGCTTCTCTATATGCAACCTATTTACAAACTGGAATTGCTGGATAAAGTTGATTTGTATCTATGAAGTTGGACTGAATTGAACTATATGTAATTTGACTTAAATTTGAGTAAATGATTGAATTAAACTGGAATAAATTGAACGGGATTCTTTATAACTGTATATTATTTGAACCTGTGTGTCCTGAGATGTCCTCAAGTGCCATTCCTTGTGATAGGGGACTCTTACAGGCAGGTGATCAGAAAAAAAACAGGTCTGACATTTAAATAAAACAAAACTGTACTAAATTCAAGGAAAAATAATAAAGGTTTTGCAGGGGAGTAAAAGCACCTAGGAGTCAGGTATTTCAGAAATAGCAAAAGAAAAAAAAATCCTGCAAAGATCTGACCTAGAAATTTGGATATGCATCATTATTCAGTTGATCACCTACTGTGTGCCACGGTTTCAGCTAATAGTTAGAATTTTTCTATGTCAAACCATCAGGGCATGCATGGTGTTCAGACAGGACCCAAAGGTATCCCAGCAAACCAATAAAAAAAAAAAAAAAAAAAAAGGAATGCCTCACATCACAGCTCACGTTGACTGTGGCACATCCGTAAATGTGATTTATTAATTTGTGAAAGACTTGCTGTGTTTAAACTTTGAGTGAGTTTCAATTTAGATTTTTTTTTAAATACTTAAATTTATTAATTCTTTAATTTGAATTTTATATGGCTTTGAAAATGCTTTATTAAGACTGCTGAGCTGAGTGCATCTAGGGAGATCTTAGAAAGGGCAAAATGGGGGCCATTGATGATCTTGTGGTGTCACACCTAAATAAAAGCCCATGCTGGAAGCGGGGCTGTAATACAAAGCTGGCGAAGTTTAACTGAATGACAGATAAAGACTTAAAACATTTAAGTTCAAAGATTGACAAACCGAAAAACAGAAAACACAATTCCAACTGAAGCTATTTATCGTCTTTTCTTAATCATTAAAAAATATTATCCACATAAGATAATAAGAACCCCAGTAACCCCTCCACATAAAACAGGAGGGGTTACTGGGGGTGACTAACAAGAGGTGGTCCAGGTTTTTGATTTTTGACCCATCAAATGTACATTTGAAGAGTCATATTACTTTGAGTGAGTTTGTGATAATGTATCTTAATAAATTTAGAACAGAAAGTGATACTGCAGAAAGCAGGACAGTTATAAATTTACTAACTAATCAGTAACTCATTTAACATCTTGACAGATTCATTGACTACTAAAAAATTAACTGGAGCTCCAGAATGTAATAGTATACAGTGTATCTGCATGAACAGACAGTTATTTGGACTAAAAGTGAGTAATAATTTACACAGCGAAAATCGGAGGACCTACATGTTTAGTAAGAAACACGTTACACATGTCAGACAATACATGCTAGCTTACACCCACAATAAATAGTTACAGATCTGCAGGATGTGAGTATGTTGTCCTACATGTTTCAACAATGTCCTACATGACACCCACATCTGTCCATCTGGTAGATGTAGTTCAAAGGTGTATATGCTGGGGGGGCACCACAACATTTGTCTGCTTAGTGCACCCAAATGGATAGCATCAGCCCTGGGTATCAGTGTAGAAGTTGGTTTGTTGTGTGGTTGTGTAATTGATATTTCAGCTGCAAACTAAGTACAGTAAGACTGCTGCTTTATTTACAGCTTAAGAAGTCTGCATTTACAACTGTGAGCATGTGTTCCTGTGTCAGTGGTGGTGTTTAGTAGTGGCTATTGGCATTGGGTTTTAAGTAGAGAAGATGTAAGTGTGGCATGCAGGGCTTTGCATTGGGATTTTGTACAGACTTGACTGAAGAAATAGGAGTAAAATGTGCCATTGTGAAAGGCTGTTGTTAAACTGCCTAGCAAAATTTCTTTACTAACTTGTTTTTCTGTAGACATAAAACTGCTTAACCCCTTGAGAAAAGGGTACAATTTATGTCTTAATTATTCAGACATCCCAGTTAGGCTGCTTAACCAATAAAACAAAAAAACATTCATATGTAAAATATCATAAACTGAAAAAGCATATTAAGTCCAAACAGATGTGTTCCTTTAGGAAGCACTTCCATCTTAATGAACACAAAATAGGCTGAATTGTAAACTATGTACAATGAATTATACAAAGGGATCAATCTGTTTCCATATTTTTAGGTTACACAATGTCAAAACTCTAGACAAGTCTTCACATGCTAAGTGGCAAGTATAGAAAACAATTATGAAAGTCCTGTCGTTTAATAGTATCTTATGGTAGCGAGCTCACAAATCCATCACAGTGCATAACTAGGAAGTGGAAAGGTTGAGGAGGTGCTGGTGGTGCCGGGGAGGAGGAGCAATAAATTATGCTGCCAAGCATTCGGTAAGCTGCGATATCATCTGACATGATGAGAGCCATAATGGATGGCAGCTATGCATTGTTTGGCAATTAATTTCTTATTCCCGAGCTCCCTTCCCGGGATTTGAGAGGGCATCAATGGAGGTCACACAGCACAGGGACAGGTGTATGCGCTGGGCTAATATGTATGCACACATGGACACGGGCCTGGAGAGACACTTGCTGTGTTTGCTTTAACTGACAGAAGAAACAGGAGCTGCCACAAGCACTGCCCTGAAGTACTTTGGGGTCATTTTTCTCCACAGATTTGCAAAGACACACAAACAAAATGGTTTTCTCATCTAATGTACACACATATTGGGCAATCTACATTTGCTTGTGTTGAAAGGTCTAATTTCATTCCGAATAATTACATTTTAAGCAATAACATCTCCCACATCCCCTGAAAGTAAATGAAAGTCTTCAAATGAGTTAAAAACCTTTGCGTTTTTTTATGTATTGTAGATAATGCCTTATAACCATACAGTCGACGAAATGCTTTCTAACCAACCTCTATTACCTCTCTTTTTCATATTATAAAAGACTCAGAAGTGAAAGGTTGGATCGTTTTTTTACTCTTTAGAGCCCAATTTAGACAGTCTCAGACAAGTGACAAGGTCAAACATAGCCAAGCTGGCCAAGGAAAGTGGAGGGTGGAGGAAAAACATGGACAAAGACATGGAGGAAAAAAGGAGAACATGAGTAAAGAATTACCATGAGGAAAAGCTCTCTTCTCCAAGGCCTCACCACTTGCCAAGAAAACAGAGTGTAGGGCTTTTCAAAAGACTATCAACTAGGGGTGGATTAGGCCAAACGGGGAGAAACTCTGACTCTGATGATAAAGAGAGTTAAAGACGCTTTGGAGGCCTCCGCTCAGATTCACTCGGCTGATTGGTCAAAATAAATCACTTTGAGCTGGTGAGCCACAGAGCCTGTCACAGTTAATTTGGCAGTTTTTTGGGGGCCTCTGGAGAAATCGGCTACCAAACACTAGCACAAACACAAAAAAATAGACCAGAAGTGAGAGAAGATGGAGGGAAAAACCGAAAAAAATCCCACCTGCAGTATTACAACAAGAATTTAAATGGGGCAACCACAACATAAATGAAATTCATATGCAAGAATCTCATCAAATAAAAATGTTTATCCTTTATGTGTTTTCCTCCTTCAAACCTCAGTACATGTTAGGAGTGATAGATGATGTGTGGGTTTAATTGAGGGATTGCCTGCCAGCCCCCTCACTACACATGTGAACTGTGTATGATTGCTACATAAGAGTAGAGCCAGTACAGCCAATGATGGATAGCCCAAAAGGAAGAGACACCCCAGACAAAATGTATGTAAGGCATAATGGGGTAGGGGTCCCTGTGGAACAGTGACCCAAGGTGGGATGCTTTAGAGGCCCACGGATAATGGTGTAAAAAACGAATAATCACCAACACTATTGTGTATCAGCTAGGGATGCAAATTATCGAGTAATTCATAAATCGATAGTTTTTTAATCTTATCGATCGATGATCGCTTAATTGATAAGCGGCAATTTCTCGTAGCTGAATTTCCCTCTTCATAGGTTCCATTTACTGTAAATAACAAAAAATGCTATCTTCTATATGATATAAAGAAAAAATGTAAATCATATTCCTTAATCAAAAATTTATTCGGAGCTCACTTGAGGGCAGGGTATAACATTTGGTAGCATACGAAACATATTCTGAATAGAAATCATCAAAATATTAGACAGGCTACTTAAAAGGAAAATAAATTCTCGCTTCTCATCTGCGACATTGAAAACATAAATAGCAGCAGCATAAAATATACATTCCTGAATAGAAAAATAGAATGTAGACTACTTTAACATAGTGCACGGTCTCTTTTAAGAATAATAAAATAAATAACATAAATTCTGAAAAGTAAATAAGGTGTCACATGTGGACTATTAGCAGTATTTTTAATCCATCTTAAACTTGGAAATGTGACAATATCACTGTTACATTAGTAGACCAGGACTGTAGGTGTGGTTAACTTAAAATGTAGGCTGCCCTATGACAGATGTGCCTGTCTTCGTAAAAACAAACAAAAAACAAACAAAAACAAAACATCCTTAGTGGTCCTCATCGCATAGATGGACCTATCTGTTTTTAAGAATATCAGCATATCAACGTGGTCAGGAGTAAGTTGTGTGCGCAGCTTGTTAACAGTTAGGCCAGCTGCTGAGAATACTCGCTCAGAATGGACTGACGTGCCTGGAATGGCCAAATAATTTCGAGCCAGGTTTGCCAACCTTGGAGACCGTCCTTCATTGACTTTCCACCATGTTGTGGGACTGGAATCAAGGAGTGATGGCTGATCCTTCAGAAAGCTGTCCACCTCTTTTTCTACATCATCGGTGCTCCCAGTGGTATAGTTTTCACCCATAAGTAAAGCATAAGCACTGCGTTTCTGAAACACAACTCCCTGGACTGGCACGGCCCCAACCAGTTCCTGCTGACCTCCAATGGCATCTGCTAAAGTGAAGCTTCTACATTCGGCTTCTGCTTCAGTCAGAACTTCAAGCAGTTTGGCATGAGCTGCAGTCCTCCTTGTTGGGGTCAGAAATCCCAGGTGCTTGTGCCTAGGATCCAGCATGGTTGCAAGCATTGGTGGTGTTGACGTCAGATCATCTGAAGCAATCTGTGAAGAAAAAGATAATAAATCAGATCTAAATGTGATTGAAATGTCATTTTTGTTTTTAATAATATTTTTTAATATGTTAAGTGTTTTATTATTTAATGAATGAACCAGATTTAATCATTAATAGATTGCTTTATATCAATTATTAGATAAGATAGAAGTTAAAAACTACAATTGTCAAACAATGTGCTTTGTGTGCAATCCATAGTTAAAAATATCTGCAATAATTAAATTAATGGATTTAACTTGCCTTCATCCTTTCACTCAGTGAAGTGGGCACTCTGGATTTGAATTCCCCCACTTTGCTGGTGTCTTCCTCGTCTGTCTTGAGATGCACGTTGATCAGGCTGAATGTGATGGGATAGGTGTCCGATATGGACACATCAGTGTCTGTAGACATGACGGTCGTTGCACACTTGAGTGTTTCCAGCACTGGCGCCACATCCTCCATCAACTGCCAATATTCATCTCTCAATTCCAGCTTCCTCGTGTCTGTGAGTTTGGTTACCGTGCGGTCTGACAGTACAGCAGACACGGCCCACCTCTGCTACGTTAGTCTGTTAAACATTTCACTGACTGAATTCCACCTGGTTTTACAGGATTGGATGAGTTTATGAGACGGCAGCTACATTTGTTTCTGTTTAGCTGCGAGTGCTTTGTTTGCTGGATTACTATCTGCTAGCAGCTAGAATGACTCGGTTAATGAAGGTAGCGAAACCGTCGTTAATGGCCAGCTGCAGAGTGTGAGCGACACATGGAACTGAGTGCCAGTTGACTCGTGTGGGACTGTTTGCCGAGACGATACTCCGTGCATTGTCGTGTACACAAGCAACTACACGCCCCATGAGTCACCATATTTCCACAGCCTGGTTCAACTTGTCAGCTAAATTGTCTGCCGTATGCCTCACTGTTATACTCTCTATGAGTAGGACTGCTGACTTTAACTGCCAGTCCAGTTCAATGTAGTGGCATGTCACTGTGATGTAGCTTTCTGTAGTCAAGGAAGTCCAACAGTCTGTTGTGAGGGCCACTCTAGCGTTTGCAAGTTGCGTTCTCAACTCGGCCTTCTTCCTCGCGTAACTTGCTTCCAAGCGAGTGGTTATGGTTGTTCTGGAGGGGATATTGTAAACTGGCTCAATGTACTTAGTCACTTCTTGAAATCCCTGTCCGTCAACAACATTTATCGGCAGCATGTCTGTAGTAAACATGTTACATATTTGCTGGGTAATGTCCTCTGCTTTCGTGGAGTCACATACTCTTCTTCCCAATGCTGTGGTGATTGTAGGCTGACAACCACTCGCTGTTTGTAGCACGGCTGAATGTGACATATTTCGGTGGTAATTTAACGAAGTTGTGGAATTGTTGTACTTCAAAATACTTCCATATATTGTGCATTTGGCGTCGTTGTCGTCATTGACCAACTTGAAGTGGCTCCATACTGCACTCCGTTTTGCCCTCTTCATTCCTCTCAATATACCGTTTCTCGTTGGTCTGTTGTCGTCCGAGCCCAACTTCGCTTGTATTCCCGCGTGTGCGTCAAGTACGTCTGGCGTAAAGCACGCCCCCACGAGGAATGTCGGGGAATTAAGGGTTCAAAACGCAATTAATTGCAATTAATTAGTTTTAATTAAGTAATTTCTTATCAAAAATTAATAGATAATTGATTCATTGCTTGCATCCCTAGTATATGCCTTTCTTATCAATGGTTTTGTAAGAAAGTATTCCATAACAATGATATATTCCCACATTGCCTAATTTCCCAGTAGCATACTAAGGACAGTTACTATTGATAATATATTGTGACTTTTCTGGTCTTGTTAGACACAGTTGATCACGATATTCTCTTAGAAAGGATTGAAAATGTTGTAGGGATCAAGCGAATAGCATTACACTGGTTTAAATCATATTCGTCCAAAAGATTCCAGTTTGTTCATGTAATATACTGATACATCTTCCTCACTCTCACTGGTTACTTGTAGAGTACCAGAGGGTTCTATGCTCAGACCAATTGTTTTTACTTTAAACATGCTTCCAATTGGTAAAATTATTACCATTAGTGCTGTCGCAATTCTTCAAATCATCAATCCGATTTGATTTTCGATTTTAGGGTCAAAATTTGATTTGATTCTCGATTTCTTTTTCTTACAGTTCAGAGCCGTATCCCGTTTTAGGCTAGTCTAGTGTATGATCATTGGTCTTACTCATTCAATTTTGTATAGTAAATCTTATTTAATTGTACATATGTGATCCAATTTCCATTATTTTTTATAATTTATAACATTAGGCATTAAATCATCAAATTGAAAAAAATTTAACTTATTGTATTTACAATAAATTATTACACTTATAAGTGTAAAAATCTTGTTTAAATAAATAACAGAAATAATTACTAACAGAGGGTGGCTGCCATCTAGTGACTCTTTTTAGTTACTGCAGCTCTACTACTCTTAGCTCCGGCTGCCTCAGAGAAACCAGCTAACGTGGAGCAAACAGTTGTGGTCTTGTTTCCAACGAGAATGGTCACTTAACTCACGGGGAACTCAAAATTTCCTCACTGATGATTTGAGAGTAAGAGTGGCTTTATCTTCTGTCCCACTGCTTCTTTTTTTCTAGCCATGGTTTAACTGTAGCTTAGCATATAGCTACTTACTAGCATCAGCCAATATGCTTTGTAGAGGTGTGTTGTGTGCATGGGGATGGTGTTATTGTGATATGGCAGTTAATAATGTTACCAGGTGTTGTTGTGAGCTGTATGAGAACTGGTAAGAGTTACTTATTAGGGAAAATGCAATGTGTGGTTCCTGCCTGCTAACTGTTGCTATGAAGTCCCAGTGGGACGCTAGTGATGCTACATTATGTAAACATGGTAGGATGTAGGTTTATAAAAAAACAAAAAAACAAAAAACAAAAAAAAAAACATGGTAGGATGTGATTGCGATCGTCTTTTAGATTTCGATGCACAAGGTTGTTATGTAATTTTGATAGATTTTGTAAAAAACTCGAGATTGCGACACCCCTAATTATCATGGTGTAAACTTAGTTATACCGATGATAAATAACTACAGTATATTTATCCACAAACACCTGATGAATCCAATCAGATAGTTAGATTACAGGCATGTCTTGAATACAAAAAAAACCTGGATGAGTAAACTTTCTGCTTGTAAACTCAGACAAGACCAGAATTGTTGTCTTTGGATCAGATGCTCCAGATAAGAAACTGCTTAGTCAATCACTTCAGATGGAAAACATGAAATTTGCATCCGGTAATGATGTAAAGGACCTCAGTTTAATTCCTGACCAAGACATGACATTCAAAGCCTATATTAAACAGCTTTCCAGGATACCTTTCTTTTACATTCGGAATATTGCTAAACTTGGAAACATCCTGTCCAGGATTGGTGCTGAGAAAAGAGTCCAAGCATTTATTACTTCAAGACTGGACTACTATAATTCCTTATTTTCAAAAAGTCCACAAAATGCAATTAAAAGCTTTTGATTAATCCAAAATACTGCAGCAAGAGTTCTAATTAATATTAAAAAGAAAGATCCCAGTTCACGTGTATTAGGTTTTCTTCACTGAATCCCAGTTAAATCCAGAATGTTTCTAAGAGAGCACCTCACTCTCAGATTGCAGGTTTATTTCTGGTTCCTAGGATTTATAACATTAGAATGGGAGGCAAACCTTTTAGTTATCCTGCTCCTCTCCTGTGGAACCTGCTCCAAATTTTAGTCCGAAAACAGACACAGTTGTCTATTTTTAAGGCCAGGCTTAAAACTCTAATTTTTGACAAAGCTTATACTTAAAAAAATGCCACTTTTCTTCACTCTGCTACTACTCTCCAGTTGCATTATCTGCTGTTATTTTGACTTTTTATTATATTCTCTCTCAATTCTTTTCCTTCCATAGAAGCTACACCTGGACTGGTATCCTGAAGTAACTGAGTAACTGAATGTCTGTCCTGTCGGATTTTTACTTTAATTAATATACTTTTACACCAGTTCTTTTCGTATTTTCTGTGACTCTGCTCCGTCTCCTCAAAGCCCCAGACAATCAGGGCAGATGGCCGCTCATAGCCAGGTTTTCCTGGAGGTTTATTCCTGTTAAAGGGGAGTTTTTCCTCTCCGCTGTTGCCACATGCTTGCTCTGTATGAAAGATTGTTGAGGGTGAAGTTTGCATCAGCGGGGCACAAATGGAAGTCAATGACTGGATGCAATCTGCTGCAATTCCTTAAACAGGAATGCATGCATATGATTGAAAAGAAATAACTTAATTTCTTTGGGACGACATCTGAATTGGCACTATATAAATAAACTGAACTGAATGGAATGCCTAAGCAATGTGGCCAACTTTGTCACTGTAATGGAAAACATTGTAATAGATATGACAGTAAATGTTATACCAAACACTAAACAAATGAACAGAGCTCAAAATCTGACTCTACGGGCCAAGCACCACATTAAGAAAGTTAATTCTGAGCTATCCATTGCTGGGAAGAAGCTCAGAATCAGAGACGTATATGGGATTCAGTGCGTGGTGAAAACTCCTGTGGCTGTATAATAAAAGGAACTTCAAACATAAGCAAAGTGCCCGGCGCAGTCACCGGCTTTGAAAACATCACGGCAGAAGTCACATAATATCATGCAGGCAATATATGCCAGATGACACTGATAAGTTGATCAACCAAGACAGGAGAATCACATTGAGAAAGTTAAAGCAGAACTTTCTAGTGCTATGAAGCAAACTGGCAATTTGAAAGTGAAGATTAAAGATTTGGAAGGTGCTTTAAACCTGCAATTATTCTGTGTTTGAAAGGGAGCCAAAAGTAGCCAATCACTGCTGGAAAATGGCAGCTGTTTGGTCTTTGGAACCATTCCAAAGAAAACAGATCCTGCTGAAAATTAAATTCCAACAGCCAGGCTGGCCAAATCTGAAAGGTGACAAATCTAGCCTTAAGGAGAGAGCACACTTGATTCTTGCACCATTTAAACTAAAAATAGAGCAGTTCCATCCAGTTACTTAATTGACAGTCTCAGGAGATTGTCTACCATCCCACTAGACACTGGAACCCACGGATATGATTAGGATTTTTGGTGAGTAAGATGAGGCAAAAGTATTATAATTAAGCAAAACAATAACAGTTTGAAAAATTAATATTTCATGGATTTCAGGGGATTCCCTTCAAGAAGAGGTATCTCCAAAAATATACCGTCTTTGCCCAAAAAATAACTTTTTAATGTAATTTTTGGCTTCGTTATGAGCAACAGTGCAGATAGACCTTAGTAAATTGTACATTCTTGAAGTAAAAAGACAAATAAGTTCCCCAAAAAAGCCATTTTTTTTATTTTTGCAGTTTACATTAAGATTGGATTTTTCATTGTTGTTTTTTTTATAGCTACACTTTTTAAAAGTAGCACTGTAGCTATTTTGCAGTGTATACAGTGTATAGTAGGTATAATTTACTGGCTGTTGCTGAATTTTCTTAATGATTTAGCTGCTTCTATTTAAAGTAGATTAGCCAGATTTCTTTAGTGTTAAAAAGTAAAAGGAGACGTTTGCTCTTCAAGATTTTCAAATATATAAAGCGCTATAATCTAAAATCGACATGTTAATGTAAACAGTCCAAGCGCATACCGGCCACCTCAGATATATAAAGATGATTTAACAATCGTATTAGTAAAAAGAGACTAAATGCCAAATCATTAAACATGTATTTACAAATGGGGTTAAAGTGATTATTCGTGACTGTACCACTGTTCATTCATAAAAAGAGGTAAAAGGGGTTAAAGAGCCCATTCCCCACAAAGATTTGCCTGTTTCACACTGGAAAAACAATCTAAAGATGCATTACCAACAGATGCCTAATGTGTTGCATTATTAAAGCCTTTCTCACAAAAGCATTTGTGCATGTGTTTCTGTGTGCTGACTGCGCTGAAGTCCGTGCGTGTTTATGAATCATTCTCAACTATAATCCTAAATCCTGCACTTTCCCTCAGAGAAAATTGCCCTCTCCAAGAGGTGCAGCAGCCCCGTGATAAGCATGCGTAGAATGAAAATAAGCATTTAGCCTACATTCCTAAGCCTCAACATCAAAAAAGGCTTCAGACAGTATGCAATGGCCAGTTTTTTGTAGGCTACTAGTACTTAGGTTTGAATTACATGCCACCATATTCCTCCAGGCCCCGTAAACAAGACAAACCTACAGCGGCTGCAAGGTGCATGGCACTTGAATCTGCATGATAGCTTTGCAGTGAAAGCAATGGCAGAGAAAGGAAAACGTGCCCATGTGTACATGAATGGAGCCAAAAAAAGGGCCACAGTTTGTGCCTCTGAGAGCACGCTGAGTCATATTCAGGTTTTCTGCAGCAATTGTGCCAAGGGGCATTCACTGCTTAGACGCTCTTAATCAATTTAGCATGTGTCAAGCTCCTACAAACCGAGCCAGGACGAGGCCAGAGCATCCAAAACATTGACTGTTTTCAGCATAAAGGTCGGAGAGCCAGCTATGGCGGTTCCCTCCAGGCCACTGAGCGCTGGCAGCATGCCCTAAACAGATGGCAACACGTGGCAAAATTACAGCACTGCCAGACAATAATGTATCTGTGATACTAATTGTGCCCCGATCTATGCACCAGTCGTGATTCAAGAAAAAGATTATTCTTGTACAGGCATATGGAACGCCTAGAAGGGTGCCTCAGAGACAACGTTAGTCTTTAATCGTCTTTCACAGACAAGGACAACGCTAAATTAGACAATTGATAAGATGAACGTCTAATGCTAACCAGAATAAGGTTCATGAAAATAAAGTTGAATTAACATTGACCTTTCTGTATATGCAGGCAGACGGGGCGGGGGGGGGGGGGGGGTGTTAGATTTTCATCTTACAAAGCAATATCACAAAACAAAATGAACTGTCACTGAATGAGTAATACATCAGTGTTATCTACAAAGATTTCATACATTAGCAGTCTAAATCATGGAGAAATATATTTTATTTGTTAAAGTACATATTTCTTTTTCCCCTGCCACTGGTTTTACCTGGCATCCAGGGTAAACTGCCGGCTCTAGATGGAGTTTTTCAGTTTTTTTTTTTTTTTTACTTACCTCATATTGTATCCGTTATATAAGCTTATTGATATTTTGTAAGTAACCCAATGAAAACATAAACAAATTAGAACCATCTTAATATCCAGATGACAAAGGTAAGAGTAATGTATTTGTTATATTACAGAAACATCATTAAACCTGTTGGATACATGTTTAGGTATGGCTAGACTGTAACAAAGATCTGATCATTTAATGTACATAGCAAAAGTATGTTTTCTCTTGAAAAGTGTTGTGTGTACATGTATTCAGCACCTCTGATTTAATACTCTGTAGTAACTTTGGGAGCTTCCAAGGAGCTCGCAAAACTGGCTGGGGAGAGGGAAGTCTGGGTCTCTCTGCTTAAGCTGCTCGCCCCCCACCCCCACCCGACTTCAGATAAAGTGGAGGGTAATGGATGGATGAAAAGTATTAAAGTGTTTTAGAGTATGTCTCTACTAGCTTTGCACATGTAAAGGCTTAACGTTGTATCCATTCTTGTTTTCAAACAATTAAAGCTGCTCAATTTTTAGGTTCTGAAAGAGATTAATTGGATTTGACCTGATTTTTGACAGGGACATTCTAAAACATAGAGATTATGATAATAAACCACTCTGTTGTAGATTTGACTGTATGTTTTGAAGATAAACCTCCAATTCAGTCTCAGGTCTTTCCCCATCAGCTTTACTGACCAGCTTTCCTGTCCTTGTGAGAGAAAAGCAACCCCACAGAATAGCAGACTCACCTCCATGGTTCACAGTGCAAATGGTATGTTCGGAATCAGGTAGTTTTCCCCAACACACTGTTTTGCATGTAGAACGAAAATTCAGTATTTTGTGAGATGTTTGAAATATGGAATATAGTTTTATATTCTTACCCTGCTTTATGCTTTTTAACAACCTTTTCCATGACCTCTCTATGGTGTTCCTTAGTTTTCATTATGCTTTTTCTTTACTAATCTTTAATAATTGACCTTTGATAACTTCACAGAGCAGCTTAATTTGACTAAATTACAAGCAGCTGGACTCTAGTTTCTGATTAGGTGACACTAAATTGCAAATGTTTTGATTTGATTTGTAAAATATTTTAAAAGACTTGTATCCTTTTACACCCACTTTTATGTGCTCTACTATGTGTTGGATTATCACATATAATCCCTATAAAATCGTTTGACATCTGTAGCTAAAGAATTAAAGACATAGCAAAGTTCAAGGGGTATAGATTCATTTGAAAGTCATTACAGGTCATATTTAAAATGTACAATATATTTAATAAACAAGGCCATATTCAGAGTTTCAAAATAATAAGGTATACCATCAATTATCCTATTCTTATTGATTACAAAGTAGAGACCAACATTTTTAAATGTAACAAGTATTTAAATATAATATGTTATTTAAAACTATACTAAAACTTGTAAGTCAATAGGAAATGTGTGTTTGTGTGCACGCATGTAAATTCATGGAAAGTGACATCATCTGAAGCATCAGAAGAACCCGGGTTTACCAAAATTACATGACCGTATATCAAATATTTATTTGCTTATTCCATGAAAAATGTGGGCATAAATGCCATATATGTCAATTTAATAACAAATAAATTTTTATATGGACTATTGTTAATCTAACAAGACAGTTTATTTCATTTTTTCATATATATATATAAAACATGTTTTGTTGGTTTTTGGTCCCTGAGAGGTAGCAGGGTTGTGCCAAATATAATTAAATACTTTATTTTTTCCGAGTCAGTACCTAAAGTTTGGCGGACGGCAGGCAACAACTCTGGAAGTGTGATGCTTCCACCATAACCTGGTAGACCTGAAAATCATTGTTTTAATATTTTTTTTTCACTAAACAGATAATTACTGAGGGCTAGAACTCAATGTCCTCTATACGGCCTTGGTACAAAGAGTTGTGCACTTGCTGTCCTAAATTGTTCAGGATCAGCAACAGTTCCAGGCCAGAATAGTGTTAAAATAACTTTGTATGCAGATAGGGCTTTGACTTAACTTTAACTATTAACTATGCCTAAAATATACTATACCTTACAGTCTATGTATTGCAGAAGTTATGTATTTTACAAAATTTCTATGATGTCTTTAATGCATAAAAGAGCTTGAAACTACACATTTTTACCATAAAGCCCTAAAGTTCACATAAAATGTCACATAATTAAGGCTTCTTAACATGGCAAACTTTGGTTACAGTACAAACAAGTTATATAATATGAAGAGATATGAGATGTTAAAATGGCAAAAAATATCTAGTTCAGATTATTATTTTTTTCATTCAGCCAGGGTCACAACAAGTGTCCAGCATATTCACCACTTGAAGTTCCAACACCAATTCCAGGTAGCTCTCAAACCTGCTGTCCAGTGAGGCCTAATGTTCTGGAAAAAAATGTAAGTGTAGCTCTTCATGGAGGACATGATTGAGGTGAATCACAGAGACGAAAGAGGTGAGAATTAATGTAAAAAAGGAAGGTGAACATGGCATGGAGAATGAGGGCAGGGACAGGTAGGAGACAATGAGTTTACCCTGTTGTAATATAAAAAAAGTGTCCTGTGGGAAGTGGTAGCTGTGAAAAATTTGTAGATATTTTTATATTAACATTCATTTTCATAGTTTTCTTTACCATTTTACTTTTTTGTGGAGTCCCGAGTTGGTCTTAAGGGCATAATGCTGAACTGGTTTCCTTCATAGTTAGCAGACGCTTTAGTGTCATAAATATTTACTACTCTGTTCCTATCACCTGGGGGAGTTCCCCATGGTTCAATACTGGGAACCTTTATGTTTACCATTTATATTTTACCAATGGGTTATATTCTGAGAAACCACAAGGTAATTATCATATATATGCTGGTGACTGCCAAATCTTCCTCTCCGTAAATCCTCATGATCCGACCCATTCAACTTTTGGACTGTCTATCAGTCTGGCTTCCAGTTTTTACTTTAAATTAAGGAAAAACAGAGCTATTCTTTTTACTTCTAAAAACTTGCCACACTAATCTCAGATCTCTTTCAATTGATGTCAAGTCCTGTGTTACAAGTTTGGGTGTTAAACTTGATTCCGATTTGCCCATGCTGTCTCAGGTTTTTCCACAAACAATTAACCATGCATTGAGGTCTGCTGACGATTCACTTTTGTAAACTCCAAGGTTAAATTACAAATCTCATGAGGAAAGTGCTTTTATTTTCACTGGTCCAATTTTTTGAAAGAAAGTTCCACTTTCAGTGGGACAATCCATCTCTGTAATAATTTTTAAATCATGACTGAAAGCCCATTATTTAAACTTAGCTTTCAGTGATTGATGTCTGTTTTATTGGTTTTGTTAACACTTTTTTTTTGTAATTCATATTTTACTTTTAGTATTTATATTGTAGTTTTCTCCAGTTTTATTCCATGTTGGGGTGTTTGCTTGTCGTATTTTACTATTGTTTAATTTAATTATTGTTTAATTTCTTACTCGATTTACTGTACAACACTTTGGTCCACTGCCATGCTGTTTGTTTAAGTGCTCTATACATAAGCTTGACTTTACGATATGTGTACATACATTGGCTTGATATGAAGAAATCATCTGGTAATGTAAAAAAAAAAGATTTTCAGCTTGATCATCCTTGATTGTAAAACAGCTAGTTGGAAAATCTAAAATTGGATCTGCAGTATTTCCAAACAGCAAAGAAGAACTACCATGTCACAGTAGCCACAAACGTCTGGTTTGGAAGCTGTAGAAGAAGGGAAAACAATCATAGTAAACTCATCTATTTTAAGATAATGCATAATCTAACAATAGGGGCAATTATTTTTAAATAGGGCCAGGCTGGTTCCGATAGCATGTTTCCTTTAAATGATGATGATTTGGATAATGTACTCAGTTTTCTTCTGTCTCATATTAAAAATTGTTTGACTATCTGAAACATTTCAATACAATTTCATAATTCTGGAATGTCTTAAACAAAGGTGCAGCTGACAACTGGACACATTTTTTTTCAGTGTGTATTTTTTTTTATGTCCACATTGTATGTTCAGTCAGTCCAAACAACATTTCAGTGCCTAAGCCAAACACCCAAGCATGTGCTGTGCTCTGCCTCTTGTTGTGGAGTACTGGCATCAGCTGTGGGTCTGGCCTCATCTCTGCTGCTCTGCTGATCATCCACCGCGCTCCACTGATGTTGCAGGTCAGCCGTGTGCTCACGCGATACAAAGCACAAGTGGAAATGAGCTAGTGTTAGCCCGATCAGAGAATAACACCTTTCTGTGAGTGTTAACAGGCACTGTGATTGTGACACTGGATCAAATTTCACAAGCTCGTGTTGGCAGGAAAAAGGACATCGGTACATTAACTTCAAACTCTCTGGTCCGTTTGCTCTTTCCAGCTAAATTTAGGGCCTTGCTAAATGAAGGTAATATGGCCAAATGACCGCATAAATGGTTTTCTTCAATTCATCTTGAATGGCAGCAGGAGAATTTTAAGTCTTATGGTGTTCTCTGATTTCCTTACATCGTCAGCACAGCAGCAAACAAACATTATGACAAAGCTGCAAAGACAGACTAATTTGTGAGCAGTGGAGTGGTAAAACTGATGCTGCTTCAATTTGATTGTAATTGTCCTGCCATTTCAAAATTAGACAACTAGGGAGATAAGTGTGCAGATAATGTGCACAGTTAACAACACTAAGTGTACTGAAAATAAGTCTGAAAGTGAATCAAACTGGATGGTTTATCATAGAGTAAAATCAATCACTGTTTTATTCCTTGTTAATCTGATTATCTGACATTTATAGTTGTTTTCCGACTCCATCCAGCTATTTAATGCAGCCCTATGTTATCTATATTCATGTAGCTGGCTATTTGGAGGGGAGCCTATTCAGCAACAGCAGCAGAACCATTTACAGCAGAAGGTCTGTTTATAAAAAAAAGTGTATCGCTGTTAAAAGGTAGAGTTATTCAAACCAGAAGCACACACTATTTCAGTCTCTTTAAGCAAGATGAATCACTATTCAAAACCAAACACTGTGGACTGGTATCGAATGAATTATATATTATGGGGTTTCTTAAAGCAGGACGTTATTTTACTTAAGAAATTTAAAAGAACAAAACCTGAACAATTTGAGGGGGATGAGCTACATCCAGTTAAGGGAAATAAAATCACCTGCCATCTTGCAGGTATGAAAAAGCACCAGAGAAGAGCAAACAGAGTAGGGATTTCACAGTCAGATAACTTGTGACATTTTTGACTAGAGCTGTTGATGAGATAGCACGAAGAATTACCTTGATGTGTCAAAACAGTTTCTTTTTTTCCTGTTATAAGTGTCCCAAGATGCTCTGGTTTATAAAAAGAACAATACAGTGTGGAAATTGGAATTTTCAAAGTTTTAAAAATGTTGGTGTAAGCAAATAGTGCAAGTTTGAGTTTTTGTTTTGCTTTTCACCTTAACACTTGAATAGTGTCTTCTTCCACTATTACCAGCAGTGAATTCCGGCTAGTAGAAGTAATAATAGTAGTAATAATCTTGGCAAGAATCTAAAAAAAAATTTGTAGCAAAAGAAATAGGATTTATCAAAGTGACTGTGTAATTTTTGCAGTACATCTTTGAAAATAGCCATTAAAATATTATGAAATAATAATTACGTAAAACACATTAATTGTATTTTTTTTGTGATATTGTAAAATATGACTTTAAAAATC
Source organism: Apricaphanius iberus (assembly GCA_028564705.1). Classification (NCBI taxonomy): domain Eukaryota; kingdom Metazoa; phylum Chordata; class Actinopteri; order Cyprinodontiformes; family Aphaniidae; genus Apricaphanius; species Apricaphanius iberus. Next base: position 607,531 of record JAPXFQ010002814.1, on the reverse strand, counting down.
CGTTTTAAAATACATAGGTGCAGGTCGTAATTTCAGGGGGGCCAGAAACAATGTATTTCACCTATAATTCAATTATTTTGCATGATAGGTGGATTTAGCAAAGCAGATGGTTCATCCTTTCTGGTTGTCAATTGTACTCAGAGTCTTGAGGGGGCTGAAAAAAGGCTGTCGTTTTTTTTTGCCTATGTATGCTGCCCAGATGCGTCTCACCACACTGCTCAGGTAAAGAGAGGATTGGAATTTATGTTTGACATGACACACTTTCAAAATATATCAAGCCCTAACAGTTAACATGGTACTAAAGAGGACAACATCCATGGTATCTGGTAAGTTTTAGAATAAGACACGTGAAGATTTACAATAACTTATCTACTGTGGGGACTAAAGCATTGCAGAGCTCACAACAAAACCACGCTGCGCTGCTGGCACACCCAATGTAAATCAGGGGTTAAGCGAAGGGTGAAGTACTAACAATAAGGATATTCTCCAGCTCCTTACCTCTCTGAACACTATGAAAGTTGCTTGAATTTAAGAGCTAGGTTGGTGAATGTAAAAAAAACAGATCTCAGTGTCCAGCCTGACACCTGTACAATTATCCACTATAAGAGAGGAACAGAATACGCTACTGTCAGTTTATGCTTGCAATAGCAACTGGATGCAGCATTGTGAATGCATCTGTTCATCAGCTTAAGTAGAGAGACTAAACAGCATTGTTTCCAACCAGCTATCGCAAGGCCACACTTCTGTAAAGAGGATTTTGCCTGAGTGCTTATTAAAGGTTCAAATCAGAAAGAGGTGATCCCATTGATTACTCAAAAATTGATTGTAGTTATGCTGATGCTTTCTCTTCATTATCCAATAGACAGTTATGAAAAGGAAAATGGCTATCAGAGAAGTAAATTAATGCAAAAACAATGTGGCAGTATCCTGAAGCCAATCAGTTGAGCGGTAAAAAAGTTAACTTAAATTAACTCAAGACATTCCATCAATGAATCTGTTCATGAGTGGAGCTTACTTCTACGATAACTTTGAGCTAAACAATATTTGTTTTACATGACAATCTTGTGGTGAAACACATGAGCATAATTAAATGGTGCTTTATGAGGGAATGAACATAAAACCTATACCTTTTTAAAAGAAAGCTTTGAATATTTTATGCAGAAATGAGCATTTACCCCGAGGCAAGTTTGATGTCTGCTCTGTATGTTTGACTGTGCATTTGTCTGCAGGTAACAGATTTTGGCCTACGGTTATGCTATGTTTTTGTCATTGATAATGATAATGTAGCACAGGACATTAGTTCACTGAAGATTCTGTGAACTAATGCCTGCTAATCATAACTTGCTTTTGGAATCTGACGCCATGAGAGCAAGATGATGCCTTACAATTAATCAACAGAACTTTACCATTGTGAGGCTTTAAACTGGATCTTCTCTGATGCAGATAGCTAATAAGTTTCACCGAGTATCACAAACAGGTTGCAACAGAGATACCGAGAAATAGGTAGCGTCAAAGAAAGGCATAGAGATGGACGTCCTTAGGCTATATCTCACAGTGATGATTGACTCATTGTGATATGTGCCCTGTGAAACCGGATGATGACTGCTAATCTCCAAGCATATTTAAGGGAAGCTAGATCCACCCAAGAATCATGTCAGAGCATTTGAAACCATTCACATCAGCGTGGACTGCATGCTAAATGACCTGCAACGGTATCTGAACAAACCACCAGGCACAGGTGTCATTGTCTTGTGCTGGTCAGGGAGTATGTACAGTGCACAAGGGACCAGTGGGTCTCAGTGCGGCTCTCTGAAAGTCAATTCACACTGAGCAAGACTGTGGGGCACCAACAATGTTAGATGTCGTGGATAGTGCTATGCATCAACCACTGTCACCGTATGAGCTTTCGATGGTGGTGTTACAGCGTGAGCAGGTGTGTTTAGTCAATACAGAACTGTCATACACTTGAATGAACGGTTAGGTGACAAGGCCACATTACCTTAGTAACATTGTTAATCAGAGCTTTGTGCTCCTGCATGAACAACACAGTACTAATTTCATCATCATAGAAAACAATGCTCCAGCTTATTCAGGGTGCATCCATAGGGAAAATCTGTGAACGCCATTCTTATATATTTCTAAAGTATAGTTTATAAAATTGGCTCATGTCGATCAAAGCTTTATTAAAACAAGGGACATACCAACAAGCACTGAACATTTTTCATGAATAATTCAAAGTTTTTATTATAAATTGTGTTTAAGAAATCTTTGTTAGGTGTAGATTTAGTCTGTTCAGGTTTGATAAGTCAAAGTGTTACATTTTGAACTAAAGATGATTTTAAACAAAGTCTTTTAAAAAAAACAAAAAAGAAACCATGAAGCTCTTTTCTTTAGCACTAAACAAGGTATGAGTCTAGGTATGATGCTTTCTTATCTTATGAAGGGCCTCAATGGTGGTTTTCTGCACAACTGTCAGGTCAAAAGTATTCCCCATGATTATGATTGCTACCAAACCAGACTGACAGACCATTTAAAGGCTCAGGAAACATTTGTATAAGTTTTGGATTAATTCGCTGATTAGTGTGTCTGTTTGAACCTAAAATATGTAACTTTTTCACAATATTCCAATGTTATGAGATTTTAAATTTGGGGTTTTCATAACCTGTAAGTCATAATCATTAAAATTATAAAAAAGAAAGGCTTGAAGTATCTTGCTTTGCATGTAATGATTCTATATCATACATTGGTTTCAGCTTTTAAACTGAATTACTGAAATAAATTCACTTTTGCACAACATTCTATTGTTTTTTAACCCGTATAGCTATGGCTGGTATTGTATCAAGTGAAAGAAAAAATAATTATCCTCTTACCTAGTCTGTTGTCTAGCGCTCCGAAGTCCAACGAGTACTTGACAACATGATAGTTGTTCCAAACGTACAGTAGATTGTCCCTGGGATTATAATCCACAGCAGCAATGTACTGGTAGGAATTGGGGAAAGGTATGTCCAGAAAGCCATCTTTACTGAGTTCAGTGTTGTAGATGTAATCTATCTTGTTTCCTGTTGCTTCGTTGTCATCGTCCTCATAGACTGACTTCACTACATAGAGGATCCCACAGATCATGAAAGCATTGGAGGCTGAACGCTTATCATAAGATGTATTCCAGGTCCCCTCTACTCGGAGTGTGTAGGGATTGAGTTGGCTGATGACAATCCGGCCGTTGTTTTGTTCAGTTGCATAAATCACCCAAAGTCCATTTTCATCCACAGCAAGGTCAATGTCCGACTTTCCTCCCCAGCGATAGGGAGAAGTATCGTGGTAGTTAGCGTTTGCAATGATAGCCTCACCGCTCTTAATGCGAGTTCGCAGGTCGAACTTGACAATGTTACGTGTGCGCTCCTTGTTGAAGAACAGCGCTCCGTCATAGACCACAAAGCCTGTGCCGTCGACACGATGTGGCACCTTGTAGGTTGTTGTTGGCCTTCCAGCAATAAAGTCTTCCTTGGAAGAATACTCGGTGAGGGTGTCCGTACGGTAGGGGGTCCAGGGCATGTAGTAGATCTTATCGGAAGCCTGGAGGGGGTCCTTGCACCAGGCTCCAGACTGGTGGTCAGACTCAAACAGGTGCTCGCTCTGGTATACCCTGCGCAGAAGCCCTGGGCAAAGGAATACTGAGGAGCCAAAAATAGGGAAAGACAATAACAGAGTTACATTGGCAGGAATTACTTCACATGAAAAACCCTAAGACTAATTAATGCTTTGTAACAGAATAATACATAATATAAGAAACATTCTAAAATCACCACTGAGTGTAGTTTATAGCTTTGGTGTCAACAGATTTACCCACCTGAGCTATGCATATCTATATAGAGGTGCATTGTCTGCTTTTTTGATTAATGCTCTCCTTGTTCCATTTTTGGGGGACGGCCATATCTTTATAGGGTGCCAATAAACTATACTCTTTACTTTTACTTTTATTTTTTTGCAGAACCTGCATTAAACTTCTCCATGGCTTTATATAAAAATTGTCTGCTGTGTTTTCTTGTCTTCACAATAGCTTTTTTGGTTTGTTTTTTGTAAAAAACAAAAACATTTTTAACTTCCATTCCTTTAACTTCAAAATTGTACATAACTGTGTTGGGCTATTACATAAAGTCCTATGGAAATACATGTAAATTATTGGTTGTAAGTAAAAAGAAATATGAAAAACTTTGGCTAGGTCTTTGAAATGACCTTTTAAAAAATCCTGAAAATTAGTATCTAATGAAACACAAACATAAATATAATTTAAACTGAGTTCCAAGATCTCATAACTTGCCTTGCATATTTCACTGCCAATTTCTGGAGTTTAATGTTTGCAGCATAGGGCATATTTCTAGTTGCGTTTCTTTTTCTTCCCTGAGCCTGAAATAAATCCTTGACGGTGTTGCAAAAAATAAACTTGACTTATTGTTTGTAGAGAAGGGGATGATTAACCTAGTGAAGGGTATATTTCCTGACTTTATGAGCACAGAGAAGTTAGATAAACTATTAAAACCAGCAATATGCTCCATTACTCGCCTACACAAACACAAAATTCAGTTTTCTTTCTGCCTCTAAATGCATCAATGTTTGTTCACAAACAAATATAAAAAAATGGGAGCAGTAATGGCTTCATTTAATTTTCTGCTTTCCTGTCAGTGGGAGTTTTGAAATAAAATGTTTAAGCAAACACACACACATTCCAAATTTTGATAAATGGCTCTGTGGCAATTATTGGCCAAGGCAGGCTCTTTGAGAAAGTAAAAACAAATCAAAAGAAAGAATAAATAAATAAATAAGAATGGCATCATTTCTATAATGACTGCTTTGCTATTAGTTCATCTAAATGACATTTTTAATCTGATTTATGATTTACAGCCCCACATACACACTAAACTAATTATATGTGAACTGGTTTGCGCTCCAGTCTAATCAAGCAAGGCCAAGGCTGTGAAGCTGTATATAGTCAATAGAAGGTACCATTTGTAAAAAAGCCAATTTCAGTTACCTATTGATTACTGGTGGACTGTGGCAATAGTGATTTTCACTTTCTAAGAAGGTGACATCTGAATTCACAGGTACAATGGCTGCGATGTCACAGTAAATTACCCTTTGAAATGTAGATTTATAAATACAATATTCAACATGAGAAAGATACCAAAAATGAAATTATGATTGGGCCCAGAGTGTGTGTGACTTGATTTGAGTAAATATGGGGCAGCAGCCTGACAGAGCGCTGACAGCTTCGAGTTCCCGCGAGCTGCCTGCTCTGAAGGGGGAGAAAGAGACAGGGAAAACAGAGGCCTCTTTTTTTTTTTTCTTCTCCATGTAATCTCTCAAGATTAAACATGTTGTCTACCTGTGGGGTGAAAAACGCGCCGCGATGCATCCTGGTGACACAGAGCCTCAGCACACATCTCAGCGTTTGCACTGCTAAATGCTGAGGGAGCAGTTTTCTCTGCTTGGGAAAAATAGAATTTAAAAAAGCCCAAGACGTGCTAGGTTATGAGGTCAGTGTCTGTATGCTTTGTTCTGACAGCACTCTGGGCTCAATATAGGTTGTGAAAAAAAGCTGCTTTTTAATCATGTGACAGTAAAAATGGAGACTGTGCATGAAATATATTAGAAGAGCAAGACAGATGGAGTGTTCATCGTTTTTTTTTTTTACTTATTTCCGTCACTTCTGTGACTATTTTAAAAGAATATTTATTTCATTCTTAAATTTACTGCACAACCATTCAAGTCTGACTTAGCTGTCATCTTCAGCCTCAATCTTTTTGTCTAGTTTCAGAAGCTTTAGAATATATTGTAGACCTCCATACACCGCTGATAATGTAAGATTGCAACTGCAATAATCTATCTCCTGTATTGACTGGCGAGTCCCTGAAGGTTATGGGCATCATCACGTTAGAGCTATCTGAAATATGCTGACAGCTCATCGGACAAGCTATTGATCACGCCGTATAGCTTTCTGCTTTAATAACATGCAGCTGATAAAGCAGACCTGGAATAATTTTCCGTTATTGCAAGGAATAAAAACATGTCGGTCTTATGGAATTTCCAACAGGAGCAGGCTTGTAACAGCATTTTGCACAAAAAGAAAATATCATATACTGTATCTACCAAACTACTGTTTTGTATACTGATGATTAAAATCAGTGCCAAATAACATGAGAGACTTGCTTTATGGGAAATAATATATACATTTTCCCCTAAGTAAGACTTTTCTTCTCTTGAATTACAGATTTACACTAATCCGTGACATTAAGGGCATTTTAGTAAAGCATCTTTGGGTGATTTGTTTCTACAGTTACAAAAAGATAAAATCTAAAATATACAATTATACCCTTACCAAACTTTGGTTAAATGTACCTTAGCAAGTTGCATTTGAACCACAAACATTTTTTATCCCTCAATAAGCTTCTGGCATATTTCTCGCTAGATATTTTATGTCACAGTCATTCCAGAAGCTTAATACTGCACGTTTTTATCCACGCCAAAGCAAGTTTTGAAGTGTATATGGTATTATTGTCCAGTTGTCAAAATTTTAACCATCTGGTGCAATCTCTAACCCTAAGAAAAAGGGAATAGTTTAGCATGTTCTGGAAGAACACATCAAGCACTGGAAGATGCTCAAACATCTGTGAATCGGCAACATTACAGTTCAAATTTGATGGGGCAAGATTGGATGAAGTTTTCAGACCTAAAACTAGAGTTCCAGCTTTCAAGTATGCAAGTTGTTGTTGGATTCTACGGATCTGACTTATAGCCAAGGGCTACTGGGGGACTGTACAAGTTGAATGCAATAATGCAGACAAGTCCACAACCTCAAGTAAACAGAAATCAACTGCAAATTTCAACATAACCAGTGCAGCCAATTACAGTGAAACTAGTGTTATACCATAATGATGTTCTTAACCCTTAAAGAGAGCTTTTCTGTCATGGTTGTAAAAAAAAGACACTTGCAGGTTTAAATAAACCACATGGAGAAAGATTTTAAGTTGAGAGAAGACTGAGACTGAGCACTTTGGCCACAATGAGAATAATGCTTGGAGGATTCATGATGAGACTTTCAAACCTTTCAGCACAATACCACCTGTTAAGAACAGTGGATGCAGCATTATAGTGTGGGGCCTGTTTTTCTACCACAGGTATTGGTGTACTGTAAAAGGATGAAGTAATGTAGACTTCCAAAGTTTTCAACTCCCTTTTAAATCAAGATTCAAACATGGACACAATTAGGTGTCCGATGGGATGAAAATACCTAATACAAAATCAAAACCGTTTTGTAATAGATGAGTCGGACTAACATTAAACCTCTGGAATGGTTCTGATCTCGGTGTTTAACCCAGTTGAAAAACTGGGTCTGTGCACTAACACAAAACACTCGTTGAAGGCAACAATAAACCATTAGCTTTTGTGCTGTCTTGCAAAGTGACATTTAAACGAACAGTAGTGTGAGTTCTGTCCATGGTGAATTAATCTTCTGAGTGGAACTGTGCATATGTAACCACGATAACCAGCAACCATGTGAAATATGCCAGAAACCGTCTTTAGCGACCCGTCACCACATGCAAAATCACAGAATAGAAAAGCACGTGAAATAAACAAAAGTTGTTGACATTTAGTTACCTTTTTGTTCCACTTCTATTTTTAGGCATGAAGGGGGAGAAAGAAAGAGAAAAAATAAAGAACAGATTAATTACTGTCAGAACTGTTTTGTTTTTTTATTTCAGTCAAATAAAAGAACAAGAGAAGAACTGGGTTAGAAGCGGAAAAAAACAAAACAATTAACATTTGCTGATGAGATTCCAGAGAACATGCTAAATACAACACCAGGAAAGAACATGCTGAAAAGGAGGCAAGTGAATAAAATGTGAAAGTGTACATTCCCATCAGTATTAGTTCAACAGTTCAAAAGAAAATAAAGGACACCTTTGTGACAAATAAGGAAGAATCTAAATATTTGACATTTACAGAATAACTTCAGCCAAATTGCTGCTTAAATTTCAGTTGAATATAGCTGGGAATTTCATCACAATTTACAATTACTGGAGCTCATTAGGCCCGTTTCCACGATCAGAGCTTCAGCGTCGTTTTACCGGAACTTCACAGTCTTCACAGTCTTTTGGCCAATCAGTGATCACTACCAAAAAAGGTTTAACCAAATAGAGAAAAGTCCAGTAAGATTATCATGACGTTATGATAGTGGAAACACAACTGTTAACACAAATAATTATCTCTCATTGAGACCTGATGACTCCCAAAACACATCCATTTGCAGTTCTCTAACAGAGTCGGGAGAGAAAGCTGAATCCGACTTGAATGGCATGATCTCTCATATTTTCTATTTTGCAATGGCTAAGAAAAACAGTGACATAATTGCCAGCGAAGCAAAATTCATTGTCATTTTTTTTTCTAATTTTATATGAAAAGCAACAGTTTAGTTTTGCATCTTTCTGGCTCCAAATCTATTCGTACAACAAGTATAAAGAAAACTTACCTATAGTCAAATGATCTTGCCTACACTACTCACATTGAGTAGTACAACTAGGTTGCTGAACAGTCCATAACAATGATTCCAATCATTAGCATGGTTATCTTACACTGAAACATAAATCTTACTTTTATTTATGGACTAGCTTCAAACACTATCAGTTCAGAGGATTGGAAATGTTAATTATAATTTACTATATTAATTACTTTAGAATTAACTATTATCATTTGAAATTCTGTCTCTGTTCATTGTAAATGAGACAATAATGGCTATCCTTTAACATAACCCCAGTGGAAATGGTTTTCTTTATGTCTCTGAGGTTCTGTTTCCATATAGAAATTGTCTCTCTGCTAAATGATGCAATGTGTGTCGTACCCTAAACATCTACCTTCAAAACATAATAGACAGCACATTTCATTTGCTCTGCAAACAGGGCCAATGCAAGACTGAACTCCAAATGTTCACTTTGAAAACGCTTTTGCTACAGGCATTAAAAAGGAACACTTTAGAGAAAACTCTTCATAACGTTTTTGCTCATCAAAATAAAAAAATAAAAAATTCTTTATCCAAATCAGGGACCCTCAAAACCTTTTGGTCCCACTGCAGATCAATAACTTCAGACCAGAATCTTTGCTGCACTTTTCTGAAAGTGATCTTTGGAGATTTTACCATTTTTCTATCCTATTGGCAAAACGAAAATAAAAAACCTATTGCTTTTCTTGTTAGCGCTTCTTTTATGATGCAGCTGTTATTTTAATAAAAATACAATCGTTTCATAGAAACATTTTGACCACTGAATAAATATAGCAAAAAGAATGAATATATTAAAAAAGCCAAAATGATACCAGGGCAGATCCATCAGTCTGTTTGCGTCTAATGGTTCCTGACACATTGATTTGTAACAGGCTTCAAAAGAATATAAAGTCCATAGACTTATTAAATGACACTTCAGTGTTGAAATTATGCTCCCAGCATATAGAACATCACCTACATCAGATATGATGATGAGCTTAAACAGCATTTATGCTGATTTAAGTGTCAATGGCATGACTAAAGAAGAAAACTGACGAAAAAAGTTATATGCAAAAAAAAAAAAGAAAAGTTTCAAATGTACTGAAAATGAATTATTGAACAAAAACTTTGTTTAAAACTGTGTTTGTGTAAAAAATAACAAATCCATTGGCTTAGAGTTGAAACTTTTTTTTTTAAATGTGCAAGTGAAAGGGGTTTAAGGAAATCAGGTTAGGAATTACTGGACTAAAACAAGATTAACAGATGACAGTGCACCAAGATGGTATTTTTTCAGTAAAAAAAAAAGGCTTTGCATCAGAATGATTGATGTGGGTTACTACACAGGCAGTACGTTGTAAAGGCTATCTCATTCCAACTTTTTCACATACAACAAAAAACTTAAGTTCAACAAGACAGCTAAAATAGCTCTCCTTTACAGCTTGCCACAAGCCAAGTAGGGGGCAAGCATGAGGAATATGTTCTCTGGCCAGATGCAATCAAGATAGAACTTTTAAATCTATATGCAAAAGGATATGTGTGGCAGAAAATACTCTATAGGTTACACACCTTTCCTACCATAAAACAAGGAGCTGACATAATCATGCTGTGGGGAGGATTGATGGAGTTAAATCAAATAAAACACTCGCCAAAAAAAAAAAAAAAAGTTGTAGATGCTGCTAGAAAAAAAACGAGGGGCTGTTTACATTTCAAAAGTAAAACAAATATCAAAGCATACACTTGCAGTAAAAAGAGGAGCTCAGAGTCAAAGCATAAATTAAATCTTTTGGAAGCATTTAAAATGGAAGTTTATCAAATCTGACTGAACTTTGGTAATTTTTTGCAAAAAAGAATTGGGGTGAATAGAGATGGATGAAAGACATTTTACAATTTTTATTTTGAGAGCATCATGTATCTATTAATTTATATAAAAAAAAGATAAATAATCCCCCCCCCCCCTTTTTTTCCCCCAGCCAAATGATAATGCCATTGTCATTGATTCGACTGGTGGTCAGCCTAATGGTTTTGATATTGGAAAGTAAAGAGTATGTGACTTCCATGTGACGCTGTAATTCCTTTGAATAAGTGACAAATTTTGCATTTAGAAGGCACCGTTTGTATGTTTAATTTCTCTCTCTATAGAGATATTTTTTTAAAACACTTGACACTGTAAGGCATTTGGCTTGGGGCTGAACAGAACCGGTTTAGTAAGGGATGGGGATTTAATTTGGGAGTGGCTATTTGTTTTGGGGTATCTTGTCTATGACCAGCCTGTTTAATATTCTTCATATTGCATACAACTTAAGAAATGGAAACAACTTGTGACAGATTGGTGGGCAAAAAGAGCCTGATCTCTGTATATCACTTAGAAAAGCCTCTTATGTCATTCATAGCATTTTGGCTATCCCATCTAAAGGTTCAGGGGAGCATCCAGCCATCATGCTGCCTTTAGCCCTTTTCCTTCTAGTAAACCTGCATCTAATAAGATGGGATTAATTTATGTTACCAGAGCTTACACGAGTGCTCTCCTCCAGAGAGTGCAACCAAGTGAGGTATGGAGGTCAGTGGGTAGGTGAAGGGAGGGTGAAGTTTTAAAGATGGGAAAGTTATTAGATGAGAACTGAATTATTGCAAGGCAACAGGAAGATGAGATGGAGAATGCGAGGAGGTAAAAGAGGGAGAAATAATGGGGAGAACCTTTCAACAAGTTGTCTGTTTGTCAGATCATAAAGTCCAGCACCTGTACAGCGCGACACCTCATTAAGAGCAAACCCTCGAGGAGTCGCTTAGACGCAATAAGTTTTCCGGCTGGCACAAGCAACAGTTGCTTAGGGCTGCTCACGGTTCACTAAACATGGAACTGCATGTGGACCCCATGCATCAAATCAAAGCAAAGCAAACAGCCTAAACGCACCCTGATCGAAGCCTCCTCACCTCCCAGGGGCAGCTGCCACATAGGAAGGACCACAGGGGAAGGCCTGCATTTCTGATTGAGCGATCCCAAACAGTGGCGAGGAGAGAGTGAGGGTAATGATCTATAAAAAAAGGCATTAGCAGTGAGGATGTGAGAAGCCGGTATACGATGCAATCACCGGGGGAGATGGTGTGAGAAGGGGAGGAAAGGATGTGGATGAAATCCCCAACTAGGAAACACAGCACTCCCTGGGCTTTGGTCCAGCCATGCAGGCTCTTTCAATGACCAGAAGATGCCAAGATGGGTCAGAGTAAGGCCAGCTGTTGGTACATCCAGAATAATTTGTTCATGTCATGTCCGATCATGTTTCACCTCAGACGGAGATATAACTGAGGCGTACGCCTTGGGTGTCAAAATTGTGCTCAAGCCGGAGACACAAGAGGAGTGGTGAAGGGAGGAGAAGAAATAAGCAGAGAGGCAGAATTGATTTATTTGAAAAGCTTTTTTACTCCACCCCACCACCTCCATTGTGACCCTAATACGATTTTGGTCACGGCTGTCACTGACTCACTGAAAGGCACTTAGCTTCCTCATCTCTTCCGCCCCCCCAAACACTACTTTTCTTTTTCTGTGCCCCTTCTTGAACACCAAAGATCCTTAAAAACCCCGCTAATATTCATAATAAAAAAGCTCACTTGTGGGATATTTCTGTATCAGTGAAAAGGGTTTTGTCCTCATTTCACTAAAAAAAAGGTCTTTTAAAAAGTGGTTTCCGAAGTTTTATGTATCAAATGATTCTTTACCTACTTACACACATATATTTGATAAAATGTTAGACATATTTAATTTCCGCATCTTGGAAAATCCTATGGCTGATCCTAATAGCTTTAGCTTAATTGTAGGAAGCAAAAATACTTGAAAACGATGAAGACACATCTGTGTAATGATAACAGATTGAGATCAAGGTTAATCACTCACTGGTCCATCATTACTCATAATTAAATTTAAAACACTTAATAGCGCAAGGAAAAAATTAGCGGAAGAGAATATTGTGAGCTCTGAGTGGTCCTTATGTAAATTCAGTCTGGTCAGGGTTGGGTTTCGAGTAGCTACAGGCTTCACTTGAGCTTTCTATTTTACAGTTGCCAACTGATTCAACATGCAAGACAATATTTCATTCTGCTTTTACAGTGGGAAGGCCAGGTGGGTACTGCTTCCAGCCAGAAATAGGCTGCATTTTTGCTCGAGAGGACAGATAACCACCTGTGATTATCATTTATTCAGAGCCAAAATCAACAGGGATGAGACTTAATATTTCTGCTTAGGATTGGCCAAGAAAAAACCCCAAAAAACATCTTGCTCAAACTGGTGCAAATGCTAAAAAAGAAAGGAAGCCCAGTCCAACCTGTTTTTGCTTTGTTTCAAAGTTAGAGCAGCTGTTTGCACTTTCCTAGGTCATGCATCCCTGAGTTGGAGAATATCCAAAATCTGTCCACATTTCCCACCAGTTTAGGACCACTCATACAATATAAACTTTCCATTCAATGAATGAGGTTCACTTGTTAAATTGCTTGTTACCAAAAATAGAAAAATGTTTCATCACATGACAGCAACTCAACGCATTTTGGCCTCTAAAAATCTAATCAATAGGATTAGCTAAACATGAAACCCAGCCTAAGAATTGGAAAGACTTTTGTGTCTTTGAATGTGACAGTTGCCAGATAGACCAACCTGAGCAAATACACTCATGACACATAACACTATCTCTGATTTACCGAGGACAGGTTAAAAGAGAGAAAATATCCTGTAAAATGCAATGTTGAGGATGAAATAGGCCTTATTGTCAGAGGAGAAATGGTCTGCCTATTTTGAAATATTTGAAAGGCCACACTAACTTTATTAATTCCTAATTGTAACTGAGTATGCAGAATTCCATTTTAGAAAGCACATGTCAAACATTGAAGCAGCCAAGTAAAAGTAAGTAAAGGTTTATTTATATAGCATGTTCTTTATTGACAAATGTCACAAAGTCCTTCCTAAGAAAGACAATCCAACAAAATAAACTGCAGAAAATACACTAAAATACAATCATAAATCTTAACTAAAAGCTCCATAAAATAACAACGGTCTTTAGCTGCTTTTTAAAATATGCATAGAATCCAAACTCCACAGAAAAAGAGGGGCACAGCAGTACTAGGCTACACTTCTTAACCTCCCAGCTAAATTCACTAAACTAAAATTCACATAAGCTCAAAAAGATGGACAACAAGAAGTTGGAGAAATGTTACTTGGCCCAATTAGTCTCAATTACAGCTTTGTTCAGACGTTAAGGGCAGAATTATTCAAAAACAGCATGAAAGCATGAATTTAACCAATATATTGTACCAGTGGTGCAGGCTGCTACTGGTGATGTAAAGGTGTGTTGGAGCCACTGGATAATTCAAACCAAATGAGCATCACTAAAACACCAGTCTACCTAAGCATTGTTGCTGATCAAGTCCATCTTTTAGACCACTCCTTTATCTTCTGATGGCTACTTCCTGCAGGGCTATGCACCGTGTCACAAAGCAGATTATCTTAAACGAATGGGTAAAGTAGTTCTGCGGGCAAAAGAAGGTCCAACCAAGCAAGAGCAAGATACATCTAATAAAATCGCCAGTTTTAAGGCCAAAATGATTCCTACCTATATCTAGATTTAAGCTAAGAGTAATCTTTTAATTTACCAACATATTTCTTCTGTCTGGAAGTAATATCGATATACTGCACAACCAGAGTCTCAATTTGAATATGATGGAGAATGTATGGAGGGAACTGAATAATTATGGTGATGACAAGGAAGCCTTCCAACCTCAAAGACAATGAAGATCACCACCTAAGATAAATCGTCAAAACACTAGAGGAAACCTATCAAAAGCTGGTTGACTGTCGTGATGCTAATAAAAGTAAATCTACTGCTTAATAATAAAGGTTTGACATTGCTATAATGCCATATTTTAAATTAAATGTAAATAAAGACAAACTTTATTTTTCCTTTTATTTAAACTGATACTCCACTCACTAAATTTTTTATATATATGTTGAGAGATATAATTTTTTTTTAAAAGAAACTGTCATCAGCTTCTTGTTAAAATGAAAATAATTTGGAAATCAAAATCTTTCCAGATAATTTAGATTTCGAACTGCTGCTTTGCTTTCCATAATTCCCCTCCCATTTTACTAACTGGAACAATGCACTTCAGAATTTGCGTGGTCTTCTTGCTACTAAAGATCCTTTGATGTGCGCCGACCTCATCATATGAGCGGCAGCTGTATGGATTTTCATTTGAATAATTAATGCTTCCCAATTTCACACTAATGGTTGAGAAGTATCAGAATGGTATCATTAGCCACTAATAGAGATTCATGGCAAAATGGCAGCAATATTTTCTGCCGTACCCACCACTCACAGACATCCCAGCTCTTCCTTCTGTCTCAAAGAATGAGCTGAAGAGTAAACCCCTACACCCTCCCTCCTCCTTAACTCCATCCCATCAGCTTTTTAATTAATGACACAGATTACAGGGCTTTGAATAGCATGCGCCTAAGGATGGGGGAGGACACAGCGGGCCCCCATCTCTCTTCAGTATTCCTACTCCCTCCCCACCGTCATCTCCCTTGGTTGGCACTCGTGTCTCCCAAACCATCATTACATGTTCCATTTCTAAACAGCCCTCTTTTCTTATCAACCATTTGTCTGCTCTCTTTGTGCTACCTTCAAACACTTATTCAATCTCCTTCTCAAAGTGTCTTCTTTCTGTCTGTTGCTTTGCTGGGCCCTCCTGTGGGGGAAAGAGCCATGCTATCTTATAACCTTGACGATTCAGGTTGCCGCCAGTGAGCAAGAATTTCTTCATCCTGTGAGATTGCATGTTTTGAGTTTGTCTTTCTTTGAAGGATGGCTGCAGAGACGAGATGCTAACCGAGCCTGGCTTAAACCACATTAGTGCTGACCAATAGAGTGTAAGACGACGTGGACTCCAAGAGTAACGCAGTTAATCATGCTTTAGTGGAACATGGCCGCAGCTGACGCAATAATAACTTAAAGCGAGAGCCTAAATATGGCTTGAATTTTAAAGACCTTGAAAATTGGAAGGGATTCATGGAGAAAATGTCTAATAGTGCATTGCAAAATGGCTCATACCCTTTGAACCTCTTCCCATTTTCAAGTTAAAACAAGTTCTATGGTATTTTATTAGAATGGCACCAAGTAGTGCAAAAACTAGCAACTTAGACTAGGCCATTCGGACACATGGACATGTTTTTATCAAAACCAGAAGTGTCCCATTCCAGCTTTTGAGAGCCAGTCTCCTGAATGCATAAATTGTTTAAATGGTTTAACACACCTAATCACATGAATGTTTAATTGTGAGGCCTCTTCAGAACTTGATGGCACACTGAAAAAGAAATTCAGATATCATTCCACATCAATAACACTTAGGATAATGTCTCCGTCAGTCACCCTTCACCTAAACCACTACCATATCACTCTGGTTGTATGTGTCTGGTTGTTGTCCACATGCCTTGCCACCAACAGGTAAAACCAACAGGTTTTTCTTCCAGGATTCCCATGTATTTTAGCTCCATCCATGCCCCAATTAATTCTGAGCAACTTCCCGGTCCCTGCTATAAAAGGTTTCCTCACAGCATAATGCTGCCACCACTTTAAGTTATGATTTGAATTGTGTATTCTGAGTGTTTTCTGTAACACAGTGTTTTACATGTAGATGAGAAAGTAAAATGTTGGTCTCAACTCAGAGCATTTTCTGCCACATGTCTGCAGTATCTCCTAATTGGCTTGTGGCAAACTGTAAATTAGATTTCTCATAGAATGGCTCGCTATTGCCAAGAGTCACTGTGGATCTCTGCAGCTCCTCTACAGTTACCGAGGAATAACGGTCTCCTTGTTGAGATGGACAGTGATTTTGTTAGATGATAGATTGAACAGAACTTTGTTAGATGATCAAACATTGGCATGTTGCTTCATAAGTAAACTGTGTTTTAAACATATCCACAAGTATCCCCCTGAGCAGTCTGTTGTGTTATTTGTTTGACATGAAGCTATTTGTTCATTATTGTTCCCTAACAAATCTCTGAGTCCTTCACGGAACAATTGGAGTCATACTGAGAGACTTTCACCATTAAACTTTGATGTAACTTGATTTTATTTTAACTTGATTTAATTTAAGGGTATTAAAATAAAGCCAACTGGAATAAACATGTTTGCGATAAAACTTTGTTTAAAAAAAATGCATAGGCGTTTAATTCCATTTCAGAACCATATACTACTACCTGGATATAAACCTCATGGAAAAGTAAAATAAAAAATTTAAAAAAAAGAAAGAAAGACAAAAGAAGGGAATAATAAAGGAGCCTTGATTCACAGGGTGATCATTAAAAGAGAACCCCTGAGGATAATAGTCTCTAATTAGTGAGGTATCCTCGACGCTTGGCACTTTGAGAGGCAAAATTCTGAGTGTGTTTGTAACCCCTGGAGAGAAAGGCGAACAAAAAAGCTTTCCTCACAATGTAATTTATTTTTTCTAGACATTTATATAGCTTCTATGCCATTTGCTCAGAGGTTTTTCCATCCAAGAAAAAAAAAGGAGTGTGATCTGTGTTTATGTTATTAGCAAATAGTGGAACAGCTGCTGGAAAATCAAGACCTGATAGATTACATCCGCTTATTTAGCTATTAGTGGGGGAGAACATTTTCTCTGTCCAGATTCACCCTTTTATCACAGCTATTTATCCACATTGGTAATCACTGCTTACCCATGCAGTTGTACCGCCTCTGAAGAGGGGAAATCTTTTTCTTTTTTTCACTTAAAGGGCTGTAAATGCCACCTGGTCCTAAATGCAACTGTACTGTACCGTTTTAGTATTCTCCTTACATAATTACGTTTTCATCGCTACAAGCCTTTACCATTTAAATGTTTCAAAGATAGAGAGAAAATAAAGAATAAAAAGTTTCCTAATTCTTGAAACTTCAAACCATGACATTTAGTTCTGTGGCTGTATTGTTTATCTACTTATCCATTATCCAACCATTCATTTATCGGTCATTTTCAATCGTTTTAAAATATTTCTCTATTGATTTATTCCACCGCTTTGATACGTTATACGTTCATATTTATTCCATCTATCCATGTATTTATCAACTCAAAGTTTTAATCACTTAAGATATGTATCCATTTTATTTAGTATCTATTTGGTTTCATTTTTCAATTAATCAATTTCAACTTTACTAATTAGTTGAATAGAATGTTATTTTGTTTCAACCAACTACAAAAGTAAAGCGTACTGTTGAAAAAAAATCTAATCAAACTAAAACTGAATTATCTAACTACATATTTTTAGCTTTTTCATTTTAGAAAATATTTTTTCATAGTCTTAAATGTGTAATAACCAAAAGTGGAGCCAGTTTTAAAGAAAAATGTAATGTTACATTCATAGCACTGTTTCAAGTATTGCTATTTATTAAATAAATGATAAAGCATTAATAATTCACACTAGTACAAGCAAAGATAAGCATTGCTATATTTTGAAAGTTAACAAACAACCATAAGGGTGGTATCAAGCACCTAGTTACCAACTTTTGCGCCTAGTCAGGTCAGCACAGAAGCAGCTAAGCTAACATGCTTGGGAAATTTTCTAAAATAATTAATATGTTTAGCTGTCAGCTTAACATAACGTTCCTACTGTGACATTTAAATCAATATATTGATAATATGGATTAAAGGGGAATTACGTTTTCTTCAACCTGGACCTCATTACCATATTACCGTACTGCATTTATTAAGTTAATTTATTCACCCAGACAAGTTTTGAGTCCTTCGGAAGAAGTTTATATCCAGTAATGATCAGTGTATATCCATGAGAGTCAAGGGGGCAGGCGAAGTGCAGCCTCTAAATAAGGTTTATATCTACCACAAAAGTCCTTAATTTAACCAATGTTTTGCTATGAATAGAGATATTCCCGTGTGAGTTCATAACATCTTGTAGGTGCTGTGGTGTAGGCTTCTGGGGTTTTTGCAGGCTTTTAATCCAACCGATTCCAACTTACACTAATAGGTGATTTCAATGACATTGCAGCCGCCCCCCATTACAGCACTAGTCTGCGTAGGTTGCAGAAAGGGAGCCTGTGAAGTGGAACTTAGTCCAATTGGTCATTCGGTTAGTGCAATTTGGAAACACGCAAACCGAGTTTATGTTTGCATTAGCAGGTTCTGTCTAACCGACTGCCGTAGAGCAAAAAGTGAAAGTCCTACTCAGACTACAACTGTGTAAATGAAGTTTTGGGGCAGATACTGTAATGGCATATTTAGATGTGGCACTTTGCATGCTCCCACAAATACCATTGTTTGGATAGAATCTGACTGGACATAAACTTATTCCGAAGGACTCCAAGCTGCTCCATACTTGTCTGGGTGAGTAAATAAACGTAATAGATGCTAAAAAATAAAGTCCAGGTTGGAAACAAATTGAACTTATCCTTTAGAAAGACCAGCACAGTAAGGAATTTTGAGGAGAAAACTGGCTTTGAAACCTTTGTCAGTACTTCTACATGTTTTGTTTGAAGACAGGTCAGCCTGACAGGATAAGCTGTAATTTTTGGATGTCAACCATTTGGAGTTTTAAGACATTTGGGCAGGTGAAAGGAGTCGCCGTTTGCCTGGTAGTTATGACAGCAGTCTTCGATACACACAACAAGGAAAGTGCTTTGAGCCCACTGAACAACTAAGACCTAGGGAGACATTATTCAGAACAAGGAAAGAGTGACAGGGCAATTTGGAGGATTTTTCTGAGAACATGGAAAAAAAAACTGTTTGTTACGGTGATAATCAGTTTCACCTATCGATGCAAATAATGAATAACTGATAACTACATTATTCTACTGCTAAGGGTATCTGCTACTGGAGTAGATAGCCCAAATAATTAACCAGCTAATGTATATACAGTACTTGTGTTACTCTATGAATAGCAGAGAGAGGGGGGTGGTGGGGGTGTGTGAAAACAATGGCTTGTAAGGATGATTTATTCACCTCATGCAATTTATAGATAATTTGCTGGCTGTTTTAAGCATCTATAACCTTTTTCTCAAGCAGACTTTCAATCAAGTTGGTGATAATGACAGCAACAAAGATGATGATGATTGTTCCCCATTGGCAGAAACAATGATTCAGTTCTTCCATTATCTATTAAACAGCAAGATAGTGCGACTGCAACAAAAACATTTAGTCAAATAAACAATCTAAAACCAGATTAAATACTCAGTTCTGTTTTAGGAAATGTTCAACTATGAATATTTTAATATCGTTATACATCTCTGTGAAAAAGGAAGTGATTTAAAGCTGCAGTCCGGAGGATTTGTTAATGTATCAGAGTTTATAAATCCTTAAAATGATAGTGGGGTTCAGTAGTATGATAAAAGGCTAGTTTTCTCCAACATCTGTTATTCTTCCTAAGTCCTGCCTTTCTCGCATAGACCCTCATGCATTTTACACTGACAGGTGAATTTGTTTAGCAAATACAATTCAAGTTTCTGCATTACTGGCTATGAATGAACGTGCATGCACATCCGGAAAACCTGTTAAGGTGGGGCCGTGCACAAAGGCCGCTCTTGAGTTTTCCTGTTTAGAGCTGCCATAATGGCAGAGAGAAGCTGAAGCAAACTTCTGCTAAAATAAGTTAGCCATTCCACGGATACAGAGGACTACATACGGTTCAGAAAGGAAAACAAACTAAAGTCCAGAGATTACTTCGCTGAAAAACGCCCTAAAGACTGGAGTAGGATTTATATCAGAGATGAGTTTTAACAATGGAGATACCATCAAATTTTAAAAAGGCGTCAAAGCAATGCAGCTGGTGAAATTTCTGTTGATTTACATTTCAGTAAAGCAAATCACTACAATGTTTTATCAATAACATACACAATAACATGTTGTGAAATCACAGGTGATGCCATCCATCCATCTTATAAACTGCTTAATCCTTAAGGGGTCGCGGGGGGCTGGTGCCTATCTCAAGCTGTAAACGAACCAGTCCATCGCAGTATGGTATGTTTTGACTGCTCTGTGCATCTTACCATGAAGATCCCCTGTTTACCCTTCAACAGTCAGGAGTACAGCGAACCAAATGTAAGGGGGTTAAACAAGGCAAGCCTCCAAAATGTTGAGTTATGATGTTTCCATTTATTATCTTTGAAGAGTAGCTCACCCCCTACCAGAGTCAAACTTCGCCCACACTTTCTGTTTAAAAAATGCCTGAAAAGGGGACTTTTCATCGCGGACCAGGGAGGAGGAAGGGTGACACTGATCTGTGCTGTGACTGACACGACTGCCTACAGCCCTTCCAAAGCGGGACACTAACAGACGGCCAAAACGATGTAAAGCATTAGCAATGCAAGCTCTATTTCCGTAGAAGTGGGCAATCATGAGATTGAATATCTCTCTCCACCTCTTTCACCAGAGGAAAAGGAGGAAGGTTCTGTGGAGGGGGCGAGCATCCCCGAACTTCATCATTCCGAGTTTATTGCTCATGAGTTGCCAACTTGTTACGCTGAAAGAAATCTAAGCTGAGCCTCTAGCAAAGCAAGATTTTAATACAAGTCCAGTGTAAAGTTTTAACCTGAACATGGCCCTGTAACGTTTTTTGTTAGAACATTTATATTTTTGCTAAAATGTACTTTAATAGCAAAAAGTAATGACCAGACATGTAGACAGCATTAATAGACAGTAATTTATACATTTTATCACAAAAAAAGTGGATTTGGGGGTGAGCTGCACTATAATTTTCTTCAGAACTGTTGAAATGTATAAATCAGTCTTGGTTTGGGTACCATTTTCTTTCAACATGACTCCATCTTGATTCAGTAGATTTAAAAGGAAATATGTTTAACAGAAGCTCATTAAAAACTTGAGACTTTCCAAAATCATTGCTGCAAATTCAGGGCACGGCACTATTATTCATCTAGTGTTAGAGATATGTGACAGGAAGTCAGTCCTCAAAGCATGCAGCGTGGGCTGGGGAGTGGTCAGCTGCCACTGAGTGATGATGTGGCATTAGAGGCCCCCTTCACAGATGGGAGGAAGCTGAGCCAGTGAGTCAGGTGGAGGAAAAATAGGTTTCTGCACAAGCTGGATAATGCTCAATGGCATTTCTGCTGGAAGTGAGGTGGGTGTGGTTTGCTGATGCATCCACTGTCACATAGGTGATTTCAGAGGAAGATCCACTGGACGCAATTTGGAGAGCTCAAGGGCGAAAGAAAAAACAAAAAAGTGAACTTCTTGACAACCTGCTTAGTAGATTTACTGATTACATCAATCAGGGGTAATCTGCTCTCCAAGAAGCCTATGAGTGGCTGGGGGATTATCCAAGGCTGAGAGAACTGACTGAGCTGGGGAAGGTAGAATGCTGATCATGCTGAATTACTGCTGTTGTATTTAGCAGAAGCAAAATCCAAGTTCAGTTTTTTTTCCAACATAAATCTGACTTATGATTTATGCAAAAACACATAAGTTGTGAAGCAAACCAAGAACATGATTTAGGCCTTATTTATTTATTTATTTTTATACATATTTTGGTTTGTGTGTTTTTTTCCTAATGAAGACATTCAGTATTTGTGACATTTCGCTGCTTTTTAGTTTTTTAAGTGCCTTGCAAAAAGTATTCATATGCCTCAAACCTGCCGATTTTGTCACATCTACAACCATACACGAATGTGTTCTTCTGGTGGTACCCAGGCCACACTACAAGAGATGGGATGATCGGGCCTCTTCAGCTCATTCTCCGAGGCTGTGGAACACTCTCCCACCTACATTAAGTTCCATCACTGACCTGTCTGTCTATAAAATGAAGTTAAAGAATCACTTATTCATGCATGCTTTTAATGTTTTAAAGTGACTATTTTAAACTGACTTTAATGCCTGTGGGTTTTTTAATGCTTTTATAACTTTTTTTTGTACTCTAAAGAACCTTGTGCACCTTTTGGATACTGTTAAGGCACCATACATATAATGATTGATTGATTGATGCACCATCTCAAAGTGGTATAATATTGATACATGTATTTTTTCCAACCTTAATCATGGTTCAGTGGGACTACTTGTTTTTAGAACTCCAACTGTATGTAATTTAATTTCTGTGTAATGCAGCCGTTATAACAAACCTCTGGGGTTTGTTGGAGAACACTAATGAACAATCAGCATCATGAAGACCAAGGAAACAGCAGATAGGTAATTGATTATGCTGTAGAGTTGTAATATAGAGTAAGCTTGTAAAACATCGACTCATTCACAACAAATATCACCTGTACTAAATAAGTGTAAGATTAAAGCCATAAGCATTTGTGGTTTCTCACTACTAATGTGGGGACACAGTAATCACATGGAAGGTGCTATGATCAGACAGTAAGTTCAACTCTACTGAATATGTGCAAAAGACTAGGTATCAAAAACAATACAAAAATGCACACCATCCTGAACACACATTCCAACATTATCACACAGTGGTGGCAGCATCATGCAAACTCAACCGAATTAAAAACAAGGGAAAAGACTTGAAACACTATTTTCACAAAACTCTCCATCATCTGATTTTAAGCTAAATTATGAAGAAGAATGGGAAAAAATTTCTGTTAAACTCTGTGGAAAACTGTTGAGAGATATCCTCATAAAGACTAGCAGCTACAACTGAAATAATTATATTCTGTAAAAAAAAATCTCTAAATAGATTAAAAAAGACTTGCTGCAATGCCCTATGCACAAATATACTTTTATTTCTTAAACACCCATAGCTAAGAGTTTAGCTTCCTAATTACTCGCTTTAGGTGTGTAAAAACAGCCTCCAAAGTCAATGTTTCTTTGGAAGATTGCATGGTTGTAATGTGTTTGTTTTACATCAGAGAGACAGTGTACAAATGTATATCCCCAATTCTAGTCCATGTCCCTCAGGTGTCTTATTCTTGAGGAGGTACCATTCCAGAACAGACGTAATCACCCTAAATTAGGCCTAAACCTTGATTTAAGTAATAGTTATTGTGCTGAGCATCAATGTCCTAAGTTTATATACAAAGTGTTAGAAGTAAAACCTGCCTACACAATCTACAGTATAATTCCAACAGCAGCCCCTGAACTTTATTATTAGTAAAATGAATTAAAAACCAATTAGTCGAGCTGGAAATAAAAAGGAAAACATGACAAATTACATGACAACTTTCTATGAAGCACCAGCCTGCGCAGCGTTGTGCAAATCTGAGAATTGATTGCATGATTATACATCCTGGCTTAGCTTCCAAATTGTGAGGCGAAGCTGACAGGGTTGAGCTGGATCCCACTGCGAGAGAGACGGGATTTTATATTGTCTTTATTAGGTGCAAACAGTGGGGGGACCTGGTAGCTTATGTACAGCACCAGACTGCCGACAGGTATTTCTCCTTTATTCATTTACTCTCTCCTTGTCTTTGCCTTTCTTTCTTCACACTTTTTCTGCACATCCCTGACAAAACATTTGAGTGTTTCTGTGGAAGATATAAAACAAAAGCAGCTTTCTGAAAGAACATTTAATTATACTTAAATTCTGTTTGTAGAAATTACTATTTTGTTCACCTGCTTGGACAAGAAGTTGTTAAATTGCCATGGAAACCACAGAGTGAAGGTACAACTCATTAGCTGAAGCAGAAAATTCGAGGCAGAGATAGCCACAAGCTCTCAACATCTAAAAAAAAAAAGCTACTTGAACAGTAGAGCATGGCAACACTGGTCCGGATGCCCGATCTTGTGTGACAGGTTGGAGAGTCTGAGGGGCCACCGAGGGAATCTCAGAGCTTCATTACTGCTGAGGAAGAACGTGGGGGCCGTGTAGGAGGAAGACACAGTTGTTCTGACCTCTTACCAGCTTGACCTTTGGGAGGAGCTGTTCGAGTGAAAGTTACACTAAGAGTAGAATGGAACAATGGCAAAAGGAAGGTTTTTAATAAGCCACTAGGAGAATAGGCTGGCATCTCTGCACTGAAACACTGAAAGTCAAGGTGAAAGGCCTGGGTGAAGACAAAATCTCATCCACTAGAGCTGAGTCATGTTTATGAGTCATCATACAGACTTGGTTCTGCGTAAAAGTGGCCAAACTGATTAGTTAAGTGCATGAAAGAACATGTACAGTTCTGCTCAGAAGCCAATAAACACTATTTAGCCAGATATGTCATTAATTTTGAACATTTTATTTTTTAAGCTGACACAAATATATTACATGAACCCTTGAATACTTGTAAAATAAATACCTGGGTGTAAATTCACTTTGAATTTTATCAAGTCCAGATACACTTAACATTATACATACATACCCGACTATACACAACAATACAATTCTGACTGGACATTTTTCAATTATTCTGAGGAGAATTCATATAAACAGATTGAATCCCTTATACAGACTCACCTTTTAGGCAAAGTCTGTAAATCTACAGTAGATAGACCTCTTCAGGAGCTTAATGTTAGGCTACTCACCCATTCCAATATCAGTTTGAGATCATTGTCTTAAACACCTACAATTGTATAAGCTAACACAATCTAACTGCAGATTTGAAGTGGAGATAAATTATTTTCAGGCAGTTCCACAGCATGATGCTGCCACTGTCGACTTGACAGTTGGTCTGTGTCCTTTAAGCTTGAAAGCCTGATCTTGATGCAGTAAGCACACTTTTATCATTGAGAGCAAATAGATCAACCATTGCCACATCTGACACTAAAACTTTTCTCCAGAAGGAATTTGGATTGTCCAAGTGGTCTGTTGGAAACCTGTTCTGAGTGTAAAGGTGTTGAGTTTAGAGTGATTATTTATTTCTCAGCAACCTTTACTGTGGACAGCAACACTACCATTCTCAATTTGAGGCTGGTTTAAATCTTTGCGATTCCTTGGTTGTTTCAAGAACATTTGAAGCCATTTACTTTCACTTTAGGGGGGATCATTTCAGCCAGTTGGTTTAAACATTGACACTATAAACACATGCGCTGGAAAACTCAGTGTAAATAAGCTGTACCATAGAATATGAGTTATGAAATATCTATCAATACTATAATTATGCTTATTCTTGTTAATGGGTTCAAAAAGCTGTGGCTCAAAGTCCATCATGCTAACCGCCATTTCACCAAACAGTCAACTATATAAATGGGTCTGTATACATAATTTTGACCTTTTGTTAGATTAGGGAAATTCACAATAAAACTTACATTTGTACATAAAGTTCTTGTTTTCAGATTTTTTTGAAGTTGTTTGTTAAACATTCATTCAATTTTTAAAAAAGCAATAATAATAATAATTAGGAAAGACAAATTAATACTTGTTCATATAAACTTCTGATTGGAAATGTCCAAACAGATCCACATTTAATAAAATGACTATATCTTTATGGTCACACAATTCAGTTATAAGTGAAAAACAAATTAATTTCTTAAATGCTTTCTGCAGTTTGTTACTCTCCACCCTCCTTTTACTACTCTTTTACTTTCTTGATTGTTCACCGGGATTCCACTTCCTCACAGGAAAGTCAGATCTTATATCAAACAATTATTCAGACAGCAGCTCAAATGGAAGTATGATGTATTGCCTCGTCGTGTGATACTGCCACACGCAGACACTCTTAGCGGTAATTGCTGTAACTTCTTTTTTACTTCCATTACAACTGATGGAGCAGATCAAATTGCAAATTAATGAAATCAATATTGTATCTACGGTATGTGTCCATCGATTTAGCACACTCCCCATCCCCCTTGCCATTATTAACAGCACATCTGAGTCTGCAATCACATTGCTTTATGAAGATATCGTGGAGAGAGGTAATTTATCCCTAAAAGAAAAGAGGTTCCCCAAGCGGAATACAGATGTAAAAGCTGCCAATGAAGGTGGTCGAAGGGGAGAGTAAAAGAGACTTCAGAGAACAGAGAAGCACAGGGATGGTAGAGGAAGGTGTGGAGGAGTAGGGCCAGTGCAGATAAAGGACAGAATTTAAATGAAGTAGAGGGAGGCATGTGAGAAACAAAAGTATTAGGGTCAAGACAAAGGGCTTGTCAATAGAAAGGGGTTCCTACACAGTCTTGCTACAACATAATTTGTTTTAATTATTTTCCTATTCTGGATAAGTATGTGAAAAAGAGGTCAGGAAGTCCGAAAGGTAACAGCTTATGTCTCGGAAAATTGGAGAGCTTACAAAATCAGTTATGCAATTTCTTTTTTTCCACATCACAATTAAATTATTTGCCCATTTCATTAATCATTTTGATTTAAGATTCAGAAAACAACCCACATACAGAAGCATTTGTAAAAAAAAAAAGAAAAAAAAGAGAAAATACAAATACAGTGCTTATGTTGGCCTCTAGGCTTTCTAGAATCTGGGTTTTTAACGTTGGACGTGTTGAAAATGGATCAAGTTTAGATGCCAAAGAAACCGTTGAGACTCCATTAGCTGTATAGGTACCTCCAAACAAGATAGAGCACAAAGAATGAAAGCTCTCTCATCCAGCACAAGGTGCTCCCTCTGGGTCTGACTCTACCTCAAGTGAAAAGACCTTGGTGTCTTGTTCACTAGTGATGGCACAGTGGAACAGGAAATGGATTGGGACCTTGTATGGAATAATGTGTTGTGCTGCTCCTTTTCGGGATGAAGAGGGAGCCAGGCCAAGCAAAAGTATTAGTGCATCAGTCCATGCAGGTATAAAGCCTAGCCTGTGTGTTCGTGGGACATGAACCATAACCAAAAGATCCCGGATAAAAGAGTATCCTCCTCCAAAATTGGTGAAGGTGATTTTGATATTTAATTGGGATGCTTTTTTTGTGTGCAGGTTTTCAGGCCATGTCCTTGGAGGGACTATATAACTCTGATGATCTTGAAATGTCTTAACATTTTTTCAAAATGAGTTGGAGGTCTTCATTGGAGAGGGAAAAGTGTTCTGCTGTTAGCCCTGCAACCCAATCTTGGATCGGTGTAAGGGAATGGATAGGTGGGAATTAAGGGATGAAAGATCACAATATTTGACTGACAAATTTTTACTGAATTTAGAATAACAGATTACAGACTGACAAAAACTATGTTCCATTATTGTAAGTGATTTAATGTTTGTGAAGTTCAGTCCATGACTTATTGTTTAATGAACCTAAATGTCTGGCACTGAAACAAATGAAATCCATTCAAATCCCTTACTTGGGCCCTGTTTACACAGAGACAAAATTAGTTAAGTTTCAAAAACAGAGTCTGTAAAAATGGCATCCCCTTAAAGATATTTATTATCCTTTTTGAATCCAACATGGAGTTTTGGTAGACATCTATAGTTACACTATTGAAATCCAAACTGGAAGGAAGAAAATTACAGCAATTATGCTAATGGACTTTTTTTCTTTACCGTTGGTTATTTTCTTTACATATGTATACGTTGTTTGGGTTTTTTTGCTGAAAAAAGAATATTAATGAAAGACTGAATGTCCACAATTTGGCGCCAAAAGTTATAGCAGAAATGTATTTGGCCTAAAGGCCAACTGTAATTATTATTATTTCAATAAAGATCTGGAAAATGACCCTCAATACTGGCTGGAAACCTTTTTCTAAATAGAGTCATGAAGTCTAATTATGTACCTAAATATGACTTTAGAAAGGTCAAAGTTAGAAAAAGGTTGAATACTTTGCACAAAATACTTTTGGGCTGAACATATTCACCATGTGTGATCAGACAAAAGTAATTTAGCCGTCACAGTTAGGGTAGACTAGCTAAAATCCCTTTGGAACAGAGCTCAATTACACTAAATAAGGGACGAAAGCTGTCTAAAAACCACACCTCCATCTTGGACTAACAGTCTGTTTTACTTCATCTTTTTTATATCCAATTTCTTTTAATAATTTGAAGTAGTAGTTCTTCAGGCTTTTAGACCATAGTTTTGTAACATGTTTTTCTCTTCTAAGCAACTTTTCTATCCTTTTCCATTCATTGTATTTATAGTACCAATAATTTATGAATAAACTGTATTTTTAATACAACTTAGTGCTAACCTTTGAATTAGTGAAGCACAAAGAGTCTTATATACAGTACAAGGAATTACAAGGGTTTAACAACACAAGTCTTTTCTTTTTTAAATGAAATTACTTTTAAAATATTTTTCATTTCTGTAAATTGTTTTTGTCCACCACTTTCATTGACCTTGAGAATACAGTCCACAATGGACTAGTCTGATCAAGTAAAGTCTTTAAAAATACATTCTGAAAGATTTTAGATATCTTACTTCTACTGTTGAGAAGTGCAGGAAGCTTGGAACAGCCTAACTAGTAAAAAAAATATGACGTTTTCCAATCATTTAATACAAAATATGCAAGTGCTATCTGACTGCTATGACCACACACTATGGTGTTGATATTTAGACAGAGTGACGGAACAAGAGGTGTGTTCATTTCAGTATTCGTGAAATTATTGGCCCCTGGAAGACCATATGAGTTGCCCATAAAGCTGTTCCAAAAATTGCACTCACCATTGAGCTTCATGTGAAAAACATCTGAACCTCAGTCTGGGTCAGAAGGTGGTGGTAATACACCAATTAACTGGCTGCCAAATGCCATAAATAATGGGCTACCAAATGCCATATAATAATAATAATAATAATAATAATAATAATAATAATAATAATAATAATAATACAAAACTAAGAAGTGCATTAAATCTAACAAGTTTAATGTGTTTTTTAAAACCTCAGACAAAAAAAACACAAAAACAAGTAACAGTTAAAGGGAGGAGTGCTTTTTACTATTAAAGATGCGTGCCTCATTTGTGGGGCAACTAAATTTCAAACGGTAGTGATGTTGAAAACATACATTTTCTTTAACATTTTGCAAAGATTGTACAAGCATGGTGCTACATAGTTCAGGACTTGTTAGAAATAATCCTACCTTGTTAAAGCATTGTCCATACTTCATAGAAAAAATTATTTTTGATAAACTACTGCACATGAATTGTTACATAATAAACAGTCTATGAAACTGGTAGTCCTTCCTATTACTCATTATTCATTACACAAGTGGCTCTCAGTTACAAAAAGGTTAGGGATCCCTGCTGTAGGGAATTCACACAGACTGCTGTTTAAGTAATGCTAACTGCAATTTTCAAACTAACTACAGTTACCCATGCTATGTGCTAATATAGCATCTAAACCCATTTGAAAAGGTCAACGCATTGGTATCATTTTGTCTGCGGTATCTGCAAATAAACCCAAACAAAACTGAGGACAGTGTAGTCATGTGGAGAATTTGAATCAGTGGAAAATGTAAAAGACAAGAGAAAAAAACTTTGGAAGCATTGTAATTATATTTGAAACTTGAGTAGATGGAACAAAAGTTCATGTTAGTTCCAACAGGATCCACTGCAGGATATGAAGGACAGGATATTATGGAAAACTAAGTGCTTTTGTAGACCAAAGTTCAGGTCAAGTATGCCTGTGTCCACCAAAGCTGCAATGGCTGGGTCGGTGTTTTACTCCTTAATAAAGGAAAAGACACTGTGTGGCTGGAATGACAAAATGTACAAACAGGAAAGAGTCGGATATAAAAGAGGCGTTTGCAGGCTTTAGATCACTAGTAAAAAATGGCTTTTACATCGCAAGATGAAAACCGCTGTCAGTCAAACTTCTGAGGGAGCTGTGAATAGGCCTAAAATGTTAGGAAGATGGTTTTGATTTGAATTTGGATTACTACAATTCTCCTCAATCCTGCGTCTGCAGTGGACCATACAGCTGAAAGCCCACAGCAAGTTATTTTCAAACATTTCTTCCATATCAGTCCCGACAGCACATCAGGATCTAGGCAGGCAACGTGACCGGTTTTGATGATTTGCTGAAAAGTCATTCTAAAACAATACCTAAGGTTATATGGCAATGTCCATTCCATTTCCTCTGACCTCGTGTAGATTTCCTCTTCATGTGTTCATCCTGTGACCCCATTCTCACCCTTCCCAGCCACACCTAAACATTTCCACCATGGTTTGTTGTGGCAAACAATACCCATGTACCCCTTTAGCAACGCCTCATTGGGCCAAACATTTGCTTGGTTTCCAGTGTTGAAAAGAGAATAATCAGACGTTGATCATACAATCTTTGCAGACTTGATATAAAGCAACATAAATTCTTCAATCAAGTGCTTCAAATATTTTTCTTTTTCCCATATTCTCACACTGGGATTCTATTAGACAATTAATAAATATGATTTTAACACTGTTGGAATTTATCTTCAAGAAAATACTCAACATAATACACTCACAGGCCATTTTATTAGGTACAACTTGCAAGTACAGGGTTGGACCCCCTTTTGTCTTCATTACTGTGTTAAACCCTCGTGGCATAGATTGAACAAGGTAATGGAAACATTCCTCAGATATTTTGGTCCATATTTGTCTGCTGCACATCCATGATGTGAATCTCCCGTTCCATCACATCCCAAAGGTGCTCTATTGGATTGATATCTGGTGACTGTAGAGGCAATTTGAGTACATTGAACTCATTGTTATGTTTAAGAAACCAGTCTGAGATGATTCGAGTTTTATGACATGCCACATTATTCTACTGGGAGTATCCATCAGAAGATGGGTACACTGTGGTCATAAAGGGATGGACATGGTCAGCAATAATCCTCAGGTAGGCTGTGGTGTTGCAATGATGATCAGTTGGTACTAAGGCACCTAAAGTGTGCCAAGAAAATGTCCCCCACACATTACACCACCATCACCAGCCTGAACCATTGATACAAGGCAGAATGGATCCATGCTTTCATGTTGTGGATGCAAAATTCTGACCCTACCATCCAAATGTCGCAGCAGAAATTGAGACTCATCAGACCAGGAAACAATTTTCCCATCTTCTATTGTCCACTTTTGGTGAGCCTGTGCAAATTGTAGCCTCAGTTTTTTTTGTTAGCTGACAGGAGTGGCACCTGGAGTGGTCTTCTGCTGCTGTACCCCATCTGCATTCAAAGATGCTCTTCTGCATACCTTGGTTGTAACGAATGGTTATTTGAGTTACTGTTGCCTTTCTATCAGCTCAAACCAGTCCTGCCATTCTCCTCTGACATCTGACATCAACAAGGCGCTTCTGCACTCAGAAATGCCCCTCACTTGATAGTTGTCCTTTTTCTGACCACTCTCTGTTAACCCTAGATATAGTTGTGCATGAAAAAGCCAGTAGGTCAGCTGTTTCTGAAATACTTAGACCAGCCAGTGTGGCACCAGCAACCATGCCACCTTCAAAGTCACTTAAATCACCTTTCTTCCCCATTCTGATACTTGGTTTGAACTGCATCACATCTTTGTGACCGTGTCTACATACCTAAATGCATTGAGTTGCTGCCATGTGATTGGCTGATAAGAAGCTTGTGTTAACGGGCAGTTGGACAAGTGTGCTTAATAAAGTGAGTGCATATCCACTGCTTGGTCCTAATGTGTTTTACCACTTTGCATTGCGGACTTAAGGCATATCAGAACCTTTAGAACAGTACTGGTAGAGTTATGATAAAGTTGCTAATGAGTCATTGTTAATTAGGCATTAGTATGACTGAGAGCAATATAAATGTACGTAGGAGTTGAAAAT
The DNA here is from genome assembly GCA_028564705.1 of Apricaphanius iberus. Taxonomy (NCBI): domain Eukaryota; kingdom Metazoa; phylum Chordata; class Actinopteri; order Cyprinodontiformes; family Aphaniidae; genus Apricaphanius; species Apricaphanius iberus. The sequence continues at coordinate 575,447 of JAPXFQ010002814.1, read as the reverse complement.
ACATACTGTAGGGCACGCATTCGTATTGGACTTCCAGGTATTTGTAGGTTCCCGGGCATGGGTCGGGAAACACGTCTGGTCCAGCTACCACGACACACTGGGTCCTGTTGTTACATCTGCACAAATCACAGGTTTTATTAATCAAAATGTACCAACAGCAATGAAAGCAATGTGCTTTCTCCTAAAGAGATTAGTGAGTTACTAGGCAACCATCTTTTGCTCTAAATCTGAAGTACTTCCATAACATTGTTTCAAGATTTTCTCTGTTGTCACATGGTGATAACTGTAAATGAAATTCTGGCAAACTGTTGCTTCAAAGGTTGAACATAATTGTATTGAATCAAATTAAAGAGGGATTGTATTCTGTGTCTGAAACTTCAAGTGTTTTAATGAATCTCTGTTTATCTGTAGTGATTTGTGAAGGAAGGTGGAGGAAGCATCATAATTTGTAGTCCAGCCATCTTTGACATATTTTAATCTTCTGCATCATGATTAAAATAAAATAACATTTACACAGAAGGTCACACAAACACCCACAAGTTGACAAAACAGAGGAAATAAGCAGTTTGGTTAGTCAAAGGACACTTTTGGGGACAATGGGATTAAAAGACTAATCAGACGACTGTTCTTCATCTGTACCGTCTGTACATTGGTCTGATTAAGATCAACAAAATTTGCTGTGCCAAGATTTTGTGGGCTGCTGTTCTTAAGCCTGTGAAAAGACATCTTGTTAACAAGATTTACTAAAAGAAAACATCAGAACTTCAGTTGGTGAACAAAAATGTGTAACACAGAAAAGCAGCATTTAAAGTTTAAGAAAAATAAAGTCAATTCATGTGACCTAGCCAAAATGTTGACCCTAACCCAAAATAATTGTGTTGGGAGAACCTGAATTGAGAAATTTACGTCAAAAAGTTTTGATCAGTTCAAGTTTTGTCTCATCTTTTTCTCACTATTAATCTGCAGGACAATTTAAAGCCCTGATCTCACCACCATGCACCTGTGTACAACATATATTGTATTTTTAGCTTTATATATATATATATATATATATATATATATATATATATATATACTGTGATGGACTGGCGACCTGTCCAGGGTGTACCCCGCCTCTCGCCTGTTGACAGTGGAGATAGGCGCGAGCCCAATACAATGTGTATATATATATATATATATATATATATATATATATAATAAATATAATAACAGGTCTGCTAAAGGCTATGTGACATATAATTGGGCATAAGACTATAGCAAGAAGATACTGTCAAACTGGTTCAAGCAATTAAGACCAAGAATGTCTATGGTAGCAGTATTTGAGAATATCATGATGATTAATATGAACATTTGAGAGGCAGAGATGAGAAGAATGCTGGCAAATACAGGCGAATATGTTTCTAGATGTACGCGGCACTGACAGTGACCAATGTGCTGGGCAGCTGAAGTTTGCAAATTGGCTTTATTCAAACATGTAATGCAGTGTGCTTGAAGACAAAGTCTGGACTCACTGGGCAGCTGGTATGCAAATTGTTTGCTGGTGAATGTCTACGTAGAAGCAAAGAAAAATAACCTGCAACCCTCAGCATCGAATCTTATGCAAGCAAATAGTTCTGGCAGGCATACTTAGCGGATCCATCCCTTAACACCATTTTAAAATAAGGTCAAGTGAAATCTGGTTCAAAATGTGATACATAATATTTTTAAAATACTCATCCTAATTTTTAATATGTATTTAAATGTGTTTGGAGGTTTTCTGGTGAGAAATACATCATCTTTTTTATTTTCTGAAAGCTAGAGCTATACAATATAATCAATTGTGCAGTCCTACTAAAACTATATTTTGTTTAACAGTGTTTTTTTAATTGGATTTAATTTTCTGTGATCTGTATAAAAAAAACTTCAGACTTCTACATCATATACTGTGGAATACTGAAAGGATCCTTTACAACTGTTGATCAACATCAGTTTCTGTGAATTATGCAGAAATACACAACTCAGTTTCACAAGACTTTACATAGGAGACTGATTTTAATCTCACACTGATCAAACCAAGTAACAGAACAGTGCAGTACTATTTTCTAAATTGTATGACGTTCTGAAGTTCCGCTCTTTTTAAGTTTAGTTGGTTTCTGGTAGACACAAATTCATCTTTCTGTGGAGGAATAGACTTGAAAGTCATGGGTGTACCAACCAGACCATGCACAGTTTGGAGCGTTATCACATGATGGGTGGCTGTTGTGGTAGGGGGATGGTGGTGGAGAGGTGAGGTTGTGGGGAAGAGATGATACACAATCAACTGACAGCACAATCATCTCCGGCCTGAAATGGGGGTCTTCATTAAAGAACACAATTATGGTGCCTGTGGTGTTCTCTTGTGCCATTTTGTTTTTGGCAGTCATCAATCAAAGCTCCACTTCATATGCACAGAGAGCCTCTTGCCTCGCATACCAGTGGCAGCACTTAATCTCACAACATTAAACCTTAAACGTTTTGACAGGTATAGATTTGTTGAGGTTCTGCATCTGTTTGGGAAATAAAAAATAGATGAGGATCTCAATAATTAATGTAATCCATAAGTCAGTGTTTAGAATAAAAAGTGAAACGTATAGCTCATTTACACAGATTGTTTATTTCTATTACTTTCGATTATTATAGCTTATAACTGCTAAAACAATGTCCAGTTTCTACAAAGAATGCAACATTACATATGATTAATAGAAAACAATGTGTGATTAATCAAATGTCATGTTAGAGGGGGAGACTGCTAACTTGACAGTTTTCTAATGGAAAGACTAAGACACAGTCCACAGTAAGGTTAAGCCGAAAAAAAGGTCAGTACCTGGTTATTCAGAGTTCTGTTTCCAAGGATATCTATGAAAATCTAAGCGGAAGTAAAAATATGGCAGAAAGAGCTGCAACAGGAAGAAGTATATGGTTACCTTTGACTTTAAATTTGATGAAACAGCACACAAACTTCGGCAGAGGAAAGGGATATCCAAACATCCTGGATATTGTGCCTCTTCACTCTTTTAAATTACGTGGCCTTAATTTAAAAAATGCAAAATTTTTGTCATCTGAAAAAGGAATCTGGACCAGAGATTAACGGTCTAAAGTATTTTGCCGTAGTCTAGAAGCTTCTAATGTTGTCTCTGATTTTGTAGTGGCTCATCACAATGAAGGCAATATTTTTTAACCCTTCGCTTGAAACTTGTCTGTGTGTCGTGTTCCTAAAACACTTCATCCACCCACAACTAATGCATTAAGAATCTTCTCTAAACTCTGAGCATTACTCGCCAAAATCAGGCCTAAAGTTGTTAGTTATATTCCCTGCATCAACACATTTGAATCAAATGATAGCTTGTAAACAGGCCTATGAAGAACTTCACACTGAGGAAATAACCGGACTTTTTGAATAAATTGAGCTGGAACAGAGGCATATATAAAACTGACAGGAACCAGGGCCCTTGAGGCCTGGAGTTGGACACCTCTGTCGATTAATTTTTTTTCTCAAGGCTGCAGTTCAATATCTAAGCAGAACGAAGGAGTTTAAATATCTGGGTGTTTTGTTCACAGGATATGGTAGGATGAAAATGGCGATGGGCGATTTGGGGAATTGTCTGCAGAAATGCTGACATTGCTCCAGTTGTATATGTGGTGAAGGAAGAGCTGAGCCAAAAAGCAAGGATCTTGATTTAAAGTCTATATTCCAATCCTCACCTATGGTCATGAGATATGAGACCCAGATATGAGCTTCCTCAGTACGCTGGCTGGCCTCGGCCTAACCCCCAATCTGCACCGGACGCATCAATAGCTGCATTTCCATTACCCATGAAATTGCGCAAATTGAAGTTACGAAAATAAATTTTCCTAATGGTAACACAGCAATTTCAAAAAAACTTGCCTTTTTCGATAAAAAGTTTTTGCGCTTGGATGAGGTGGTTTTTCGCATCACATGAGTCACATGAGCAACAAGTGAAAGTTAATATGAGAAAAAAAGACAAAGTAGTAGTATTAGGAGGAGAAAGATTGCAGGGCAGGTTTGGGTTCACAAAGAGACAGAGTTGGTCCGTGATAAAGGCATAACTAATATCTTAGATTTAAAACAGCAAAGAAACGCAAGCATTTACCAAGACTGCTCCCTATGTAAAAGGGGCTTGACGTTTCAATGCCTCTACAAGCCAACTATGTCTCCTCCTCATGGCTGATAATGAGCGCTAGTGCCATGCCTGCAATATGAATATATCTACTGTAAATGTTCACATCTGTTGCCACTTTTCTCACTCACGTGAAGACTTTTTCTTGTGAAACCGAGTTTGTTATGTAATGGAAATACCTCAATTACAAAATTGTGTTTGTTCAACACTTAGACAATATCGACAAAGTTTTGCTCATATTTGTAATGGAAAGGCAGCTAGTGGTGCGTTATAGTAGTGGCGTGTAGTCCTGGAGTAGTTTACACCTGCTGCGCCGTGGTGCAATTTAGGCGCATCCGAGAACCATCTCACAACACCACTAACGATAGGATCAGGATTTATTTTTGATGCAATGATGTTTCAAGTTCCAACAGTTAACAGGGCTAAACAGGAAAACACCCTTAGAAAGCAGCCAGTAAATTTCAAAGTAGCAGACACGTCCAGGTTTGAGATAGTTTAACTATGTAAACACTATATCCTTACTGGTGACCAAAGGGCTCGTTTGCTCCCTGCATCTTTTAAGGTAAACGTCCATGATTTCTTTTCAGCATGGACAATAAGAGTTTTACCAGGGCTGAGTGGAGAATTACAACACTGAATACGATGCCACACATTCTTATTATAGAGCTGTGCGTACATGAAGAAGCAACACTGCAATTTTAGAACATTCTAGATTCTCTTTGGGAGTCTTGAAATTACAAAGATATTACATGAATATTTAATCGCCAGACCACAGTAAAGACACTTCTGCCCGACCCATGAGATTAAGATTATGTATTTTTTCTATCTTAAAACTGTACCTGTGACATTGCTGGACAAGGAGTCTTTAAAAATCTTGACAGCAGCATCTGCTCAGAAAGAAAGCATGATTGCATAAGGAAGTGGATCGAGTGATTTAAATAATAATCCATTCAGATCTGCCATGTTGAATTTCCGCATCAGGTTTGGTGGGGACAAACCAGTCAATCATAAATAGTGCTGGGGACATGTCCCCGGCGTCCCTGGTTAAAATGACACCTATGTGCTGTGTGTAACATAAAAATAGTTTTACCCTCCTGCTGACTACCTAGTGTCATACTCCTCCCAACCCATTCACACTAGAGCATGGATTCCGGCCAGGTTTGGACAGACATTTGGAAAGGATTCTGAGGTTTGGGTCGGGCTGGTACATATCAGAGGAGGGAGGGCGAACCGATCCGCACTCTAATTCTTACACACATAGATCATTCTACCATCTGTCGACTACAGAAAAAAATAGACAATTCTTATTGAAATTTGTAAATCCTTAATGGAGACACACATAAGTGATAATATATAGCGCATTAAAACCCATCTTCAAAAATATGAACTTTTGTGGTAACTTTCAAATCAGCAGGCTTTCCCACTATTTTTGTAGGCAATAATATGGCCATGACATAAATTGTATGTATTAAAAATATTTTTCAATTGACTTTCGATTAAATAATAACACAAATTAAAAATAACTAAATGAACACTTGAAATAGATTGCGTAAGTAATTAATATAGCTGAGATTCCTTTTTAAATAAATAACTGAAATAATGTTACAAAGTCTAGCTCTGTCTCTGATACAATCTAAGGGAAGTATACTGCTGCAGACTGCAGCACTTCTAGAATAGCCGTCCATCAAACCTATGCTCATTTACACACTGCCATTATCCTGCAATATACAAACAGTATTTAGAACGTTCACAGTCCAAGTCCTGTGAAGGTCAAGACAGGGTCTGACACCATGATTCATATGCCACAATTAAATGATTCTCTACACCTTAATTAACATTGATTGGCTGCTGACTAATCAATCGCAGCGGTGAGGGACAAGCAAAAAAGGGACCCATCTCATTTCAGGTCTGAGCCGGTAATGAGATATGGTCCGCCAACCTTCTCCCATTTGAGCTTTATGGGTTCATGAACCCGACCAGTCATCTGTCTCCCTCCCTCAGTCACTGCGGTCAACTGTCTGTAAGCTCAGTTCCTGTCTACCAAGAGTCAATGCAAAGGCAGTAAATGACAATCAAAAAAATAAGGGGTCAAGCCGCTAAAATGAAGAAACAATTCTCAGGAGAGGCTTATGGTCTCCCCCTCTTCTTCCTTACTGCATTTTCTCCATCAGTCTATCTGGTTTTTAATCAGCCTGGGAAGTCAGGCTATATTTGGGTGTCACATTAATGTGGATTGAAGAGATGGAAGCAGGAAAGGTTTTAAACGGATAAACAAACTGCCCGACAAAACAAAATGACACACATACAGTTCACCAATTACTTTTTCGTCTGACATCATTAAGTGGCTGTTGATTCATTTAGCTGTGCCTTCACATTTAAAGGGCCAACATCAGCATAGATTTACCAAGGCATACCCCTTGGGGTTAAGGCTATGAACAAATCTGGAGTTTTAATCACACGCCTTTTCAATTTAACATACTCTTGGGGGATTAAAATCAGAATGTTTATTTAACGTGGATTGCAAACTTAATCTGAGCCTATCTTGACCCACTTAAAAGAAGTACATGTTAATTTTTTTACTTCAGCACGCACAAAAACAAAGAGCCACAGATGCTGTCTGATTAAATATTGTCTGAACAAATGTCCAAAGGGCCAAAGAAATGCAAAAAGGATTATGTGGTTCCTGCACAATTTTCAGTGTAAAATTCCCTTTTGTCTCAAAGTCATGAATTCATGCCATATGTTTGATGACCTAAACGTTGAACCTCCAGAAACCATAGGACAGGAAGGAAGAAAGCAAGCAAGGAAGAAGATTGTATGGCCAAATGCATACATAGACGGATAGAATGATGAATATAGTTTGAAAGCACCAAAGTCTTCCATATGTTTTGTTTTTTCCCCCCATGTTTATCAAAACAGTTAAACTCCATGCTTTTGAAACTATAGAGCGACCTTGGTATTAGAACTAAATGTATTAAGCATGACTCAATGGCCACGTCAGTGGGGGAATCCTCTTAGCGCGAAGGCCACAGAAACGTCACTGAATCAAGAAGTGGGGATAAAGGATTGCAGCAGACACTTGGCTGTTATAGTCCCCTTTGAACTAACAGAAAGAAGGTGAAATGTTTAAGTCCGAGTCATACTCTGAAATATGTATGAAAATGTGAGGCTTTGATCTCCAGACACCACAGGATGAGGCAAAATGCAGGTGGTCCCAAGCTGATGTAATGTTTCACAGGCAACGAATGAAACAAAAAGTGGCATTAACTTGATGTAACCGTTTATTCTGCTCTTTATTACACAAAACTGCCACCATAGGATTACAGATTACATAGACCTCTGGATATAATCATTGATCAGGAATTATTAAAAAAAAAAAGATGGTAAAGGTGTTTTTTTTCTTTGATTATCCTTACTGACATATTTTTTTTCCTCTTTCCATATTTCATACATACATCTGTTGTTTTATAATTGGCAGATTAGAAGTCAGGCTGCCAGCTGATGAAGGAAGACAAAGCACAAAGCACCAAAGCATAATATAAGCACAAGCTGCAGTTGTTGTAATCACAGGCTGATCCCTACCCTGGCTGACTGCGAAGCTCACTCCTCTGGGTTATATTGACCCAATTTTCCATGAACAAATGTATCCTGAAGAAAGCCAATCAAGCCCTGAGAGCTGGAATTCAGCATCCGAGGTATCCATGTATGGGATAAAACCATATAACTTTTGAAACACTGAAACTAACACCAGTCCATCTTGTCAATCTCCACAAATCTCTCGACGAAACGTTGCCGCACAATTCTCACCAGACCTTGTCTACCAATATTTCCTTCAACTCAGCTTTCTGTATTGTGCTTTGATTACTTTCTGTCGGAACAACAATCAAGTATGCAGTTAGTAGTGGGAAATATATATGGGATAAGGTAGAAATTATATAAATTTAGCCAAAAGTTGAGATTTTGACTTTACCATGGCTATGCATTTTGATGATGTCATCATGCTGTGCCTGCATACTTGTAAGCAGGTACGAAAGCTCACCGATGTTCAGTGTTTGTTTTTAGACTAGATACTTTGACATTCTAGATGCCTTGTAATCTGGGTTTTGGGCTGGTCATAGCACTGAGACTGCCCTTCTCAAAGTTTTTAATGATGCTCTGTGGTCAACGGATTCGGGGTCTTATGTCCTCCTTGTCTTGCCTGACCTTACAGTGGCGTTTGACACTGTTGACAATTCCATTCTTCTGTCCCGACTGAACCAGGTGGTGGGCATTAGAGGAACTGCCCTCAACTGGTTTAGATCTTTCCTTATGACCTCTTTTAGGACCTCTGCTTTTGAACCTTTATATTCTCTCTTTGGCAGCCATTTTTAGACAATACGGCCTGTTTTATCAGTTGTATGCTGACGACTGCCAATTTTATGTTTCTTTTAAACCACAAAAGCCAGTGCAATCCGCTGTGGATTGCCTGAACAACGTGAAGGGCTGGCTTTCTAACAATTTTTTACTTCTCAACTCATCCAAGTTGGAGGCAATTTTATTTGTTCCTCCCTCTTCCACTGCAGGTAGCCCTGTTCTGCCAGCCTTTTTTTCTAATTTATTGAAGCCGACTATTACAAACCTTGGAGTTATTTTGGACCCTGAATTGCGGATGGACTCCCACATCAGTCAGGTGGTTCGTTCTTGCTTTTTTCCGCTTGGCCGGCTGTCTAAAATGCGGTCCATCCTGACTAGGCGCGACTTCCATACAGTGATCCACGCATTTGTAATCTCGCATTTGGACTACGCAAACTCCCTCTTTTATGGATCTACCTCTGCTGCAGTGGCGCGCCTTCAGCTGGTGCAAAATGCTGCCACCCACCTCTTAACTAGCACAAGACGGAGGGAGCATATTACTCCCGTCCTGGCCCGTCTGCACTGGCTCCCGGTGCATTATCGCATACAGTTTAAGATTTTACTTTTTGTTTTTAAATCACTTTACTTGTATGTTCCCCCTTACTTGTCTCAGATGGTTCAGCCCTACATACCGGGTTGGATCCTTCGGTCAGCAGACCACCGCCTCTTGCAGGTACCAGGGGTTCAGGTTAGGAGACGTGGAGAACGTGCATTCTCGCTCTGTGCGCCTCATCTTTGGAACTAGCTTCCTCTGGCAGTGAGGATGGCCCCCTCTCTTTCTGTTTTTAAATCACGCCTGAAGGCTTACTTTTATTCCTTGGCTTTTAATTTGGCCTAGTCTGCTATGTCCCTGTTTAATGTTATTTTGTTATTGTATTGTATTCACTGTGCTATTTTAATATTTATTTTGAGTGTTTGGTTGTATATGTTTTTATTACTGTACAGCACTTTGGTCGGCCTCGGCTGTGTAGAAATGTGCTTTATAAATAAATTGGTATGGTGTGGTATGGTATATTGAAAGTTTAAAAGTTTTTTTTTTTTTATTTACCGGAAATTACCGGAAATTGTTGAACTTGAAGCATTTTTAGTTAAAATTAATTAAGTTTCTTTGTGCTATATTAAATGTATAAATAAGTAACCAGGAAAGCAGACAGATTTGACATTTGTCATAATAATCAGCTTTTATTTTATTTTTTTATTTAAAATATCTTAATCTTTGTTTATGTTTTGAGATTTTTTTGTGTTGCTTATTTATATGAATTGTATATTTTAAATGCTTTTGCACAATAAATGTTCTTAAAATGGCATTCTACACCTTTTTGAAGTTGTTCTTCTGTAATGTATCCGGAAAGTGTAAACGTTTTTAAGCAGTCATTTTGACATATATAAAGAGAAAAAAAGAAAATACCACAATACATTTAGTTACTGTACATGCTTTAAATTATATTGCAATATAGATTTGAGGTCATATTGCCCAACCCATACATGTCTTTCTATAGTTGCTAAGACGGCCATTCAATTATTTTTTTACTGGTTTTGTGTGATGTTCAAATGTTCTGAGAAACAGAGTTTTGACTATTCACTAGCTGAAATTCATAAACATCAAAACTAACATAAAATAAAAATAAGTCACAATGTAGCAAATCAATACGGGTTTTAGTTTAACAAACTTTTCTGTTTTATAAGTTTAACTGCTGATTATAATGCAGTATTTCTTATGAGAGCAGCCTATTTCAGAGAGCCAACTCCTCATTTGTTTTTTAATCGAGAGAAAAAAATAACATTTCAGGGAGAATTTTCACACTTAGCACTATCTTCCATATCAAGAAAAAAAAATATGCTCAATGTGGTTAAGTAACATACTGTATGCCAAGAAACACATGTTTGAACTGTGTTTCATGTGTTCAGTCTTGTGTTTGGCTTCTTTGTCTGCTGTGGACACACTTGTGAGGGTTTGTATTTACAAGAAAGGAGGAGAGGGAAAAGAAGAAAAAAAGATGAAAAGGGTCAATATTCTCGTCCCATTATGCTTTAACGATGGTCTTCGATACACACTATAAAATTCACTTGTTATATTTCACGGCTGCAACAAGAACCATTTATCTTCTTATTCATTGGGTCTTTTTTATTATTGTTCTGAAATTGCTGCAGGGAAAGCATGATAAGAGGAACAGAGAATCTGCAACATTATACAACTTACACCTTGCGATATTACATTGATCCTATCCACATTTGTTCATTTTTAAATTGTACACTTTTCCATATTAACAGTTTTAGATGTTCTTATAATTTGAGCCACATTTTTTTCATAACTTATAACTAACAAAAAGCTCACCATGGAAGACAGTATCTTTACTTTCTAGCTATGCTATGTATTAGTTTGTTATGAAGATTTGAAGCAAGCCTTTTACTTTTCTTCATTTAAATTTGTTCAATTAAATTAGTTTGTTAGCCACATATTGAGCTTCATTGATCATCAGTAAAATAAATGTCTAAAAGCTTCTCTAACCAAAGAAGTGTCTTTAAAAGAAGTTCTGCATACTTAAGGGTTCGCCAAAGAGTAATGAAACTTATTACCTATAAATGATCACTTGTATCCTACCAAACTAGTCTCACTGCTAAATCCCCGTCACAGACACTCCCTTTATTTTAAATCTGAACACTTTGTTTCTACAACATCAAGAGATCCGCTTAGCACAGATTAAGAGGCAGAAGAGAAAGATTGGGAATGAATGTCTACAACATAGACACAATAGCCGAGCGTGAGCGAGAGGATTTGAAGTACGCCGCTGAAGGAACTCGCTGTTCTCAAATGCTTAAGCTCGCATGCTGCTCCACAAATGTGTGAACACATCTTCACAGAAATTGAAGTATGAGCCTCTGACTGGATCAATTTATAGAGCAACACTTGACAAAAAAATGGTGGTATTAATAGTATGGTGCACTTAAGAGAATCATCAAGCTCTGTTAGATGTGCGTCGCTATAGCCGATAAAACATCAACTACATTTATGTTATTGGATTAGAAGATTAGAACTAAGCAGAATTGAATAAAGTGATGACTTTGTATTGTGCAAGAGGAAATTTGAGCATTTTACTGTAGTTTAATATGTATGAGCAACCTTTACAGAGCTCTGTTAAGTGAAAAATAGAAAGTTTCATTGGGAATGGTCAAACAAAGGTCAGTATTTATCACTCCTTGTAAACTCCTTCCACTGCTTACAAAAAAGGCTATTTCAAGCTTTTTTTCTTGTACACAACAAACATAATTCCTAACGACCATTCACACAGATTAGTAGGTTTCATAAGATTTTACATCGCTCAGTTTGCTCCCTCTAATATTGTGTTTGGAAGATAATTTGCAGTTCATCCATGAGCAATGACAAGCGAGAAGAAATACAAAAGCCCTGAAGCAGTGTGACTGGTTTCAGAGAAAGATGACCAACTAGTCAGCAGACGTCTTCAATATTTTAGGGCCTCCAAGTTGATGCTGAGTGTTTATAGATTCATTCACGAAGCTCTTTGCTTGGCAACAATCCAGGATCCTGAGGCACAAAGACAAGCTAAGCTTGATGAACACATGCTAACCATGTGCTAAGATAAGTGGGCACTTTACAGAGAGCTTTGATTGAAACTGTATTTTGTAACCAGCTGGTGGGACCGGGATGTTTATGGATCAATAATCCAGTTTATTTAATTCTTACTCTTTTCACACCCATTCTCCCTATTATGACAACTCATTAACAGTTTACAGACAAATAACTCAAGTAAGCAACTGTAAATTTGGCATTTTGAAAATTCTAGTCCAAATGATACTTGGAAAGAAAGTTACATTCATCATTAGTTTTGTATTTGTTACGTAAGATCTTATATTTTGAAGGTATATTTATTTATTATTTTCATTGTACTTAACCAATAGTCTGAAACTAAAGTAATATTCTATTCTATGTGAGTTTGGAAGTTGGGTTTCTCAAGTTTATAGATAAAAATACATAAAAAGTACCAAATGAAGTTTGGGATTTCATAATATTTAACATGTAGCTGGTATACTTTAGTTTTTCCAAAAGACTGGTTGTGACTTTGTAGCTACTCTATTTCCTGACCTTGAATCATTCTATATTGCCAATGTATTGTATTACCTTTACTCACAAATAAATCTTAATATGATGTTGTTCTTAATCCATAGGTCTTAAAATAATCTCACCCTGACCCCTACAGTTATAACACATTCAACTTTTCTGGAAAAGCTTTCCACAAGGTGCAGAGGTGTTTTATGATTTTTTTTTTTACCAATCCTTTAGGAGAGGATTTGAAAAGGAAAGGCACTGATGTCGGATAAGATACCCAGGCTCACAGACACAGACCTAATTTATCCCAAATGTGCTCAATCAGATTGAATTCAGGGCTCTGTGTAGACCAATTACGTTTGTCCATCCCAAAACTGTTCCCGCAGTCAGAAGCTAAACATTATTCAACATATCATTGGAATGCGGAAGCATTAAAAGTTTCATTTAACTGAAAAAAAAAAGTGGCTGAGCTCAACAACTCAAAAAACGCAATCCCTTTAACATCTTACTTTACAATTGACAGTTTGGTCAGGCAAGTGCCATTGTCCTGGCAACCACCAAATACATACTCATCCACTGAATTGTTGGACTGAGAGGTAAAATAAGTCACTCAAGAGAACACATCTCTATAGCTCTATTTCTCCATTGACGACTGCTTTGCAACACTGCATCCAACACTTTGCATTTCACATGAAGATGTAAGGCTTTGATGCACCTTTCTACAGATGAATCCATTTGAGTTTGGAGGTGTTTTGCAATATGTGCATGCTTTAAAGAATGGTGCAAACCTCTATGCTATGCACCTCACCCTTCAATGAACATAATTTGTGATTACATGTTGCCTACCTCTTCACGGCTGAGTTATACCTTATTGGTTTCCATTTGTTGTAACTCCACTAACAGTTGAGTTAAATATATAGTTGCAGGGAAAATTCAAAGAAAAGCTTTCATGGTACCTGGAATATACTGAGCTCTGGAGAGAAACACGCTCTTTTATAATTGTATGTAGAAGCAGTGTGCATGCCTAGGTGCTGGGTTTTATACACCTGTGGCTTTGGAGGTGAATGGAAGACCTGAATACAATTATTTGGAGAGGTGGCCTATTACAGTGGCAATAGAGCATATGTTGAAAGCTTTGTGTTTTTCAATTAAGCCTCTTAATGACCTGACGGTTCTTGGGAGCAAAAAAAAAAAACATTCAAAAAACAAACTAGTTCTATATTAACTAGACTTGGCCCCTAACTCAAGGGAACAAAGAATTCAACAAAAACACTTTCCTGGTGTATGTCAGGGCTGCTTTTGATAAGTAGCTTTTTTTATGAACACATTTTTTTCTTCTTTATTTCACTCTTTACAGCCACTGTATTCTCCTCAAAATTTACAACAGTTGAAACATCAGGTCATCATCAAACCCTATTTAGGATTGAGTCAGAATCTATACCTAAGAGTAACCCAGTTATTTAAGTAACCTCAAGAACCTATGAATATGTTAACAGGAATGGAGGTAAACTGAACCCTGTATAGTAGGAGGCTCTATTAGCAAGCTCTTAAGTCTAATGTTTGATATTTAAGCTTAAAAGTATATTTGATTTAGTACTGGTCACACATTTTATCCTCTACATATTTTATTATTTGTACAGTGTCGGCGCCCTCTAAACACCGCTGCAGTCCTGTGGATGCCAAGCTGCCCAACATCCAGCAGGTCCTGGATAACGAGAGGTCTTCTGCCCAGCAGCCAGCACACCATCCACCCAGCACTCTCATCATTGGAGATTCTATTATCCGGCATGTTAGGATGAGAGGAGCTGTCACCCTTTGTTTTCCTGGAGCTACAGTAAAGGATATATCTGAACAGATTCTGGACTCCATCCAACGTTTCCCTACTGTGAGTAAAGTTATAATTCATGCTGGAACCACTGACATCCGTAAACAGCAGTCTGAGCTTTTAAAGCAGGATTTTATTCATCTTTTTAATCTTTTAAAAGACAAGCCCCTATCTGTTTTTATTTCTGGCCCCACTCCCACCATAAACAGAGGAATAAATCGCTTCAGCAGGTTACTCTCTCTCAACACTTGGCTTTCCTCTGTTACCATGATGCACAACATTGGTTTTATAGACAATTTTAACATTTTCTGGGGTAGGAGTCAATTATTGGGGGCAGATGGACTACATTTAAACAGACAAGGTACCCGCATGCTGGCATTAAGCCTGGCATACCCTCGCCCACCCCTGTCCCCTGCACCGGCTCCAGCTGCTCCTATCCTCTCTGCCCCATCCACAACATCCTGATGTGCAGCTGGTCCTTGTTCCTATGAACTCAATCCTGATTTTAACAGTAACTCACATATCGGACTTGGACCTTCCCCTACTTCATTCATACCTGTTATTGTCAGCAGAGAGCGAAGAAATAATCATAAACTAAGAAAATGCAACCCAAATAATCATAAACAGTTACTAAAAATCCCACCTACAGTAAGTCATACAGTCACTCCATCACCAACCACTATTAATATGGCTCTTTTAAATGTTCGCTCTCTGCTGAATAAAACTTTTATAATAAATGACTTGATTTTAGATAATAACCTTCAGTGTTTATTTTTAACAGAGACATGGCTGAGTGCAGATGCCCCTGCTGTTCTCACAGAGGCCTCTCCACCTAATTATAACTTTTCTTATTCAACGAGGAGTAGCCAGAGGGGAGGCGGAACTGCTTTTATGAGTTCATCAACTCTTTCCGCCAAACCTGTTTTATTTAATAATTTTACCACGTTTGAATACACTGCCTCTGTTTTTAGCACTCCTCAGATTTTATGTGTTACAGTTTATAGGCCTCCGAAAAGGAATGCACTTTTTATTCCAGAATTTTCAGAGTTTTTATCAATTTTACACAACTCTTATGAGAAGATAATTTTAGCTGGTGATTTTAATCTACATATAGATAACCTTTTAGATCCTTTATCAACAAATTTTTTAAATATATTAAATTACATGGATTTTAGCCAACATGTCATGCAGCCGACTCACAACAGAGGACACAACCTGGACCTGGTCATCACGTATGGCCTGTCCACCAGTGTGTCCTCTGTTGTTGACTTGGCTGTCTCTGACCACTACTGTGTGTTTTTTAATATGACCAGTTTTATCCAATCAGGGACCTCTGTGAGAACTGTCAGGAAGCGTCATCTAACCCCTGAAGTGGCTGCAGGTTTTCTTGAAGTTTTTAAAAAATTTCCTCCTATACCTTTACCTGCCCCCTGTGATTTTATCGTTAATGATTTTAACAGTAGGCTTCAATCTGCTCTTGACCTGCTGGCTCCAATTAAAGTTATAAACCCTCATTCAAAACGTACAGTACCGTGGAGAAATGCAGCTATTAGAAAATTAAAGAGGAGCTGCAGGGTGGCAGAAAGGAAATGGAGGAAAAATAAAATCACAATAAATCATCAGATATACATAGAACATCTCAGATTATATAATAACGCTTTAAGAAATTCCAGAAATACATACTTTTCCAGAATCATCTCAGAACATAAAAATAATCCCAAAATTCAGTTTTCCACCATTGACAACATTTTACATCATAATTCTAATACTTTTCAGAAAACCCCATCAAACAGTCTCTGTGAGATTGCAGACCACTTCAGAGGGAAGGTAGACACCATCAGATGTAATATTTTATCCTCTCAAACAAACATGGTTTTAGACAAATCAGAGTGTCTGCCTTCACCATAGGAAACACTGGACAGTTTTGTCCTGGTAGAAGCTGGGACCCTTGATAAAGTTTTCTCCTCAATGAGGCCCACCACAAGCGCTTTGGACCCGATTCCCACCAGGTTTTTTAAGCAATTTTATGGTTCTTTTAAAGATGAGATTTTAAACTTTATGAATTGCTCCCTTCAGACGGGGGTTTTTCCTGCTGCCTTTAAAGCGGTGGAAGTTAGGCCCCTGCTGAAGAAGAGCAATTTAGATTTTAATTATTTAAACAACTACTGACCAGTATCTAACTTACCATTTTTAAGCAAAGTTTTAGAAAAACTTGTTTTTATTCAACTTAATGATTTTATTAACGCTCATAATGTCCTAGAGAAATTTCAGTCTGGTTTTAGGATGAACCACAGCACAGAGACGGCGCTTTTAAAGATTTTAAATGATTTTAGATTAAACTATGATGCTAAAAAGGTGACAGTGTTGGTTCTTCTGGATCTAAGCGCTGCCTTTGATACAGTAGACCAAACTATTCTTTTAACTCGTTTAAAACAGATCGGCCTCTCTGGTGCTGTTCACAACTGGTTCACATCCTACCTCACAGACAGGACTTTTACGGTAAGTTTAGATACCTGTTCCTCTAAGGTCCATAAGATCACTTGTGATGTTCCCCAGGGTTCAGTTTTAGGCCCAGTGCTTTTTAACCTGTATATGCTCCCTCTTGGCAGTGTTATCAGGAGACATGGAGTTAACTTTCACAGTTATGCTGATGATACACAGTTGTACATCTCCATGTCTCCTGATGACACACGCCCAATGGATGCACTTTTTAACTGCATTTTAGACATTAAATCCTGGATGGCAGAAAACTTTCTCCAGCTCAACCAGGACAAAACTGAGGTTTTAGTTATCGGTCCTGAGGCTCAGAGAGAAAAACTTTTACCAAAACTACAATCATTGTCTTTTAATTCTTCTTTACAAGTGAAGAACCTGGGTGTGATTTTTGACTCTGAGCTGACTTTTATCCCTCACATTAAAAACATCACCAAAATAGGTTTTTAATCACCTAAAGAACATCGCCAGAGTCCGCCCCATTCTCTCTCGGGCCAATACGGAGACGCTAATGCATGCTTTTATCACCAGTAGAATTGATTATTGTAATGCCCTGCTTTCTGGTCTTCCCAAAAAGACTACCTCATGTTTACAGCTTTTACAGAATTCAGCAGCTCGTGTCCTGATGAAGACTAGGAGGCGGGAGCACATTACACCGGTCTTAGAATCACTGCATTGGCTCCCCGTATGTTTTAGGATCGATTTTAAGGTTATTTTAATTGTCTTTAAGTGTCTTAATGGTCTTGGGCCTTCGTATCTGTCAGAAATGCTTTTACCGTATGAACCCTCGCGGTCTCTGCGCTCCTCTGGCAGCCGTCTCCTTATCATCCCCAAAGTCAGGACACAGACTCATGGGGAGGCGTCTTTCCATTATTATGGCCCTCACCTCTGGAACAGGCTGCCAGAGGACCTCAGGGCCACAGAGAACATTCATGTTTTTAAGAGCAGACTCAAGAGTCACCCTTTTAGCTTAGCCTTTAACTAATTATTATTTATTAATATATTTTTAATCGCTCAGCATGTTTTACCTGATTTAATTTTTAGTTCAGCTTTTAACTGTTTATTTATTAATCTGCTTTGCATTTTTATTATTTGTTTTACACTTATTGTTTTATACTTTATATACTTTATATTTTATTAACTTTATATTTTAATGTATTTAATCTTTCTTGCCAGTGTTTCCTCTCTGGGGAGCCCCCTGCATCGGGGGCGGTGGTCGGCTGTGGCTGCCTGGGTGCCCCCCAGGTAGCGC
The DNA here is from genome assembly GCA_028564705.1 of Apricaphanius iberus. Classification (NCBI taxonomy): domain Eukaryota; kingdom Metazoa; phylum Chordata; class Actinopteri; order Cyprinodontiformes; family Aphaniidae; genus Apricaphanius; species Apricaphanius iberus. The sequence goes on along the minus strand of JAPXFQ010002814.1, from coordinate 557,262 downwards.
TTGGGTGGAGGTGGGGGTACCAGCCCTCCCTCCTCTGGGCGCCCTGGGTGAGAGCCTTGGCTGCTGCTGTTGATCTGCTGCTGCTGATGCAGATGGCTCCATGATGGCATTTCCTGGCTCATCTGTACTCAGCCCGCTTTTTGTAGCTTCTAAGTGTGTGTGTGTGAGTGAGTATGGTTGATGGGTTGGGTTGGGAGGGGGTTGTATTTGCACTGATGATTTTATTTTTTGAAGGGGGGGTTTTGGGGTTATTTTAAATCTGTAAAGCACTTTGAGTAACTTTCTTTGTTTGAAAAGCGCTTTATAAATAAAGTTTGATTTGATTTGATTTGATTTACGAGTAATCCTTTATTGCCATATTGAAGAAAAAGTGTACAATAACAATAAGGAGTGCTCATTTTGCCCTTAGGGAAACCTAAAATAATTTTAAGTCCTCTTTCAGGGTTAATTAAACATGCAAAATAATAAATTTAAGAATCTACTCTTATGAAAAACCTCATATAGAGTCAAACACAAATTCAGGTGTATACCGCTCAGATACGCCCAGCCTTCTTCTTATGAATTAATCCATCTGTTTATATGCCACAATGGATATTGGTTGAGGTAATTCCTCTCTCCCCTTGAGAGGTCAGCCTGTGATCCTGCACATGCTGTGGACATCCATCTAGCTGTGCACAGCAAAATTCAATTAAAGTATAAATTTGGCACCTACTGGAGAGCGTCGAGGGAGTCAGATGCTTCCAAATTCAACAACAAGGAGAAAAAGAGAACAGATCCAAATATAAATCCATTATAACTGCTTTCATGCATGAGTTATAGTTTATATAGCTAGGGCACTGTTTGAATTACGCAATAAAAGCTTGCCTGTAAATTGTGATTAATTTGGATGAGTGTAAGGAGTTCCTTTTATTGCAGTTTAATTGTATTTTTTCAAATGCTTGTAATATATAGGTACAGTATGGTCTGGAGCCGCCTTTGCAAAAAACAATAGAGACTGGGTGTAATGAATCCTCGCTGTCACAAATACTCAGCTTTTTTCATACATGCTCTCACATATGCAGCTTTCTTCTGCTTTCAAAGCAGGGCCACAGCGAGGAACAGACATCAGTGTCTGTCTATAAAGGGCAAACAGAAACTCAGCGAAAAATCCTCAGCCAGTTCCTTGGATTCCTGCAGATAAAGATCTAGAAATCTGAACAGCTAAAAGTGTCCAATTGAGAATGTTTGGTTTCAACGTGATGATGATCCTCGGCCTATACACTGGTTGAGATTCTTTTAAAAAAAACTTAAAAAAATAAATATAAAGAAATAATACAAAATAAACAGAAAAATAAATGTTTTTATATAAATAAAAATAATAAATATAAATTTATGCATTGTATACTCGGTTTTTGTTGTTCTTTCCCCATGAGTTTCTTGATAAAACAAAATGGTCGCTGCAATTAAACAGCAGTCTCCTGTGTAGCTGTTGATGTCAATGCGCATTCAGCCACATGTGATTTACATGTTGCAACAGCTATGACAGTAACTAATTAAAAAACAAGCATCAGCATTCCTGTTAGATGTGACTGTGGCTCATTTAAAACAGGGCAGCAGGGATTTCTGCCACAGCGGACTGACAAGGGAACATACAGTCTGTGACAGTTCATTTGATGCTATGCTCAGTTACATCTGATCATGTCCTGGGGGAGTTGTTTCCTTCAGTTCTGAACATTAACAGGACACTTGTCTCAGTGGATTTACATTTTGTAAAAAAAAAAATTCTAAAACCTAGGTTCCTTGAAATGTGGGACCATTGGTAGTTTAAAGCTACACGACAGCTTTAGAAATAATTCATCAAATGTTGACTGAAAACAGAAAACTACCCAAACAAAAGTGCAGTTGGAAAATACACATGAAAAACCAATGTGAATGCAATGATTACGTTGTAGTGGCAATTTATTAACCTCTCGAAGACTATGTGGATTTGGGAATGATGCTAAACTCTGATTAAACAGATTCCAATTAAAAGTCAGGTTATCAGTATGATATAGTCTTTAATAATTTAGCAGTTATTAGCAATACAGTTGTACAATATTCCTTTTTACACATTTAAACACTAAAGGAATATGTTCACCAACAGAGGTTGCACATATACGTACATATACTGTATGTACAAAATACATACAGTATATGCACGCATAGACATAAGAAACAAACGTCAAGAAAAAAAGAAAAGAAAAAAAATGTTTATTGCTGGGCCATTTCTATAAAAATAAATTTATGTGGGAGCCATACCAAAATGTCTGTTTCCCGTTCATTTTAGTTACTTGAACTTTCTAAATTTGAAGGCTACCATCTAAAAATACAAAACATATCACATAAAATGATAATGGTTTACCCAGAATTAAAAGTGAATGTGAAATCATTTGATCTGATAAATATATAAAATGACTGGGAAAAAACTGCTGCAAATATTTTAAGACTTCTCCATTAGAAGTAAATAAAAGCTTAAAATGAAGCTAAATGTCAATTTGCATATCTCCAGCTGTCAGAGACAAGCCACTAAACCTCAGCCAGGCGATGTTTCATGTATGTAAATCTTAATGCCTACGCCATCTCCTCTGGTGCCTCCAAAGACGCAGTACAAGGGGAGGATTGAAACTTGCGCTAACCTCACATATAAATTTGTTCTTCGGCTGAAGCCTATTCGCTTGGGCCATTCTTTCCAGTGATTTACGATTTCACAAGATTAATTTTTCTATTCTTGCCAACAGATGATGCTGCACCACATCTTCCTGGTGACACTTGATTTATCTTGCAGCGAGTAGCCCCAAGGGGCTTTCGGCCTGTGGAGCCATTTTTGGCAAAGCCTACTCTTTATTGGGGAGATGTGTTAAAAATTGTTACCAATGTGATGTTCAGTTCATTTGCAAACCATAGTTGCATGCGTACTCATGTATCGCATATTACAGGCAAATAAAATAATAATGTAACACGGCATCCTGTAGGTGTCTTTCACTTTATTATTGGTTGACTCTGGTCTTCACATGCTTTTCTTCCCCATTTATTTCCTCCTACTTCCCTATCTACAAGTGTGGTTAAACCTCTATGTTATTCTAAATACACGCTAGATGATTTATAGCAGAATTTATTCCCGTTTAGTGGGTATATGCTTTCTTTTTTCCTGATTTTTGTTGAAAATATCATGCTCTTTGTTTATATAAATATATATTTGAAAAAAACAAAAAACAATCATGTATTATTACTTTATTTCAGGTATATGTCAACTTCTTGGAAGAGTCTTTCAAACTGCAGATAGACTGATTATTATTTACAGGTTTTAGGAGTGATTAGATAACCATTGAGATTGGTCAAGGTATGAGCGCTAGCATTTTTAAAAATGGGCCGATAGGCGGGCAGTGAGCACAGAACTAATCTGAAATCATCCCTGCAGAGATTTTAAGACCATCTCAAGAGCATTGCTGCAAGAAATAGATTTCTCATCCAGATTGTCGGCTCTGCCACTGCTGTGCCGGCCTTCAAAAGGGACAGACAGGGAATAAAAACAAAAAGGGCAGAAGGGCCACGAGTTTGAATTTCCAAGACATCAACTCTTGTCTGTTATGCATAGAAAAAGACATCTGTTGATGCCTCTGAGTCCAAAGAGTGCTTTGGGGATCTTAAGTGACAACAAGAAAAGATTCTTATCCTTCACTTGAACTCATTCAGCTGGTTTGGAAAGCAAAAAAAAAACAAAAACAAAAAAAACGAAGAAATCTTACAGTTTGTCTGAACAAAGCATAGAAACCCTCCATCAACATCCAAAAAGGAACCGGCACTCCATTCAGTGTGTTTTAAAATCTACACACAAATCAATAAATACGCTGCATCACTGAACCCCCCTCCGCTGCTGCCATAGCTCTTCTCACACACCGCACAGAGGCCTGCCTTTAAGCACAGATATTTCATTTCCATTCGCTGTCACCATGGTAACTCCCAATGTCCGACTTGGTCCAGTCTTTGCTTCTAGCACTTTCCTTCTTCAAAGGAGTCCTTTTTTTTCCAAGCCTAAAACCACATTGCTTCAGTACCTGTCCCCCCCTATCAGCACTTAGCGTCCAGAAGGTTGTTTAGATGGTAATTACCTTGTAACCGCGAAAAACTAGGTTCCTCTGATAAAGATTTTTATCTGTTCACGTCACATGGATTACTATGAAAAGACGAAAACATGTTGAGAACCTTCTTTGCTTTTGCTCAATTTAGCTTTGTTCCCTTTTTACTACCTTCATACAGTGTGTTTCAATGTAGAAAAGTGTCTTGGCACAGGCACCCAAGCAACAATCAAATATTCCTCTGTTGACCGATCGATGAGCACCACCCCCCTTCTGCCCTTCCTCATTCACATCTCAATAATGAAAGACGAGCAGGGGTTATGAGTAACCTCGGTGTTTGGTGCAGAAGAGGTCAGGCGTCAATAGCTCGGCCGGGGTCCACGGGTGCATTGGCATGCACGGCAAACACAGAGGGTGTTAAGGATTTTGCCTGAGGGATGCATGGTTGGGATTAAAAGCTCAGGCTCAACTGCGATGTGGCAGGTCCTCAGAGTCGATATGCCCAAGGTACCGTCAGTCACTGAACACAGCTCTGAGGCGTAATTCACTGACCCATAAGGGCATAGGGATGCTAATTCACTATGAGACAGACCAATTATTCTGATAAACAACAGGCTTGGAGGTTCAAGAGAAAACACTTTGTAATCTTTTTCAGTTGAAAGAAATGTTAAAACTCTCAAACATTTAGGCAAATACAATAAACTAACCACACATTGATGTTCATTTAGATTTTTTTTTACAGGTAGTATTTAGAGCAAATATGAAACAAATTTCATTATAAATCTTTTGAAATTGTATAACCATGCAAAAACATTTTTTTCAGTCAAACATGTCATCAGTAAGATAAATAACACTGAAAAGTTCTACAGATAAAAACGAGACAGTGTAAAAAGGACAGCTTACACACCAAAATCCACCTATACATCCATTCTCTATACCCACTTATCTTTGCGGGGTCGATGGTACCTATCATCAGTGGTCATTCAGCGAGAGGCGGGGCACACCCGGTCATAGGGCAATATACAGACACACAGGACAGACAACCATGGACACACACACTAACTCACACCTCAGGACAATTTAGACAGACCTTTTACAGGCATGTCGAACCATGGGAGGGATGCAGAGTGCATATATATATATATATATAACCACCACACCATCAAAGAAACACACTCCAATCATTTATCAATACACGATACATGCCAACATTTTATGTCATATATTGAAATAGTATTCAAGAGCAGTGCACTGATTTTTAGTTGTTTCATTTTCTATATTTAATTTGAAATGAGACTTTAATGATGACAGTAATTTTTGTAGTTAAAGTAAAAGTAAGACTGGTAATTGGATGCTGTCCTCAAATTCTTCATTACAGTGGATCAATAAGATCTACTGATAAAACGATGAGTTATGTATGAAAGAGGTTGGAGTGTTTAGAATCTGTGACAGTTTCCCTGCACTTAAATTAAGTTTTAAAATCACAATATATAGCCCTACACATAGTATCACGATACATCACAACAATTGTATAATCTCCCTATATCATGATATATACTGTATCACCAGATTCCTGCCAATAGACATCTCTATCATTTACAACAATTTGACTACATTTTATGGTAGGTATGGCTGCTAATGGTGAAATATCTACATATGACATTGAATCGTTTAGCACTCTATAACTAAATCTTTCAAAAGCATCAACTCCCTATTAGTTCTTCACCATGTCCTTAAATAAAAAGACAAAGAGGTTTTATTGCAAAACATTTTAGTTAACATTCATAAATAAAGTTAAAAACACCTATTTTATATATCCTATAGTTGTTATTCTTTGTGTATGGATTTGACTGAACAGTCTTCTGAAAGCATCACGTGTTTAACTAAATTCACAAAACAACTGATTTGTACTAAATAAAAGCAAAAAAACTGATGCAAACAGGTTAGTGTATTTAATAGATACATGTCAAAGAAAGATTAAAACCCTCTTTGTGTCGTGTAACCAATAAATAATGTCTTTGCATGAGCACATTTTTCCAATATTTATTTCTTTTAATACCACCTCCCTGTCATGCTTTACTTCCTGAACATCCAGTGTGAGCTCATCTGTGTTGTGCACAGCTTTGCCTTAATAGAGAAAGGAGTTCGAGAAAAGTGAGCAATGAGGGACACCAAGTACGAAGGCTGATCTAATTCTGGGCCTTTCCACTAGGTGACGAAGTGCTCCTTTTATTTCACCTCACCCACTCTCAACGTCCCCCTGAATTTGTCTGGGGAAACTGAGATATTTACCTATCTTCTAACCTCTCCTCCATGCCCACGGGTCTCCCAAGATACAACCAGAGGGGGAAAGGAGGAGTCTTTTGCTTTAAAAGCAAAATCTGGAAAGGTAAATCATGTCAGCTTGTTTATGCTCTGCATCCCTACCTAAATAAATCTTTTCTGGAGTACATATAAAGACCAGATGGCTAATTCAAAAAGGAAGACTGCTTTAACTGATACCATATACGACGAGGTATGGTTCTGTTGCTGTTGTTTCTAACACCAAAAATCATACTTGTGTTATTCTCTGGCCGTATTTGATTGCTCAGTAATACCAGTTCCTTTGAAGGGAGCAAAGAAGCAATTTCAGCTGGATCCTGTCAACTTTTTGTGGGTTTTTTTCTTTCTGTATTGCTTCCTCCGTAGTTTGAGTAGCTTACATGTATTTATTGCTTTTATAAATGCTATTTCATAAAATAAATGAATATAAACGTTATCTAAAGAAATGCACACCAAATAATATATTATAAATAACATATAAATAATATATAATAATGAAGATATATATATATATATATATATATATATATAAATTGTCTTTAAGAATGACTTTAATTTTTAATGAAAAACCCAATCTGTTTTATATGGAACTCTAAAACATATCACTAACAATCAATATTCATCCATTTTGACTTCTGGAATATCTGGATGTTTTACAACCAGTAGTATGGTTTCTTTGAAACTCTTGGACAGGTCTAGGCATGGTAAAATAAAACTCTAGGTATTGGTGTTAAAAAAGCCAGAAGCTTCAGTCAATGATGGGTTGCATTTGATCAATGGCTTTATATATATATATATATATATATATATATATATATATATATTATAATATATACACTACCGTTCAAAAGTTTGGGGTCACCCAAACAATTTTGTGTTTTCCATGAAAAGTCACACTTATTCACCACCATACGTTGTGAAATGAATAAAAAATAGAGTCAAGACATTGACAAGGTTAGAAATAATGATTTTTATTTGAAATAAGATTGTTTTTACATCAAACTTTGCTTTCATCAAAGAATCCTCCATTTGCAGCAATTACAGCATTGCAGACCTTTGGCATTCTAGCTGTTAATTTGTTGAGGTAATCTGGAGAAATTGCACCCCACGCTTCTAGAAGCAGCTCCCACAATTTGGATTGGTTGGATGGGCACTTCTTGCGTACCATACGGTCAAGCTGCTCCCACAACAGCTCAACGGGGTTCAAATCTGGTGACTGCGCTGGCCACTCCATTACCGATAGAATACCAGCTGCCTGCTTCTTCTCTAAATAGTTCTTGCACAATTTCGAGGTGTGTTTTGGGTCATTGTCCTGTTGTAGGATGAAATTGGCTCCAATCAAGCGCTGTCCACTGGGTATGGCATGGCGTTGCAAAATGGAGTGATAGCCTTCCTTATTCAGAATCCCTTTTACCCTGTACAAATCTCCCACCTTACCAGCACCAAAGCAACCCCAGACCATCACATTACCTCCACCATGCTTAACAGATGGCGTCAGGCATTCTTCCAGCATCTTTTCAGTTGTTCTGCGTCTCACAAACGTTCTTCTTTGTGATCCAAACACCTCAAACTTGGATTCATCCGTCCACAGCACTTTTTTCCAGTCTTCCTCTGTCCAATGTCTGTGTTCTTTTGCCCATCTTAATCTTTTTCTTTTATTGGCCAGTCTCAGATATGGCTTTTTCTTTGCCACTCTGCCCTGAAGCCCAGAATCCCGCAGCCGCCTCTTCACTGTAGATGTTGACACTGGTGTTTTGCGGGTACTATTTAATGAAGATGCCAGTTGGGGACCTGTGAGGCGTCTGTTTCTCAAACTAGAGACTCTAATGTACTTATCTTCTTGCTCAGTTGTGCAACGCGGCCTCCCACTTCTTTTTCTACTCTGGTTAGAGCCTGTTTGTGCTGTCCTCTGAAGGGAGTAGTACACACCGTTGTAGGAAATCTTCAATTTCTTAGCAATTTCTCGCATGGAATAGCCTTCATTTCTAAGAACAAGAATAGACTGTCGAGTTTCAGATGAAAGTTCTCTTTTTCTGGCCATTTTGAGCGTTTAATTGACCCCACAAATGTGATGCTCCAGAAACTCAATCTGCTCAAAGGAAGGTCAGTTTTGTAGCTTCTGTACCGAGCTAAACTGTTTTCAGATGTGTGAACATGATTGCACAAGGGTTTTCTAATCATCAATTAGCCTTCTGAGCCAATGAGCAAACACATTGTACCATTAGAACACTGGAGTGATAGTTGCTGGAAATGGGCCTCTATACACCTATGTAGATATTGCACCAAAAACCAGACATTTGCAGCTAGAATAGTCATTTACCACATTAGCAATGTATAGCGTGTGTTTCTTTAAAGTTATGAATAGTTTCAAGTTATCTTCATTGAAAAGTACAGTGCTTTTCCTTCAAAAATAAGGACATTTCAATGTGACCCCAAACTTTTGGATTCCCATCAAATTTCTAGAATAAAATAAGCGAAAGAAGAAAATAATTATATCTACCACTAGCTTAACCTACAAACAATAAGGTTTAAGATGATTGCCTGCACCTGGCCACGATAAATATAATTTTATACAGGACAAACACAATGCTTTTTCAAAAAATAAAACTAATCTTTTATGTCCCCAAATATCAGTTTATTGTAGTTTGCTAATATAAAAGAAAGCTTGGAGGGGAAACAAATGTGTTCCAGCCCAGGGAAACCACAACACGCCAAATCAGGTCCTTTCTCCACAAAGCACTTATTTGAAATGCAATACAAAGAACTCCAGAAAGACATATTCAAATCATAATCTAGTATTAAAAAAACCCAACAATAAACCCTGTGCACAGAATTGTAAGCAGGTGTGTATCAGGTCACTGCAGATCCAAAGTAAATCCCATAAACTTTCAAGGTGACATGCATATCCTGATTGTGCGGCGGCGGTATCAGCAGGGAAAGAGGATGCGGGGGTAATTCAGACGAAGCATCTTTCATCTTCTGCTGTGTCCCTCGTTGTCATTGTGCAACAGTAACACCCTTTTAATACAGATGCTGTGCATCCGATATACCTTTCAGCCTCCATGAAACTGAATTCAATCACAAATATATACAGTAGAATAATGAAATATACCAACATTAAAACTGTATGAAATATGAACCATTACTGGTCTCAGATGGATAATATCTTTCTGGTAATTGAAACTACTTGAATTTATAGTGCTGTGAAAACTTATTTGCCCCTTTAGATTTTTTCTGGTTTGGCTTTTGTTTCCCCTCACACTTAAATGTGTCAGATCCCCAAACACTTTAATACTAGACAAAAATAACTAAAGTAGTTAATTAATAATAAATTACAGTTTTGGCATGATGATGATTAACTAAGAAAGCTATCCAAATCAATTTGGCTAAATGCCAAACAGTAAATGTATTTCTTTTTTAAATTAACAAAATGTTCAAAAATCTGTGAAATAATGACACATCACTTAACTATAAACTGTCTGACAACATTAAGTAGGACTAAATATATTTTAAAGGTGTCATGTCTCCAAAGACCTGTTCAAACAGTTGGAAAGAAACTGTCCAAAAATGGCATCTATGGAAAGTTCCAAGGAGAAAACGTCTGTCATAAACAGAATGGGACAATGATAGTTAAATAATGGTGAAGATTATGCTTTGATGTGGGGCTGCTTTGTATCTTTAAGACCAAACTGACTTTCAGCAATTGATGAAAACATATTGCTCTCTATTACAAAATACTGAGGGAGAACATATGTCCATCAGCTTTTTGCCCAAAATTTAAACACTTTTGGGTTTGTACTTTCAGCAATACAACAACAGAACACACACCAGCCATCACCCTCTAAATTGCTCAAAACAAAAGAACAAAATTGGTGCAAAATGAGATTCTGTGGCATAACTTAAACTGTGTCGTTAAAGCTCAAAGACCCACCAATATGGCTGAATTTAAAAACTTATGGAAAAGAGAGTGGCTCAAAAGTCTCAATGCCAATTAACAAATGCTTGATGCCATTTATGACATGGTCATTGCGTATCTCCTTATAATTAAATTCATCATTTGAAAACAGCATTTCTGTATGTACTAATGTTATCCATGTCTGATGTAAAATGTTGTTTGATGATGTGAAGCATTTAAACTTTAGAAAAAAAAATGTGTAAGTCGGAAAATATTATTTTCAAAGCACCCAAGTTTATAAGCAATATCCCAAATGGTGGCAGAGATAAAAAGCTCTGATTGAAAGAAACACTTATGATCAGTTGTTAGTTTCTTACATAAAGGAAAGATGTAATTTTAAAAAATTTTCAACACCAATTTATTCCAAAGCTTTCAACCCCTGTTGGAACTATCCATCCATTGTAAACAACAGCAAGTCTATTTCCTCCTTAAGACATATCTTTGGGCATGTGGATTGTAAGGCACACTCCTTTTTGAAACTGAAGTGCTATGTCTGTGGCAGCTACATGCAGTTTTCCAAAAAGTACACTCTGGCAAGAAGCTATCACGGTCCAGTGGCCGAGGAGGCCATTGATGGAATTAATGCTCATGAATAACAATGCAGCGCCAGAGCAAGTGAGAGCTCTCCCACTGTGTAATATTGACATGCTCCCTGGTCAGAAAATAGCCTGGCATAATTAGGTTTCACAGACTATGGTGCCAGCAGGAGAGGCCACTCTAGATGCAGACAAACCCCCTCAGCAGGAGAAGTGTGAAAGGCTGAAAATGAGTGAGGGGCCGATTGAGGAGGAGAGGCATTTCTCTCAGTCTGCTGCACAATCCATCTACCTGGATACTAAACAATATTGATATATTTATAAAACAAAAAAAGTGATGAGGCTTGAAAGAGTGCGCGTTCATAGCACTTAATCATATGAAGATCATATGATAAGATGTTAGGACTTTTGAACAGCCAGAGAATGGCGGAAATGGTTGGATGTATGTTGTCATTTGTAACTCATTTTAAAAAGGTACAAATATACTATTTGTTTCCCTAAACTACCTTACATAAACTGTTTCATGGAAGCTAAAATTGTTTACAGTGAGGTCATAAGAGGACACATTTAATCTCCTGGTTATAAAAACACTAAAAACATCATTTGCTTTAAAGCTCTTACTGTAATTCCATAGAAAGTGCTGAGATGGTTTCTCTAGCCCTATTCACATGCACTTTGTCAATTTGTTGGTTGAACAAAAACTAGGACACTGAAGTCTGAGCAAGGCTTTCACTGACTGTTGTGCTTGACAACAGTCAGTTAGACAGAACTACTGCAAACATCAACTCGGTTCATGTTTGCATGTTTCCAAATTGCACAAGAAAAATTACCAAGTGGACTAAGTTCAGCTTCCGCTAACCCCCTTTCTGCAACCTGCTCAGACAACAGCTCCAATGGCGGTCGGTAGCGACATCAATGAAATCCCCGTTTGTTTTATGTTGGATCTGGGGGGACAAAAAACTGTAAAACAACCCAGAAGACAACAATGAAGCACCTTTGATGCTCCAAACTCAAAGACGAATAGTGACATCAATTCAAGACAAAACATTGGTGAAATAATGGAGTTTTGTGGCAGACAATGTCTTCTTTAGAGGCTGCCCTTGCCGTGACCCCATTACCTCCCATTATATGGATATATACTGATTGCGAATGAATCTAAACATCTCTCGAACGACTTCCATTCGTACCAAAATTGTCTGTGTCAGTAAATGAAAGTAATTCATGCTATAAATAAGGTCCAGGTTGCAAAGAAAATGTACTTCCCCTTTAACGCTAATCCTGTCAAATATATTTAAACTTGCATGAATAAGGAGGCAACAGATTCAATTAAAAAATAGTACTTTTCAATACAAATAATCATAATTTGTCTAATCATCTTGGGTACAATAGTGACTTCTTTTATATCCCAACAAAAATAGCTAGAAAGATCACACAAGGCTATTAATTATGCACCACCTTGTGCAATATTCAAAATAATCTAATAAATAATGACTGCCAATCACTAAAAACATAGAGAAGATCTAAATTGTTCCTGTAACTTTATGTGAACTGAAAATTGTGCAAACACCCCTCAAGATACAGGAGCCCTCTGCTGAGTGTTCTGAAAATGTGTGGAGTCCAAGTGCTGCAAACGTTTTGAATATTCAGCAGCTTGGTTGAGATCAAAGTGAATTATGCAATTGTGTTATGAAACATTGATGATAAAAAGGGTAATCTATTTTCCAGCTATAAGATTGACACAGATGGATCCAGTATTTAATGGTCAATACCAAACAATCTATGGAAACAATCTGCTTTTTGGCGTTCCCTAGACAAATCCCCACGGTCTTGAAAAAGGATCAAGAAAATGTTAAATGAAAAATGGAAATCTAGTTAAAAAAATCTAGGTGAATAAGTGCAGGCTCATAAAATATGCCAGTTCGTTAGTCCTTAACCATCTGTGCCCCCTGGTGGGGTCTTCATTGGATCCACTGCAGTTTGCTTACCAACCCGGCATCGGGGTGGAGGACGCCATCATCTACCTGCTGCACCGGGCTCTGACTCACCTGGAGAAACCTGGAAGCTCTGTGAGGATCATGTTCTTTGATTTCTCCAGTGCTTTCAACACCATCCAGCCACGATTCAAGCTGGAGCTGTCAGGAGTGGACCACCACATGCCCCAGTGGATAATGGACTACCTCACAGGATGCCCACAGTATGTGGGGACTCATGGCTGTGTCTCTGACACGCTGGTCTGCAGTACGGGGGCCCCACAGGGAACCATGTTGGCACCGTTCCTCTTCACCCTCTACACTGCTGACTTCTCCATCAACTCCCCACGCTGCCATCAAAAGAAGTTTTCTGATGACTCTGCCATAGTTGGACTCATTACAGGTGATGACGACTCAGAGTGCAGACAGAGGACTCTGGACTTTGTGGACTGGTGCCAGCAGAACCACCTGCTGACCAAAGCTGGAAAAACCAAGGAGTGGGGGGTGGACTTCCGGAGACGCAGACCAACCACACTGACACCGGTGAACATCCAGGGAGTGGACATTGAGATAGTGGACTCTTATAGGTACCTGGGTGTTCACCTAAACAATAAACTGGACTGGAGCCACAACACTAATGCTCTTTACAGGAAGGGTCAGAGCAGACTCTACCTGCTGAGGAGGCTGAGGTCATTTGGAGTCCAGGGAGCGCTGTTAAGGACCTTCTATGACTCTGTGGTGGCTTCAGTCATTTTCTACAGTATTGTATGTTGGAGCAGCAGTTTATGGACAGCTGAGAGGAAGAGGTTGGATAAACTCATCAGGAAGGCCAGGTCTGTTCTAGGATGCAGCCTTGATCCAGTGCAGGTGGTGGGAGACAGAAGGACTCTGTCCATCAGAGATGTTATTTTAGCCAGAGTCTCCCACCCCATGCATGGAAATGTTGCTGAACTGCAGAGCTCCTTCAGTGACAGACTGCTGCATCCTAGATGCACAAAGAAGCGTTTCTGCAGGTCCTTCCTCCCTGCAGCTGTCAGACTGTACAACCAAAACTGCTCCCAACAAATATAAATATTTTACACCTGCACTGTATCTTACATTTTGCACTAAACAACCACACCGCTATAATTTGCACATTATTTCCACCTGATGTACATATTCTATGTTGATGTACATATTCTGTGTATTATTGTATTTTTTTGTATATATTTTTCTCTTCTGTTACATATGTTGTATATTTGTTGTTTCTTAGACTGCTGTTTACAACCGAATTTCCCCTGGTGGTACTATTAAATAATTATTCTATTCTATTCTAGATCTGAGGAGTTAACTGTCTTAATCTGTCACAGAGTTACTGTACGGGGTAAACAAAAAAAAACCAAAATAAAAAAACAGCTCCTTGTTTTTGGTTCTTTGTATTTCCCTTGGCAAAGGTAAAGTATATGAGTCGAAATTGTAGATCCCAGTTGCTTTCCTACTTGCAGCAGCTAGAGACATGGGGATAGTAGAAATTCATCCATGCCAATCCCAAGTACCATTAAAAAAGGTGATGTAACAACGACACAAAGTAAAACTGAAACATTAAAGTGAAAATGAAGAAATGAAGCGCTGAGGGAGGAGTGATAAGGAGAGAAGCGGGGATTCTGAGTCAAACGGTAATTGAGAGGACAGGGAAAAAGAAAGAGACACAGGAAGATAGCGGGATTAAGGTAGGTAGAGTGTATCTTGTAATGCTGAGCTGAGCACTGACTGGAGGCTCTCCCAGCCAAGCGGTTTGAGCCATCCATCAGTTCAGAGGGACTGCACATGTCCTTTGCGACATAAATTCTCAAAGATGACTCATTTTCAACTCGTGTTCAAGGCTGAATGAAGCAGCTGAGGAAGACAGAAACATGAGTGTTTGATAGCCACTATACACTCTCACATCAAGAAAAACAGTTAATTGAATTACGGATGTACCAAGAAAATAAAATTGTGATAGGAATCAGGCAGTATTCATATTTATCTGTCCTGACCTGCCAGGAAACTCAAATATTCAAACCGTTTCCGATCAGTCAGCGCAGCAGTCATAAGCATCATTAGTTTGACGTACCAACATGTCTTTGGTGTCAAAGTTGTTACTGTGGGAGGAAGACTCAATGGTATTTCAGAATCCAAAGGAACAAAGGTTTATAAAAGGATTCTGTAAGTTAACATGTGTCTGTGGTTCCTTCAGGCTATGTGAGAGCAATAAAGAGCAATACTTCATCAGGTTACAGGAAAACTAAACTCTTTTACAATATATGCTGGAATTGGAAGTTTTAGCAACCTTTAGGAAATATCGGTGTTAAGAAAATGGTATTTATTCCCAAAGTAGAATATATGAAGACTGCTGTTTTTGTATATTAGCCACATTACTAATTAATTTAAACTACATTGTTGGCTTGTATAAGATGCTAAAAAACAGCTTAAAATGTGAGCTTTATAATTATCTTATTTTCTTTGATATGTTAATTCTGTTTTATAGAAATGTGAGGTCAGATATCGGAAGCAAAACTATAATTGTCCCAGCTGTGCCTTTTAAAACCAAAAAAGTTTTGAAGGATACCATAAGGAAAAGGCTTAAACTTGACTCATTGACAGACCGAAATATTGCGAGCCAAGTCTAGAAAATTGGTTTTAATCGTGCTGTCCAAGTCATCAGTTGCATTTCTTTAACAGTTTTGCCTAGAACTGGTGTCAAATGACAAAAATATCACCATTTGATTACATGTAGTGGGTGTTTCTTCTTTTTTTATGACATATTTGATTTTCTTTATCTAGGTTTTGAAAATGCAAGGTGAGGTGATTAATCACAATCATCATGGCAAGACGACATATTAGCATCATACATTTTAAAGAGCTTTCTCTATATGCTATATAAAAATAATTTTTTTCTGCTCGAGGCACTGAAGAAAAACATGACAATAGCTGGTAAATATTGCCCTTGACAACTAAACATGTCTTTGTATTTTTGAAAGCAAACAATAATCCTCAGTTGACCGTGTAGTAGACTAAGATTCATTATGGTTACAATATTTTCCTACTTGTCTTTGTTTCACTTAATTAATGAGGTGGGATCAAATTAGAAATAACGAATTGTTATATGGAACAATGACATATGTTGCCACGGACAGTGAAGCAATTTCCTTTAAGATGTTTATAACACTGAAGAAAAACTGATGGTTAGTGAGATTAATATCAACTGGAGAAGAATTCAGACTTGGTTGGTTTTCTTTAAAAAAAAATCCTTATATTTTAATCCAATTTATCATTCTCATGATATTGCAGCTTACAAAATGAGCCCCGTTTCATTTATTACTTATACATAAAGTGCATAAGAAGAAGAGAGTGAAATAAACAAGGTTAAACTGAGGGGTCCTGAGATCTCTGAGATAAAGGTTTGGACTTTGAATTGTGTAAAGTTATCATAAATTTAAATCACTTTTAAGTATGAACTGTATCTTTCTAAATATACATGTGTTAACCAATAACACCAACCAATTATCCCTATAAAAATAAAAACAGCAAGCTAAATATATGTTTAGAAAGTAGTAACGTCCTCTTGACTTGGAAAGAAATGTAGCAATCATAATATAGTTCATTTAAAGAGTAACAAAGAAGGTACTCTATGGTTGGTTTAGAAAATAAAGTTAAAAACTACACAGATTAAGATTGGAAAACAAACTTAGACTAGTTGGTTTATAAAGTAACATAAAAAGTGTAAATTTTAATATGAAGTCACAATTCTAGTGTAGTTAGCTTAGAGAGTAACAATGTAACATAGTTCAGTTTATTTAGAAAACAAACTTACAAAACTGGTTTGGCGAAATCCCACGCACCCCTCCAGGACTCTGCTGAGGGTGTAGCAATGATCCAGTTTTCCACAGCCTGAACCTGAACCCAAGGCTTGACTATCTGCCAAACCCTCCTCTCCAAAACCTTGGAATAGACCTCACCAGGGAGGCTCCGGAGTGTCATACCCCTGTACTTAGAAAACACCCTGCAGTCCCCCTTTTTAAAGAGCATGTTGAGGTGGCTTTGGCATCAGGTTAGGATGCCCACTGGACACCTCCCTGGTCATATGTTCCTGGCAAATCCAACTGGAAGAAGACCCAGCAAAAAACCCAAACAAACAGCACAACTCAGGTCTATTTTAAGAAGGGAGACCAGAGGATCCCTGAATTTATTGTACTGAGATTAATTGAAGAGATAACAACACACTTCTGGAATTATTCCATCTAAAAGGATGATGTTTTTATCTCTGACGGAAAATGATTAATATCCCACACACATATTAATAAAACGTTTTTGTATGTTGAGTCGTTATAGTATTTTACATCAAAAGAAGGAAAGTTAGATATCAATTATGTGAACTGGCAACTGCCAGAAGAAACAAGAAAGGAGAGCCGAAATAAAGACCAAGGCTATAAAGTGCTATGAAGAGCAGGGAAGGGCAAATATCAGATAGAGAAAGAAAATAGGCCTAGAAGGTTCACTGCTCTGTGACCACCTGCTCCCCCCTGAATTAGCCCTTTCTTCAGTGTTTGGACTCATTCAAATGAAACTTGATGCCCTGGTTGAAAAATGGACTGAGCCCATGTACTTCGGTTTTTCTCTCACACATGATAAACCCCTTGTTTTGAGCGGTTTCATTGTGTGAGCCTTAATATGATAGCGATATTCCCCCCGAGCAGCAGAAGGCTTTGTGGGTGTAAAGTTTTTAACAAAAACACAGAAAAAGTCACAATCAGAAAACTTTGTGGCTTCTCTTTTTAACGTCGCTGCATGTATGGGCCATAATAAAGTCTACAGGGCATACAGCTTAAGGTCTAAAAATGAGAACCGCTATGACAGATTTAAGCCACTGCCTCGTCCCAGTCCTCCAACCCCCCGATCCAGCTTTTATCTTCCTCTCCTGAAAGGAAGCAATTGGCCTGTACACTGGAGATGTTCTTAAACATTTCCTATTTCCCGACATGCGCTTCCTTTTTCCCCTTCTAATCATTGTGGCGTTTTGCACAGCCAGGTCTGACAGACACTCGCTGACTTGATAGGATGCCAGCTTTAAATTTACAGCAACTAATTGGCCAAAAAAACAATGTGGCAGCCTCTAAACAAACGTCAAGATTTGGAGAAAGGGAAGGACAGATGGACACATCAGGAAGGATAATGAATGTTAGGTGATGTCATTAAAAGCAGGGGGGAAAAAACAACATGATGAAAATAAAGCTCTTTTGGTTTAAAACAACTCCTTATGGAAAGAGGGTCATGCAGGGGCAGGAGGCAAGTATGCACAGATGGGGAGGCGGTTTAAATTCCTGCAGTAATCCATATAACTTCTTAGTGTGTTTATCACTTTCATTGGGGGGAAAAAGAGAAACCTTTAGGTTTATTCCTCTGTCACAGCTTTCATTAATACCCTGTGTATATTAATGGTAGCTGAAAAATCTCCCACTATTCTGTTTGTTCACACCATTACAATAGGCAGCTGTCCCACGCTGTGCTCATTCCTCAGATCTTTGTTCAGTAATTGTCAGGTGCTCAACATGTAATTGTATCATGCGAAACCTCAATAAACAGAAGTGCGAGGAAAAAGCTGTTAGAAACTAAAACAGAAGTTGCAGGCCAAGAGATGAATCGTTTCAAATATATATTTGTTTTTGTTACCATGTGCATCTAAATTAAAACACTGTCTGCATGATATCTGCATCAGATTTTGCATTAGTTCATTACAGAATCTGCTGTTTTGGGAATTCAATTTAGACATTCAACAAGAATGGCAAGCTGGTTGGAGGTTTGCTCCTACCAGGTTAAACTCTAATGGCAGAAGTTTATTTATTTTTTATTAAAGATTTAGAAACTACGTCATATGCTGCTTATGCACTAAGTACTTTGTTTTTCTGCTCCCTTTTAAAGCACAGAGAAATGTCCTGACTTGCTCCATTCTAGTCCAGTCCCATGACGCAACCTTGGATAATGTTACAACAGATCCTCTGAGTAACTGTTTAAATCCCAAAGCTCTGTGTCTACAAAAATTGTTAACCTCAGCCAAAGATGGGAATATAATAATTTTCCTGAATTGAGAGAAGAAAAAAAATGAGTCTGCATACGCAAACACTTACACACACACACACACACACATATATATATACATATATATATATATATATATATATATATATATACAATTTTTCCATGTTCGACAATATTCAGGCATAAAAATAACAAACAGACAAAATAAACACTTGATGAGCCTTAAGAAAGTTTAACTGATCTATTGATCCAGATCCCCTAAAACATATGACAAAACCCTGGCACAAAAACACTAATAATTCATGGGCAGAAGTTCTTCCAAACGAATGGTTTAGATAGAGCAGATTCAGGTGTTAGAATGGCCCAGTCAAAGTTAAGATCTAACTCCAAATTGGAATGTGTGGCAAAACTCCAAAACTGATATTATTTATTTATTTCCAGACATCTGATCTTACTCTTGGTGGTTGTTGATAGCATAAATATCATTAATCTTGTTTAAACTGCCGTTGACCATAAGAAAATTAGCAAACTAAAAATATATAAATAAACCATCAAACAACACTCCTTAAAATAAGGTCAAAAGCTAAAGATAATTAGGACTGATGGATATGGAGAAGATTATCATCATGAGAAGTGATCCTGCCATCTGCTTCCCTCTTCCCGTCCCTCAGTCGTTCATATGCCACCATCAGCTGTTTTCTGTCTTAACATTGCCGCAGCCGCTTTCCTCATTGCATCTGAGCAACAACACGCAATGTTTTCCACGTCATCATCATTAACAGGAGCGCTGTCAAATGTCAGCCGTCACGTGCCTAGTGGGTTCAAAATGCAGGTTGCATTCATTTTGTTTTTATCGTCCTCAAGAGACTCTTCAAGCTGCGCCATCTATTAACCTTCACCGCTAGTGACATGCACACAAAGACAAAGAGCTTGTACAGACATAAATATGTTTGGTTCATCTTTGTTCACTGAAATAACAAGTGTGGTGACACAGCAGCGGGAGCAATCCCAACAAGGGTGGGGAGGGGGGTGGGGTGGTCTGGGGAAGAGAAATAAGAGTGATAAGAAAGACAAAAGGATAGTCTGGATAGATAAGGACGTGGAAGGTGTACGTGCATGTGTTTGGAAGGAGGGGAGGGGGGTGCCCTGACCCGTTTTTCTCCTTCAGGGGTCATGCACAAGCCTGCCACGATGCTATCAGCTGTCCCTTATGGTGCCTGCTAAGGTCTGCTGAGATATAAGGTGATATATAGTTTTGATATAGCCTGTAATTACTGGCTGTGAAGGCCACATAGCCTTGGGGGAAAACAGGAAAGGGGAACACACAAAAAGAGATGGGAAAGACATTGTGGCTTTGATGAGAAAAGGGTCAGTCTTGTTTGATAGCTATAGTGTCTGCAACATCCATCCCCAAAGCTTCTTCACTCATTTGAAAGTGGAACTAGATCCAGGCATGTCTTGAGGAGACTTAGACTCCACAGACTGCTCAGTTCCTCAACAATAACTTCCAAAAAGATCCCACAAGGGACTAGGGTTTGTTGCAAGTCTCACAAACTGCAGCATGTGCGTGCACACAGTATGCAAATGATGTCAAATTGAGCTAAATTAATCATAGGTAGCACATTTCAATTACAGCATCATTAGCCTGCACTGCCAAGAGAAGACATGTTTATCCAAGGGCTTGTGAATAGCTATGATGCACAAAATACAAAGACAGAGCCAGCTGTTGAAAGGCTTCCATTCATTTCATCCTGTCATGGCATCATATGAGGCAACCGTTACTTCTAAAATCAGCTATTTGCTATTATTCAGATAAAAGGTACTTTTGGCTCCGTAATGGACGCTAATGGAATCAGACACCTTACCAAAGGGATCCTTAATATACACTGCCTCGTAAATGCATCCATGCCCCTTGAACTTCCTTTAAAATTTTGTCATATTACAATGACAAATTCCAATGTATTTTATGTGCATACTACATAGACAAAGTACTGAGTATAGATTTTGGTAGAAACACCTTTTTCCTGCACTTGAAACTAAAGCGTGTTCTGGATATGTCTCTACAGACTTTGCACTTTCTTTTTTGCAAAGTAACTCGAGCTCCATCAGACTGATGGGAGAACAAATAGGAATATCAAATTTTAGGTCTCACCATAGGGTGTTGTTTCTATTCAGGTCTTTGACTGGGCTACTGAAACACGATTATTTGTTTTACCAAAACCATTCTATTTTAGATGTGTGCAGGGTCGTTGTTGTGCTGAGGTGAAGCTCTGACCCAATCATAAGATTTTTGCAGTCTCTTACATATTTTCTTCCAGCATTGACCTTCATCTCCATCCGGCTACTCATCTGACCAGCTGCTAAAGTCTAGTTTATTCTTCACCGTCTACAT
Organism: Apricaphanius iberus; assembly: GCA_028564705.1. NCBI lineage: Eukaryota > Metazoa > Chordata > Actinopteri > Cyprinodontiformes > Aphaniidae > Apricaphanius > Apricaphanius iberus. Next base: position 535,939 of record JAPXFQ010002814.1, on the reverse strand, counting down.
CAAAACAGGTTGACTCAGTGCAAGGGCTCTCCATCACCTACGAAAGGATGGACGAGTAGAGCCCAATTTTCTAACTATCTGTCTCAGTCAATGGAGAGTGTATCCCTGTGATTGGTCATCTCAAACTTTAACATGCAACAGCATTAGCATATTTTCCTTTTTAAGCTCTAGCTACAACCCCATTTTGACACCATTGGTTCAAACCAGTGCCTTTTGGCAGTTTGTGCTCCTTTTCCACTAGGGTCGGTACGGGTCGGTAGAGCCTAGAAAGGGTAGGTTGTGTTTCCATTACCATCTCAGAAGAACATTAGTGGGTGAGGACATGGGTGGGTTTAGTTTAACAAAAAAGCCACCAAACAATAGTCACAAAGCCATCATGGAAACACAGATCCTCTCAAAAGTAAAAAAAAACTTTTGACTCACTTCACAAGCCTTAGACATCTATCTGTTCATGCCTCTAGCTCCTGATCTGTGTTCCCCCTGCCAGTACTGATCTAACCAGTGATCATCCAGTCTGTCAAGACTCCAAATCTGCAGCCTTCTCTGCTGCTATACCAGCTTCTTTCTCCCAAACACCATGGGCTCACTGTGACTTCTTCGTTCTGTCAAACACAGACAAAAATCTGTCATCGCTCAGTTTTCCATTGTCCCAGATGCCGAAGCTGCAGCCCATATTAAGGTAGATTCTGCCTTTTACCTTTCGGCTTCAGCTTTATCAAAACCACAAGTTTGCTGCTTTTGCTGTTACTACATTCTAAGACTTCACTTTAAACAAACACCAGGCCAGCTCCTACTAAGTAGAGTGAGATGGATATCACATTACCTGACCAATCAGTCCAGTCCTTAGGTGGACGTGCTGCGTCGTTTTGGCACGCTTTGGACCAAGGTAGGAGTACTCCAAAAAAAGGGGTTGGCTCAAACCGGACACAGGTAATAGAAATATGCCAGAATGTTTCCAAACCTACCAGTTCCATATCGTACCGACCCTAGTAGAAAAGGTGCAGCACCACAGCTGCTATGCTAGGAGAAAAAAGGGTGACTGCAGGAAAAAACACTTCAGATAGCAGGTTTACTTGTACTGTCAAACAAAAGACTGATGTTACCATGATCCACCTTGGTTTAGTCAGGGTAAGAAGCCCAAAGATCTCTTTTATTAAGACAAAAGTGTAAAACAAGAATTTGAAAAGAGTATACCTAAACCCCTCTTTGCCAATAGAGGAAACTAAAGCTCTGCTCTGCAGGGTCGTTCTTAGAAGTAAAGTATGCTTGATACACATGATACATACAGTATTGTATAGTATATAAATAGAGCTTAGCTTGTGGACAAAAAAAAACTCAAGTTGGCTTCAAGTGAGTCAGAATACTCTCTGTGGATGGCCTTGTCACCACCCTGCTGTGAAAGCATTGACCCCTGCAGTTTCTGAGCTTTGCAACTACAGCTCAAGTGATTACAATTTCTTAAAAAAAACATTTATATTTGCAGGATTCCTCACAGACTGCATCACTCTGACTGTTTGAAATTTGAACACTGTCCATCACCACTGCAGATGAAGAGGGCAGCCCTGGGCACTGATAATCTACTGTGCTGTATTGGGGTGTCTGTGAGCAGATAAGTGCAAAAAGAAGCTTATTTTCAGTAGAGTGCAATGTTCAGTACAAATGTCTAAAATCCTTATCAGACAAAGTGCTTGGAGTGGCTGATTTATTTATATACATTCAAAAATGAATGACATATTGTTGGCTTTAACTTAAATTCTTGGAATCCAGATGTTTTGGGTTAGGGTTTTGTTTCATGTGGTCGGCAGAACATCCTTGTACACTTTTACCAAAAAGAAATACAGTAACCACAATAAAGAGGAAACCAGGAAACATTAAACGATGTTGATGCGTTAATCACACTAATCTACTTTCATGGTGTGTGTGCAAACATCAGGGATCATAAAATCACGTCAAAGAAAAATCTCTGCTGGAATGCCAATGTAAAGTATGCCTATGATTGAATCACAGTTGAAGGAAACTGTTTTTTACTAATTAAGTGAAAAAGGAAATGAAGAAAAAACCTATATCACCACATATCAGTCGCGTGTAAAAAGAATAAAAAAAGATATTTAAATCCTAATTTTGTTGTTTCTTGCTACTTGATGGACAGTTCTAATTAAGTGGACTACATCTAGATCTACATCTACACGTTCTGTGTTTGTCACTGTAAAGAGTCACTATAGGTGTGATTCAGTAGATTTTTGTTTCGCTCTTATTTATTTATTTATTTATGTATTTATTTATTTTCTACCAGTGTTGTTTACTTGTATTCCCTACAGCTGCAGCAAACATCTGAGGGCTACGTGATGAGAACATTACATTGATTTCAGGATTATACTGGTAGTAGGTTTGATTTGCATAGAGCAGCTTTTTCTTTTTTTGCTAAGACTATTCGTCTGAAATATAACTTTCTCTTTTTAAATGACTTGTTTCTGTTCTTTGACCTTAATGAGCTGAAATGCCTAGCAACGGCCCTGACAGCCCAACAGTGAAAAGGTCGGAGGAGGTGGTGCTCATTTGTTGTGCTAACCTTCACATGCTAATGCGTAGCACAGTCACCGCAGCCATAAATATCATTGAATCCTCTCACCTGAACCCGACTAGTCTCCCTCATCCATTTTCAATTCACAACACCCACACCCTTCAGCCACTTAGTCACTTCTTCCGCCAAGAAAAAGGGACCTGGTTCTGAATTGGCTTCTGCTTATCTCTGAGCATCATTTAAACGCCCCTGCTAGCAATGAAATGCTAAAAAGAGAAACTTCTTCTCTGTGTTTTATGTTCCCTTTGGACCCTTTTATTCATTCCTGCCAGAATTTTTCAGTGTGAGTGGGCAGTCGGAAGAGAAAAGAGAGCAACAGGGTGCATCAATTACGTGACAACTTGTTTCAAACTAACTCTTTTAACTATCTGCTGCTTTTCACTTGAGTGATTATCTGAACTCTTTGGTACCAAACTAAAATCCAAAGAGCAATTGTTTGATAAAGCCGAAAAGTCCATTAGTATTTTTCTCAAAGGGGCATGTCAAAAGTGGAACTAAAGCTATGGAAATAAAAAGAAAGTGGACATATGTTTAGCTTTTGGAAATAAAGGGAGCTAGAAAAAGTCAATTTAGAGGAGCAATTTAGATAAAGCCTGTCCCTTGGCATTGCTCAAGGGTGTTTTGACCTCAAAAGAATGAGTACCCATGCTTAGAAAGATCTCAGCATGGAGCTTTCATTCTACACCTAATGTTGCTATACATCAACAAAATAGCTCCTGCAGACTAAATGTAAACTCAATCCGCATTCCCCCTGGTGTGCAATATTTTCTGAAATTCAAGCTTAGTTAAAACTCCAAAACAAGTGTATGTGTTGCCCTAATGTTAGCAATCAATTACACAGCAAAGGCTATCACACATTTAATGCTTCATTGTAGCTATTCAGTAATTTTGGGTGTCAAACTTTTTTTTCTGCTCAAAGAGTTTATATAATTCTGGAGACAAAGCTTCAATCCACTGCCACAAAAAAGTCTTAAAATTTATAATTATTTTTCACACAAAAAACAACTGCTAATGACTATTAATACGTGTCAAAGCACACTGAGAAGCAGAATAGATAAACAGGTGTGATGAGCTCATAGCATTACAAATAGCATATGCATGATCCACTTGAATTGAAGACTTGGACAATGATAACCTGATTATATAATAAAGCAGATGTCATTTGAGGCAAAATGTTGTCCACACCAACGTGGCCCTACATAAGATCATAATTGCTCACAGTTGTTAAATTGAATCAACCTTGATTAACCACATTTTGTTTGGGAAAACTGAGTTCAGTTTCAAATGCCACTCCCAGAGCTGATTACTGCCAGACCTGTGTAATCAAGAAACCCCAGACACACCATAAAAACTTCCAAAAAGCATTCAGGTTTGTTGGGGAAAATAGCAGTTAGACATTATAATGTATTTTCAAATTTAAAGAAGGAAATTGTACTTGATTAAATTAATTTAATGCTCCTGTAATCAGCTGCACTTCAATTTGAGTGTGTCTGTTAAATTAGCCTCACAGAAACTAAAATCACCTCCGATGAACTTATTTCTTACAAGTTCATACGGCTATACGGAAGTGGGGGAATATTTTTAACATATCTTAATTTGTTAAAATTCTTGCAGTAAACATCTCGGGGTGTTTTCACACCTAAGATGTTAAGTGTATTTAAAATGAACTGATTTGTTTTCTCTCCTTGGTGCATTACAAATCTGTAGATGCTTTAATGGAGGTGCTCTCGGTATGGTCCTTAACGACCTTGAGAACCATTCATTTATAGTGGGAGTGTTATCAGACCTTGGTTTGACAGCTACCAGGTTTACAATCTGAAATTGACCAACATGCCTGTAGCCAGGTGTGCGTTACACTCTGGGATGCGGTAAACAAACTAATAAACAAGGGCTGCACTTTTTTTTGTAAAGCATAAAGCTTAAGATGTTGAGATTCTCTTTGGGAGTGACGAGAATGGATAGGATCAGAAATGAGTACATCAGAAGGACTGCTCATGGTAGATGTTTCGGGGATAGGGCCAGGGAGGCCAGACTGAGATGGTTAGGACATGTTCAGAGTGGAAACGATGGTTATATTGGTAGAAGGTTGCTGAGGATGGAGCCACTGGGCAGGAGGCAGAGAGGAGGACCAAAAATGGGATTTATGGATGTGGTGAAAGAGGACACGATGTTAGCTGGTGTGAGAGCAGAGGATGCAGAGAATAGGACTAAATGGAGACCGATGAGTTGCTGTGGCGACCCATGAAGGGTAAAGCCGAAAGAGAAAAAAAAGAATAAAGCCCTCTGCCCATTTGGTAACTTATTTGGTGTATTTTCCTTTAAATAGCAAGTGTGCTATGCATATATGCATGTTTGAAATCTAAATCCTGTTTCTTTTACTTTTACTTTGTGTGTATATCATTTCATCATGTCTTCATAGAAGATAAATTGAATATTTTATTTTCACTAATACACTGCTTATCCAGAGAGAGCAAAATAACCCTAGTGTTCTGTAATAAAATGTGTGTATTCTAGTTCTTTAATGTGTTAAGCAACTATATTTAGACTTTTACTACTAAGTGACATAAATGTACATTCCTCATCAACAATTCCACCTTCAGCAGACAATACTTAGTATAAAAGTAATTTGTAGATGCATTAAGCTTTAGCCTTAAATATACTGCTAATCAAACATTATTTGCAGTCTTAAATAAACAAATTATACACCACTAAGATACAAAAACTGAGTTCAAGTTAAGTGAGATGCTTTCTTTCAGAAGGTTATCTTTTGAGTTCATTTGTATGTGTAGTTACCTTTGAGACATAATCTTGTATGCATCTGGAAGATAACACCGCGTGTTCTCCATCTGCGCAGGGTCTGCGTCGCAGATCTTGTCATCCGTGCGGCCGTAGTTGGCGCTCTCGATCATGATGACGTCTGTGCCCGGGCAGCGTAGCTCGATAGAGTAGCTCTCGCAGGACAGCTCCCTTCTCACCACCGCCATGGGGATTGGTGCTCTGCTGAATGCTGTAGAAAAATAATAATAAAAAAAGGTAAGTTTGAGAATTATTCCCATCTTTTTCTTCCAGTACAAATGGAAGATTTCAAAACAAAGGAAAAAAATAGAGGAGAACAGCTAAAGGAGATTAATCCTGGGGCTGGCTGGGTTTGTTTGTGTAGACCTGGATAAAGCTACGCATTTTTCAACTGGAAGAAGAAAAAAAAATACAAGAACAGATGGGAGGACCTGCAATCAAAAGCTTTGACACAGACATATGCAAAGAGGTTCTCCACCCTTCTCTCAAGAGTGTGGGCTGATGGGACACAAGTTGTTTGGAGTAGGAGGATGAGCAACACCACAGGGCCCCTAGAGAGGCCAGAAGTTGTGGAAAGAAGACCGAGTACCACACTGACACTGATCGCACATAAAGAAGCAGTGTGTTTGTTGGTTTTCCTGTGAGAAAATACACAGTTCATTATTTGGGCATTAAGCAGGGAGATTAGAGTGAGAAACACAGAAAACAGTGTATTGAGGAAACATGAGAGCTGCAGGGTTTATTGTATTTTAAGGGGGTCACACACAGGCAGGAAATAGAGGGTCGTGATATGGCTTAAGTCAAAGATAAGAGTCAAATTCTTCTAAAAAAAAGGCAGAAGAACAAATAAATGGCTAAGAAACTTTGTATTTATTGAGTCACAGCCGTCTGCGGGTCAAAGTCTGCTGTTCCTCTGAGACACGAGAGCCGACATGCAGGCCCATGAACGTCTGCAAGCTCAGACTGCCACAAAAATGAACATGTCCAGAACAGGCCGGAGAAGTTTCTGTTTAGACCCAAGATATTAAAAAATGAGCGGAAAGCATAAACACTGGCCTCAGTGACAGTAAGGGGAAGCGTGGAAGCTTAAGATCTTATAAACATCCTTTCAGACAAATGTCTGAGCTGCGCACAGTGCAGCGAGATGACGTTCAGTGAAAAGGAAAAGGAGCAGAGAGAGGCAGAGAAGAGGAGAGTAGATTAATTTTGGTACCAGACAGTATACTTAAGGTTTTAGGAACTACAGTTTTTACTAAATCAAGAGGGAAATGTTTTATTATTTTAAGCTATGAAATATTTAAAAACTACGAAATTTGTCTATTTAGTAACATCAGTAACAATACTATTACCTCCTCCTGATAGGTTGAGCTGTATAAGACTGCTAAATGAAGGAAAATTTAAACACCAAATCGAAACGTTTCCTTTTTCCGAAGTTGGATTGATTGATTGAATTTTCTGGTAGAGAAAAACAGAGTAGCGGTTTGGCCACCAGAGGAGCAGCACACAGTCTTTAATGAGAAAGGCATTTTGAAACAAACACTAGTAATGAGTTATAATGAGCCGACATGGTGGTAAAATAAACAGCCTACTGCAGGCTCACCATCAAAGCAACTAATAAAGATATATAACTGGCTAAATCAGGTTTGCCAGGCTCGTGAGCCAGTATGAGATACTAAAGCTCACATGGATACCACAGTTTCATGGAATGTATAAAAATTTAAAAAATGTAAAAAGTTTAAATATTTTTATACAAAACAGAAAAGCAGGAATACATCTCAATGCAGCTAAAATAATACAACTTATTGATTTTTATTTATTTGTATACATGGAGTAAAAAGAATAAATAAATACATTTCAAAAAGGTTGTAAAGTAATTCTAAGTAAAAGTTGTTGTTTTTTAATACCATGTTTTCACAGACAGTGGTCACAAAATGCTTCACAAAAAGATCCAACTCTGACAGTAAACACAGAAAACAAACACCACCATCATAAATGCTTGTAATAAAAGGTCAAATTTAACTATAAGCTTATTGAAAAAACAATGCCTTTAGCTAATTTTTAAAAGTAACCAGAAGACTCCATGAGAAGAGAGGCATTCCTCAGTGAAGGTGCTATGACTTGGAAACATTTTAAGTGCGTATGGTAGTGCCACTAAAAAGTTTGATTGAATTACTTTAGACTATGAGAAAGACTTCTCAGAGACGACCTTGGCAACGACACTGAGGAAGGCGTAAGGCTGGCAGACCAGACAGCCGATACATGAAGAGGTGAGTGAGGGCTTCTTAAATATGGGTCTCCAGCCAATGATTGAAGGGGTTGAAGAGCAACACAGGTGGATGTGAATGAAGTAGATGACTTCCTGACAGCGTTTTAGTTTTGCTCCTTAAAGGGACATCAGTCTAACAAGCTGACATTATTTTGATGATTAGTTGGTCAACCTGCTCTGACCCAGCCTGCAATAGCTGCTCAATAGACATACCGTTCATAGTCAGTCAACAGTAGTTTAAAAACACAATTACCCTAATAAGAGTGATGGGTGAAACTCCTTTTATTTTCTATTACTGTATAGCCTGTTTTAAAAGACATACTATGGAAGCATATCAGGGTAATACTGCCGGTATGGTTTGTCCTTTGAATGTGCTGTGGCAGTACGGGAAGGTGAGAATATTGCAGTATTCGTACCGCCAAGTTTAATAGTATCATTAAAGCAATATTGCCGCAAGATGGGCCTTTAGAATGAAAAAGGGTTGGGAGAGTGAAGGACAGCCATCTTTTGGAGCGGCTAGGAAAAAAAAAAGAAAACATAAGATGAAATGAAGCAGAGGTCACACTAATAAATGTTGTTATTCATTTTGACAGAATGGTTCAACGAAGTCCCATTAATTTTTTTAAATGATAACATATTGAATAGTATTCCATTTTTTATTCATTTTAAATCATTAAATACAAAGGCTGAACAAAGAAAAGCATTAAAAAAATGTAGTTAAAAGATTGCAAATAAAACAGAATAGCTCCCCTCCTGTGCCCTAAACGCACCGTCTCACAACTTCCCCCTGCTCACCATGGAGCTGAAATGTGCACCCACTTGTGTGTAATCAAATAGTGGGATCGCTGCAGAGATTGTGGTTATGGGAAATCTTTTTTTTTTATTATTCATTCAGTTTCCTGTACTCTGTGAGTAAGGTTGAAAATGTCTGCATGTTTGCACCAAGTTGTCAGGGGTTAGGAGCCGTAAGGCACCATATCAGGGTCCAGCTATTCAGCGAATCTCATAGCGTTTGCCAGTAATTTGAATTAAGAAATTCCCAGATACTTCATCCTCTCTTGTCGATCGCAACAGTAGCGGTAGCGGCAGCCAAGAATGACTCAGTCGATGACGGGGACGGCACTGAAGCAAAGTAAAGAACAGGTAAAATGAAAAGCCCTAGTGCTCTCCACATCCACTTTATTTTGAGAAAAACACCTGACCGTGCCACTTTGCCTTAACAGGCTGACCACTTATGAATGACCAGACTCTCCGCTTTGAACTATTGTTTTTTGAAATAGGCTTATGTGTTTCTGAAGGATTCCAGACAGCTGAGTTTGTCTTTCTAATAAGCAAGAAAGCAGTGTAGTAGCTTTTTGTTTTCAGTTTCCTGATTAGCAGTGTCTTTAGCAACATGTAGAGGAGAGGCTGTGCTGCATAGAAACAGGAGAAAACGTTGATTGCTCCGGTATTTTCTCTGGCATCTCATTCCCATAATTCCCCATGAGCTTTAATTTGCTCTTTAAAATCTTAGTAAACCTTGAAACCATATGAAGTCTTCTGCCACTATTATTTTACCTTCCTCTGCTTTCATTACAATAATTGAATTTTGTTGAAGTCTTCTATTACTGTGTGAAGAAAAAAAAATTAATCAGAACATTTAAAAACAGTCTGCAGACACTGGTGTTGCAGCCGTCATCGATATAAAGTCTGTCATTTGTATATTAAAAGCCTGAACTCTCTTTTTCCTGTTTTTTATATCTCTGCATCAAAACCAGGAAAAAGACAAATATAACAAATAATAATATGGCAAAATAGTTAATATTTTCTCTTAAGTGATATTGATCTTTGCAGTGATAGTACAATTTATTTATTTAAAGAACAAAAGCACATTCGATTATGTTTTTACATGAACCACTGAACTGTTCTTCAGCATTCTCATACCCTCCGGGCACCATGAATGTACAGGAGTGAGCAGAGTTTACTCTGATTATATGGAGCATAGTGTAATGCAGCCCTACATGCATGTCTGTAAAAGTAACCACAGGCTATCTACTCAAGCAGATATTTTGATTATTTAAGTAGTTTAAATCACCTTTTTGTACTTTAGAAAGAGCCGAATGACAGTTATTAGTATAAAGGTATTTCTACAGTTAAAAAAGCTTCCATCATACACTTTGTATGGTTGAAAGTTATTTTACTGACATGCCAGAGAATGTGCTGGAGTCAGTGATTGTATGGGACACAGAGTAATGCAGCCCTTTATTTACTGTATGTAGGTCTGCATCTCTGTAAAACAGTCAGATACAAAGTAACTATCCAAGCAGATATTGTGTTTATTTATGGATCTAATATTAGCCTGTTGTGTAAACATTGAGCAGAATGGAAAAAAAAAAAGTGAGCAGCTTTACTTGAAAATTACATTTTGCTTACTCACTTTTTCTAAATTAACATAAGTGGGAATAAGCATTGCCTTTCTGTTTAAAAGAAGTGTAACCTGGTATTTTTACTCATGGTTAGCCTACCAAGAGAATTTCATACCCAACCCATGCCCAGTGAACATGAATATAAAGTACCAGAGGATCATTCGGGATCATTATGTGTTGAGGTACAATGATAGTCTCCCTAAAGCAAACAGTGCATAATGTATTTCGCTTTTGATTTGAATCATTGAGGTCATCAGCACACAAAATTTCCATTTTAAAAAGTGGAATGTGGAACTTTGAAAGCTAAGTAGCTGCAACCAAATAGACACTGTCAGGGAAGGTTGATCATAGGAACACAGACTCAAAAGTCTTGCACAATGCTAAGGATGGTAAGTTTAGAAGGCTTCATAAAAATAAAAAAAAATACACTGACACAATATGACCTCATAAATTTTTTTTCTAACAACCCACTCCACCTGAAAGTTTTAAGTGTGCAATTTTCTATCATTACTTCCATCATTTTTCTCATCATTTTTCTCAGTCATATGATCATCCTATTGTATGACATGTCTGGGATTGAGGTGATTGGAAAGAAAATGGAAATGCATCTTGAAGCTGAGACATATATACGATTTTCTTCTTGCAGGTTTGTCCTGCATTGTCAGCTCATCAACATTTTTTCTTTATGTCAACTTTCTGTATCGCTACTGAGGCTTTATTCAAGTTCCAGTGGCTAGGTATGTCTAATTATAATTCTTGAAATCTCTTTTTGCAACAATGTCAACCTGACTCTTGGCGTAAAAATCACACCAACTCGAGGGTGCTGAGATCAAGGCTCAACAGGGGGGAACAGACCATCTGTTGCAGCACTCTTTGTTCTTAAGCCTTCCTGATGGCATTGCTTGATGGATAGATAAAAAAAAAATCCTTATGTGCATAATACAAGAACAGCGAAGCACACGATCTGTAGCAATAAAAGTCAGCCAGGTACCGCTCTTTATATTTCTCTACAAATAAACAGCAAACACAAAGAGACGCAATGAGGTGAAGCGACAGGAGAGGACCGTCATTATCGTGTCATTTCATTTTGTCTCATAAATCATTCAAACCCCAACACACTAAAGCGCCCTTGCTATTGAAACATCACAGATTGGAATAATTATTTCCAATGCGGGGATGAAAGCTACCAATTATCTTCCTCTTAGTGGGAAGATTTATTCCGCCTCCTAAACAGCATTGGTGTGAATCAAACCAAAGTTTGCTGAAACAAATAACAGCATGAGAAAAGGGGAGATAACACAGGTTGACTCAGGCAGGTGCACTTAGGACAAAAAAATATGCATAATTTAGTTTGATTAAAAGAGAACAAATAGTTTTTGATCCTTGTGTAGCTAGATACGACGAAGGAAGAAAAGCAAAATATATATCAGTTAAATAGCTTACACAAAAAAAAAAGTTTTTTGCATTTAAGAAAATTAAGAAAATCCCAACTCTGGTTTACATTATTGTAGGGTTTTACATCTATTGGCAAATGTCATCATAGTGTGCAATATTTAGAAAATGTGGAAAGTGAAAAAGAAGAGGGAGAGAGAGGAACACGTAAAAACTAACAGCCAATGAATAGTCAGACATTTGAGAAAAAGGATGCATCAGATTTCCATTGATTATTGCCAGGCCAGGAACACTGTACACCCTTTTTAAATTAGTTTATTAAAGCAGGAAATGTTCAAATCTATTTGAATTTAACTGGATTCTAAAATTCTGCATATCTAATCCAAGTGTATGAAACAGAATCGACACCATGTTTATGAAACAAAAAATTAAAAGTTAACTATGAAAAGCTAAACAGTAATTCAATAGTGAATCAATATCTAGCAGAATCCCTTTAATATGTGAAAACTTACAGTCGGTGTCGCCTGTATGACCTGACTCCCTCTAACATCATTATCGTGGTGTTTTGGTTTACTGTTCTACACAACATTGCTTCATTCCTTGGGGTTTACGTTAATTTGTTTCTAGACAAGCCCCTAAAGGTCCCACCACAATATTTCAGTCAGATAAAGGTCTGGACATTATTGAGCATTTGCCACAAAGATTTTTTTGTCTTTGTTCCTAATCTTTTTCAAAATTGTTTTGCCATCACTGAAACTGTTGCACAACGTATTATCCACTTGCAGCCAAGCATTGGCTGTTGGAAACTCTTGTATATAACTTTAGAATTTAATCCAGAATGCAGAAGTTCCTGTTCAAATCACTGACCTTAATGGTCCCAGGTCACACTGAAATCATCACCTTTCCACAATTGTGTTTGAAAGCTTTGCTGATATACGTTTGTAGGTTTTTCCATTGCACTATGGCCAAACATCTCTACGTGTCTAAACAACATTATTCTAGAAGATTTGTAGTTTATTCAGACACAGCTTTGCAGAAGTGTCTGAGATGGAGCTGGTGATGGTGAATGTACTGGGATGCCCATTCCTGGGTATAGTGGCAACTGTCTTAAGTCTTTCTATTTTGTAAGTCAAACTGACTTAGGAAGACAAGGAACTTTGAGGTGTTACTTGGTTATTGCTACAATCTAGCTCAGGGGCTCTAGAAATTCTTCAGTTATACAGACTTATCATGTATGAGGTTATTTTTTTTAGCAAAGAAAAGCTTAGAGCTACAACAAAATTCCTATGAATACCTCTTTACAATATTTCACAAGTTCACATTGGATAAGTTTACAGCTCTCTCCAAAATCCCTCTAATCGATTCCAGCATCCCCAAAGGACATATTAAAAAAACATCAGAGAACACAAAGCCATTGATACGGGCACCGGCAATCTACTAATGCAAATGGGTAAAAGCATGCCAGTGATGCCTCAAATTACTCAGCTAGTCAACAACTGTAAGTTTAATTACATCTGAGGCTGGAGGGCGGTGATTGATAGGGCTCATATTACCCAGGTACCACAGCCAGCATCCTGCCCCCATCCCCCTATCTATCTCACACACACTCTGTATTGCTTTATTGCTGCACACCCCCATTGTCCGATCCACTGAAAATCGAAATTAGCCTCGTAGAAAGCCTTATCTGAGCTTGTGTGCTCCTTTCGTTTTTTTGCTTCAGCTGTGAAAATTTTAGAGCTGTATTTATATGCAGCCCATATCTCTTCTTGGCACAGCAGATTCTCCCTGGATAATTCTTTTGACAAGTGCATGGCTGAAAATGGGGGGGGGGGGGGGAGGATGGGGGAGCATAGCGATAGAAAATTCAGTTAAGCAAACTGAAGTGGTTATATTGGAAACTTACACTAGTTCTGAAGAACCAAACAGTGTTTTTCATGATAATGCCTGAACATAACCTAACTTGCAAATGATTATTTCACAAATATGCAATTACTTACCAAAAAGGGCAACAGAAAGGTCAAAGTGAAAAATGGTCATTTTGAAAATGTCGCTCCCCGCAGAGCCGCAACAATCACTCTAAAAAGGAATTCTTTGATACACTTATTGGGCTTTTGCTAATGGCGATAAAGTGGAGGGAAAGGAGAAACTTGCAGCAAAATGTTCATTCTTGCTTTAGAGACAGATTTGTACCTTTCCTTGAACCAAAAGGCTCTAAAATGCAGACAGAGAGGGGTATGACATTTAAAAGTCATCACGGGGAACAAAACAGTGGCCTTTGGGGGCTGGCTTCTTTTTCATCTCTAGTGAAAACATGTCAGGGTAGAGCTGTTAAGGTCAACTATTGCTCAAAATACACTGAACCCTCTTGAATAAGCCAAAATCTGCTGGATAATCTGCGTTTTTAGAAATTTGGCAACTCATAAGGAGATATTGATAATTTAACATGGATAGACTCAATGAACATTTTCTAGGCTGATTAGAGTGAAGCTTTGACTTGTGCTTAATTTTTTAGATTTCTCTGAATCAATAATTTTATGAATAAACAATAAATTTAGTGACGGTAACAATAGAGTGGTTTGTGGTATCAAAGTCTACAGTAGTGAGGTTTATTGTTTTAAAATGTGCTTTGCCTGAATGTTACCAATGTCAAGTCCCAGAGAGCTAGTGTCCCGCAACTAGATTAATCCTTTCTCCAACACACCTGAATCAAATAAATGGCTTGTTATCAGGTCTATGGAGAGTTAAGTGAATGCTGATGGAATTCAGCCTTTAAATTCATATGTGTTGGAACAGGGAAGTATCTTAAAGTTGCAGGATATTATGTCCTTCCAGGATTTCATAATGTTCATATCGCAACTTCACTGGTGGAAATTGGGCACCATGAACACTCTGACATGTCTGTGGCCATGCTTCCCAGTAAGCAACAAGTCCTCATAGACTGTATGTTCTGATATCTTTCCATTAGAACCAACATTGATTTTTGAAAGATATTGACCACTTCAGACCATGAATAATTAAACAAGAGCGTTTTTAAGAGACTCATCTTATGCTCATCATGATCATCTGGTTCATTATCAAACCTGCCAAAAACCTTACGCTTGCGAATATTCTTGCTTTTAACAGAAGGAATCGAGTAGCAAGTATGTCCTCAAATTTGATGTAACAGGATCCACGATGAAGAGATATTTGGTGTTATTCGCCTTAATCCTTCCGTATTCTTTATATTATATCTGATTGGTGTATATCACCTTTTTAACTTACAGCCTGTCTGAATAGCTGATAAACTTTTGTGGAAAAGAGTTTCCATTTGTGGAACTTTTTTATATATGCTTGTCTGAGGTTATCTTTAAAGACAAAAAAACATCCACACTCAAGTTTTGTGGTAGGTTTGCATAATTGTGCCTATCAACAGTGTTACATTCACTGACTGAACAAAAACAGAATTCAGAAGATGGATAGTTACCAATAAAGCTGACCAAGCTAAAAACTACCTGGTAAGTAACATTATAAACTTTAATAAGCTTCACTGCCCAAAATCATAATAAAATGTTAATCAGAGTGTTACGATAATACATTATATACAATTACATAACAGTAATACATAATCTACTCATATGTATTTTAGAATTATATTCACATCCATAATACCAAAAGGTTTCATAATAGCAAAGGTTCAAACAACAACAATGTCATTTAAACATCTCAATAGCTGGATGGCAAAGAAATTGGTGGATAAAAAAAAACCACATTCCCACAAAACAACAACAAAAAGAACCTCTTGCAATCATAGTTTTTAACAAGTGATATCTTGTTCTCAATAGAGTATATAGTAGGCACTTATTTTGAAATCACTCTTATGACAGTTTATGCCGAAAAATGATGTGTTTGTGTGCGTGTGTGTGTATTCATTGGATTAATGGAAGATGGAAGAGGGGCGGAGGGGATGGCAAAGGAGCTGATTCAACAGATCAAATGTCTCGTTTTCCTCTGAGAATTGCCGGATGGGTCCAGCCCCCAGAGCTGGTGATTAATTAGCACATGAATCTGGGAGCAGTTATTTGATTAGACCAATGGGAGCCTGTCACACCAACTTCTTAGTTTGCAACAAATGAAAAACTAGTGGGCGGAGGAGGGCTGGAAGAAGTTTCTTGAAAAGACTACAGTGCAACAAGGAAGAGGTATTTTTCAACAATACATGAGGGACTATCTTTAGGTGAGATACAGTTCAGTCAAATTATTCCTCTCAAATAAATTATGTTTACACATGGCCCAAGGCAGGCAGATCTAAAAGGCTTCTTTTTTGCTTTTTTTGAGAATACAAATCGTCCAGAAACGGAACTGTCAAATAAGTCTGTAGACTGAGGATTTACGGAGCATCATACATAATGGTTTTTTGCTGCATGTGAAGCATGTAAAACTTGAGACAAATTATTTTCAACTCCCAGTTCAAGGATGGTTAAATAAACTCCCAGAAAAATGGCTTGGAAACTTGAAAAATACCCAAAAAGTACTAATTTTATGGAAACAGGCATAGCTTGGTGAATTTCCATGTGGCAGATATTTCAAACATCCTTGTTGGCTTTTGACACTTTGACCAACGATGCTGCTAAGAACAATCAGCATTTCTCATTTTGACAGGATCCAGACATCCGTTCAACGCGCCGGACAAATCGGGCCATTTGTTTGGTTTCAACTTGCATTTTCCGACATGCATTCGAACACATTAATTGCCACCAGCAGCGTGCGCTTGCAAATTTCACCGGACGGAGCGAGGGAAGACTGATGGTGGGTTACGACAGGGCGGAAATATGTACAAGAGGGACTTTCAAACTGTCCGTCATCTGCCCATGGTGCCTCGAGCGAAATGAGCTCGTCAGTGTTAACAAATTAGCACAGAGGGATATAGAAGCAGTGCCTTTGTAATAAACTATCGCACTTAGAAATATCAGGCTCCTTGTGGGGAGAGGCGTTTTAAAAAAAATATTATTTGTAGTATAAACTATAGGCGGCATTCATCCAAAAGATAGTCATTACACCGAGGCAGAAAATTACCTTTCCTTCCCTGCTGCTACCATTTGTCAATATAGTGAAAGTTATCAACTGTGAGAGACAATGAATTAGTCCCTATATGTGAAGTTGAACATGAACACCCCAGCTACTTACATCATTTTGTGTAATGCTTTAATCAGGTAGATTTCTAAACCTTCCATTTGCACAAGTAGAATACGACTGCTTATCTATTACTCCTTACAGATTCTTTCACATACTCCAAAAAAAGGGGTGAATTGTCTCTCCATCTCACAGCCACATCAATTTAACCAATCACTACTGTATTTTAACAAGTGCAAACTCCACACAGGAAACAAAGGGAAGTTCTCATTAAAGTCTAATGTTAAATTTTTTTATATTATTAAAATTAAATAGGAAATTCTGGTTAGCAAAACTAGTTTTAAATTGAGATTGGGTCACATGACGCACTGGTGAGCTATACATATTTTATATATTGTTTGAATTCATTAGATTCCATTAGTTTACTTTTTTATTTAAGTAAACACTATGGATGCCATTCCCTAACAAACACTATTCACTATTGAAGTTATACATGTTTAGAAAGCATATTTTTTAAGAATTGAAACTGTATAATTTTTGATAGATCCAGAATCTTGTTAAATAGGAATCAAGATTTGATGGTGAATCGATTTTTTTCATATCTCCAGGCCTTAATTAATAATACGTTAAAATGGTCTAGTCAAATTGGAGACCTAAAGTGAATTGGGAATATGTTGCAAGACTTGAAGATTCAAGTACACAGATGCTCTTCATGCAATCTGACAATTTTTATCTGCAAAACTCACAAATCATTCAACATTTTCCTTCAACTTCAAAAGCTTGCACTTCTTTGTGTTGGTCTATAATATAGCTTTGAACAAAGAGGTTTGAACATTTCTGAATGCAATGCATATTCTACAGACCCTGATATCAAAAGAGAAAAAGAAAAAAAAAAACATTCAACTTTAATTTCACTGAGATTATAGAGTCTTAAAGTCGTTCTATTTTTATCTTCAATCAAAGGGAGATTTGGACCATTTCCCATTTCACTTAGTCGCATGTAATCAAACCATAGAGATTGTGCTATTTTCTATAAGGAAAGCGGTGCTCTGCCAGGAGGTCCAAGCCAGAGTTGAATGTGTGCAGCAGGCAGCTGCTGCGCCAGCGGCTCATGACAGCTAGCAGGGCTTTGTTCAGCTCCAATCATGTCTGACATCGTTTTACTGTTCTCTCTCCTTTCATTGCCTTCGCCTTTTTCTGGCTTCGTCTCCCTTTACTCCTGCAAACCACCCACCCACCAACCAACCAACATGTTCGGCATCACTCGAGGGAACATCTCAGCCAAGACTAATGCACCTTGGCCCCCCACCTACTGTACAGAGCCTCCTCTGGCTTAAACTAACACAATCCCCTCCACACAGTTAGGGGAGGTACACAACAGCACACAAAGACCTACAAACAGAGCAGACATGATTCAACATGGCCCTTCAGTAACACATGCCCTGGTAGTAATTGAGGTCAAAGAGAAGAAACAACAGGCTGAAATTTGGTCTTGTGTGATACGAAAAAGGTATTTTTCTAACTCTTCTTTGACTCCACATTACCTGGTGGAACTGCCCCACAGCATAACGGGCAAGAGCTCGGTTAAATCTGGTAAAATGAACTGAGATAAACTGAGGAAGATGCTGATATGAACGTTTCAGAGAGAGGAAGTTCAAACAAGAGTATATAGCACATGCAGGAACAAAAAAAGATAAAGACCTGTATACAAATATCTATCTAATTATACATTTTACTATTTTAATTAATCTGAATGTTTGTAAACATGAAACAAATGTAATTGTAAAAAAAAAGTATTAGTAAATAAAAAGCAGCGTTCAAATCATGGTTTCCTTCTTCAGGTAAAAACACAATTTAGTTGGACCAGTCCCAGCCTGGTCAGCGGCGAGCATGAACTGATGAAGCCTCTTGGATAAGAGGTGAAACGTCTTCCAAGACAAATTACCAAGTCCAGTTACGTTCTATTGAAATTTCCTTGATATAATCATGACCTGGATGAATGAGAATATTCACAGGCCAAATTGTTGAATAGTTTCCCCCAATGAGGTTCTGGCCTGCTTCCTCAATGTTCTTTAAGATCACGTGTACCCCACAAGGTGAGATATTGTATTGTACCCCAGGCCAAGTGAGATTGTTAGTGATACATTTTCTATTATTTTTCTCCAACAGTTGATCTCTTCTCACGAAGCTGTTTGCCTATTGTAGATTTGCTCATCCCAGTCTTGTGCAGGTGTACAATCTTGTCCCTGGGGTCCTGGGACAGCTCTCTGGTCGTGGCTATGGTGGAAGTTTGAGAATTAATGTTTGAAGATGTTGATATGTGTCTTTTATACTGATAATGAGTTCAAAAAGGTGTCGTTAATAGAGGTAATGAGTAGATAATAGAATAGTTTCTTAAATAAGTAGTAACAGGTAAGTGATGGCCAGAATTCCTGCGTGGTTGTAGGTGCTAAATACATATTTTTTGCACCATTATACTAATATTAAAAAAAAAATTATATAATCTGATTTTCTTTTAAAGGTTTTTGGGCCATAATGGCCTTTCTTGACAGTGGGTAGAGTTTTTCTGAAGGAGTAGAGACAGTAGAGTAGAGACATGTAGCAGGGGTCGCCTGGGAAGGGACTTAAACTGGAGACAGCCACATGGAGGACTGAGGCCTCTGGACATGGGGTGGCCGCTCTAACCACTACACCATGCGACGCCCTGCATAATTTGAATCACTGAATATTTCTTTTACATTCAGTCTCTCACAGTTGAAGAATGCCTATGATGAAAATTACAGACCTCTCTCATATTTTTAAGAGGGATAACAGGCACAATCGGTGGCTGCCAAATACCTTTTTGGCCCCACTTTAGAGCTATAGAGCATTGACATATGTGCACAACTTCAAAAAAGCTTAAATTTGGGTGGCATTTTTTGTTAAATAAAGCATTTTGATAGTGTGGTTTTGTATATTTGAGGTTAGATTTAAGCATGTTTACAACCTGATAAAGACCAGATTATTTACATATTTAATTAATTACAAAAAAGTTATATCACCCACTGTTAACACTTATGGATGCACTCCAGCCTGATAGGGGGCTTTAATACCCCTACAGGTTATCTGCAAGCAGTAAAGAAGATGTACTCATTGTACTCAGCGGGTTTGCCCAAATTCATGGACAGCGTCCTTTGAAGGACCCGGCATACCCAGTTGACATATACAGGGTAGGCCGGGTCCTTCATCGCCTGTGAAGAGCCCCTCTAAAAGTGGAAGGTCTATCCATCCGATTTATTCGCACTCTCACATTGGCTTCTGTTCCTTTGCCTAGTGACAGCGACAGAACTAAACAGCAAATGGTTAAAATTGAGCTCAAATTAGATAGAAGACTTTTAAATTGGTTGGATTAATGAGCTGAAGCATTCAATGTATGTGCTGTTAAATTGAAAGAATTTTTCTTGTAAAATGCCTTGAAATGACGTGTTGTGAATCAGCTCTATATAAATAAAGTGAATTGAATTGTACTCTTATTTCATTAATAATGAGGAAATAATTATTAAATGAGGATGCATATGGATGGAGCTTTCAAATTTAGAGAGCCTTTGTTGCATTGCTGTGACAAAATCAACCTTCAAACACGGCCTTCGGCAAATTGACAGGTTGAATGGCTGGATGCCTGTTTATTTTGTGGTTCAACAGATCTTTGTGAAGACTTTTGAATTTTTCCACCTTAGTTATAAGCATGAATACACAGCAATGCACAGTATCTTTTATAAACAAAATTAATAAATAAAGAAAAATTCAACGAGTGCACTTACTGACTGATTTGGTGTAGTCCATTGTTTCAAAAGGACCATATACATTTATATTACACCTCAGGAAGTGCCATTTATTTTAACACCTCACTGCGCTTTTTTCTTTCCCATAACAACTGGCAGTCGAAGTTTGTCGAAGGTCCGTTTATACAAAATAGAGCCCTGGCTGATGACAGAATACTTAGAAAATTTGTTCACTTGTAATGAAAGGGAAACCAGGCAATATCACCATCTGAATGGATCCCTGGGGCCCGACTTATTATGGATGTATTAATAGAGCAAAAGGCAGAGAGTAAATGGAGCTTAACTCCAACACACTGGCCACCAGGTTAGTGCCCACCTCCCTCTACTCCCCCACCAGCTGTCACAATAAAAACCCCTTAATAACTTCTTGCTTTTGACTAAAGCTGATTTGCGTGTCGGTTAAATGTGGAGATGAAAAAAAAAAATAATCAAGCATTTAATCTAACTCTATCCTAATCGGTGGATAAGAAGAGACAACACTATTTTTATCGCATGCACAAGACTGTAATTTGTTTGTTGCAAATTGATAAACATAAAAAAACCAAGAAATATGTCACAGGCATTTAAATGAGAGGTTGTTTTTGGACCCATTTGAAAAGTGGAAGCGGGATATTTACATTTTTCAAAATTTATGGACAGGAAGAGAAAATCCATGTTCTCATTCGGTCACTGCATCCTTGTGTGAATTTGTTTGTATTCTGTTTAATCAACAGTTTCCTGCTATGAACACTACAGCTCTTAGTATTGCATTGTCTTGATTTGTTTTCTGTGGTAGTGCATGTTCAGAAATACACCAAAGCCAATTCTCTTGCTCACACTACTGCAAATGTAATTTTTTAAGTGTTATTATTTTTGGGGGCTGTGACACATCTGTGGGCAAAAAGCAGGAATTAATAGTAATTAAAACTCAGAAATGTAGTATTTATAAACATGACAAAGAACAAGATATTAAAGGGACACATGCAATTTGACAGCTTTCAACTTCTGGTTTAGACATATATATTAAAAAATGTTGCTGTTATACAGTATTAATTTGTCCTAAAATGTAACTTGTTTCCTGTACTAAAGGTTGTACCACAACGTAAAACGGCTCGTTCTCTATAATCCCGCCTTCTGCACCCCTACCCCCACCCACTCTGCTCCTCTTCTATGCATAGCCGCAGCAGCTCGGACTGAGAGAAACCGTGTTGAGCTTTATCTCAAACAGTATTCTGACAGTGAATTTGAAAAGCACACACTAAAACTATATTATATTAGGGGTTAGACGTTTGGTTTATTTTAGTTTTTTTGTAAAAGACTGAGTCAATAAAGTCTATTTCAGTCGCTAAATCTCCAGGCTTTAGACAGACCCAAAAATAACTAGCTGAGTCCAGTTAGCAGATCTTTCCATCCCAGCATATAAAAAAGCGGTGGGTGTTGTTTGCACCCATTTACTGAACATTCTGAGATACCACAAACCAATTAATTAACCACAAAATTCTGTTATAAGATCACATAAGCTGCTTGAGAAATGGCTAACACACACTATCATTAGCATTTAGCCACTTACTTCTCTGTCCATCAAGCGTTTTGGTTCTTTCATCCAGCAGCTGCTCTTTAAGAATGTAGAATAAAATAATGTAATCCATGCAGCCAAAGAAGTGTTTTCACAGAGAAAAAAAAGAGAAAAAAAAAGTGTTTTAAGCTGCCAAAAACCAAAGCAGCAATTAGCTGTGAGAAGGAGGAAGGTGTGTTTGAAACTCTAGCACAGGTAAGCCCCTCTGCCTGTAGGGGCAGTGCAGATAACTCTAGCTCTCAACTGTCAACCAGTGATGTCACTAGTTGAACACTCAGTCAATTTCTAGGCGGGGGAGGGGCAGCTGCTCAGAGAATTCAGCAGGATTACTAAGATATGCGTTAATTAAGCCAAAAACCACTCTGATGGATTTTTTTTATAAGACAATTGCATTACCAGATGGTTGAAAACTCCAATCTTGCATGATATAGGCAATTTAAGGGATACAATTAAAATATAATCAATGCATATTGTATAAATCACTTGTATTTTTGCGTTACCAGCAGACACCAAATTTTTTTCCATTATTAGTCCCACTAGAGTAACTTTAATGTTATACAGTTTTGGGCAAGATGTGATGCTTCTTTTACAAATACAGTCCACAATGCAGCACTGTTCTTAACAAAGTACTAATATTTTCAATCACATAAGCAGGAAAAGGTTAAATATTTTCTATCCTTATATTAGAGAAAATAATATAATTCATTCTTTCTGTACTGTACTGAAGTTTGCGCCATCCATTTTCCCATCAATCTAAACATATTTCCTGTCCCTGAAGAAAAACAAACCCACATTCTCCGTGGGTGTGGGAGGCTGCCACCACCTTTCTCCCCTTATGGATAGTGGCCAACAACTCTATCACAGCCGCCCTTATCCCCCACAAGTACCATGTTGCATTGAACCCAGAAAATTTCACTTTTAGTCTCATTGAACTTGATTCTGATTTATAAATATACATCTATATTATTTTCCAATTCACATTTATGTCATTTCTGTTGGTCCATCAAATAAAATACCAAGAAAAAAAACATGATATAACATGATTAAATGTGCACAAGTTAATACTCCTTCAGTGAAATGATTGTGTAGCTCTTTGTAGTAGAGCATAAAGTATATGTTTTAAGCCTGCATTTTAGAGGAAAAAGGGGAAAATTTAAAAAACTATCTGAGAGTAAAAATGCTGAATGACGGAGAGCTGAAGCAGGTGGGGGTGGGAGGCTTGCCCTAAATTCTATAAGACTCCAGCGGCTGGTGAAATCTGATACACTGGATGGCAAGAGCAGATTAAAGGCTTTACTTAATAACAGCTGGCTTCTTTGGTTTATCTCCCTTGTCATTTGTTAATTCTAACATGCATGTCTCAGTATGCAAGTGCGATACATTAGCTGCTGTATGTGTTTCCCGCAGGAGTATTACTATCTTGCAAATATTACAAAATATGATGTCAAGGCTGACAGTTAAATCAAAACCTCCATGTTTACTGTGATCAACCCCTCCTGCACTGATTTAATCTTATGTCCCTTTATTCTTCAGCAGTGTGTCCAGAAGGAGAGTATACAGGCTCTTTCAGTGGGGTCACAGAGCCCAGAGGGCGTATTGTGTGATCCTGCTGTATAGGTAGATGTCTAGCACTGATGAGCTGTAGTAGAAGACAAAAATGAGAGGGCAAGCGAAAGTGTGGGTGACTGTTAAACTCGATTTGGGAAGAAAGAAGACCTAATGAAGGAATAAAGGAGAAAAATATAAAAAGGGAAAAAAGAGGAAAAAACAATGAAGCTGGAGGTGGATTATAAATAGTGATTCCCTCCAGCCCCCACAGAGCATGAAGCAATCCCATTCCACATGTGTGCAATGAAGACATTGCTTCAGAAATTAGCCTGGGTGGTTACACTACATCCAAGACATATGGCCATGATGATCTCCTTTGATCGTCTTTTCTTGAGCATTCAGGATGACAGTTTTCAGACATGAGCTCATTGTGCAGAAATAATGAGCGCGGAATATGTGTGAAGGAACATGTATGTGGTTTTAAGGCATTAAGTCAACTGGCGGCATCCCTTCACATGCGGCACGTTGGGCATCTGACAGCAGGCAGAATAACCGCAGCGGCAGCAATTGTGGATCTAGCCAGATACTGCTTAATGCAGGCAGATGTGGAATGGAAAGCTGCCACTTCCAATCTCAGATCATTTATTTTGACTTCATTATTCACTGAAACAGCTGTTATGCATGCAAACAGCCACTAGTTTAAGATTTTAATCCCAAAGTCATCAACCTAGTCACAGAGATTAGACTTGTGCTGCTAACTAGAGTTCGGTAGCTACAGTACTAGTCATCACAGGTCGAAGTGTCAGGAACACCTGCTTTCAAAATAAAAGCCTCCAAATTTTCTAGGCTGTGGACAACAACAATAGGTTTAAAGAGGGGTCTTTATGCTGGCTTATAGATGGGAAAATGTATTCACAGTTTGTTAAAAGTTGCCTTAGTATGAAATAAAGTCCAAGAAGATAAAATATTTTAGCTGTGTAAAGAATTTTCAAAAATGCAGTTAACGAGAACAATCCGAACATACCTTTTGGTAAATCAAGAGGGTGCACATTTGTGACCACAATACTGAATCCATTAAACCTATTTAAAGGTTTTATGGGTTCTTCAGCTGCTGAGGGTCTTCAACTTCACGCCTTAACTTTCTTTTGCTACACTGCAGTTCTCCTCCTAATCAGCAGGAGTCAAAAACAACAAAAATTAATACCACTCCACACCAGGAATGTCAGCAGGAGAAGATGGTCGCATTAGTCTTTTTTCAGAACAAATGCATTTGATGGCTTTGATAGATATGAGGATTTAGATACAAATGCATCTAGATTTAATCAACAGCTGTTCTTAAGCGGACACACTCCATAACATCACCTCCAAAGTATCTGGCATAGTTAACATTTTGTCCGTTGTTTTGTGAGGATGAAGTAATCTCTGTAAATGGTGCTTTTTTTGTGAGGAGCGTTTTGTAAAAAAAAAAATTAATATTCTTGGAAAAGGGTATAAAAACTTAAGAATTTATGTATAAATCAGCTTATTGTAATTGGAATGCATTCTAGAAAACAGGATGGGTTGGGCAACAAATCTGTCTCAAGCCTTGAGGGCCCAGATATTCCTAAATATGTCCCTGCTTCTCTCACCCCGTTTTACACTTATGTTAAAAGAAAAAGGAAAAACTTTAAATGCATCATGCAGCTGCTTGTATGATTTTATGCCTAACACTTCCTTTCCTTTAGAACACTGCAGAAATTTTAAAAACAGACCTCATTAACATATACTTTATAACAAGGAGCCAAATTTTCCAGCAGTCGTTTGAAGTTGACTTGATCAAAAGTTCCCATGGCTTTCTGAAGGTTCCAAAGTTTTTTCTTTTCACTTCGGCTACTTTTTCTGCTTCATTTCAGTCCACTCCTTCTACTTGATCAAAGCAGCATTTTATAAGGAAAATATTTACCAATTTTGCATTAAACAGATATTTTAACATAGCCTTATTGGTGTTAAAAAACAGTTTTTCCTCTGTTAATCTGTGTTGAAAAACAGGATAGATTTTAGAGTATTCAGATCATAATAATTGTGTTTTGACCTATCTATAAAAAACCAAAGAGCCAGTTGATCAACTCTTTATGACAAAGCGTTGAAAAGGGCAAAAATGGCAGTTTATGACCCAAATTACCCACTTCTTGAGGGGTACAGTCGCTGGCTTAAAAGGACTTTATTGATTATTCAAAAAATACAAATATACACTGAATACCACAATCCAAGTATAAACCATTGCTTGTGGCTGATTGTTTTAATGCTTATGGTGGGTGCTGTGCAGGAATTATTTATACTTGCATCCATATCTGTTAGGCGTTGGACTAGTATCCATATTCTTTAATTTGGTGCATATCAGATGACGCATGTGGAAATAAGAGCCAAACATATTTCCATGGTGTGATATCAGCCTTTGCCATTCTCCGAAAGCCAAAACATCCTTCTAAACCTTTCTGTTCTGGAAACTAAGTTACACTGAGTTGTTTTCAGTGACTGACCAGAGATAGATCAGATAAATAGAATAACATTTGAAACTTCCTAAGTAAAACATTACACTACTTGATTTAGGGGATGGGGCTTTGGTGTACTGAATTTAATAAAATCAAAATAAAGTATGACTTTACTGATTTTGATTCTACTGGTAGTTATGTTTGAATAAGGCCACGCCCACCAACACTTGTATAAAATTTGTTAGGAGTAGGACCAATATCAAATGTTTCACCTTTGGTGCAGATCAGATGATTATTTTGGAAGTTAGAGCCAAATGTGTGGCCACACCTGCATTTCAGCTCATTTGACCGATGGGGATATTATGGTGTTCAATCATATTTTGGTGTCTATGTGAATTTGTAGGGATTCTAAAATTGTAAAAAAAAAATTGGCATGTAGCAAAAGCTTTACACCAAGTCGTGCTCCTTCAACGAGCATGAAAACTCAGGATTGTGATACCTTAAGATCCTCCTTGCCTTTTGACTAAACTCACCAATTTTCAAGGCAATTGTTCCAAAATTGTAGGATGAGTTGGATCAAATGCAGAGGCAAAAAACATAAACCCACACCAATGGGTCAAAATTGAAGGTTCAATCCAAGATAGCAGACTTCCTGTTTGTTTTTTAACACAAGGTTTTAAGACTTTTAGGTCCTGGGAATGCTTACAAGTACACCAAATTTGATACCTCCAAGTTAAAATAAGGTGGTGCTGTTGAGCCATTTGTGCTATAACTTTTGCAATCCCCTTAAAATATGGAATTTTCAAGCACGAATCCTGCATCTACAAAATTTGGTCAGTTTTTGTATATGTCTAGGTCTCCAAAAAACCATTTAATTTTGCGGAAGATTAAGAAACAGTACAGTTACAATACACTTTTGCAGTGCTTTCACTGCTTGGATCTTAAAAATCTTTTGAAGCTCTAAAAAGCACACTTTAACTCTTACCAAATTTGCAAGCGATTAAAAGGTCCTCCCAATCCCCTGAGGATTCTTCTTATGAGATATGTCTCAGTGGAGAGATTAGGATTTAAATCACAAGTAGCCAGTTATAGGGGTGGTCCCTGTGATCCTCACTAATAAATACCCTCCATTGTGTTCCCAGAGCCAACGTGCAGCTGAGAAACATCTGCAGAGGGCCCATAAAAGTGGCATGCCATATTGCACGATGCCTCTGCATGCTGTGGAGTGACATCGCTCACTCTGCGTCTCCCGTTTCAGCCCTCTCCCAGGTCCATCTCGTGGAGGAGAAAGGCCTCTATTATCAGAGTGAAAGAGAATCCCCTCTCTAACCCTCCCCAGTCCTCCCCCGCCACCTTTTTCCGCCAACAAATGAGGGGGCAGTGATCAGGAAGACGGCGTGAGAGTACGAGATAATATATGTGTGGAGAGTGGGAGTGCACCGCAGGGGAATGTGCACCTGCAATTTTTCTCATTTGACACAGTTGGCCTTTTGTAGGGTTCCCGGTTCATGGAGTCGTCTGGGAGAAGTTACGGCTCCTGCCCTCTTCCCGAACTTTCCCAAAAAATACAACTATGATATGGTACATTCCAATAGAGTATTTGGCTGTCTACAAACAGAGAAAAAGCATATTTATAATAGCAGTACCCAATACCATTTTACAAGTCCCGCTGCTAAGGAGCTATTACAGATAAACAAAGCTTGTAACAAGCAGATCTAAAACAAACAGTTTTAAATGTGTTTGTGGGTTTACAACATCTTGAAAAAAGAAGGATCTATAAAAAAGAAAACAAAGACAAAACAGGAAAAATGACTCATCTATTACAAAAAACAACCTTAAATACTGTAGTCGTATTTCATTTAACTAATATGACTGTTGTATTACATTTTACTATTGTATTATGTCTTAATCTTCTTCCAATTAAACTACACAATTGGCTACTTCTGTTATGTATTTCGTTTTTTTTTTCTTTTTTCATAGCAACAAGAACATGTGCTGTACTTCCTTGCCCTAAATTCAGTTTAGACTCGGGTGGGCCCAAGTCTGCAATGAGTAAATGCAGCTGGATATTTGTGGTTCTGTTCTGTAGTAAAAATAAATAAATAAAGGCAACACATATTTGTGCGATATCTTTCCATTTGAATCAATGGTATTTTGGTATGCAAAAATATTATTTTTAAATTGCATTCATTACTTTGTATACATACAGGCCATTGTAAGAGATCATTAAAGTATAACCTTCAAAAAAGTTAGCTTGTTTTTATTAATTTAATTTAATATATTGGTTTTCAAAGTACCGAGATAAATAACACTATCGGCCATACCAAAGGTGATCACCTGGGGTAAGTGACACTTTAAGACAAAAGATAAAAATTTAAATAGAGACAAAGAAAATAAAGCAAACTAAGTGGTAGTGTGCAGCAGGTGAAGGAGAGGTTAAGGTAATATATGCTCCATACAACTGGAAAAAGCTTGCCAGTGTCTCATTTAATGTACTATTTTAATTTTGTTCTAATGGTTTTAAAACAGTAACCTTGTCAAAACTTAATAGTTTGATCCATCATTTTTTTTGTTAGTAATGATTTCATTAATCAGACACAATGACTATTTCTAAAAGAAAACAATCCACCTCAACAAAACTTGAGATACAAGTTAATGCAATGAATAGCCAGCTGTTGAGCATTTTCTGACTCTTATTCTCTAAATTCAGTGTTTAGATGAATTCATATAGCAGATAAAGCTAAACCACATGTGACTTCTTGCCATCAACCAGAAGTAGACTTAAAGAGAGTCAGAGGGTACGTCGAGGCGTACGTTTGGTCAGGATATCTGTGATCCGTGACCTAAAGTGACGACTCTCTCCACTGTTAATAGCTGCGGTGTGAGAATAAGGCCAAGCTTTGACCCCGTCTGAGCCCTGATGCTATACATCTGTAGAGGACTGGAGGAAGATTTGTGTTTCTTTCTGTGTGTGGGAGGGTTTGAGAAGAGGAAGATAAATTAAGGGAGTGCATGAATCTATGGTTACACGTGTTGTTTGTGTGGCAAAAAACCCCCCAACACAAAATAAAGACTATCTGACGTGAAGAGGTGGAATCGTTCTCGACCTTGGCATCTTTCCAAGAAGCAAGGCCAACACCGAACATCTACCATTACTCTCGGGCTATCCATTTCTCCCTCTCTGCTTCCTTTTATTTTAATGAGAGCACAATTAATAAGGAAATGGACCAGCTTCCCAAAAGAGGCTAGTTCCTCCACAATGGATGCCTTCTTTTGTCAATGGCTGTATTGAATTCCTCTAGTAGGCCACTGGGGCATGTGGAGGATCTCTGGTATCGCCGCACCCACCCTCCACACTAATTCTTACTGAGTTCTTCCTACTCAGTTCGACCCCCCTTCACTCCACTCCTCGATGTCTCATGAGCTAACTGTGCCAGTGTATCCTTTCATCATCCTAGCTCCTCCTCTTCCATTTGCTTTTTATTCAAATCTCAAACTTCCCAACACTTAATATTGATCATTTCAGACAGGATCTGAAGTTATAGTGCATGCTCTGCTTATTCAGTGATAACACAGAGGGAAGAGAGAACAAGGTCCCACACCATTTTGACTCTAATTGGGCTGCTTCATTTGAGGCACAACTTTGGCTCAAGGAAAAAAATTATACCCGATCTTTGTTTGCACATTAAAAATTCACCCCGATTGCTCTTGTGCTGCATAAGAAGAGGAAGAGATCAAAAGAAACAGGAGCTAATTAATCTTTTACACAGCTTTGTTTTTCAATTACTTCCTTTGCTGAAGAAATAAAGGTGCTGTTGCTTCATGCCATGCACAAAGGAGGACACCTGTGCTTTCTTTTTTGCCTGCAAGCTGCTCTCAATTGCTCCCCGGTGGCCAAACAACAACTGAAATGCCTCATAAGCTGCAAAATACAAGATAAGCATCAATATTTACTGAAAACAACAAAAGAGGACCAAGAAGAACTAGATCTCAAAGCAACATGGAGAGTAGAAAGTACACCATCTGTCAATTCTACTATTTGAACATGGAAATGAGCTGATCACCACTAGGTTCTAAATTGATTCAATCCAACCTCAAGTGTACTAAAACAAAACAAATTCCTCACCAAGTTTGTATAAAAACCAAAAGCCTATTGGTTTCAACTGAAACTGAAACTCCGTGATTTTGACCACTGCTATAAGTGCAGGAGTTTTGGTAATTTATGATTCAAGTTGGTTAAATTATCTGACAGCATTCCACAGTTATGCCGATTATATGCAGCTTTATTTATCAATAAATCCTGATGGCCAAAGAGCAATCTGTTAAATAGATTACAGACATGTATGGAAGAGAAAAACCTGAATGACTAAATTTTCTGCTTTTAAATTCTGAACAGATATAAGTTGTTGAGTTTGACCACCTCTATAATGGCAGCAGTATTGGCAATTTACTGCTCAGTAGCAAACGTTACCAAAATGCTACCAAAATGCTAAGACGAGGAAAAATTTACACTGACCTAATACCCCATTTCCACTAGGGCCAGTATGTTACAGAATGGAACGGGCCAGTATGGCCTGGAACTGGTAGGTTGTGTTGCCATTACCATCTCAAAAGAACAGTAGTGGGCAAGGACGTGCTGACAATGATATACATTCCCAAGTTTGGAGAAAATCACATGAAATATAATAGTTTAAACACCATATTAACTGCCAAGCATGGCAGAAGATGGCTAATGATTTGGCCCTGCTTTGTAGCCACTAAACCTGGCAAGCATGCAGAGCCTGAGTCAAAAGTGAACTCTTTTGTGTACTAACATATTCTTGAGTAAAATGTGAGGTCAACTAAGAGATAAATAAATAAACATTATAGGTGAGAAAAAGACAGAATCAAGGCGAGCCAGTCATACAGAACGGAGTTCAACAAGTTATTTCTCATATGTGGTGTTTTACAAGCGACACTCAAAAACTGACTCATCGGATTAACACAATTTAAATGATGCCAGTTTTTCAATCCAATAAATATATGTTGGTTCAACAAAATTCACATAAATCTGGATGATGTCGTTTAAATGTATTGAAATTGTTTGAACCAGCATATATTTATTGGACGGAAAACTGCTATCATTTAAATCGTTTTAATCCAATGAGTCATTTTTTGAGAGTAGTAAATCATGTGACATACTTAGTTTTTCCCTTATTTAAAGACATGTAAAGCATTATGCATCTTTCCCAGGACCTATTACATTTCCATCTACAGAAAGTACCAGTATATGAGCACATTCAATGACAGAAGGACAATGAGTTATTTATTTTTTTCTGATGGAATTCGACCTTCACAAGGTCTCAGCGAGCATGTCTAAAACTACACACTACCAACTTTGAAAACAGCATAGGTTGATCAATAATGTACTTTATGTGAGAGCTGATCAGATAAAATGAACTTGAGAGATGCAACAACTTCTAAAAAGAAACCTAGAAGCCATGTCAGTAGACAGAAACCCCACTAGTGGTCAGTTAGTTTCAGCATTGATGGTACAATCCTAGCTGGGAAAAGCCTTGAGCTACATATCACATCCCTCACCTGATTTAATTCCGTTTAAAAAAAGAGAACAGTTTCTAGACAATGTTTAAGTACTGAATATCCAGCAACACAGACAATGATGTCTAATAAAGTTCTTAAATATGATAGAGCTTGACATTTACTTTGACTGAGGTGACTTAGATGTTCGTTAGAGAATTTAGTGTACCAAACAAAGACAAAAAACAAAAGAAGTTGCATGTGTCCAAGTCCTGATTGGTAAAACATCATCACTAGAATTTGTGTTGACCCTTTTTAACATGTGTGCAATATGGAAAAAATGTAGTCTGGAAAATCCAGGAATAAATAAACACTGGAATTATGCATTTTCATTAAGTCACCAAGGAAGATTTATATGAGTTCTGCTAAATCTGCTAAAGATTTTGGAGTGGTGCCAGTTGAAGAGGGAAAGACATCCTGCTCTGGGAGATTTAAAGGCTTTTCCTTTAAGGATTAAGGTATGTGTAGTTCCTCTAGAATGTTACAGTGGGGCACAAAAGTATTTAACCAGCAACCAATTGTGCAAGTTCTCCCACTTAAAAAAAGATGAGAGTGGCCTGTAATTTTTCATCACAGGTATACCGGAATTATGAGACAAAATGAGGAAAAAAAAGTCCAGAAAATCACATGGTCTAATTTTTAAAGACACATTCCATTACTTTGTGAATATTTGCCCTTTGTCATGCTCTCCAGGCTCGTGGCAAAATGTCACAACAAATCTCTATGGACTGCATTTGAAGAAGATCACTATCCAATACAACAAAACATCAAAATAATGGCGTGCCAAATGTGGCTGGGTCTTTCAGCATGACAATGATGCCAAACACACCGCCCCGGTGACGAAAGAGTGGCATTGTAAGAAGCATTTCAAACTCCTGGAGTGGCTTAGTCAGTCTCCAGATCTCAAACCCATAGAAAATCTTTAGAGGGAGTTGAAAGTCCATGTTCCCAAAATATCACTGATCTCTGTATGTAGGAATGGGTCAAAATACCAGCAACGGTGTAATTGCCAACAAAAGTTATATAAAAAAGTTTTAGGATGAACTTTTGTTTTTGACTAAAGACAATCACCATAATTTGTAAATAAATTATAAAAAAATCAGGCCATGTGATTTTCTGGATTTCTTTTTCTCATTTTGTTTCTCATAGTTGAGGTATACCTATAATGAAATTGACAACCCTCTCTCATTATTTAAATGGGAGAACTTTCACAACTGCTGACTGACTAAATATTTTTTTGCCTCGATGCATGGTTCTGCCCAAGTGTCTCCCCAAAGTGTCACTTCACCAAAAACTTCGAAGGGAGGCTCTTGTGGAAGGGACTTCACGAGATGCTATTGGGAATCCCAAAACAAATCAACTGAGACCATCTGATGCAGAAAAGAACCTTCTCTATATACAGATGGAGATCCCTAGCCACTTTATTAGTGTGAGTCCAGCCACTGAACAGATCAAACTCTAGATGTATCACTAAATTAGGAGACCTTTTAGTTGAGCTTTGCAGTCACCATGACAATCAAGAGCACTTAAAGTCTCGATCTTTTTTTCCAACTTCAAATCAATTTTAGCATCACTTGTGAACGAGGCACCAATATGCCCAAACCGCATAACAGAATTGCAGAATTCAGATTCTAATCAGAATAGTTAGTAAAATGTATGCTGTGAAGGAGTTTCCTGAGAACTTTGTTCTCTGGGTTCTCTACATTGTTTCGGGACTGTCATAACAATTTCTTCTTTGAAACAGTGTCAGAGAGCTCAATTTAAAGGCACAGTGTGTAATTGTCAGCCAGTAGGGGGCAATGCATACCTAAATTATATCAAGCATGCGGTATCTGTGTCTTCGAGTAAGAAACTCAACAACGGAGGTTCAACTAGTGCTGTTTTCAAACGCTCAATTCCCTGAGAATGATCTATTTGCAGCAACATGATGAGCACATCAGTCTCTCTTTCATCGCTAGGAACTGGCGAAGAGGTAAAAATGTATTTATGGCAAAACTTTTTTGCATTTTGAGGGGAAATCAATGTTTTAATAGCGGGCTTGTTCCGTGCGCTTTGTCTATCCGGGCTCTTGTAGAAGTAAAGACGTCATTTAATATGACTTTCCCCTGAAAAGAGGACCCACGCCTATGTATTT
Source organism: Apricaphanius iberus (assembly GCA_028564705.1). NCBI lineage: Eukaryota > Metazoa > Chordata > Actinopteri > Cyprinodontiformes > Aphaniidae > Apricaphanius > Apricaphanius iberus. The sequence goes on along the minus strand of JAPXFQ010002814.1, from coordinate 502,284 downwards.
TAAAATAGATTTTTTAAGCCATATTTTACAATATAACCAACAATTTGCAATTAATGTGCTTTACGTTATTATTATAACATAATATTTTAATGACTATTTTCAAAGATGTACTGCAAAAACTACACACTGTCACTTTAAGGATCTAGATCAAGGAAGGCCAGATTTACTGGCAGACCTTTGGGAGGAAAAAGAAAGATTTGACCTCGAGGTAAAGCTAGCTGGTGAGTGCTGGTAGTAGAGTCTTGAACCCTGGGGCTTGACCTGAAAAAGCAGTAGAAAAACCTCTGTGTGTTCAGGTGACAAAGGAGGGTCGTTCTTAGGCATAATCATTTTCTATGGACGTTTTTATTATATTATCATTAGCTCACATCAAAGTCACAACTCACGAGGCATAAAACTGACTTTTGACTTTTGTTGAATCTAAAATAAACTAGCAAATGGATGAATGATATTTGGACAATATGGCCATAAAAATAAATCCGAACTGAGGCTGATTAGAAACTCATCCAATTAGCTTTGAACTGCGAAATACTGCACTGCATCATGTAATCTCTTTCATTTATCTATCTAATCTTGAGGAAACACCTAAAATCAGATATAGATCTAAAGATGGATATGAGAGCAATTCCCACGCATAAAACTATCTACAGATTAAATGATGTTATTAGCGACACACGTTTTGACAGGAAGAGATTCTAATCAGAATAATTAGTAAAATGTATACAGCGCAGCCTTGAGGCGTGTTTAAATGATGGCTTGTTTTAGAAGGGTTTCATTATGTGGGTGGTTGGGGCAGCCTCACCATGCTTCATTGTGCGTGGGAGAGGGGGCGCTGAATCTTCCATGTCGACAGATTTACACACAAAGCCTTGTACCCTCTAATATCCCAACATGTTATGATCTGCCTGTTCAGTGGCGACGAGAACTCTGTCATTAAAATGCAAATTTGCCACACACAGTATGGAAAGACACTTTTACAGGTGACGGATAGAGATCTACATGTTACACTGGGAAAAGGAAAAATACAATTAATTTCATAATTTGTGCAAAGCAGAGTTTCAACATTGTATCCTCCTGCATGGTTTCTGTTTGCCCTTCATGCTACTCGCAGTCCGCCCACGGCCTAAATTAGCGGGTGACCCCTGCTGATACACCGTGTGGGAAACCCTGTGTTCCTGTAGGTCCTGTGTATTTCAGTCTTTCTTTTGTTCTCAGCCTCTATATGAGGGAGCTCGGCTGCAGGGTTACTGTGCATTTCTCTCTCCAGCCGTCCCGACACAACAATCAAACACACATCCACTACACACATATACTCTTGCATTAAGCAGCCTAATGTAAACTAACATCCACTGCCACTTGACCTTGCTGTCAATATCTGTCCTCATTAAACACCGTTTGGGCAGCTGCGGGTCCAATTTAAATGGCATCATTCAACGCTTACCAAATTATACCTTTTGCATCCACCGGCAGCCCAATTCATTTATTTGGAAGATATACACAGGTGGCAGCGGGGGCACCTATAAAACATGCAAGGCCATTTAACCCTACCCTCACCAACCTTAATCTCACTGCCATTCATTCCTCTTGATTTGCGTGTTCTGACAGCCATTTGGCAATGTGGAGCGGTCGCAATTGATGCCTTGGGCAGCAAAAGGCCATTGTTTTATTCCCCATATCAAGCAGGTATTGATTTTTTACTCATTACAGAGGGACATAAAAAGAGGGAAGGGATCTTTGAGCGCCAAATGTCACAGAAAAAATGAGGAAAAGCTAAGGCAGTGTAATAAATATCTAAAAAACAAACTGACAGACAGCCAGGTTTTGTTTTAATATTTGGAGTCTTTTAAAGAATAATTTGCATTCGGGATGGAGATTTTTTTTTCTTTTGATTTCTGTAAAAAACACCCTTAGGGTTTGATTAGAATATAAAAAAAGTTTACAGCATACCTGCAAAACAATTTGCTATTTTTAAGAAGCTATGTGTGGCTTTTGGGAAAAATATTCCTTTCTCAGGAAATGAAGGAATTAATTTCAGGACCCTTTGTAATATTGAAAACATATTAAAAATACGGTTTAAAACACTGAGAACTCAGAGCCCAGAAACAAAAATGTTGCACTTTGCTCTCAGACTGCAGGTTTAGTGGTGGCTCCTATGATTTTTAAAAGTAGAATGGGATTGCAACATTTTCAGGCTCCTCCCCTGTGGAACTAGCCACACAGTTTTAGTCCATGAAGCAAACACCCTGTCTATGTCCAAGACTATGCTTACAACCTTTTTTGATTAAGTTTTCTTCAGAGTTACTTAGGTCATCCTAAGTTGTCCCTGTAGTTATGTTGCTATAGGCTTAGACTGTTGAAAGTCAGACTGGCCACTTTACTTCACTTAGATACTTTTCTATTCTACTGCCCTCCAGTTGCATTATTTGCTGATATTTCAAGTGTTAACTTTGTTTTCGCTTGCCCCAGAAGCTATAAAATTCTGGTGCTCTCTTCAACTGTAATGCTTTGTCAGAGGGGGGCATCGACTGGGATGATGCTCCCAGTAACTGAAATCTTTTTTGTGTCCTGTTAACCTTTTGGTTTTTGTAACATAGAAAGTACTCTTACATCCGCTGTTTTGTTCTTTTTTTGAGCCTGCCCCTGTCTTCTCAAATCCCCAGTCCTTTGTGGCAGATGGCAGCTCTTATGGAGCCTGGTTCTGGCTCAGGGCTTCTTCCTGTCACAGGGGAGTTGTTCCTGCTCACTGTCACTACATGCTTGCCCAGTATGAGGGATTGCTGTTCAGTCAAGACACCTCATGAGACTGTCTATCGTCACTACAGGTTCGTTTAGGAACAGTGAATGCTGCAAATCAATTACTTGATGCAATCTGCTGGGTTTCATTAGATAGAACGGATTTAAACTGATTGCAGTAATGACTGAAGGATTCATTTGAATGAATATATAATTAAACTGAAATTGCTTTTCTTGTAAGGTGCATTGAAGTGACTTGTAATGAAATGCTGCTATATAAAGAAAATAAACTGAATTGAAATTTAAAACAAGGAAGCCTATTTTAAATTATTTATTCTACACCTTTGGTTGGTATTATGTTTCGTTTTACCCTGAGGTTAAAGATAAACATTTCTAAATACTATATTTCTTAAGTACTATTGTTAAATTTTACCCTTTTTGGAAAAAGAAGTTCAAATAAATGTTAATATTTTTATATAATCCTTTCACCTATTGCTCATTATCCCTAATATGTTTATTACAACATATGGAGTCATATTTCCAAGAGAATCAGGACTTTTGTACTGTTGCCAATTATCACATAATTACTTCAACACTCCAAAACACCTTTGGCAGCATTTCATGTGCTCTTCCACAGCTCATACACTCAAGGATCTTGCACACTTTTATTTTTGATACTCCTTATTTTTCAAGTCTCACATAATCCAGATTTCAAAGTCAATTCTCAATCTACTTCTAAACACAGAAAATTTCAGTATCAATCTTTGGCTAATACTTCAACCATAAGTCGGCTTGATAATCTGTCCCAGTTACGAGACCTCAAGGCACTGGTGTCCTGCCCTAGCCCTCAAGGGCCAGTGTCACACCACTTTTAGATGAGTCTCTGCTCCAACACAGTTGATTCAAATGGTCGGACTGCCTCCTCAGCCTGTCATGTTCTTCAGAGGCCAGGTAAACAACCATCACTTAATTAACGTGTGTTGAACCATTGAAAGACCTAAAACATGCAGGATATCAGCTTTCGAGTACGGATTTTGGATAACACAGCCTTAAAGGTTTTATGGAAACTGCAAAAACATAGAAGAACAAATGGATGGAGTGATGATAGGACTGAAGAAACCTAACATTCAGCCCTAATGTGGTTTAAGAAAATCATGATGACACTACTATAAATGTGGATCTTTTGAAAAGCAACCTAAATGTTTTGTGCAGGGTAAGTAATTTCAAGACATTCATTGCTTTAACTGTGGGACAGGAAATAAACTATTCAAATCCAAATTTGTTTCCATACATGGGCAGAACAACAAAAGTATTTGGCCTTATCCATTTTGAATAAAGCCTGTCATCTTGCAAAATTAGGCCTGCAGACGCCAACAGAATAAACAGAGGAATGAGACAGGAGTCGTAGTCTTAGATGCATTGTGCAGATCAGGGTGGTAACGTCAGGCCCGTTTCCTGGTCTCATTTTGTAGCTTTGCCTCCCACTCATGCTACAGATCAAAATATACAACACCTGCTGTCTTGTTTCTGAAGATCTGACTGCGGAAGATTTATGCTGTTTACTTTTAACCAAAGAGAAAACAGTACGACTGTAATCATCCTCTCGCTTCAGCTTGGCAAGACACACACAGGGTTGGAAGTTATTTTCTATATCTGACATCTCTTTCTAATGCATATATAATTTAGCCTGCCCCGGAGTGCCGTATCTGCCCGATGCAAACGAATGATTGGCATCCGCCCACTCCTAAGCCCACTTATTTTTCAGAGCTTTAGAGGCATCTAGCAGTCACAACAAAACACTACACGCCTCAGTGGACTCTACAAAGAACTTTCAGCCGCTTTGAAATATGAGCTCAAATAAATCATTTGTTTAATTAATTAAGCAAATTAGGCAAATCCAGGGATGCCTTGGCGGATGGAGCCGGAGCCCTGGCACTAGGAGATTAATTAAGTGGATCGGGTATGAGAACAGTGAGACTGACGTTGAAGTTTAATGCGCTTGTTTAGTGACATGCAGCTAACCTTGGCTTATCCTTCGGTGAGAGCAAAGGAAGGCTGTTTTGGAGTCTTTATGTAGGCCTTTTTCCTCCCATACTTTTTGCTTCTTTATCCGAATCCATAAAAAATAAATGAAACTCACAAGTTTTCCAAACTTTTTTTCAGACAGCATAGGAGCCAAGCTGCCTTTCACCTGATAATGCCCTGTGATCTGCAACAGCGCATTGATGCTCACATACACTGAAGCAGATGTGTGAGGCAAACATCTGCCTCGTTCTTTTTACCCATCCCTCATTTCATAGCAGTTCTCCCTCTCCTGAGCCGTATGGTATCTGCTTCCAGGCTTGATGTATGCACTTGTATCTGACCGTGAAAAATGCACGTCAGACTTCACGCTCCCGTCACTTCCACTGTTTCTCGAGCCGTCATCCATTATAGCGGCTGCATCTCCTGACTCCGTGGGGCGGTATTAAGCGGAATGAATATAAAATCCTTCCTGGAGCATTTCGCATGCAAAGGAACATGATTAATGTGCTGCTCAGGCGTGGCTGCACTCTTCTAGGCATTGCCTTTTTCGTTGTTATTCAATGCAACCAAAACAATGACTATGGTGCGTTTTGCTTATTTTTCGACTCAGTGACAACTTCTGTGATGGAACTTTTTATTAATCTTCCAAGACTTTCCAGACACTCTCGCAAGCATTGATGGCAAGGAAGCACATAAACCCGGAAAGACAAACAACACCTACTGCTCTACTGTATGCATTTCTACACCTTCGTCAATTTAGCTGCAGCAACAGAATTCATTTCAGTACTCGAACATTTAGACAGAAAAACTGCTGTTCAGCTTGAGCTGTGACCTTTTGCTGGATATGTATGCATTTTTCTGCACACATGCTGCAATTAGTAAATGTTAATGAAATCATATGGGTGAAACAAAGCTGTTTCTGTCTGTCAGCAGCCACATACAGACAAAATAGACTGCAGCGACAACAAAAATGTGCTTCCATCCCCCCAGACTGCACATCTCCAGCAACTCTTATACACACAATGACACTGGGGTAAATATTCCCACTAAAGCTTCCCCAGCTGCAATCCACTTCACTGGAAACATCTGGTCTCATCTGCGTATAGCAAATGGGGAGGTGGGGGGGCACCGAATCGTCTTTCTTGCTAAATACTTCTGATAATTCACAACGTGTCAACCAATTTCTCTTGCGTAAAATACTTGGATCGTGTTTCGTGGTGGTAATATTTCAACCCCTTCATCCAAAGAAAACAAAACCAACAGTCTGATGTCCACATGTCTATATTCCAGGAAATCTAGTGACTTATTTATAATTTATAACTGATAAGGTATGTATTTACCCTGGAGAGTTCTGCAGCCTGCAATTTTAGAAATCTACTTCTGACAACTAATTTTTCTAGTTAGGTTTCTCAAATGTATGATTTTAAAAAATGGCATCAAAACTGTAACTGTGGCTTGTCTTGTGTTACTTAAAGCGTAACCATAAATGCACAATTCTGCATGTAGCATGTAGAAATGATGCTACACTCCCATCTAACCTGTGACTATTTCAATTTTTTGGCCCTAAGCAAATAATGTTAACATTTGGATTGATATATGCATATACCTCTAATGTGGCTTTATGTAAACGCTAACATGAGGTTAAAAGCACCATTTGATCCATAGGATTAGAAATGCAGTTCTGTACTGAAGTCCGTCATATCTGAAGATTACAAAGTTAATCAAATAAACAGCAAACAACGCCAAAATATTAGATGAAAGTAAATTCACACCATGTTTTCACTGATCTACTTGTTTTTATGTAAAAACTACATACGTGGAACGTCAAAAATAACTGGCCCATGTCTGCATTTATCAAAAACAAGAAACTACAACCAACTTCATTCAGCTTACATATGGATAACTAGACAGTTATAAACAGCATGTAATTAAAAGTGGAGAAAAATAAGCCAATATAGTTTTTATATGTATCGATATGGGTATCGATTCAAATTTCAAGAATTCATTCAATTCCGGTTCTCAAAATTTAGAATTGATTATCACGATTCGATTTAGTCTGATCCAGTTTGATATAGATATGGGTCATTGCTATTAAATACATTTTTTTAGCTGTTTTCTTACAATATGGCTGCAATTCAAAGACTTAACGCTGGGTGAGGAACAGTTTACCAGGAAAAAACTGTATCAACACTTTCAGAATTAAGCCTTAAAAAAGCTGTCTGGATTTTTTTCCCTATTTTAACTGTAAAAAATGGCAAACTAAGTTTAAAAAAAAATTACCGTTTTTTGAACTTGTGAATCGCTTTGATTCTCAGAATTAATTTTTATAAGCATATCATTTATTTATTTTTTCCTCCACAGAACAATATCATGTCTTCATTAAAGCTACTATACTCACATAGGCACAGTCGAAAAAGTGACCACATTTCTTAATTCCTTTATTTTTCCAGATACCAAGTATAATTTGCAGGTAAGGCTGTCATCACCATGTTATCTCAGTTTTTCTTCCAGTTACATCTGGCCCACTTATCCTGTATTTAGACATGTTTCCCAGGCATAGTCAACGATGCAGCTATTTCTGTCAATGTGATATTTTATTATAGCTCATTGTTTATGTGCTTAGCTGTCTATTTTTTTTTTTTAACCACCAATCAAATGAGTAGCAGCTGAATTCTACTTTGCTATAAAATATTTTACACTGAAGTGGCTCGGATCAGATTATATGACTTTTTTTTTAAATTGAATACTGAGTTTGGACTGAATTTGATTCTGAATAACTGGGTATGAAGTGGACCAGCTTGTATACTAAAGCATTGAAAAGAAATTTGGGGGTGTCGCATGTCGTAATGGTTAAGACAGCCGCACCGTGTTCAGAGGCTGTCCTGAGTTTGATTCCACCTTTGGGACATTTACCGAGTGTCTATTCCCCCACTTCTCCTCCCTCTCTGCACTATCAACTGTCAATAAAGGCCGCTGTGGCAACAAAAACGTTTTTGTTTTAAAAAATGAAAGTTTTGTTGCGAACTGGCACCGTCAAAACTAGATTTGTTCGGTCTGGAAGCACAGGGCAGCCCTTTGTCTTATTTGAGCACATTTTGAGACGAATAACTTAAAATAACTAAATAATAACTAAAAAACAAATTATTTAAGGTTTTTTTTTGTTTTTATTTTTTTTACAAATGAACTTCTTGAATGTAAATTTCAATAAATGCATCATTACTCCTCATTTGCAGCAAACATCAATTCAAATCAAACGTGCAGATAAAAATAAAAATGTAATCCTTAAAACTCCAAAACGGTCAAAGAATAATCATCTGGATTTAAAACTCATCTTAAACCTAAACCATCTGTATGTAAAGCATGTAACTTTTGTTTCATTAGCAACACAGACACCGTTTTCTTTTACTAGAAGAAAATGTTACTTTAACCGCTTCCAGGTTGACCAGTGGGCTTAATTTAAAATAAGTCTGAGGCTGTGGCTGAGAGAGTCCCAGGAGTTTTTAGTCAGCTCATTCTCTTCCTCCAACCTCAGATGGTTAGAGGTCCTCTAGGAACGTAGGTTGCGGCTTACAGTTTTGTTTTTAACCTGGGATGTACATAAACTTTTCTTCAGCTTTAATTGAAGAGTTGTAATTAGTCTACTTTCAAAGCAATTGTTTTACATTTATTTATTTATTTACTGTATTTTATTTCAATGAAAGAAGTAGGTTATCTACAAATGTGTCTTTAAGCAAGAAAACCATTCACATCAACTGGTTACAAAAACATTTAATTAATCTGGTTTCAAATGCTTCAAATCATATTTGCAAATTGAAACCTTACCTTATTTAGCAGCATGTCTTATAATTTCAGTTGAAAACAGCAAATTTGAAGACAGCTCAATTAAGTGTATTCCATACGATTTGCAATGCTGCTGCCAGCATCACGAAAAGGAAGAAAATAGAATGCAATTATGTTTTTCCAGTACTAATTCATATTCTTCATGTATGCTGAAGCGTAGTGGTTTATTTTTATTTTCTAAATAGGAATTTTTAAGCATTGTGCATAATTTTTTTTAAACAGTGTAGTCTCCTTAACAGAAACACTGATTAAGGCCGGTCTTTGTTCTGCCATACCAAGGAATACAGAATTCAGAAGTAGAAAGACATCAATCTATTGATGTTTTACTGCCTTATAATTAGCCTGTTTATGGTATCAATGTAGAAAGTTATTCTTTAAGTCAGTTTCAAACCTGCTAAAACAAAAAAGAATCTGAAAATATTCAGATCTGAATTAGAATCTTTCTTTCATAAAATTCCTGTAGTTTAACTTTGTTTTTATGAAGAAGTCAGAAAAGCTGCAGGTGATATTTACAACCTTGACGCTTTCTGATTCAAATCAGCAAAACCTTGGTCTAACTATTAATTTCTGGCACTTCCTGTTTCCCTTACTGATGGGGATTTTACAGACATTATCATTCGGACAAAAGACGCACACAACTGTTAAACAGTAACTAATCTGTAAAAAAAGGAGTCAAAAGGCTGGGAGTCAGGGTTAAATCAAGAAGCTGGTTTTGCTCACCGTTTTTTTTTTTTTTTTTTTTACTAACATCAACACTGTTTCTCAACAGCTTCAGTCATCAAGAGCTCTCACTTGATTACAGCACTGTGTTCATTCCACTTTAGTCAGAACAGTGTGTTCAAGTCAGCATTATGAACAGCAGTTTCTTATCACAAATGAATTCTCATTACACATGCAAGTGTCGTATCTCATACATCCTCTAGTACTAAAATTTGACATTTTTTATTCAAAAGCAATCTCTAAAGAGATGCATGACAAACTGCTGACTTGACCTCTTTTTTTTATTAGGCAGTAAAGAAAAACTGGTGATACCAGAGAGCCTTACTATCATCATCAATGGAGACTGAACCCACCCTTTAGAGGTTGAATTAGCTTGATATTTCCCATTAACAGTTTCAGACATTGCAAATTACCATTTTAAAAGGCCATTGCTCTCCTGAACACTTCCTACAGCTATACTGTGGCTTCATAAACATCCAAAAACCTCTGGACTAACATCATTTTCTTCTTAAAATCAAGATTTAAATAAATTCAAGACTTTACAGCTAAAGTGCTCTTGGTTTATATCCCCTAGTATAGGTATAATATAAGTAATTAATTTCCAAGTAATCCTACCATTTTAATGCTTGAAGGAAGAGATAATGATTTTTTCTTCCCTTACTTATCTGGAATATTTCTAAACATACACAGGGCCTTACACACATTTTGTCACATTGAAACAACAAATGTCAGTGTAATTTATTAGGAGTTTATGTAAGAAATCAACACAAAGTCATGCATAATTCTGAAGTGGAAGGAAGTTGATTACAAGCAAAAATCAGAAAAGTGTGGCATGCAATAATAATCCTCCCGTTCTGAGCATTTGGAGAATGTCTCGAATAGTAAATATATTGTTTTACTGACCACTCAAAATCGCTTTACACTGGAGCCACATTCAACAATTCACACTCACAAACTTGCACAAATTTATACACGGATACAGAGCTCGGTAGGCCATTTGGGATTAAGTGCCTTGCCCAGGGGCAAATCAACGTGTGACAGGAGGAAGCTGGAATTACAACCCTCCGATTGCAAGACAACTATTCTACCTACTAAGCCACATTCAGCCATAAGTAGGCAACAAAAATTGACCAGAGCACCTTCTCTTACTTTTGAGTAAAGTTCTATCTCAGCTGTGAATCTCTGTAGCTCCTCCAGAGTTGCCATTAGCCTCTCGACTTATCAAATTAAGGCTCTCCTTGTCTGACCTGTCATTTGATTTGGATGGCCATGTCTTGGTAGGCAGGCAGTTTTGTTATAATCCGGATACTATCGAATAATGGACTGAACAGTACCCTGTGGGATGTTTAGCATATCTTATTTTGTATAACAGGTGGATTTATACTGACAACAGATCAAATATATAAACCATATTTCCTAATCAGGTGACTACTAAAACCATTTGGCTGCATAATTTTTTTGTTTAAGGCAACTAGAGTAAAGGGGCAGAATGCTAATTCAAGTTACCCATTTCAGATTTTTATTTACAAAACATTTCAAAATCAATTATGTCATTATATCATTATTATATCATATAATTTGCTTTCCACTTGCATTTATTTGTGTGAACCTCTAACATAAAATCCCAATAAAGCACATTAAAGCCATAGGAGGTCACTGTATGAGAGCCGTTTCAGAAACAAGCCACAACTTGTTTCTGCCACAAAGAAGAATCATGAGTTTGTATCTGTTATTGTTATCTTGAATCTCCGACACTTGGAGTCAAAGCTGCTATACCAAATCTGCTAAACCAGCTAACTCAAAAGGTAAACACAGTCAGAGAACACTCAACCCTTCCCGTCGGCCATCATCCCTAGGCCACACCCCGATGATCGCTACAGCAATCAAGAGATCACAAAAGACAAGTTGCAGTTTGCTCATTGCGTTTTTCGTTTTGGGACTCTGGTAGATTGTCCTAAAGTTGACATGGTAGCAGCCGGCTGGTTCTCCTTCTCTGACATAACTGAGTGGAGAACCTATCACACCAGTGGTCCTGCCACGTAAATGCGGAAGTGCGCACGTCTGGTGACTGAGACAACAAGATGGTCCAACTGTTGGTTTCGGTCCGAGCCATGTTATTGGCATAGGTTCTTAGACAAATGCGGCAGAACCACTTTTCTTTATCTCCAGAAAATATGTATACCTATGCTGTGTTAAAAATTTTTCAAGGTGCAAGTCAGTATAGCAGTTTTAAAGCAGTATTACTATTTTATGTGAATGTAGGAGATATACCCAGATTTAAAAATACAAAAAGACTGAAAATGATGAGGTAAAAAAATTCAGGAAGTTAAGAGAGTGAAATAAGAGGGGAGAAAAACTGCTAATTAGTCTGAGATAGATGTGGAAACAAGACAGAAAAAAGCAGAGAATTTCACTGTAGATGACTGACAGAATCTGGGGCTAACATAGTGAAAAGATGATTCTGATAGGGCTTCGAACCATGTCCAATCAAAAACAAAGCAAGACTATGTTTTATGCCCACATGCACACACAGAGACAAATGCTGGATTAAAGGACACTAACTCACCCAGTGCGGCTGGTGCAAAGAGGCTGGCGAGGACTAGCAGGCGTGCGGTCCACATGGCCTCCTTCCTTCACCGCCCGCTGCTTAGAGTCCCAGATGAGCTCAGTGCTAAGTCTTTCTCTGGCAAGTGCCTCAATTGGTTGCTTCCTCTATGGCACAGTTCCCTCCACTGCGCCACTCCTCCCACAAGGCCAAAATATCTTCTTTATCTGATCCCAGATGTTTTCCCCAAATAAAATCTGTCAAAGAAAAAAAACATAAACAGAACATTATTCGGGGCGCACTTTGCAAACCTTGTTTCAGAGGAACAATGGGAGTGTTGTCTATTGCAGTAAGAAGGAAAAAAAATAACAGCAGATGGATGCACCGTGGCTTTTTATCATCCAGTCCTTATGTCACTGTGGGTTTCAAGTTATCATCAAGAGGCACAGCGCAAGTTGCTCAATCTCCAGTCAGCCGAGCTCATGCCGGGTGTGATCAACCAAAGGCTGAGACGGTGTGAGGCGCGAGATGTATTTTTGGGTAGTCTGTTGTTGTTTGCTCATCAGAGTGTTAACTCCCCCACCTTACTGGCAAATCACTCCCACAGAGAAACAAAGACTGGAATGGGAAGAAAAGGACAACTAGGATAGTCTACATATTGTGCATGTCTATGCTTGTGCAGCTCCGGTGTGTATTCTTGAATGGCCTGATGGTAATTGATATAAGCGATGCATAGGTGTTCGCTCTTCCCTGTGGGCATCAGCCCATAACTGCACAGTCTGAGTGTTTGCACCTGTGAGTGTTGTTGTTTTTTGCATAACCGCTGTGCTCTCAGGTCTTTACTTTTACATTCCAACAAACAGCTGACCAGATTTGTGAGCAGCTAATTTAGCCAGGGTGGAAAATACAGCGACACAAATGAAGAGCGGTGGGTGGGTCTTATTTCTGCTTTTTCCAGAAAATAGATCTATACCATGAAGGCTAATGTGTACTAATGTACAGGTATGTGAAAAAGCTTTTTAACTCATCTTTTGTAACAAAATATTATGGCACATGTAAGAAATTAGCACATGAGACAAAGATAACCAATGGGAAATAAAATGTTAAATATTATCTATTATGGCAAAACATTATCCAAATCAACCTGATCCTGTGTGAAAAATAAATCCCCCGATAATTCATATACCCTGTTATGCAACCATTGGTTGCCATTTGTTTTAAATAGTGATTTGCATTAAATTGTAGAGAGAGTTTTTAGAGGTGATGAGAAGTAGTGTTGCTTTCAGTGGAGGTTTGTGTGTTTTAGATAATTATCCTACTACATAACTCAAGTGTTCCTTATCTTAAGGTCACAAACTGATATTTCCAGATATTTTTCCTACAGATTTTCTGGTAGAGAGCGGATTTCATAGTTCCACAAATTTTATAAAGTCTTAAAGCAGCAATGAGCTTCAGACCATCACAATATCAGCAACATGTCCGTTAATTACATTTTTCAGTAATGCTGTGTTACTTTTATGCCTGATGTAACATGAAACACCCTTTTATCCCTTCAGTTCACAGAATATTATTCCAAAGGTCTGAAACATCATCAGTTACTTTTTGAAAAATTAAATCGGCCTTTGTGTTCCTTTAGTCAGTAGCAAATCTTGCCTCTACAGCCAGGAGTGTCATTTTTGCCCAGCCTCTTCTTATTGAATCATGAACATCGACTTCAAATGAAGATAGTGAGCCCAGTAGTGTTTTTGATGACGTTTTGGGTACTTTAGTGACCTCCTCGATGAATCAGGGATGAACTCTCAGAGTAATTTTGATAGGTCAGCCATCTCTGGGAAGGTTCACCACTGTTCCATATTTTCTCTGTCTGTGAATAACGATAATGGCTGTGAAGCTTTAGAAATGGCTTCAGAACCCCTTTCCAGACAGGTATAAATCCATGATCTTTTAGCCGTATGCACATAGTCAGACAGTTCCTTTCCGACTGATAGTTTGAATTTAAATGTCTAGCAGTAACCACACCTAAAACCCACACAAATCCTCTGTGAATCATAAATCATCTTTTCAAATTTCCTTCATGATTCAGCATAAGGAACACTTGCTTTTCACATAAAGTAAAGCTGATTTGGATAGATTTCCCCCTAAAAAATTAAATAGAAAATTGTTATGTGCATTTAATCAGGTATTCTTGGACATTAAATTTTCCAAGGAAAAGCTATATTTTTTCATAGCGAGCTCAAAGTCAGAAGCCATTACTTTCCCACTGTATTAAGGGTCCCAGCCTTTATGTGGGGAAGTCAAAAGCTCTCTTCTCTCCCCTGTGATTCACACCGGTGATTGCTCTTCTTTACACTCAACTGGCAGCTGCGCCAATAAACTCCTCATATAGATTGAAATAATCAGTACACTAATCTTATTCAACTTTGAATGAGGTGCAAACATTGCACATATTTTGCATGGTGTTAACTTGTGACCGTGTTAGATTAACAGTTCAGAAGTATTAATATTAAAAGAAAGTAAAGTGTGAATATGTGCAATACTGCATCTCGTGGGATGTATATATTAGGAAAAAAAAACACATTTTAAAGGTGGATGAGCATCCTGTATTCTGATTAGAGCCATGATAATCTCTACAAATGCTTTTGAGGGTAATAAGGTTAAATCGGCCTTAATGATTAGACCATCCACACCCTTCTATTATCCATAATCAGCCATGATCTGCTGCAAACATGTAATCTCAGCAAAATTATTCCAGCCCACTAAAGCGTTATCACTGCACATTAGGAGACTCCCTGCAAAAGGGAAAAACTTTATGAAGTGTGTCAAGGGACATGGCACTGAGGAAGTTGAGTGACATTCTAAGATTTAACATGAACAATACATGTTAAAGAAGGTCCTTGCATTTTATCAGAGTATCCATCCATTTCAACGCAGTCCTCCCCCGGGGTATTGACTGGTTCCCTGTGAGTTCTGACATTTCCCTATCTCTGACTCTACCTCTTAATCCCAGTAAAACCCCACCTCACCCCCCGAATCAAGGAGTAGAATAGGCAGATGCAGAGCCAATCAGGACTTGCTGCGTTAAGTTTTCAATTGGACAAAATCAGAAGGTTAGAGGGCAATGTACTTAATCAGCTCGATCTTAGCATTTGTTTTTGTGTGGAAAAAAGGGCTTCAACAACTAGGCTGGCATTTAATATACAGTTGATATGCATGGTTTTAGAACAGTGATGTGGAAGAACGGCTTTGATCAAAGCCATTTTCTTACAAGTAAACAGCACTTTTAATATAATTTCTTGACAGCTGCATGAGAGCAAAATTAGATGTGACAGCAAATTAGATACTGTGACTCCCCAGACAAAGAGGGGGGGAAAAAACTATTCCAGAAATAATAATATAAAAGAACACAGTCACATCAGAAGACTGAGTGTGAAATGTAAGATTATTTACAGAACTGGAAAAAGCAGATACAGAATTGTTAGATATACCATATGTCAATTTCACTATACAATATATAATGGGGGAAATAAAGATGTTCCTTTGCCTTTTCTTTTTTTGTAAAAACATTAAGTCTCATTTTTATCAGTGCACACTGAATAACCACAAATCAATCACAAGCTCTTACATAAAATTAGAAATACATTTGCATGGCTTTGAGGGAAATACAGGTAGTCTAATCAAACTTCATAAAGCACTTTTCATTCAAAATAGTATATCGAAGTGCTTTACAAATTAAAAGGACCCCACATACCCCCCCCTTGAAAAGCAGAGAAAGGGAAACATCACTACCAGACTTTTTTTTTTCTGCTAAGGATGCCTTTACTACATTGGCTCATGTAGGATAAAATTGTACATATAATAATTTTGCTCTAAGCAAGAAGACTGGAGTTGGGTTTTAAATGAGTCTTCAAACATAACTGAAAAGAACAGAAAACCCCACTAAGGCCATGGATGTCCAAGCTAGTCTTCAAACTATCGTTTTAAAGGCAATCACTCAAGGTAGGTGGAGCTTTAAGTTGTTGAGAAGCAGCCAAGTTGTAGTGAAAATTAAACATCGGATTTTTTCCCAATCCAGAAATGCATCATACGTAACAATTGCCAGGTCACGCTAAAAACAACACTCTTTAATCTCGGTGAGGTGCTAAAACAAAGTCAGACATGTAAGAAGCTATTTAAAAAGAAATACTTTTCTACGGCAGAATTCTGGCAATTGATTGAGGCTGCTAAGATAGAGAAGTAGATTTTGTTTGGTGTCGGTTGCTTAGCTTCTGCACTGTCAGAGTTTTGGTTCATTTTGTAGGTAGATTGACATTCTCTCCTTAATAAATCAAATGCTAAAAAAAATCAAGAACAAAATCAACAGGTTATCTAACAATTACCTCCCTTAATTTTAGATACATTAGGCTGAAGGAGATGCAAGTTGTTACAATGACTGTATTAATCTTGGGACAAAGTACATGGTCAATCTCAAAGCAGGTGTTACTCCAGAAAATTATCTCATCGGTTCGAAAAAGCTATATCAGAGTAGATCATTAGCAACGCCACCCCTCCAAATAAATGCAATGGAGTGCCAAAAGAATCATAAAGAAATACATATTTCTAAGAAAATTTGGATGCTTTTCAAAAAAAAAAGAAACTAGAACCGGAGGAAAGACTTTTAAAAAAAAGACGGCAGTGGTCTGGTATTGCCAACTTGTCTTGTATTCCAGAAGGAGCCTTGTGATACATTATGGTGCTGACGTTTCAAGGGTACTCGTTCTGAGAGGGTATTTAGGATAACTCCTTTAGATAAGCCGGCCAACATTTTGCAGACCTAGTGACAAACTGCAGCGTCTGTTCTCTGCCATATCAAGGAGACTTCTTCATTACTGCCTCAATGTTCCTTAAGTGCAACTTCTTCCTAATCAGCAATGTTGTTTGTGTTTTTTTCCCAATGTGCCAAAGGGTGTAAGATGAAACATGATAGTTCTAATTACGTGACTTTTTATCTGAGGGAGCTGGATGATATAGACACTGAGAGCAGTGGTTGATCAGGGGGTAATATGTTGTTTCAATGCAATTATGAGTTTGGGAGATAAATAGGAGGCAGTATAAAGCTGTTTTCAAAGGATTATAATCAAAGAGTAATACGAAATAAAAAATTTAAAAATAAACGCAAAGAGTTGCCAGCTTCAATCGTTTCACACAGATATATTAATCTGGTGTAGTAACGATGCAAAATTGCTTTCTATTTGCTGCTAAACACCGCCACGAATCCTGACGTTAACAGTGTGCTTGTGCTCTTCCAACTGAGTGTGACTCAAATGTGTTATATTGTGATCAGACCTGCTGTGTGAGTGCTCTGACAATGACAAAACACCTGAACTGAAAAAAAGTAAAATATTACAAGAGGAAAGACAAACATCAGTGAGCTCCAACAAACGTAGAAAACCTGATACCTACAGACGTGGACAAAATTGTTGGTACCCTTCATTAAATAAAAGAAAAACTCATAATGGTCACAGAAATAACTTTAATCTGACAAAAGTAATAATAAATAAAAATTATATAGATGTTGACCAATGAAAGTCAGACATTGCTTTTCATCCATGTTTCAACGGAATTATTAAAAAAATAAATGCATGAAACAGGCCTGGACAAAAATGATGGTACCCCTAGAAAAGAATGAAAATAATGTGACCAAAGGGACATGTTAATCCAAGGTATGTCCACTAATCAGCATCCTAGGTGTCTACAATCCTGTAATCACTCAGTGGGCCTATATATAGGACTCCAGGTAGTCACTGTGTTGTTTGGTGACGTGGTGTGTACCACACTCAATATAAACCAGAGGAAGCAAAGGAAAGAGTTGTCTCAGGAGATGAGAAAGAAAATCATAGACAAGCATGTTAACTGTAAAGGCTATAAGACCATCTCAAAGCAGCTAGATGTTTCTGTGACTACAGCTGCACATGTCATTCAGTAATGTACGATCCATGGGACTGTAGCCAACCTCCCTGGACGTGGCTGGCATGGAGATCAATGAGACGGATAATCCAAATGGTAACAAAAGAGCCTAGAAACACTTCAAAATAGATCCAAGCTGAACTTTATGCTCAAGGAACATCAGTGTCAGATCGGAACATCCTTCGCTGTTTGAGCCAGAGGACAAATCATAAAACAGACTGGAGTATGCCAAACTACATGCTGACGAGCCACAAAGCTTCTGGGAGAATGTCCTGTGGACAGATGAGACAAAAATTTAACTTTTTGCCAAGGCACATCAGCTCTATGTTCACAGACGGAAAAATGAAGCATATCTAGAAAAGAACACGGTCCCTACTGTGAAACATGGGGGAGGCTCGGTTATGTTCTGGGGCTGATTTGCTGCATCTGACACAGGGTGTCTTGAATCTGTGCAGGGTACAATGAAATCTCAAGACTATCAGGGGATTCTAGAGAGAAATGTGCTGGCCAGTGTCAGAAAGCATGGTCTCAGTCGCAGGTCACGGGTCTTACAACAGGAAAATGACCCAAAACACACAGCTAAAAACACCCAAGAAGGGCTAAGAGGAAAACACTGGCCTTCTATGAGCCCTGATCTCAATCCTATTGAGCATCTTTGGAAGGAGCTGAAACGTGCTGTCTGGAAAAGGCGCCCTTCAAACCGGAAACAACTAGAACAGTTTGCTCAAGAGGAGTGGGCCAAAATACCTGCTGAGAGGTGCAGAAGTCTCATTGACAGTTACAGGAATCATTTGATTGCAGTGATTGCCTCAAAAGGTTGTGCAACCAAATATTAAATTGTGGGTACCATCATTTTTGTCCAGGCCTGTTTCATGCATTTATTTTTTAAATAATTCCGTTGAAGCATGGATGAAAAGCAATGTCTGACTTTCATTGGTCAACATTTATATAATTTTTATTTATTATTACTTTTGTCAGATTAAAGTTATTTCTGTGACCATTATGAGTTTTTCTTTTATTTAATGAAGGGTACCAACAATTTTGTCCACGTCTGTATGCACCTGTATGACCCTCTTCAGTCTTATCTTCTGTCATGTTGGACCCTTTCAGCCCATTTTACTTTCCGTCGACATATATTATATATATATATATGCCTCCCCTCTCAAACATCTATGTGCATGCCACATAGTCACGAGTCAAATTTAGTCTACCAGCTTTGCATCTTATTTTACATGTACTTTACATGTTTAATCACACGGCCAACAGTTTCCCATGTGAGCCACTGCTCCTTCTTTACACCATCACTAGACCATACTGCAACTCAGACAGAGAGAGAGAGAGGTGACATATACTTTGATATATTGGGGATCCATAGTGAAAAAAACCACACCAGGTCTTAGTAGTAGCAAAGAATGAGAAATCATACTATGTATTGTCAACATCCATCCATCCATCTTCTTAACCGCTTATCCAATTCAGGGTCACGGGGCAGCTGGAGCCTATCCCAGCAATTATCAGGCGTTAGGCAGGGTACACTCTGAACAGGACGCCAGTCTGTTGCAGGGCCAACACAGAGAGACAGACAACCATTCACACTCACATTCATTCCTAGGGACAATTTAGAGTGATCAATTCACCTATCATGCATGTTTTTGGACTGTGGGAGGAAGCCGGAGTACCCGGAGAGAACCCACGCATACACGGGGAGAACATGCAAACTCCATGCAGAAAGACCCTGGGCCGGGATACGAACCCACGACCTTCTTGCTGCAAGGCAACAGCGCTAACCACTGCGCCACCGTGCAGCCGTATTGTCAACATTGAGATAATATATTATCAGGATAAACTGAAGGAAAATTTTGTTTAAAAATTGAAGATTTTTTATGAAATAATTAACTAAATGGTAAAAATGTGACTTTATAATTAGCATAGCTGTTAATGCAGTTATTTTATGCATTAACTGTTATGATGCCAAAAAATTAATTTCTACAGGGTGTTCCAAACCTTTTTTGGACTCCAACTATCTTTAGTTTGTATTCATGTAGTTTTCTGCTTCAATTTTAACTTCGACTGGTCAGTATGCTTTATTTCTGTTTCTTGAGCATTTTCTGCTACTCTACTACAACAACAGATTCTGCATCCTTTTCTATATGTATTTGATTTAATAAAATGAAAGAAAATATACGGTAAAAAATAAAAAAATAAAAATAATAAAAAAATTACCCAAAAGCTGCATATCCATTGAAAATGTTTTGGAAGTATGCTATGAAGTTTCTCATATCCCCCCCTAGTTTCTATGGCATTCACATCATCACTTGCATGCCTTTCTCACTCTGTTACTTCCTGACCTGAGGAAACTGAAGATGATTTTCATGAATCCATCGACAATCCATACAACCCTGCTGACACACAGTGAAACTTGATCTTCAGTTATCTGATTGAGAACATAGTAAGAATGATGTTTCTTGTTATGCCTGCTTAGAGCCCTCCTACGTATCACTATGTAATAAAAAGGAATGCGTTGCCGGGTTAAGTGCTGTGTCTCAGATATTCAGCTGTTTTATGTCCAGATCCTTATCACAACAGCAGGAAAGGGCTTGACGATTTTTTACGAAGCAGACAGTGTGTTCATGCAAATAAAGCGTCTCTTATGAAATGAATATTAATTCAAGCACACAGTCTGCATACATGATGATTGATGAGCACCAGCACAGAAATCTTTGGAGATGAGCCGAGATGATTATAACTCAGACCGTCCTTTCTCTCAACCGTTGAGCTTCCAAAGCTTCCTGATCGTTCAAATTAAGTGGTCAATCATATAATATTAAACATTTAATTCCATAATTATCCTTTTCTAATACAGTCTGAAATACGTGGAGAGCTGAAGGTGGATGGAAAGTGCTTTTTGAAAGAAGCTGTGCTCATCCCTAGAGCTTCACAACAAGAGCAGGAAGGCATTCACTCATACAATTGGTTTTCCACAAGGGACCTCAACGCGGCTAGCCGGTGACAGGAAGATAATAGCACTAACTTCTGCCTGCAGAGTCTCTGAATGGTCCAATATGATAGGCTTGTTGAGTGTGACTGATGGCTCGGGTTAAATAATGGGGTCGTACACGCTCCCCTCAATGCACACAAAGGCAGTGTGTACTCTCCTGACACACACTCACACAAAACATTTCCCAACTTCTAGACAACTGAAACAATTCATTAGTGGGAATTACTTGCACACCCAATAAGAGACCAAGATGCAAAACAAATAAAGCAAATTAGCATCACAAATATTTAACATTGCACATGCATACAATGGGGATGGGTTGCATTCCCACCATGGAGACAAATTAAAGCACACGGGCCTGAGCACACAAACGGGTAAGTGAATGAATACAGATGGATGCATCGTTTTGAGGCAGTGCAAACATGCCTTGAGATATTTCTCCATTGTGATGCAAAGCTCAGCCACTCTCCATTTTCCCAATCTTCCTTCTTCCTATCCTTGCTGCCCTTCTCTCTACACATATCTTCCCCTAATGCAGCACAAATGGATCTCAGACAAATGAACAGGGCAGAGAAGAGGTGGGCCAACAGGCAGGACAGGAAAAAAGACAAAAAAGAAATAAATGTGGATGTGAAGCATATCAAGACACGATGATGGTCATTAATTGCTACTTTATTAGATACAATTCAGACACCGCTATAAGCGCTGAGGTGAGTTGCCTACTTTGACAACCTTTACCTGTTCGGCATCAATCATCTACAAGTGCCTAATGACATGCCATGCCTGGAAAAACTGCAAATCACAGCGATTCCAAGATTGGTTTTGAATGACAGCTAAAAGGCAGCGTGTTATATTATTGCATGATTTACTGTATTGTTAGATCGCAATGACAAAGGCTAGGAAAAAAAGTGTCAAAGGAATTGAAAGCTGTATTTACTGCAAGTTTAATGGCTTTTGCATGTATGCATCTGCTTGAAATTATTTCCAGCATTTAAACGTTTGAGCAAAGAATGAAACAGACAAATAACTTAGGCAAATAGGAAAAATTTACCTACAGCAACAATAGAGATATTCAATATTTGTAACCAGTTGTAACAGCTTCCTGCAACTTAGAGTTTAAAGAAAAGTTACAGAATATTTTGTCAATTTCAGTTTTACTTATGACGATCATGGTGTTTATTTTTTGTACAAATGCTGGTCTTGCTTTCAGATTATACTGGAAAATAATGAGCAACATATCTGAAAAACTGTTTGACAAAACGATTGTATAAAATTAAAAACATGAAAGATAAAAAGCAGACTTAATCGTCATCACACAGTTACTGAAGGTGAAATCTCACCACGTGGCTGCTTTTTTCTCTCACAATGTCGCTCAGGCCTTTTCCAGTTTCTGAACAATGAAGCAAGAAGGCGAAAATCGGCCTTATGTCAACTACCAGAACATGCTCATAAAAATATTATATTGAATTTTGAAGATTTAAGTTCAAACAGGGCTAAAAATGCTATAAAAGAGAAATAAAATCATGCTGTAATCTCATAGAATCTGGCAAAAACATGACTCAAAATGCTATAAGTCCTTCTGAATGATCAACAGCTTCAGACGCAGCATTTTGACTAAGAGGAATCATGCCAACAAAAATAATGCACCATTCTCTCACATATTTCCAAGTGAGAAACAAAGCCAGACCAACCTATTTTTCTAATCTGGTGAACATCTGTTCATAAAATTCTCCATTTATTATTATTTTGTTTTTGTATTTGGCTTTTACATTTCTCCATTTCCTCCGTTGCATGTTTCAACCAACTATATTTGCATAATTCTCCAACAGACACTTAATTCCCTGCCAGATTTAAGAATGGGGTGAAAATCACCACACACAGAGACATCCACAGACATGCAGAGACAACAGCAATTTCAGCTCACCCTCCGAATCAGGGGTACAGCAAATTCCAATGTCAATAACGCAGATCCCACTGGTGCATGCATTTCAATATCATTATCTGATGCTGAGCCGAGTGCACGGAATATAATGAAATCTTAAAACATGAATTGCAGAGCATCTCCGACTCGGCAAACGTGATGCACATTTTCAACAACTAAATTATGTATCATGCTGCTTGCACTCAATACAGACTTGATTTCAATGTTAATTCTGCTTTCCATCCATCCAGTCCTGCATGTTCGCATTCGTATTGTTGACCAGAAATTGCAACACGAGCTTCAAGGTGCTGTAATGATTGTAGCATAAGTGGCAAGAATATGATGTAAATGGTCTGGAAATGAGAGGTATGACTGTGTCATGGGCAACCACAGTGGTCAGGACCACAGGGAATTCAAATGGGTTCCACCTGGAGTCCACTCACGACTCCATTAGACAGAGGGCGGGAGAAGAAGGGGAGGGAAGGGGGTGTAGGTGGTGGTGGTGGTGGGGTAATCCAAAGGTTTAAACAGCAGGCATATGTGTTTATATACATGTCTGCATATGTGTATAAGTTATACAGAGGTTTAAGTCGTGGAAAGGATTTGTTTGTATAGGCTTAGAAACGGCTTTAGACGCACTTTTTAAAATATTATTTTTTAAATGATATACTGTATAATAATGGTAACTATTTACAACCAGCTAATAATCAGAGTACACCAAAAACAGATGTTGCGGCAAGACTTCTGAACATGTTAATTTTATTGCTGGTCATGATAAACAAAGTCTACTTTCATCTTTATAGACTTACATAATCATTTATTTTGTTATATATCTATATATTCTCCGTGTGTGCTCTATTACAACATTGATTTTCAAACATTACAATAGATTAACAGTAAATAAACAACAACAAATGAACCAGGACCAGACTAATTTCTAAGAAACAAGCAGAAAGACTAACTGTAAACACAAGCAACCTTTTCTGAAAAGAAAGAAAAAAAAGAACACAAAAAAAACCCTATAATTTTGGCAGAAGTTGATCTGCCTTACATTAAGTGAAAGTTGAATGACTTTCCTGTATGTGCAAATATACATATAATAGTCCAAAGTAAAAATCTACTCAGCAAAAAACTGTCTTGACTCTGCTAAAGATCACATCTAAAACTCACATAGTTTTTATATACCAAAGTTTCTTTCCTAAATATTTTAAAATTGATGATCATATAATAACTGTAATATCTATAGAAGCCTTTCTATTGATTACTAAGAATAGAATAAATATATTTCCGTGTCATTTTTGGGAACATTTAAATGAAAGCAGATATTTTTCAATGATAATGCTTGTATGTTACATTTGCTAGTATAAGCCAGCAAGTTCAATGTAACTGCTGCACAAATGTATATGCCTAGACGTGGTGAAGACAACTATATGAAATATAAAACAAGCATCAAAATGGGGAAGAAAGTGACTTATTATTTTACAATTTTTTGCATAACATCTGTTTGTCTTACTGAGAATACATGTCCAACCTTTAATGACTATAGTTAACCTATCTTATATTGGCTACTTTCAGCAGCATAAGGCACCACATCATCAATGCAATTTATTTAGGAATTATTCATATCTATTTCTGCATAGTGGTGATTTTTGGGGATGCACAGTGGCACAGTTTGTACCCCTGCTACTTTGCAGAAAGAAGGTCCTGGGTTTAAATCCCTGCCTGGGGTCTTTCGGCATGGAGTTTCCATGTTCTCCCTGTCCACACGTTTCCTCCCTACAGGTACTCCCGCTTCCATCCACAGTATAAAAACACTACAGACTCTAAATTGTTATTAGGTAATTGTCATACAGCCCCCCACACACAGAGGATAGACCTTGTAGATAATGGATGGAATAATATCTATTTCAAGTACCAAAAACTAGTTTCTTGAATGTAACTATGAATTCACCTTACTCCAAAGATCTCCACAGCCACAAGATCTCAATGTAATATAGCATAGATAATAAGAGATTCCAATCATGGATGTACAGCTATTTTGTTAATTCTATACCTTAAGAAAATTAAGGCAGTCCTAAAGAAAAAGAAGGGCAGAACCTGATACTAGCAAGGCCTGCCTAATAAATTGGTTTATTAGTGCATTGTCTGCAGCATTTCGTTTTATTTTATTGTTAGCAGATTTTTCTTAAGACCTCACATAGCAAGTCAGGTTGACTGAAAGAAATGTAAACTTTTAAGCCATGTGGGAAAATCCATAAAAACATTCCTGCCTTTTCATATTTGTCTTGTTTTTTGCCAACAATAGCCGATTACCCTGCTGAACTAGACTTCATTATTCACCTGATGTTTAAGGGTAAATACACATCCAAACATCGCCGACACAAAAGGTCAACGGTCAAAATGGTGAATTTCTTTGTTGGTTGTTTTTTTGTCTTCTGTAGCAGCTTTCAAAAGCTCTCCCTGAAATGTGAGATCGCTCCACTTGTCATGACCTTAGTGACCTGGCTTTGGAGTGATCGATTATAGAGCAAGAACAAACTCGCTAAAGCCTGATGGTACCTTCAAGCATTAGGTTTTCTAAAAGATCTTAAAAAAAAAGGAAACTTAACAGTCGGGAAACATTTCCATACCCTTCAAGTCTAAATGATTTGAAGAGACAGAGAAGCTTTATAAGCTGCTCTTCCTACCTACATCTTGAATCTTCCCTAAACTCAATTTATCACAATGTACCAAGATATGAGTAATAATTGGGTGCCTTTTTTGCTTTCCCAAGCTGAACAAGAAAAGTAAGAGCTGTTGGGGTGGGGAAGAAGTGTAGAGAGCTGATGTCTGCCAGTGGGGGACCAAAAGACTTTACTCAGACGAGTAGAGAATGGAGTTTGATGAAAGTCTGATTGGTCTGTGCAAACATCCTCACAAGGTATGTCTCCAGACAAAAGGAGCAACACTCTCCTCTCTCGCCGAAGCAAATACTCTCATGTCAAACAGATCGCAGCTGTTCTCAGGGAACTCTGTTGCACCGCCTGGATTATTTCGACTTCAATCTAAATGTCGAATGAATTTTTAAGAATTTATTTATTCGTCTACCTCCTCTTCAGACACATTTCCCCCCCAGTGCACAGAAGCTACTCCACATTCACCTCCTCGTATATTTTACACATTACCCTGCTCGTGGTAAAATGTGCCTCAGCATTGCATAAACTCTCACTCAAACTAATGGAGTTCTTGTGTAATTGAGTGAGCAGCATGAACCCAGACGCTGCACAACTTACAAAAGAACCCATTTAGGACGTACCAGTTTAATTTCACTAGATGCTGACTAATTCTAATTAAGCCATTAAAAGACTTTGTGTGAAGCACGAATCTGCAAGCACAAGGGATTCAATGAAGTGATTTGGGAGCTCAAAGAGAGGAGAACAAAATCTGCACTGCTGATGCTGTCGATGGTTGCTCTATCCGTGCCCTGTGTGAAAATAAGGAGAGGTAAAGCAGTCAGACATTTCAGTCATTATTTCAGAAGGGCTGCTGCTGTACAGAGCAGAGAGGATACTCTCTGACCTGAGTGAGTCTTTGTGTTTATATGCACTAAAACACTCTTTGGGTAACCAGGCAAATACACCCCAATGCACATACAGGTGACCTTGCCCTATGCCTCTTGGCTGAATGCTGCGATATGTTTGGGCTGGACTCAGCATGCAACCTCTCAGAATCTAAAAGTGGAGTTCTCCTGGGGTGAGTCAGTCACATTAAGGTCAGGGGGTACTTTGCAAATGTCAAAGTCCAGGAACGAATTGCGAAGTATAATGCTCTTGAAAAGCTGGCGACTGGCGCGACCATACAAAGGTGTTTGAATACACATCAACTGGACAGATTTGGTCAACAAAATGTTTTAGGAAAACATTTGATTATGTTGCACAAAATTTTAAATCAAGGGCTGGGCATAAACCTGTTAGTTCATCTTTAAAATGCCCTTATCCTCCACTTACTACCTGCATCTATATCACCTGTTTGTCCGAGTATGTGGACAGGTGTCTTTTTTTATCAGGATCATTCACACTCCAACACTCCACTATGGTTAAGACCAAATAAATAGATAAGTAAGGACATGCAGGTTTGCACGCATAAAATATATGACTTAGTGTTTGTTGGCAGCCTCTGCGCTCTGCTAGACTGAGCGTACATATACCCAGTTTAATTCCTCAACAAATACTTTCACAGCTGGTCCCTAAAATTTACCCCCCCCCCCAAAAAAAAAAAGTGTTATGCACTCTGTGTGTCCTCCTGGCTTTGTCAGTATACACCATGATTTTGGTGACATGGCACAGAACCATCTGGACTTACTGATCCAGTTCCAAGCTTTAATTGCACTCCGGTGTCATGTTTTTTGTCCACTTATGCCACAGCCCCAAACACAATTCAATCATTTTCCTGCCGAACAGATGAGTTGGTAATTACTTTTAACCTTCTAGAGTTCAACAACCAAATATGCAGCAAAGTTGTGCAGCTGAGTTCTGTTAATGAGGCCTCCATCTGCTAATGTTCAACTCCCGATCCATGGCTTTTTCCTGATCAATATAAAATGTGTAAATGCGGTCTTTGGGAGCAAGTTATATTTGCTTCAGCCAATGATATTGGCTTCTGAGCTCTATAAGAAACACCTTCCCACCAAATAATTGATGCTCAAGGGATTTATGCCCAATTAAAACTGTTTAGAATATCTTTGCGGACTCATAAAAATTAATTTGTGTCCTGATAAATCCATCCAGACAAATCTAAATGGTGATGGATCCACTTATATTTTGCCATTGAGGCAATTCTCATAGCCAGAAATAATTGAGCTTAAATCACAACATGGTTGCTACCCTGGTGTTTTTTTGTTTTTGTTTTTTTAACTGACTTCCAATGTTTCAGAAACCAAATGCAACTCAAGTTGGCTGGCAAGCTCAAACTTAAAAATGTATACAGTTTTCCTTGTTTATTGCAGCGGTTACGTTCTAGAAATAACTTGCGGCAGGCAAAATCTGTGAAGCAGTCATCTTTATTTTTTGTTTTACAATTATTATATATGTTTTAAAGCTGTAAAACCCCTTACGACACACCTAATAGACTTTTCTCAGACATACATTAATTTTTGATGCAGTTTTCACTAGTTTCAATACTGTGAAAGTTCAACGTTTGTAGATATAAAAATATAAAATAGTTAATATGATACTGTTTCTTTGTCTGCGTTTCTTGGGTGCGTATTTTTCCACTGAGGGTCTTGGAGCAGGGGTCTCTGTCAGAGTGAGGGACAAAGTTATGGGTAGTTGTTTGTGCTGTTTTTTTTTTTTTTTCTGGACAAGAAGATTCTTATAACAGGACACAATAAATTTGGTAAGCACAGGAGCCACGACACGGAGGAGATTGACAAGTGCCTCCAATCAGTAAAGACGCAGAACATGATCTTAGTACACTGTAAACAAAGCATGTTAAATTGTACTATAAAACAATTAGCGAAACATTAAGGCCGTGAAGTACAGCAACACGTGGGGGAGGGGCAACGCTGAACAACTGCATGGCCTGTACAGTTGAAGGTAACCAGCCCAAGCCTGCTTTGAATGGGGAGGGAGACAGAAGATCAAACAGATCATCTTATCCAAAATGAACCATCTCTCTTCTTTTCTACTTGTGGTTAATTATAGTCTGTCAGTTGAGAGTCAAGACATCTAGTGATGTTTAAGTCAAAGGGACAAACGTCCTGATCATTTTGGCTCCTGCACCAATATGAAAGTGGGTTCTTTAGCACAGCCGATGATCCTCTTTGATCAAAAACTCTTTAAAATAGAACGATATTGACTACATTTCTAGGGAGAGCTGTCAGCCACCTCTGGCGAGGTGGCAAAAGCTCGGCTGGAAGGGGATTTTCCACCCTTCTTTCCTTTCTCTTTTCATTTCCTTCATTTCATTTCTGGATCAAACTGACATTGGAATGTTATTCAGCCTGCATGACAGCCCAATCAGGAGTGTGTGTCTGAGAGGTGGCAACCATTAAAGCAAACTTTGAAACTCTATCCTATCCTTTCACAATCCATCTGAAATCCCAACTTCCAAGTCAACTTCCAAGGAAAAGTAGATTGTTTCTTTGCTTGTGTGCCATGCCAGAGTTTTCCTTTTTGACTTGGACCAGAAGCAAAGAGGGGTCTCTGGGACTCTCTAAGTTTCTGGCACAGAATTCATACACCAGTTGGTTTCAACTCAGGGAGGAATTCTGAACTGGGGAGGGGGATTCTACACTGACATATTTACCATACACACAACTGATGCCTTCAAGTGGCAGGTCTAATAACATATTTTGCGCAAGATAGTTGTGGTACATCTTATATCTATTAACCAGTACAGCCAATTAGAAGGGTGGAAAGATAATTATCACCTTGTCCACAACATTGATCCTGTGACAAATTTCATTGTTGGACAACTCTTGAAAAATCCTGGCATACAAATCACTGCATGAAAACTGCCTCACAGCTAGCACAATTATAACTTAGAACTCCCAGAAAACAAGCAGTCTTCCCTCTGAAAATCTGTCATCATCTTGTGTTTGAGAAAAAAATCAATCTTGATGTATGCTTTCAAAGTATTGCAACTGAGCCAACAGTTGGAACAAAAGTTAACTCTGTTATGCACATAGACATAAAAAGTTAAGTTAAAAATCCCTGTTTAAAGGGAGTTATGCTAAGATGTTATGAACATATCAGTAGCTGCAGTAGATAATTCTCTTTTTGTTTTCATTTAGTGTATAACAAATTAGTTGCTCCTTGAGGCTGACATTTTATATAGAATTACAATCATGAGGTTTGCTCTGGTTTTAGGAGATGTTTTAACAGCTGGTGACTACCTTTTGTGAATGTCCCTAAAATCTCTTGAATGGGCCTCAGTTCACAGTCCTCTACAGACAGAGGGTCATGCATGTTAAAAGGGTTTTGCTAAAGTGTTTCCTTCAGCTCAACCTTCCGTTGAATATTATCGGACACATGACTCTGGGAATGGCCAGCTTCTTTAGCAATGAGGTTGGTGGCTTACCTTTCTTGTGGCTAGTTAGAAGGGGAGCCAAGACCAAAGTAGGATCGATCTCAAAACTGTTAGGAATTTTTATTTATTTATGTATTTTAATTTTATTTTTTATGAGCATTACACCGCTTAATACATAAGTGTATTAACAATTAAACTTAAAAAAATATTTTTTTTTTTGCAAGAAGAGACTGTTCATCTGAATTGAGTACAAACAGTAGGTATTTAGTATGCAAAGTAGTTGAATTTGGCGTAACTGGACATATCTCTGACTACTGAGGCTTCCAATATAATCCTCAATATGTGTTGCATATGTACAGTATCTGCAAGTATTAGGATATACCAAACCCACCTTGACTAGAGATGGTTTGAGACAAATTAGTCAGAATAGCTTGCAGGATGTTAAACCATCATAATATTTGCAAGGATGTTTATTTACAGCCTTTAATAAACTGCCAGGACATCTTTTAAAATCAGAGGTTGGTAAAATGACAGACGCTGGGTTTGGTCTTTTACACTCTGGAACTAGTTTAAACCTCTGAGGTAAATTGTCGTGGTTTCATGTTAAATGAAGATAGCAAAGACAGTTATCTACTGCAGGTAAGATATTAGCTGCTTATAACATTTTAGCATAACCTCAACAGAAAAACTTTCCAGATGTTCTCTAGTGTAAAATAAATATTAATTGATTTGATAAGAAAAACATTTTAGTCCAATAAATCCTGAGCCTGATTTTTTTTTTCTTGGGAAGCCCCTAAGCCAAGATACTGTATATGCCTTGATCAAAATAAAGTTAAGCCAGATCCAGGGGTGTGCTCTCCTGGGAGAACATTTTGATAAATAGTCCATTGCATTAAAGATTCTGATCACTTTCATTTTTTCTGGAAAATATGCACCATTTATTATAAATTGTGATCACATATCTGTTATTACAGAAAGTATATTTAAAAAAACGTGAGCACCAAATTATTCACACTGTAGTAGCTGCTGTAAATCCTATCCTGACACTCTATTTTAATTTAATTATTAAAGCTGCTACATGACTGCATTTTACTCCAAGACTAGATAAAAAAAAGAACTGTGTCAACGGTGATATTCAGTTTTTCACCAGAGACCAGACGCCACTGTATTTCTACAGTCATAGGAAAACTTAACTTGTACAACAGCGACTATATTTCCATAAATACCTAAATAAATATGGATGATGATCAATGTGGACTTACCCAGCTTTTCAGTCGGGTTTAGGATTTTGCCCTTCTCCTTTGCAGTCCTCAACAGGTGATGCGAATCACGCTGTTTCTGCTTTTCTGATCTCCACTATTAGCACAAACACGCATTTCTGTTTTGCAGAGATCAGCCTAACACTCCTTGAATCCACATAATCTCAAGCCTCAAGGATATTGAAAGCCGTAAACTTTTTATGAGTCAATGGTAGGCTTTAGGAATGGTGATAAATGTCTCCCCAGTGGATTTGTGGCCAGGACACCGGCAAATCAAACTAACGTGTTTCACATTTCTAAAAGGGGCTTTAAATAACTTCTTTTTCGTAGTCAGTAGAGATTTTAAGTTTATCTCTAAAGCTCTCCCAGTTTTCAGATGTTAAAGTGGTTATATATCGAGGAGTTTGCCTGTTAACTGTCTTGGTAGTGTTTGTTGCGTCTCTATAGTCATTCATTTTGTTCGCTTTCTGCATCACAATCACTTGCGCACAAAGATGTCAAGAGTCAAGATTGACTGCTACATCACTCTTATTGGCCAAAATCCAAGCCCGGCCCCTACCCTATAACAGATTGGCTAAAGTAGGCCTACAGTGGTGTGGTTTAGAGTGAAAGCGCATCTCAGGTTTTGGGAATTGTCAGATCACAAAGACCTGATTTTTTTTTCTTCAAATACTTCAGTAGCACCGGAAATCAGACGTGGCCCTGGAGCGCCATCAGGCCTAGCACTATCAGGCCTGCCAAGGTATCCTGATGAAAGTGACACCAATTATTGTATAAACAGCCTTATTGAGTCCACTTATAATATGGCGTTGAAGTAAAAGATTAAAGTTATGTAGATAATATAAATGTTATATTTTGGATCAACTCAAAATTAAACGAGACATTGAGATGTTTGGAGTGGATTATAAATAAATTCCTATACGGGTTGTTTAGGAAATTTTGAATAGATTGAAAACAATACAGAAGCAAAGTTCATAATCGATATTAACTGTATAAGAAAAAAACAACATCAGCAAAATAGAAAGACCCAAGTCAGTCTTTCCTAATACTCTGTTGAAACCTGCCCTTCATTGTTTTGACAAATCAAAGTCTGAGTTTTACTGGAGACTGATCTTGACATTCTGAGACGCTGTGTTCCTGTTTACTGTTTTTCAAACAGGGTGAAGAGAAAGCCTACGAGCATGAATCGCAATCACTTCTGCTCCAATCGCTGCCGCTGTCTTATCTGCATAAGTGCAGGACTGACTCTGACACTGCATCCTGCCCAAAGCTGAATAAGCCATCGGCCCAAGCATATAGGCCTGTATGTGTGTGTGTGTGTGTTTATTCCCAAGGCTAATGCAATTTCACGATATCAATAGGTGCACAAATTGGATACTGAGAACGAGATGGAGACCGTAATTAAACTACTTCCAAATGAAAAAAATAATACAATAAATCAGAAGCACCAAAATGCCTAGATGGTGTAGAGCATTTTCCAACTTTAATTCAGGTAGAAAAAACATCACTATATTCAACCTCTTAGCCACTTTTCACATACTCCATATTAAACAAGACTAAGTGTCTTAAAATAATAGCAATCATGTGGTGTAATTCAGGGCAGAATCACAACTGACACATGCAAAACTTTCTCCACAGACAAGCTCTCACATCCAGAAAGCTGTCACCAAAGCTGAAAGAGTGCATACGGAGTGAAGTGACATAGAGAAATGTGTGCTGTTCTGTCTGACTCTTCAAATCATTATTCAGCCTGAAGCTCACCTCAGTCAACCAGGCTTGTATCCACACACTAATTCTTAGTGTAAATGGCAACAGTAAGTCAGTACATCTGATTGATTTTCTTTATGCTCCATGAGGATATTTTTTTCTTCGACTAATGCACGTGCATTGGATATGAGTTATGTTAGTGAGGTAGGATGGGAGGTGATAGGAAGCAAAATTAAAGAGAGAATGACCCTAGTGCACAGGTTGGGAAAAAGGGTCTGGTTTTTATCAGATTATATCAATCTACAAAACTGATAGAAAAACAAGTTATGTAGCACATTTGTAAAATAAACGTCATGAAAAATATGCCAAATGCACGATCATACAAAACGTCACAAAAATTGGCCTAATTGTGTAAACTGCAAGCGTTCAGTCTGATAAATAAATGAATACAAAATATATTTCACAGATTAAAGAAGCCTTTTTATAAAATGAGATGCCTGGGATAAAGGCCACTTAAATCACTTGAATATAACCATAAAAAGCTGTGAAAAACTTCAAATTATCTACTCATGTAAAATGTCCAACTAGTGTGCATAATCGGCATGATGCGTAAGGAGAACAGACTCCTACACGGGTTTAGTAACATTAACATGGGAGAATTATTTCCTTAGGGTAATCTTTTCTGTTTCTCTCTAATGTTTTTGTGAACCCCGAGTAACTCAGGTTGGCACTTTGCCTATTTTCAAGCACCATGTTTCTACAATGAAGCACACACGAAGCACACTTGGCAAAGTCAAAGTGCGTCCTCGT
This sequence comes from Apricaphanius iberus, assembly GCA_028564705.1. Lineage (NCBI taxonomy): Eukaryota > Metazoa > Chordata > Actinopteri > Cyprinodontiformes > Aphaniidae > Apricaphanius > Apricaphanius iberus. The sequence goes on along the minus strand of JAPXFQ010002814.1, from coordinate 468,775 downwards.
TCACATGGAGTCCGTACACGTCGCACCCCATCAACAGCATGACCTGCACATAAATCACCAGAGCACTGTAGTTAAGCCAAGGACTCGAGAATGGCATGTGTTCCTCACTTAAACTGAGTATATGAGAACTCATGTCTACTCGTGCTTTTCAAAGAGTTGTTGTATAACAGGGAACAAGAGTTAACTGCAAACATCAATTCCAGACAAACATATTGACTAATGATGTCTGAGCGCTGGGCTGGAGTTGCAAATGATATTTTCCAGGAAGGAAAAAAAAAAGAAAGAAAGAAAAAAAAACTCCTGTTTAAATTTAAATAATGTGCTGATCAGTGTCTGAAAGACTGAAAATACAATAATTTAGTGCCCTGAGTTCTTCACAGCGCTCCTCTATTATACATCTGGTCAGCTATTTATCCGTTTTTATTTTCTAATACGGCAACATATATTGGGTTGCGTTGTCAAACTGCGAGGGGAAAAATGAGATCATCTTACTAAATTAGCAGAAACAAGGTATTGCATATTGCATCTGTGTTACACTGCTTTAATATGCATCCAGTGGTGTGAAGGTTGGCCTTCCAACACATTAATTATTAATACAAAGGGACCTTGTGTTTGCAGGAAAAAAAGGAAGCAGTTTAGATTAATACAGTGTGCGCCCTCAGAGTGCCATATGGCTTTCATATCAACTTTCGGCAGTTCGGTCTGTAAACTGATGGACAAAGGGATAAACCCAAGCTGTCTCTGCTAAAATGAGAAAAGCTAATCAGAAACAAGCCCTCGAGCTATTGCTTTCACAAAGTTTATTTTTCCCCTAAATATCTCGGCAAAAGTTACACACCCCGGTTCATTTTTGCTTTGACAACACAAGGCATTACAGCAGAGGTCAGTTATTGTTTATCTAGTGAAAACAAAAAAACACAACATCCTCCAACATTTTCTCTCCAAATGGTCTACACTACAACAAATGGTGAAAACAGATAATACGATAAAACTGACTGATGTTCTGTAATCTGAGGCCAGGGTTGTCTTAGATAAAATGCCAAACTGCTTTGTTCAGTTTAGGGGTCAGTCTCCTGGACCCTGGCATCTTGTTCAGTGGTGGTAGGACAAAGCAGGATATGGACAAACAAACTGAGGTCTCATCTCTTGTAATGCAAGGGCTTCTTTGGTCTGTTGATTTAAAAAAAAAAAAGTCTCTTGAGTTACCGCATTGTCTCCATTACGAACTTCACCTATGGCCATTAAACATAGAACATGTCCAAAACAAAATAATCCAAGATAAAAGCAGCTGAAATCTGTGGAGCGGCTGAGTTGTAGGTATAAGGAAAGCTTGAAGAAGAAACATTTTTCCCCCACATGTAAAAGAGTGAGTTGAAGTGGGTTCAGGCATCTGAACATGACCTGATCACTTTCCCTTTGGAAGGTTTCCAGTTATAATTAACGTGAAGGATACCACAGAACAGATACAGATGCTACTGCTGCCAGCATAGGAACACCTTGGGATCACCCAAAATGAATGCATGTAATCGGGGATAGGGATGCCTTAGTTTCCCTGTCTCCTACATGGATGGACTGTCCAAAGACGGTCCAAGAAGTTTTATGACAGCCAATGGGTTTTTACAGAAAAATTGTTTTGAGACTAATAGTGTGAAAGGAAGTCACTTTTGCTATTATCTTTGGAAATACTACCAACTTTGTCTATGAAAAGGTAAAAAGTGTTAACTTCCAACATCAGCATGCAATTAAACAATCAAGCTAATTAGGGTGAGGAGCTCTGTCATCTAATGGGAAACTTGGAGAAGAGCTCATGCCCTCCTCATCATTAGAGGACCACTGAGGTAGTTGAGGCATCGGGTGACATACCTACTGTATGACTTTCTTTGAAGGTTTCCTTTTTCTGAAGCCTATGTCCTCCCATTGAAGGAGATCCCAGACGCATTACTTGTTGGAGGTAGTATATGTTTGTTCTGGCCTTGGAATTCCTTGCGATATCCTTTACTGCCCCTACACATCAAAAAGTCTCAGCTGAGGCATTTCAGCCATCTTATGAGGTAGCCTCCTTTCAGAGGATACACGTTGAGGGATGTCCTACTGGGAGGATTTTTTATTTTATTTTTTTACACAGACAAGGAACTTGCTAGACGGAATTACATCCATTTTGGCCTGGGAAGACTTTAATTTTCCAGAATGAGCTGGACAGTGTTGTTTGGTAGAGAAATGTCTGGACTTTCTATTTTTGAATAAATCTTGGATAAACAGAAGACAATGGCTAGCTGGTTTGATTAATTATATTTTAGAACTTTTAATGTTAGCAAAGCACATCAGTCTGTTATCTTTCATGAAGCAAAATAGTACCTAGACAAGACATTTTTTAAATATCTTATATTTTCGATTTGTTATATTCTTTGTTTTCAGGAAACCTAAGAATGTTCACTCTACTGCAGCCTAACTATGAAGATCTATACTTTTGCCATCTTAGCAAATAACTAACTCTGCTGGGATATTGATTGGTTGGACAGATGCAGCAGGAACAGCAGGTTCCAATGATGACACCATGTCTGCATGAAGAAAAAAGTAATATGAACTAAGGAGCTTGGTCTGGTTTGAAACACAGCCGATTTAATGTGTTTTTTCCTGAAATAAATAGTGAAACAGCATTCAGCAGATCATCAATCTTAAGTTTCTAACTGCATTACTAGGGCCTTGATTGTTGCATAGATGCCAAACCAGCAAGTTTATTCAAAGACGTCCCATATAAAAAGAATAATTTGCCACCACCATCCACCAGATAGAAAAATTCTAGATATTAAATATTTTGCAAACAAAAAAGGAGAAAAGTAAAGCATTTCTTCCCATTTTTCTACACAGCAGCAAAAAACAAAAGAGACAGTATATAAATGGCTTCTCATTCAGTCCAACCATTTAAAAAATGGATTTGAAATAATGTCCACTAAACCTAGCCTATTTTGAAAATAAAACAACAAATGCCAACATTCTGTCTCTTTAAAATTAGAAACAAAAGATCCAGAAAAAGTACATCTAAGATCCCATGGCAAAGGCAAGCGGATTATGATGGTACAAGCAATAGCTTGGTGAAATCCAAACCTTTGGACAGTGGAAAGGAAAATGATTTACAACTAGGATTACGTTGGAATGAAAGGATTGTAATATGTATGAACAAATGAGGGGATGATTTTCACAATAACAAAAATGTATGTACATTGTCCTCTTCGGTAAAGTGAATGCAGAGCATTTCTGTATCTAACATGAAGATTTTTTTTCCCCTTCAGACAATCTCCTCCTGTGAGCAATATACTGGAAATAGCTCCAAAGTCTACAATTGAGAGCCCTCAGGGACACATCCAGAGAAACCGTGAATCCATTATCATACACAGCTTATCTCCAAATACTTAATCTTAGCAGCTTGCTTCTTGAGGAAAGAAAACTTCCTTTCAGTGTATTATTTTTTTACATTTCTCTCCATTCAGTAGACCCTTGCAGTGGAAGAGAGAGACTTATGAGCTCAAATAACATATGTACATTAAATGTGAACCGGACATGGCAACCTCAATATGCTCTCTTAAGTCTGCGGCGGTTCAAAGTTTAGACAAAGATATTAAGTTTTTTTCTCCACCCCGTTAGAGCCGTTTTATGTCCAGTCTGACGTGCGTCTATTTAGTTAAAAGCACAAGAAAAGGCCGGGGCCATTTTTCAAAAATTGATGACGGCCTTGCATAAATTATGCAAACTTTTGTCCTTGTGCCAAGCAGTGCATCTACTGCATAATAATTATGTAAGGGACTAGGGGATATGAGCATGCAGAAACGAACCGCACGCCGATGTGCCCCGTCTTATGTACCCTGAGCACGGCAAAGGAGAAGACAGTTGGGAACAAATGAAAACAAATTTAACGACAATTGATGGAATTCTTAGGTCCTCTCTTCATTAACAGTTTTTCCATCTCAAATGAGAATATGCAGGTTGGTAAATGACAAAAGCTCTGTGTTTTGTCTCAAATTATATGACGTTTAGCTTTCACCGTATTTATAAGTGAAGTTCTTTATAGTGCACTGTATTTCATGGCTTGGATCAAAGTTGTTATTAACATACCCTTGATGACTCCTAAACAATAAAAATTTAAAAAAGTTTAACTATAGTAATCCAAAAAAAAAAAAACATGTTGGAAACTGTATCTCTGCATCTATCATCTGGCTTTAATGTAATTGCTTTACTGGATTTTATTCTGTTTTATACTACGTAATGTGATTTTGTGCGTCTATGCTTGACGGCTAAAATGATCTCAGGAAGAGTAGCTGACGCAGCATGCTGCGGCGGCTAATGGGGATCAAAACAAATAAACAAATTAATGGGATTATTGAATCCTTTGAAATAATGGGGGGGCTTGACTGATTATTTTTTAGAACACAGACACTGTGATGTCAAAACCTCTTCAGTAAGAAGGAACACAAGGACATGAACATGCTAAATCAAACCATTGGCATGAACAAGTAGCAGAAGGATAGCTGTAGGTGAGTAGATATGTAAATGCAATTACTTTATTTGCTCATCTACATGGTGTCCCCCTTTAGCAAGACGGAGGTGTCTAATGTCAGGTGAATCGGATCCCTTTTTGTACAAGAGGGCAGTGAGCTGTGGCTTCATTAGTTACAGTTTCTTTTGCCTTGTTTTATGCACTCTTGAGTCTAATTGGAGAGTGATCTTAGGACTTAAATTGCTATGCTTAAACTATAAGTGACATTAGGCTGAGTCAACAAGAATACTTCCCGAACATTTTATAAAGGTCTTTTTATGAGTGGCTTTCTACAAATAGTTTTACCCTGATTTTTTAAAGATATTCAGATTTTTAGGCATTAAGTTAAGATCAACTTTATCAATAATATTGAATAATGCGGCAAAGATTACAACCTCCAGAGATTGATAGTGTTTTTTTGTAAACTAAATATAAAACAGAGGATAATTAGCATAGCATGGCATCTAGGCACGAAACCATGGAAATGTTAGCTTTACCAAACTTTCCCATCAAAACGACAGGAAAAGCAATGCCAGAAAAATTTAGCGACTAAACACATGAAGACACAAACAACCTTCATGTGCACCCTATGAAAACAGTCGTCCATGCCATCAATCCCTAATATGGTTCTTCAACCCTCATCCAGAAAAAATGTCAAAAAGGATGAAACTAATATGAACTTCAAAGATAAGCTAGCTATGAAACAGGCGGCTAATTAGCATGGATTTATTAACCATATTGGAAACTGTTTGCCTTTGTTTATGTTATCAGTGTCTGAACAGCTCTTTCACACATTTTTTTTTATTTTTAATCCTCTTATTGAAAGGTTTAAATTGATCAAAATGGCCATGGTTAAGTATTTGGGGCAAGATGATTATGATGTACGAAACTTTTACATGTAGCCACAAAATTTTATTTGTATGTGGCTAAGTGGCATAATTAATATTTCTTAGTCCAAGCTACCTCCTACCTCTAAAGCTCAGAGCCTTGGATGTATAAGCTCAAATGAGATGCTTAAAAAAAACTGATACATATACACTTTCAACAAAAAATCTTTAAAAAGGGCCATGAATAAAACCTTTTTTTGTAAGGTATCAATCCAACACATGGCTAAATAGTCTAGTCTAAAAATCCTGGCAGGGAACATAATTAAAATAGCATCCTGGGATGTCATTATGTCATGGTTCAATGACATATGTTAAAACCATAACAGCTTGTCATTTTTAGAAATACATATATTTATATCTAAACTCCACGGCACAATGTAAGAAGGACAAGGGCTGGTTGTCTCAAAACCCTATAAATGTGGAGCCGGGTTTCTCAACAAACTGATATTTTTCTACGGTTTGGCCTGTTATCCAGAGGAAAATGCGCTGAAAATTATTCTTTCTAAAAACTCCTGCCAAAGTGAAGATCTCCATTTTGTCTGTTTTAAGCGCTTGCGTGTGGAAAGATGAAACCACAGTTTTAGGTGTCACATCGCTGTCCACAACAAAAAATACTTAATCACAAGTGCGATCCATTTTTATGCTCAGAAACAGCATTTATGCCCTCAGAGCTGCGTTGCCATTACTGATTGTCCAAGCGCTTTTTGGTCACTTGTTTTTATAAACTATTACCACTGCATGCAGAAGTTTGTGAGTAGATTGTATAGGATTTAGGAGAAGAACTGCCCCCTACAGGTTTGGCAAGTCTATGAATGTGCTTAAAAATGCACTTATCCACGTGCAGATGGGGATTTAAAAAAAAATGTTTTTACCTGGCTACATGTGTACATGGCGTCACTTTTCACTCTAATGTATATTGCTCATCATGAAAACTTTAATGAGAAAATGGCAGAATAAACAACTATGATTTTGGCTTGAATTGAGCCCACCTTTCCCTTAGATAAATAATTGTGATAAAAGATTTTTACCCGTCAAAGACACTGACCCACTCTGACAACCTGACCCATGGGTTTTTGTGTTTAAAAATTCTAATATCATTAAATTGTGTAAAATTCTTAAAACAATGAACATTTAGTTTTGTTTAGGAATAAGTAATCAATGTTCATTGTGTTCAATCCCTAAATTTTAGCAAAGTATTGTAATTCGCTAAGTGGTAAAATGAAGCAGTGAATAGTGCTGAAAAAATAACCTTGAACAAAGCATTTTTTTAATTTTTAAAAAACCCAAAAGAGTTAACTCCACATTGTCCCTAATTCTCAAAATTCCTGCAAATGGACTTGGACTTTCCCAGTTGATTTTCTAAATGATTATTTCAACTGTTTAGGCACATGTCAAAGTACAAAAGCCAAGAGTTACAGGTGACAACCAGTCCTCAGTGACCTATTAAATATTTTTAGCTAGGAATAAATGTTGGCTCAAATCAAAGCTCTCACTTTTGATTTTTTTTTTACTATTGGTGTTTTTGGAATAAATGTTTGTAAATCATTGCATTTAAAAAACACAAGATGAAAAACTACTCTGACTCATGAAAATGATCCCAAAAAAATGATCCTCACCCCAGTGTTGTGTGTTCAGATTAATAAGTCAAACGTTTAATATCAAAATCAAACTGCATGCCCTGTAGTTTGGCTGTAATAAGCAATGTGACAATCAACCCATGGGATAGCCAGCCCCAGTTCCCCTGCCTAAAAAATGTCACCACAGCTTCCTGCCATTATACCTAAAACAAAGCACTTTCAGTCTATAGCTTTATTTTCTCTATTTTCTTGCAATCCAAATGTCAGCGAGAAAACCAAATAAACATTTTCCAAAAATATCAAATAATTTCTTTAGACTTACAATATGCAGATCTCAGAGGACTAATGTGCTTTTTCCAGACAAAGTCCCTTCTTGGCCATCTAATTGAAAACCAAATGTTTCCATAAATACATGAATAAATTAGTCTGCACTTTCTGTGAATAGCATTTTATGACTTTCCTTTGTGATATTCAACAGGCAATCTGTTTTATTGTGTGAAACAAGAGTGAAATGGATGATTGATTTATGAAAATTCACTAACCGGATGACATTTGTGATATCAATAGCATTTCTGATGAAAGCAATAATCAGTTTTTCATGACTAATGGAGCCCACAAGGAAACGCCACACACAGGTAGCTTCATTTTGTGAAAGAGGAGCTTTCACAGCGTGCATTTAGATGTTAGGCCTCTGTAATTCAAAACCTGATTGCCTTGTCCTTATCCTCTAAACAAGATGTGATCGCAAAGTAAAGAGAGACTGACGTGCTTAAATATTCGCGCATAGAGAGTCCTGCACACATCTGCTCGTCAGTGAGCCTGTTGGAAACTGTCACATGCCTGGCAGGTTCTGTAACTTGGGCAGATGGTGCACCGCAATTAGGCCCACCAAATCTTTCAATCAATTTCCAGTAGGCCGTATGAAGAACGAGGACGCAACTTGGCTGATTCTTCTACACCAATGTGTCCACCCCATCCAAATAAAATATTTTGCTCTTCCTGAAAATAGCTGCTACATCCTTTTAATTCCAGTGGTTTCATTGTTTCCTTCATTTTTAGCACAATACCAGTCTTTTTGTTTTATCTTGTACCTTTTTTTTTTGTGGTATTGAGAATCTCACCACACCCTGTTTGTCTTCCTCTGCCCCACACTGTTGGCTCTTTCAACCACTGGTCTGAATGCCACACTGTACACAACTGGAGACAATAGCCAAGCACAAGTGTTTCATTCGCACCCAATTACTGTGAAAGGGATTTTTCATGCCAGAAATTCGCAGAGGAGCACAATAAGGGTGCCAGAGAGGAACAAGATATCCCTGCCGTTTTACATTCTGTCCCACGTTCCCCACACAAAGAGGGATGAAAGGCGATCTGGTGTATCCAACACCAGCGAGGGCCATTAGCCAGAGCCGTTTAAATAAGGATGACTCTAACTGAAGTGTTAACAGAGACTGGAAACATCTGCTGCTCGAGCTGGGCCCTTGTTGGTCATGAGGATTCTGCCTTTGATCAGCAGCCCCTCACAACCACCTTCCTACAACAGCTCTGATAAAACAACTTCTCGAGCACAAGCAGGGAATGTGAGGGAAATCAGGATGGAAGGAATGTAAACACGAAAACAGACTCAGGGTTCAGATGCACTCTAATACATTAAAAAGTAGAATTATTCATATTTTAAAACAATTTGTCATGCTGCAACTAGAAGCTTGAATGTGTTTTTGATAGTTTTATTTGATTCACCAATATAAAGTTGGGCCTAATTGTGAGAGTCAACATTTTTTTTATTTTATTTTTTCTGAAAATCTGACATGCTACAATTGTTAGTGAATGCCTTTATTGATGCCTTTACTGATATCCCAAATAAAAATTAGGTGCAACCAACTGCCATCAGAAGTCAAACACAAATGTGTAATTTAACCTCATAAATTCACAAACACAAATTAGCACAGCCCAATTGACTTCGATTACCCTAAATAAAGTCAACTGCAGTCAGTTGCCTTTAAAGGTAAATGACGTGTTTAATTTTATTTTAGTACGAATCAAGTAATTCTGTGAAGGATATTTCCTGATGACCAAGAAGTGCACAAAATTATCTAGAACAACAAACGGTTTCTTGAGTGTCAGTTATATTTCTAGCCTCGAGTTGGCTCACTTCCTTTGTTGTTAAATGAAAGAGTTATGGGAAATGTAGTCTTCCAGTGGGAATACGATGCACAAACTCGTTCACTTTAATTTATTCTGTAGATTACAACAAAATCACTCAATTCAAATACATGGTACATACAGATGAAATTAAAATGGAATACTTTTAAATTATTTTGCTAACATTTGAGCACAAAATGTGAAAACTGCCCATAATTCTGAACAACAGGTTAAAGTATGTTGTGGAGATTTTCAATATAGTCATGATTTACAACAGTCCAAAGTCTAGACCTAAATCCAATTGAGAATCCTTGTCAAATCTTGAAAAATCCGGTGCAGGTACACTTTCCATCCAATTTGAGATTAAGTGATAAAATTAAGTGAAAAATGGGCAAAACGTTTTCAATGTGGAAAAGTTTAGATTTAAGCAACGCACTGCAAACACATAGATCTAATCACAAAAATGAACTGCATCATATGAAGTAAACAAAAAGGTATTAAATGACTTGGGGGGGGGGGGGGGGGCAGGATGACATATCGTCATTTCCAGCAGGAGAAAGCCAAACACCTCACTCTGGCGTGGGCCAGATGCCACCTTTGGACTGCCAATCCCGCTGTTGTATTTCCCCCCACCTGTGACAGGAAGATGATTCACTAGGCCTGCCAGACTGCATCTCAGGACTGAGTGCGCTGGGGCGTGCTCACAGACAGACAGAAGGAAAGGGGGGGAGGCACCATACCCTTTCAAATGCCCTGTGACCTAAGAAAAGGAGTCAGTTAAAAAATGCAGCCTTCAAGCAGATGTATCATGCTCTGCCTGCTCGGTGTGTAACAATTTACCAATTCGAATCAAGGCATCGGGCCAAATGATTACAGTACGGCAGACGGGAGTAGATCTGGGTCTTATACACAGGAAAAATGGAATAAAATCACAGTCAAGTCCGCATGAACACACCAGCTGCACCAGAGAAACAATCAAAACAAATTATAGGTTAAATTAGATTTTCTTCTTTAAATATGCCATGGATGTATACTTTTTTATGTGTATTTTTAACCATAAAAACCCACACTCCACCTGTGCTGTATTCCCACCTGAATGAGCAAGCAGAGCTCAGACAACTCTGTGTGTGTCGACACAAACAGAATGCTAGTTATAACAAGGCAAGGCAGATGTCACTAGGAATTTACAGCCGGGGCACACTCAAAAGATCCCAAAAAAACCATCAATAACAGCGTATTTCTGGAGAAAATAACTTATTTTCCTCCTCTTCTATCACTCTCAGGCTCACTTTTTTTATTCATCTTGCCGATATGTAACAGGGGAATGGTGCAACAAGCTGATAAAAAAAAGCTTTTTATTGCCTACAAAAAAAAAGGAACATTGCACTCAGGTTTTCAAGAGGCAAACACAGGGACATGATGCATTCAAGCAAGGGGTAATGAAACCTCCATTCCTGAAAAAAAGAGGAGGAATAAATGGGTTTGAATTTAATTTGCACATACTACATTTTCTTGCATCTCTAATCGCAAGAGCCAGTGAAACAGACGTTTAAACTGTTGATGACAGTGGAAATATAATGCTTCTTCTGGAGGACTTGAAATAGAAAAAACCTAGAATACCATTTCAAAGCCCACAAGAGTTCAAAGGTCCCAGTGCAAGGCACAGACGCCTCACTGTTTCCAGGTGTTCATTATTCTAACCAGGAATAACGACCTGAGGGTCATGCTATGTTCTAATTCCTAATTAACTGCTTAGGACAGAGATCGTCGTCACAGGTGACCTTGACAACGAGAAAGAACCCAGCTGATGCCTTTGGGCACTGCTCAACTCATGTTTTTAACTGCTCCTTTCCTGCTCCTAGATAAACCAAAATAAATTAGTACACAACTGTGAAGAGAAAATAAAGTGTACTAAAGTGGTCAGCTGTTTTTTCTTAATAAAATCCAAATTGCCTCGGCAGGCATTTGTATTCAGCCCCCTTTGCTGTGATACCACCAAATGAAACCCAGTTTAACTAGCCACCCTTGGAGGTTTTCCAATTGCTTAGCAGAGTAAAAATAGAACGCATATGACTCAACTAAGCACTAGTCAGAATCAGCATTCCAACTAGATGTGCCCTAATGGTAGAGAAAAAAATTCCAATTTGGGTGAGTTGTTTGAGCAGGACGAAGGAAAACATCCAGACTTAAGGGTAACCACAGCTAAAAGGTCTCCATAGGATTATGTTTGTTTTTCAAATGCCATTTGTCAGTGAGGAGCAAAGACTGGGGCAAATAATTCCCGACTTTATAGCTAATCTCAGCTAAAGCCACATACCTGCCTGTGGAGTGTTTTTACAACCCTCTCTGTGATTAGTCTTGTGTACACTTGCAGCACACATACGTACTGGGGCATTACAAGCTCTCATTGAATACAAAAGAAATGATGGTGACTAAATGTCTATGTTTGTTCACGACAGATCAGCCTGCTGGCCACGTTGCAACATAGGCCCACCTGCAGTCTGGGAAATAGCTTTTTGAGGGGTGGGAATTAGAGGCTACCAAGGAATGAACAAGACAGATGTGAGTAACCCAGCCCAATATGCTACTTATCTGTGAGCTTATGTTTCACAAAGGGAGCAGATAAGCTAATACGGGTCGGCACACCGATGGAATGGAGAAAGGAACAGAAATTATACTGCTGGGGCGTAAGAGGTGGGGGGAATGCGCGAGAAAAACATACTCAGGTCAGGATCTACAGCAGAGCGGTCGGTCAGTTGCAACAGAGCTCGGATGCTTTGAATCACCACAGAACAGTTAACCATTGACTAAAGAGAGTCAAAACACAGGCTTCATGTCTTTCATGGTTATTCTATTCCAGAAACCAAGAGCACGAAGCAGAAAGTCATTAAGGCCTCTGACTGCCCTGGGCATTAAATGCAACACTAATCAATGAGAAAGACCAACATTGTGGTCTGTCTTGCAGGGAAGGTGGTATTACCTCAGCGTGTGTTCATGTGTGAATGAGATTATCCTTTTAGCACAGCCATCTTCAGAGTAAAGAAAACCAATATGTTATAAGTTACCCGTGACGGTGATGGAAGGATAAAAAAAAAAAAAAACTCTATTACTAATGAATTTCACATTAACACTGGTCATCACTCGTTCTTAGAATAAGAATTAATTTTAGGTTAAACACGTGTAACTTTTAATAGCAAACATTGTGAAACCTCCTCATAGTATTTCTTCCAATGTTATTTTTCTAAAAAAATAAAAAGAAATTGTTGCCATAGCTCTGGGATTTGTGAAAGAGTGTCAGGAAGGAAGTCATAAGAAGTCATGTTTGCTGTTCTCTGAAGGCCATTTTATGGACACAGCAACTTGATTTTGAAGAAGCTCCTCCTATCAGATAAGACCAAAGTATAATGTTTTGACCTGTACACAAAATGTGTGTGTCTGATAACCACCAATTTATCAGTTAAAATAGTGAAACAGCCATATAGATAAAAATCTTAGAAGAAAACCTGTTGGAGGCTGCATAAATATCTGACTATTGGTCAAGATTAGCCTTTTATGGCCCTCACCTCTGAATCAGGCTGCCAGAGGACCTCAGGGGGCCCACAGCTCAAGACTCACTTGTTTAACCTAGCTGTTAATTGATTATTAATTATTGCAAGTTTATTTGCTTTTCATATTTTAATCGCCTTCATTGGTTAGTGCTTTACTACTTGGACTTTTATTTATTCAGTGAATTTTATCTATATATTGCTTTTTTGTTTTTTTAAACGAAAGGTTAAAAAGTGGACATCACCCAGCCTTACAGGGACAACACCACAACCATTACTGTTATTATAAATATTTAATTTGGCAGGAAACTACAATTTACAATACTAACAACAAAAAACAAACTGCCCTCTAAATACATAGGTGACAGTCCATCCAGTCAGATCAGAGTATAGCACAGCTCTAAGCACTTCACAATAAGCCATAAGTGATAAAATTGAACTTCGGTTGTCAAGTGTCTCAATTTCATTGTTGTGTATATTACACAATTATCCAAGCGCCAGGAGACAAATCCCATCGACTTGATTCCCATTTAATTATTGTACTAGAACATTCTCCCATGCTTATTTTCACCCAATCAAAGACACATGGTAAACGAGAAGAAAAAGAAGCTTAACCATTAAAATTTTCACCCATTTGCATCTCTTGATTATTTTAGGGTAGATTTCTGATCTTAATTCAAAAGTAAGATAAATGGATCAAACAAATTTGTGTGAGCTGAGAGAAAGAAAAAAAAAGACAGGGAATTCTGTTCATTTCAGAAACTACCATTGACTGTAAAGGGAAGAAATGTTGACAAAGTAGCGGGGGACAGTAAAACAGTAGAAGAAAAGGCCAAGGTAGAGTTTCTATAAGCAAACAAAACACTCCATATTTCTTTAAAAGACAAAGTGTTAAGTTAGGCTACTCTGCACACTGTCAATAGCAGCGTTTATCATCAGGCCAGCCACAGTCTATATATTGATTAAACCATCCATCACTTAAACCCTACAAGACATTATTTCTAATTAAAAACTAAGTCATAAATTTTGGGCTTTATTGCCAGGCTGGGGTTGTAAATAAAATCCAAGGGAGGCCAGAACAGATTGCCGGCCCCATCCACGGGTTAGAGACACAGTTTAAAAAAAAAAAAAAAGAAACAGAAAAAAAAAAAAGACAGACGAGTATGATGGCACCTTTGGGAACCTGGAACGTCGCCTGTGACGCTGACAAGAGTGAGGTGCTGGGCTCTGTCCCAGCTAAACAGATGCAAATCAATAATTTCTCCACTGCTGTTTTTATAGGACAGTCGCCTTCCCCTTCAAAGGCACGGAGGAGCTGGCTATATGCATATGAAGAACAAATATGTAAATTACTTCTTCATTAACCACACGGGAATATTTAAAGAGATCGGTACTGGATGTACTTGAGAATGATGTATAATCATCAGGAGTCGTGAAAGTGTATGAACTGGGCCTCTTTGTCTTCCATTTCCCTCTGCCAAATTAGTGGTCACAAGGACATTCTTTCCTTACACCCGCACATAAACAGGACATTTGCACACCAACATTTGCGGCTAAAGCTATGATCTCAGAAGGGTAAATGAAAAAAATAATAAACACACAAAAAACCCTGCATATTTGAGTCAAAGCAGAGGGCACTCTTCAAGTTTGACAACTTCTGATTGCCTCAGCGTGAGCACCAGTTGTCAGAAGGTGAACTTTCCTGTCAGCCAACTGAGAGTGGCAGAGTGTTGGTTATTTTTTGACAGGCACACAAGGATGTCTGATTTCACAGGTACTAGCTGAAGGAAGGAGAAGAAAATGAATATCAGGCTTGCCTGGTGATTCACAGGTTCCCCTTCTCACAAAGGAAAGTGTGTACAATCAGTGTTCATTTGCATCTTTTTTCCCCCCTTATAACTGTCCAAGGGGGAGAGACTCTGACCCCACATGCACTTCCAGGCTGAACAGACAGGGTTGCACAATTATGTGTGGCTAATTTAAAAGGCCTTAAAGAAGTATTCACACCCCATCATTTTTTTATATTATGTGAGCTGTTGACTTTGACTCCCAAGTCTTCTGTGCAAAATAGCTCAGACTGGATGGAGAGTTCTGTGAACATCAGTCTTAAAGTCTTGCCACAGATTTGCAATTATATATTAATTTAGAATTTGACTAGACCGTTTTGATACAAGCAGATTTTGATATACACCACTCCTGTTGTTGCTATGGCTGTACTGGAAAGTGAAACATCTCAAGTGTTTTGCAACCTCCACAAGCATTTTATGTAAGGGGCAGAGCGGCTTAAAACATACACTGTGGTTTACGGATAATCATTTTTGAAGAGATAAAATAGATTTGTGCTTATTTTGTGCTGGTATATTACATAAAGTCCCAATAAAATACATTGAGCTTTCCCACTTTTTTCATGTTATAACTACAAACCTCAAGAGTCGAACTTATTTTTGCAAGACACCATACAGTTGGTATCCATTTGCTCTTTATTCTACCTTTGCCCCACATGAACTGTCTGACTCTTGCTTGATGATTAAAGAGGAAAAGCAAGGGATTTATATTTGGATAACTTATATTGAGGCGCAATTCTCAGTAAAAGACCAATAGGTTGCCTTGGTATTAGTGAAAGAAAAAATGAGAGAATAAACCTCTGGGGAAGTTGCAAAAACTAATGATTGAGCTAAAAAGAACAAGATTGATTGATCCTCTATTAAAAGCCCAGACATAATCGCTTTCTTTTTCTCACTGCTCCTTCTTTCCCTAATATCCAAGGAGATCTTGGCTTCTACGTAAAGCCAGCTCCCTGTGCACATCAAACAGAGCTGATTAGACCTGAATACCCTACCGGGGCTCAG
This sequence comes from Apricaphanius iberus, assembly GCA_028564705.1. Taxonomy (NCBI): domain Eukaryota; kingdom Metazoa; phylum Chordata; class Actinopteri; order Cyprinodontiformes; family Aphaniidae; genus Apricaphanius; species Apricaphanius iberus. The sequence continues at coordinate 453,244 of JAPXFQ010002814.1, read as the reverse complement.
GCTTTTGGATCGGGTGCAGTGAAAGTTCAAGGGGAACTTGTACAACAAAATTCAGAGGTAAGAGAGATTTGCAAGTTAGACAAAATGATTTTTGGTGTGATATTTGAGCGGCTGTTCTGAAAGGAGTTTAAGTTCGAAAAATATTTTTTTTCCAAACTGCACCTTATTTTTAGCCAATATTACATTCAGTTACTCAGACAAGTTTGGAGCCGCTTGGAGTGTTTTGGGAGATGTTTATATCCAGTCCAGATCAGTGTATAGTCATATAATGGGAGTCCATCAGAGCACGAGATTTGCTTTCTATAATAAGGCATTATCTGCCTCAAAACTCCTTAATTTAGCCATGTTTCGTTATGAATATTTGGCGATATTCCCCTGTGAGTTCGGAACATCTTGGAGGTGCTAAGGTATTGGCTTTAGGGTGTTTTACAGGCTTTTAATGCAACTGATTCAAACTTACACTAACCTAGGATTTCAATCACATCGTAGCTGCCCGCCATTGCAGCTGTTCTCTATGCAGGTTCTGGAAAGAGAGCCTGTGGAAGCTGAACTTAGTCCATTTTGTCATTAATGTAATGTAATTTGGAAACACTCAAACGTGAACAATGTTGATGTTTCCAGTAGCAAGTTCTGTCTAACTGAACACTGTCGAGCACAGAGTGAAACTCCTGCTAAGACCACAACTGAGATGGAGCACGGCAGTGACGTCATTGTATTCACAATAGTGTAGTTGTAATATTGCCTCTAAATCACCCCGGAACAGAAATACTAAGCACTTCCGAGACATTCTGAACTCAGCGGGAAGTAATGCTAACCATTAATAACAATATATTGGTTAAATGAAGGTGTTTTTGGGCAGATAACGCCTCATTAAAGGTGGTAAATCTCCTGTCCTGTCTGAACCCGATTATATGGATATACACTGATCATGACTGGATATAAACTTCTCCTGAATGACTTAAAGTGGCTCCAAACTTTGCAGGGTGAGTAACTGAATGTAATATTTGATCAAATAAGCTACAGGTTGAAAAAAATATAGAAACATAACTTTTCCTTTAAGGAGCTAGTTTCCACATATGCTATATCCAAGAATTCCAAAATAATAACTTTTCCCTAGGATTTCTGTTCAGATAGGTTTCAAATAGCCCATACAAATCCAATCAGTGCCTGAATGACTTTTCTAAAACATCTATTCTCCTGATCTCAGCAGAGTAGGAGGAGAGGTAACAGATTGATAAAAATGGGATGACAGGACATAAATTAATAGAAAATGAATGAAAAAAAAAACTCACCTGCACTGTGAATTTACTGTCAAGGTTGTTATTTCATTAAGACACCAAAACTGTCAGGAGAGGGGCTAGGCACATGCCAAAGAAACCTGCACAAACATCCTTGTAACCTCTTCCCATACAGAAATAATTCCAGCAAAATTTGCCATTCTCTGTCAAACCTAGGGGTCTTTACCTATACCAATAAAAAACAAATCTAACACTCACCTGCACAGATTCGCACAGGAGGTCGGGGTGCCACAAGGAGCAAGTAACAATGTGGATTACTGTATAAAGGTGATAGATTTGGAAGGAGGAATAGACAGACTTCGAGTTGTTAGAGAAACGTGTTATTTTTTCTAAATCACCTTCAACCCAAGGCACTTTTGTATCAGCAGCCCAAAGAACCAAAATCTCTGGTAAAGCTCAATGACTATTATTTTGTTTTATTTTTTTGAATTGTGAATCTAATGCATTACTTATATTTTACCTTTTTACATTGAGAGCTTTCTATACTAATAGAAATTACTCAGGCAGGAAATAGGGTCTTTTCTATAGGACCCACAACTAAATGGGCATTCTTTGTAGATATCTTGGAATCCATATTTGAATAGCTTTTTACCATCAATTATCCTGTGTGAAATGTATACAGACATTTCCTGACGGGCAGTTGTATGAATGTCTGAGTTTGGAATCTGGGCTCAAAATTTGTATTGCTCAATTGAAAAAATGCTGAGCAGTCTGCTGTTATGCAGATCCTACCCAACACACTGTTACTGATTCTGTTTGTTGAATTAAAAAGAACATAACAATTCCAGCCATTGGAGCTATGGTAGCACCACCTTCATACATACATCTTTTACATTCTTGGACCAGATCTACACTGATCAGGTAATTATAGTAGGGGATTGTAATATTGACGTGGACACTGAAAGTGAAAGCTTAACTGCAGCCTTTAATATTATCTTAGACTCAATTGGCTTTACTCAGAAAGTGAAGGGACCCACACACTCTGGTCGGCACACTTTAGACATTGTACTGACAGACGACATTGAGTGTGATGAACTAATAGTCCTCCCACATAACCCAGTCCTATCTGACCATTTTTTGATAACCTTGGAGTTTACTTTAATCAATGTTCCCAAATCTGAAAGAAAATTTCATTACAGTAGAACTTTATCAGACAATGCTGTAACAAGTTTTAAAGAATCTGTTCCATTCTTGTTTCCGTATGTGTCTCAGAATACCACAGTGGATGGCAGTAATTCCAACACTAACCCTTCAGAAATGTATGGTCTGGTTCAAATTATTACTTCCTCATTGCGTTTGGCACTAGACAGTGTAGCCCCTTTAAAAAAGAAGGTAATCAGCGATAGGAGATTGACTCCCTGGTTTAGTGCAGAGTTGCGTACTTTAAGCAGAATACTAGGAAACTGGAGAGAAAATTGTGCTCTACACACTTAGACTATTTTTCAAAGTTAGAAAGAAATAATTTACTACTTTATAAAAACTTCCTTCTAAAAGCTAGAACAGCATATTTCTCATCATTAATAGAGGTAAATAAAAACAATCCTAGGTTTCTTTTTAGTACAGTTGCCAAACTTACACAGAGTCATAGCTCTGTTGAGCCAACTATTCCCCCTTCTCTCAGTAGTGATGACTTTATGGGCTTCTTCATTAGTAAAATAAGTTCTATAAAGAATAAAATCATTGGCATTATCCTAAACATTACCAACTCTCTCTCAGTAACTAAGACAGTATCAGAGAGAACTGTAGAACCATGTTTATGTCTGTACCATTTTGATTCTGTTGAACTTTCGGAATTATCACAAATATTAGTATCATCTAAACCCTCAACTTGTATGTTAGACCCAAGACCAACCAAATTATTTAAGGAAGTGTTCCCTCTGGTTACTGGCCCTATCCTAGATATGATGAATCTATCTTTACTACTAGGATATGTGCCACAGGAATTTAAGGTTGCTGTACTTAAACCTTTACTTAAGAAACCCTCCCTGGATCAATATGATATAGCTAACTACAGACATATCTAACCTTCCTTTCTTAACCAAAATTCTTGAGAAAATAGTTGCTAATCAAGTATGTGAGCATCTAAACAGCAACAACCTGTTTGAGGAATTTCAGTCAGGTTTTAGAGCTCATCATAGCACTGAAACAGCACTGGTAAAAGTTACTAATGATATTCTACTGGCCTCAGATAATGGATTTGTGACTGTTCTGGTCTTGCTAGATCTCAGTGCTGCTTTTGACACAGTCGATCATAATATTCTCTTATAAACGCTTGAACATGTAGGGATCAAGGGAACAGCACTAGGTTGGTTTAAATCATATCTGTCCAACAGATTCCAGTTTGTTCATGTCAATGATGAATATTCTTCACACTCAAGGGTTACTTGTGGAGTACCACAGGGTTCTGTGCTTGGAACAGATTATCTTTATTATATATATGCTTCCAATTTGTAAAAACACAATACACAATTATATTTATCCATAAAAACTGATGAAACCAATTAGTTAGGTAGATTACAAGCATGTCTGGAAGAGATAAAAACTTTGACGACTCTGTCTTGTCTGAATTTAGGAGCAGAAATTTCAGAGGTTGTAGTCTTTGTACCAGAACCTTTAAAAAGGAAACGGCTAGGTCAATCACTTCATCTGGATGGCATTAATTTGGCCTCTGGTAATGTAAAGAACCTCTGTGTAATTTTTGACCAAGAAATAACATTTAAATCTCATATTAAACATGTTTCTAGGATTTCTTTATTTCACCTTCGGAATATTGCTAAAATCAGAAACATCCTGTCCAGGAGTGATGCTGAGAAACTAGTCCATGCATTTTTGACTTCGAGGTTGGACTTTTGTAATTCCTTATTATCAGAAAGTCCAAAAAATGAATCAATCAAAAGCCTTCAGTTGATCCAAAATGCTGCAGCAAGAGTTATGATGAATATTAAAAAGAGAGATCACATTTCTCCTGTTTTGGCTTCTATCCATTGGCTCCCTGTTAAATCCAGAATAGTTTAAGATCCTCCTCCTTATGTATAAAGCCCTTAATAATCAAGCTCAATCGTACATCAAAGATCTGATGGTTCCATATGTTCCCAACAGAGCACTTCGTTCTCAGAATGCAGGTCTAATGGTAGTTCCTAGAATTTCAAAAAGTAGAATAGGAGGCAGATCTTTTAGTTATCAGGCTCCTCTCCTGTGGAACCAGCTCCCAGTTTTAGTTTGTGAGGCAGATACTCTGTTTTTAAGACTAGGCTTAAAACCTTCCTTTTTGATAAAGCTTATAGTTACTTATATAGACACTAGACTTTATAATCCCTCCCCGATTCCTAACAGTAATGTATTAATTTACCAGAATAAAATGATTAGAGAATTGAACAAAGGTTGAATCAGGACAGAAAAAGATTTACACCAGGTTTTAAGGTTAGAAAGTGATGGACAAAGATAATGCCAGAGTCTTTGGAAGAGCGGGCCTTTATCTACTCCAGTTATATCACTTACCAATAATATTATCTCTCTAATACATAGATTCTGGAGAGGGCGCAGTCCTATGAGCAAGGAGAGATGCATAAGCACTACAATACTTACCCACTTACCTCCTCCTTCTTTCCTCCTGGATTTCCAGGCAGGGAGTAGAGGGAGATTGAGTGTTCAGCCCAATCCGGCGAGGGGAGGATGCAGCCCGGTCCGGCAGCCCTCCTCAACTCCATCTCCCTAACACCCTACATTGCCAATAGACTTAAGAATTAGAAAAAAAATAAAAATCCTTTTTCAGACTCAACTGACCCTAACACACCTTCTACTTTTCTTTTCTACTACTCTCCAGATATATTTTTCCTAACGTTAATGCAATTGTTAACCCAGTTTTCTCTAAGTGTTTTTCTCCCCTTAGAAGCTCTACCTGGTCTGGTACCGTGCTCAGCTATAATGCCCACTGCTGGATGGGAAGCGTTGGTCCAGATGATGCTCAAAGTCACCGAGCATCCTCCATGCCGTCTCTTCTGTCTTCTCAGACCCCCAGACGGTCGTGGCAGATGACCGCTTGTACTGAGCCAGGGTTCTTCCAGAGGTTTCTTCCTGTTAAAGGGGAGTATTTCCTCTCCACTGTCGCTACATGCTTGCTCAGTATGAGGGTTTGCTGAGGAATTGCTGGGGTTGGAGTCTGCATGATCCGGGCACAACCTCACGCCGTTGACTCAACGCAATCTGCTGGGATGCTTACATAGAAAACTTAACTGATTGGAATGTTTGTATAAATGTAATGAGATGACTTTTGTTGTAAAGTGCCTTGAGATGACATTTGTTGTGAACTGGCGCTATAAAAATTAAAGTGAATTGAATTAAATTGTATCCAGGATTTAGTTTCTTTCAGTCATTATCCATATCCAAGGGCAAAATGTGAGATCAAAACATCAATGGTATAGTACTAGAATCACTGTTTGTGTCAGGCCTTTCTTCCATACATCGACAGGAACAGTATATATAGCATACTTATTTTTCTTCTGTTTAATCAGTCCCTGACCAGTGCATTCTTGAAACATCCTATAAAAAGGCAGATTTATCTGTAATTTATGACCTAACACTCTCGTCATTACAATTTGCTCAATCAAATCCCTGCCCCTTCTAATTTTTTTAATGCTACTAAGTCAACCTAAAAGATAAAGCTGTTGACTTACCACTTCACAGACCCCACCCAACTTAATGTGATAATCAATGCTTTCCACTTCACTAAGCAATATTCATAATGATATGGCTGAGGGGCTATATCCTTCAAACTCTTAATTTTCTAATTAACTGTCACTAAATTATTGATCTGCAGAGCTAACATGTATCTAACCCCTCAGTTCTTGAGTTTTAATAACATGTAAAAGCTGGGAAATTAATGTTTGCGCGGACACACAAAAAAAACAACACTTTTTTTCTCCTCTGTAAGAGCACAGAAGATTGTCATTGGATTTACAGAGATGTAGAATATGTTTAATATTTGGGGTTCTGATAAATATTTCATTTAAAAAACACAAACCTTTACAGGACTCGATTTTCTTATAAGCTCAGTATAACCCATAAAAGCAAAGTTCACCGTGAAAGGAAAGAAGGACAGCCATGTTAAGGAGGAAGGACACCACAAAGAATGGACACAAAGAAGGCATTATAAGGTAGGACACACCCTTTACATGCATATTGGGAACATGATTGAGGTCAAAACTTCGCTTTATTTTTTTATCAATAAATCCACAACTGGAAACTAATGAAATCAAACAGTTTTGCAGGCTGATTTAGACTTGGTTGGAAATTCCAAACACACTACACAGTGTCCACAAACCTAAATACACTTGTGATGGTGATTACTTATGACCAAGACACAGATATTAATATTGCATATCTTCTAAAAAAGGTTAAATGGGTAGACAAAAGCAACACTGTAAATAATTTAGGCTACAGATGCTGGAAGTTCTGGCTCCAGCAGTAGTTGAGAATTTCTGAAAGGTGGTTGTCAACACTCAGCTTCAGATGTCTTACAACTAAAGGAAAAAGATGTGCTTGCGGATAAAATCAGTATCAATCAGGCAATTTGGCAAAAGTTGCAAAATAAAGGCTCTGATAAAATTATATGCAGCCGCAGCTTTAACTGCTCGTTGGAAGAAATGACGACAAAGACGTTAGGGAAAATACATTTTTAGCAGGTCGCAGTTGTCAAGACAGCAACACTCATCGCAGAAGCTACACATTATGCCATCATCAGCCAGAAAAACAAAATAAAGCAATGTGTGTCATTTAAAGTAATTTGGTCATTTAGAGGGTTTCTGCGCTTTGCCTGGTATCTCTGAAACCAGGGCTGCTTCCTGAGCAGACCAGAGTTGCCTCAGTAACCGGATCCACTGACAATGATGTGCAAAGTCAACTACTTGTGGTCCAAATTCAAATCCGAGAGCACTGCTGACATAGGCTGAAAGCACCTCAGCCCCTTTCCCATTCAAATGACCTGTTTTGCATCATTTTGAGAATCCCCGGAGCAGGAACACGCTATGAAAACAAAGGCAGGGTTTTAAGATAACAGAACCAAAACTTAGCCGGGTTTCTGTCACAGGTCATTATGGTCAAACTAACCTGAATGGACGCTGCTATGGGAAACCATACCGTCTATGCAAAGCATTGTTCACTGAGGTTCAAGCTATCAAATGAGGTTGGAGTTAAGGTTTGTAGTTTGAGTTGATCTACAGTATTTTGGCAGAAATGTTGATTTCCATAATATTTTGTGGAATTAAGTGCAAAATGGGGAAGAGGAAGAACATTTATACATTTTTAAAAAATGTTTTACAAATAAAAAGATCTAAAAAACATGCTTTTACATTATTTTCTGTTCCTAACTCACCCTAAGTAGTAACATAAATATTTTCCTTCCAAAGTAAACAACCAGTCAAGGCCTAAATCTCCCAGATTTTGTAGGATAAAGTGCTATGTTGTGAGAAAGACAAAAACTTTTTGAGAAAAAAAGCAAAACAACTTTTGATCTTCATGCCCAAAAGCTACCAAAGCAGGTATAATATGTACAATATACAGTAGGTATATGCTATGAGATGCTTTTTGTAAACTGCAATGAAGGGATATGATGTTAAACTTTGTTGTTCAGTCGAGCCACTATTACTTTTTTCCTGTTGTACATGTGTTGTGAAAAAAGGCACAACAAATTTCCCTACAGCAACAATAAAGTATATTTTATTTCTATTCTATTCTGTGAAAGTGCAATATCAAGGAGCTTCTTTTGCAAAACATTTAAAGATGGGATTGGCGAGGCTTTCTGTTATATCCATGTGCTTTGTCAAAGGACCAATGAGGAGAGGAGGTTAAAGTCAGCCCGCCTCTGTTACACAGATAACTTGGCAAACTCTGAAGCCACAATAGCTGACTTACTTGAAGGCAAACCATGCCTTGTGAATTTGAGGGATTTATATAGTTATGAAGTATGGTTTGTGAAAGCAACCAGGCACAAAATATAAAAGCAGATAGCAGACCAAAAATATTTTTTTGACAAGTTTTAAAATGCTAAATAAATGTGAAGCATTTGCACATTCACCAACGGGTTTGCTACATTAACTTTGTCCACCATTACTGTTTCTAAGAGAACGGAATGAGGAGACTTATGACGCAATTTACTGCATTCTTCCTCCTACACCGCACTTCCTGTCATCTCACACTGCTTGTATCATTTTGGAAAGCTCAGAGCTATCTGGGTATCACATATGACCCAGAGGAAGCTTGTCTTTGCTGGTTTATGATGCAAGCTTTTTTTAGAAAAGAAGTTAAAGTGAAGGGAAGTAAAGTGGTGGCAGCCATACGGTCTAGTGGTACTTTTCTTCAGATGGAGCTGGGACACAGCAATAGCAGAGTCTGAATTTTTGCTACTCATGCGAAACGCTGTTTGTGGAGGCAAACAAGTACTACAATTCACCAATAGCACAACATCCCCATGGTGAAACATGATGGTGGCAGCATAATGCTGTTGGATGCTGTTCTTCAACAGGGAGCAGAGAAATCTTGGAACAAAAGCAGTTAAAGGCTGCTTTAGTAGGTCAGATTCACCCAATACACAACCAGCGCTACAAAGGAACTGTATAGATGAAAATGTAGGTATGTGTATGTATGTAGTATGTATGTGTATGTATGTAATCATAAATGGTCATTTAAAATCGTGACAGAACTCCAGCAGAGTTGTTGGAAATTTGCTGTTTACATAATACTCTCCGAGTTTTCTGAGCTTAAGCCATTTTGCAAAGAACATTGGGCAAAGCTGGTGAATACATAGCGCGAAAAAAACAACAAAAAAACAACAACATTGTTCAATAAACTAATGGCTCAAGGGGCTGAACACAAGCGTTTTTTTTTATAACAACTTTTAGATTATGTTCTTCTGTGAATATTTTTGAAACTGTGTTGCTATCTATCATTAAAATCTCTAACACAAAGTGGTATTTTGTTACAAAACAAGAAAAAGTGAAAAGTTCAAGGCATGGCACCACATGGTTGAGCCATTATCCTGACTAGAATCACATCTTTTTGTGCTTGTAAAGTAAGCAAGATTTCTAAATTCTTCAACTATAAATCGAATAACATCCTTGAAGCTGATCAGGCTAAACCGAAAGTGAACATAAATAAGGCAAAAACAAGATCCGACAAATGAAGGTGGTAATTCATCGTCATAGTGCATTAGGGTATTCATCTTTCCTGGGTTTTAATTAATTTGACATCTTTCAACACTAATACAGTCTCTGATTTCTGAGTGCACCGTACAGAGTTGAGCAGCAAGACAGCTGAAGGAAAGCAGCAGGCTGCAGGACCGGCCGCTGAAATGTGTTCCTACACACAGTCGAGACCATTATGTGTAAAAAGCACCGGCTCGCAACACAAATAAGCAGCCCTCAATATTATTCAAATGACAGGAGCGGCTCTATTTTCACCTTTGCAACTAATGTGTCCATTACTCCTACGTCAGCAACATTTACCGTCCTGTCTTCGACTGCACAGATGTCTGTGAATAAACCAATTGTAAAAATGGATTTTTTTTCCTACAAAGTGTGTGTGGCTGCTGGGACTGAGCTCGAATATTGGACCCAATTATTCAACTGTGAAAAAAAAAAAAAAAAAATCACATCTATGCAAATCTGCTGAGGCTTCCTGCTTACAGAAGGTGAGGCGACAAATTCTGATTCATACCCTAATCTCACTGAATATTAAGTTAAGAAATAACATGACAAACAAAGAATGGATTCTGAACATGAGTGTTCGTGTGTAGATGTGACATGAAGGAGTGGGGTAAGTGGGGGGGCATTAGCTGGCAAACCCGGCCCACCAGTAGACTCAGGAGGACAAACAATCTCCCTAATTGAATTCAATCCCACCTCACTGTAGGAGGCACCCAGGCAAGTGGATCCATTCATTCTGGAGAGCTAGAAGGCGTGCGTGTTTGTGTGTCTCTGCGACGACGGATTGAGGAGGGGAAGGGCTTCGTCTCTGATGGAAAATTAGTATAGAATGCAGCAGTGAGCAAACACCGGGACAGGGTTGGGACAATTTGAACAAAATGGGGTGAGGGGGAGGAGGAGAGGAGCTCAGATTTGACGCGTGAAGGAGCACAAACCTGCTGTGTTTTTGCTTGATTACACCAAAAATCTAATTTGCATCAGGGAATGAAATCCAAACAGGCTCTTTACATACAAAGAAAAAAAAAAAGATCTTCCTTGTTGCCGTCGCAGACATTAAAGGCTTACTGAAGGTGTCCCGCAGATTTGTATACATAGATGAGCACCCATCATAAATCATTTCGGTAAACACCCTATTGCACACCACGAACAAGCCCAATTGGCTCACATGAATGCTCTTCATCACTGCGCCGTGTTTGGGGAGTTGATGGCGACAGGACACATCTTGTATTTGATTTTGCATTCATGAATCGCAATCAAACATTTTCAGCTCTGTTTATGAAGTCTGAAAAATGGTACAATACCTCAGCACGGGAATGGAGGGTGGCTCTTGAGTGCTGCTGATTACAAATCCTGCATATCACATTCCAGGTAATAAAGGCATGTTCTGTCCTGGAAAGAAATAGAGGGAACGTTTAGGAAACCCAGCCGGATAACTTTACAGCAAAACACAATAATGGTTATTCTTTAGAAGAACATATGACAGGAAACATAACTTAAAGCAATAAATAAAACCCATTTACACACTTGACCCCAACAATACAGCAAATCAAGAATAGGGTGCCCAGTCTTGTTTTAGTAGTTCCTAAACATTTCAGCTTCTGACCCACAAAATAACAATAGATGTAACTCATAATATAATTTAACTATACGAGGATTATAACTAATTCAAACAGTTGCATGATGACAAATGGTGTCAAGTATTGTTTGCATCTATTTCAACTTTTGTTTTTCAAAACATTTCTATATCACGCTTTGCTTTAATTTCTGTAAACGACTTAAAGTTGGTCCATTTGCAGACACCATAGTAAATCGAGTGGAGATGTCCTCTTCATATTCCAATCAATGCAATATGCTGGGCTTCCCTGCATTGATAACCTTCAATTTATTTTCTGTATTATCGGATTTAGACCGACAATGTTTCGAGTATCTCTGCACCCAAAACCAAGCATTCTATATGATGGATAGATGATAATATTAGGATGAATTAGATTTTTTGTCTAAATCTGAAAAAAAAATTTTCTTCTCTATAACTGTTTACTGGTCCAGTAAACTTGTCTGGAATATCAAGAAATTTTGCCATGTGCAATTGTGCCGGTGAGTGTGAAAATAACAGTATGATTTGGGGCTAATGGATAAATAATTAATCATCATTAATGTCCATCTGCCTTGGATTTACAGAAAAGTAAGATTCCAAATAATAATGAGAAGTCCATTCAGCTTCTTGGGGAAAATCTTTAAAAGAAGGCTGCACAGTGGCAAGCACTGTCTGCAGCAAAAAGGTTGTGGGTTCATATCCCAGCCCAGGGTCTTTCTGCATGGAGTTTGTATGTTCTCCTCGTGTATGCGTGGGTTCGCTCTCCGTACTCTAGTTTCCTCCCACAGTACCAAAAGCATGACTGTCAGGTAAATTGGTCTAAATTGTCCTCAGGTGTGAGTGTGTGCATGCGTGGTTGTTTGTCTGTCTCTGTGTTGCCCTGCGATGGACTGGTGACCTATCCAGGGTGTACCCCGCATCTCGCCCGTTGACAGCTGGAGATAGGCACCAAATCCACCACGACCCCTTGAGGATTAAACCGGTTAGAAAATGGATGGATGGATTCTTTAAAAGAAGCTTATTTGAGATCAACAAAATTCTCTTTGTTTTTTTTATTTATTACTGGACCCATTTACCACCTTCTAGAATTTTCTACGACGCCTAAAGCAACCAATATCACCAGATATTTTACAGGCAAACACAATCTACATGTATGGTACTTAAAAAAATGTTTCCACTTATTGTTTAAGGACATCTCCATCATTGTCCATCTCAAGTCCTCAAGTACCAGTGTCCTGCTAGTTTTTTGATATGTCCCTGCTCCAACACAGCATATTCAAGTGGTCCAAATATCTCCTCAGGATGTCAAAGTTCTGCAGATGCCTGCTAAAGAAGCATCATTTGATTCTGGTGTGTTACACCACAGACATATTTATCTCAAGTTACGGAAACAATTTAATCATAAGAAAATCCCTGGCTGTTGCTTAAACCCATGGCCTGTGGTCATTATGACAGACCAGGCAACTCTATCAGCTCTGTTCGATGACTAAATACAACACTGCATCAGCCACTTCTGCTATAAAAAAAATATTTGTGCTTCCACAGCCGACTTGTATTCCTCAGACTCCTATTCGGCTTTTCAGTCTCCAAATCTAGTAATAAGAGCGTTAAAACCCATAACTTGTTCATTTACATTTGGACTGATGTCTCGGCCAGACGATTCTGATGCAATTCTGCTACAGTAATAAACTGAACCATCTGACACATGGTTAAATGTTGCATGTTTTTTTCAAACGGAGTGTGCCAGGGTTTAAATTTTCCCCTATTAGGAGCAACCTCAGTAGATGTAGAGTCTGTAGTTGCCATAGCGATTGTGTTGAAAGATGGAAGATATGACGATGTAAAAAATTTGAGTTCCCCGCATCCTCAAAGTATTTGGCATCAGACTAGTTTTTACAGCACTAAAGTTGATATAGTCTGAAAGCAGAACAACTTCGAAACAAAATATTGTTAAAAGTATGTTTGCAGCCATGTGTGGATGAGGGTCAGCTAAACAGAGGCTTTTGGGGACATTTTTCAGCCCGGCTTTCTCTCCAATGATGGAATTTCACACGCTAAGAGAGGCCCTTTTCTGAAATCTTTATTAACCAATAAGTGTTTGAATATCAATCAATTGTTACAACATGTGGGTCCCGCAAATAAAATAAAAATAACACTGACCAAAAATTTTCAGAGGATAATTCTGTTTTTCTTTTTCTTTTCTTTTTTTGTACGTGGGTATGTCTCTATTCTGTAAAATCTGCAATACTTGTAAGGAATAGTGAATAAGGATTTGAGTAATCTACACTGGATTTATATAGTTTATGAACATATATGTCTTTAATTCATTTATTTGAAAAGTAGTAGTCTGAATGCGGTGTTTGGCATTTTTAGCTAGACGCAGTTCGATGACCAAAAGTCCACTTTAACATGAAATTAACGTTCTCCAGAGTCCAAACATATCCTAAAATACCAGTTTTTTGATTTACGAATCCACCCATGGTCAGCTTGGGAGTCAAAAATAACACCAGCAAAAAAAAAAGCACTGATGAGTAGAATTCTAAAATCTAATTCTAATAAAGAAAATCATTTAATTACTAATCAATTTAAAAATTAAAAATTTCTTATTAATCTCCTGATTGTTTATATTTATGTCCTTGTAAAGAAAAATAGAGGGTAAAAAAAAAACAGATTTGTATGTTTACTATACATTTTTATTACCAAATATTAAAGAAAGCAGTTATCCTGTCCTTTAATTATACTTTGTAGCAATCGGAATAACATTTTTTTATTTTTTTCTCGGCAGTGAAAGTCAAAAGTAGTCACATTTCTTTTTAATAATCAAAGCAATTAGATCATGTCGTGGGTTTTATGTTTTTCAAGCTTGTGTTTTATCAAACCACTATTTTTGCACAAGATTAATATACTCTCAATTTCATACCATCCTTTTCCAAGGTTTGTTGTATTTCCTAAATTAAAACTATGTGACCAACGGAGAAATTTAAATATAGAGTCATGGGGGCAGGGGAAATAAATGAAAATGGGATTAATAATATGACATTGACTTCAAGCCACCTTTAAGAAGCCTTTGCAAGAAAATAAAATAATTACCTTTCAGTATCATAATTATTACCTTCTTACAGCCACATCACAAACCTCTTTATTTAGGTTTTCTTCTAGGTCAACCCTTATTAAATGACATCTTCATAAATTTTTCAGCCAGTTTTCTGGAGCTTCTCCTTGGCGCTCAGGCTGACTCTCGTGCTATTCAGGTCACATCAGCTTTTAATGGCTGATTTATTAGAGCCCAACCGGGGTTTGTTGATGGGCTACAGGACAAAAGGCCTGTTTTAAACTGCATTAAGCTTCTGCAGTAAATATCCCACACAACATTAGCATTTTGATGATGGACTCCGCCGCCTCGTCAACCTTTTGCGCCGTCTCGCTGCCCCTCCGCTACATCTCTACTCTTCTTCTCTGCTTCTTTTTCCCCGTATCAGTTCATCATTTGAACATGCTTCCTTTCCCTCCATGCCCCGGCTCTCAATGTTTTTCACTCAGCATATTACACATATATTCGCTGAGCTGCTGAGTATCCAAAGGCCAAGTTTAATTACAACCCAACTAATGAACTCGAAAGAATGAAATCTTGACTACATTCTGTATGCTGAATTTATTATTATTTCTTGTTCACTTCTACAATTCTAGTGCCTTTACATGATTTCTAATAAGATCTCACATGTAATAATAAAACTAATGAGCACCAAAACCTTTTTAATTGAAGTGTCCAAGACAGATTATGGTTCTGAATAATAACATAAAATAAAAGGTATTTATTGATGGTTTGGTATGCTAATTAGTCAGATGTTCTTTTAGCCAGAAATTAAAAATAAACTTTTTTAACTCCAGTCTGCATGTGCATCACAGTAAATTAGAACAATTTAAGAAAGTCAACTTACTTCAGTAATTCCTTTTAAACTGAAAGTATTATGTAGATAGTAATTGTGCAGTGAGTGATATATTTCAAAGATTTGGATTTTGATCAACATGCAGAAAAAAGAAAAAAAAACTGACATTACATATAACTAATAAAAACAGGATTTTTAAATAGAGAAATGTTCAGGTCTACATACATTTGAGGCAGACTTCTTACTTGCCAAGGTATATTGGTGGAAAGTTGGAGGGCAGGATAAAGTGTGGTAGAGAAAAATTCACAACAACAGAAATACTTTTAGTCTACAGGAGCAAAACCTACACAGGACATTCATAATTATGTGCTTCAAAAGTCGCCACACCGACAAAGTACCAGAACCCCAACTGTTAAGCTTTTATGTGTTAAGCTTGGTTTATGCTTGCCGCATGAACATTCCGCGCGGAAATGAGACGTGCGGAACCAGCCAAGACGTCTTCGAGCAGCGTTGCTTGTCCCTGCTAAGAGCCAATATTCTTGACGACTGTAGGGGGCGGCGTATGGATCTACGGCATGCATACAACACTACACCATAGTAGAAGTAGTAATGACTGTTTACAAGATGGTGACACCCGTGAGCTTAAACAAAGCAGAACTTTTATGCCGTTTACTTAGGAAAAAAGTCGAAAAAGGAAACTTTCCACTCGTCCATTAAAACGCAGTTCATCACATCGATCTCTATCGGCCGAATCATAAAGATCTCTGTTTACGTGCGGAACCAGCCAAAACCTCCAGCAATATGAGCTCTTGCCAGTCCGCCATGTTTTTCCGCACGGGACCGTCCGCATAGTTACAAATTTTCCTAGGTGCACGGTGCAGAGATTTTGGGGCAGGATGAGGCCGCGCGGAGAGGCACGGTTACCGAAATAACGTAATTTGGCCGCATGGAGCTCGGGGACGCGGCAAGCATAAACCAAGCTTTAAGCCACGCCTGAACCAACGTAGTCAGAAGAGTTCTGTCTTAGAGAAGGAAGAAAAGAACTGGAGGCCATCGACCCAAAGTACCTTTTTTAGACAAAGGTTGATTTTTGCATTTACAAAATCTGTGAGGATTGGGCCAGGCATGTAATATTACTGCTGTCTTTAATTAGGCCCAATGTTTGCACACTTCTTCCTTCCACCCACCTTTTTTTAACATGCTTGGACAGCGCTCTGAACAGCCAAGTGTGAAAAAAAAAACATTTTTTTTTTTGTGTGGGGTGACAGTCTGTTAGGTCAGTGAAGAGGTCAGCAGTCTTCCCAGTAATTGTCAAATAACATTATTGTATTAAAAGTACACTTTTCAGTTGTGCTTTGTGCTTGGTTTTATCTGATATTGTAATTCTTGGAATTTTTTTTAAATTGGCTTTTGTAGATCATCATGAAAGTTACCGGAAATAAAAGCTTAGTTTCAGTACTTTACTTTTTATAACTTTTAAGTTATTTTAAAATTTATTTAGTTTCATCTGTATTTAAGTTATCTGTCATAAAATATTTAATCATTACCAGATAACTCAAAAGAATAGGTGTCATTTAATATTTTTTGTAATTTGCTCATTGAAAACAAGAAAATATCTCAATTTTTTTCTAAACCAAGTGGAAATGCTACCAAAAATAGGACAAAAAAACAAACAACAAATCATTGTGCCAATTTCTAAATATCATCTGGGCAAAATCGGAAACTAATCTTGGTTTCCAATCGGGCTGCCAGGGCCGTGCTTCATCAAATCTGCTCTCCATTATGTTTGATCAAATTTAAGACTCTGGCAGCAGATTCAGGTACTATAGGTCAACTCAGCTCAAAATGCTGAAGCTGGTTTGGTCAACAGAGCATCTGCCAATTATTTTGCAGGCGTGCAATTGTTTGGAAAGGAACCCACTTGCACCATATTGCTACAATTCATACCACAAACTGTCACACAAACAGAGAGACTTCCAGACAACAGGAAAGAAAATTAAATACTGGACGTTGTTGGCCTTTATTGTCCATTTTTGTGTTTTCCCAGCAGTTGCAGAGATGGTGCAAATATCTAATGCCACTGGTTTACCTCTTTCTCTCTATTAGATTTCTTCACTGAGCAGAGAGCATCCCAAAGCCAAAATTTACTGTTCTCATGTAATCTCTGCTGTTAGCATACTGGCGGTAGTTAGGAACTGAAGCTTCTAAAATATCAAAGACTTTTGGATGAGGGAAATGCAGAGGAAGTTCTAGGCGCCCAAGGCATTCTCGAACAATTACTGCTGAGATGTTCTGTGCAAAGATACACAACAGCTCTGCAGAGCAAGGCATGGCTGACCCAGAATGACACCATTTGGGAATGCTTCCTTTTAACAAGGGTTTACATTAAAAGAAACATTAACTTTTTTTTCTCCAGAAATTCAGTTTTGAGCTGCACTAAAAAGTAATAACTGTAGCAGTTTTATCTGCTACAGTTATGCTTTAGAGTTCTTATTTAAGCTAAAGTTTGTAGTTTTTTGTGTTTAAGAGTATGGGCAATTGGTATCCACATAAGAATTAGGCACACAATTCTCACAGAGTAATAATCTAGAGTAAAAATAATACATCTTCAAAATAGTACAGCAATTAAAGAACAATAAAAAAAAATCTAATAAAATAATCAGCTTAAAAAATAGGAAAAAAGCTATTTTCTTATTGCTGCTAAACAATTTTATAATATTGAATGTTGCAATTACAATGTTGAAACATAGCTTTTTTATTTTCATTCTGATGACAATAGTTAATGAAGCCCACTAAATTTAGTAATAGTTTTCAAATGTTTGTAACTCATAGTTGTATGCCTTTTTTACCGTCTTGCCCTGCGTCTCACTCGATAACAGCTGGCAATGAGCATCAGCCATTCAGCTAACCTGCATAGATAAGTTAGTATAGACAGTGATTAGACAGATGAATGCCTTTTTGCTGTTCTCCTGTTTATATAGTAGATAATGTAGGAAATGAAATGGCTAATTAGTTACGCTGTCTGCTACAGTAGTCATCCTTTAGTCTGTTGCAGAACAGACATGGGGCTTGCAGCTTGTCAACTGTAGCTTTCAAACAGAGTTGGGTTTCTTTGTGCAAATATTGACAAAAAGTTATATTTACATCAGCTTTTTCTAAGTAATGGAAATGTGTAGTAGTCTTCCTTCAGCCAGCTAAGTGGCAGTGACAAAAATCAAGTAGGAGAGTGTGCTCCACCATCTCGGGCAGTGCCCAGCGCTTTATCAAATGTTTGTCTACATTGATGCTGTATATATAACTGAGCAATGCCTGATAAGAATAACACCATCTATTTGTTCGTTCAAAATTAGGAAAAATAAGTTATTTGTTTTTTTTTTCTTTCTTTTGAAATAACCTTGAGTTCCAAGCTATTTCTATTTTATTGTTCCTGAAGAACCAAAGGAATCAGTAATAAATGGTACAAACAAAAGCTTTCAGACTATAATGTCTGTGCCTTTGTTGAGCACGAGGAAAGTTAGCGAGTACTACAGGTGTATAAAGTAAGGCAGAGATTATTAGAAAACTTAGGATTCTACAGTCTTTACAATCAAATTCTGTGATATCCACATCTGTTTCATTTAACACAAGTTGAATAAATTATACACCGTTTGGAAAAATCTGTAACTAGTATTAGGTAGGATCCACTTTCTCATATTTCTCATAGAAGTATTCACAAAACACTGTCGTCTTGACTTTCACAAGGAGACAAATGGTTTAAAAATTGCTCATGCCACGATATCTCATTACAGTCCAGAACATTTAAGCCATTTGTAGTGGACGTAGGTGACATAGCTTACACAGTTCATTGGTACCATTCCACGATTGTCTGAGCATGGTCAACCATGGCAAGCCCTGGTTTTTGATGCAAGTACAAATCAGTTACCTTATAACAAAATTAAAGCAAAAGAAAATGTTGAAAAGTGGGTTAGATGAACAAGTAGCCTGCAAGATTTGAATTTTTCCCACCATAATTCTGTTAAAAATGCCTTTCATGGTGGACGTTTACATAAAATTAATATTACATTTTAGGATTTTGATTTTATACTCCCCCTTACAAAGTCCCCTTTGAATTGTAGAAAGAAAAGAAAGGTTGCATGTTAAGTTCATGCTGTCTGAGATTCCATTATGAAGCAAAACTTAGAGTGGGATTAATTTTACATCATCTCATTAACTTTTCACTGCCTGCTAAAGATATGCGACCATTTAAATTAGACTGGAGTGTGAGTGTTATTTTGTTTTTTTTAACCTTGAGGGTGTGTGTGGGACAATGAAGCAAGCTGTCCAGGTTCACTAGAAAGCTCAAAGTGAACAACTGTCCCCTTACTGAAAAACATGAGTGCCTGAGCAAGGCACCGTGTGTTGCAACATACGGAAAACTGGCTCCTTTTCTTTGTCACATTATCCACTCCACTCAGTTTTTCAGCTCCCATGTCGAACGAAGTGCATTCTAAATTACAAAGTGATGAAACGTAGCATGACTCTCCAGCATTCACTGCCACATTCTTACACCCAAATTTGATTTCACACTCCAAATGTGATTCATTGTGGTTATACTGAGCTGGATAGTGCTTAGTGTGTGTGGTCATGCTGCAGGAGACATTATTTCTGACAATGCCTGTCTGTAATGCAGCTTGTGGTGATTTTTTTCTTGAATGGAATATTTAAGATTTCATCATTATTAATGATGTTAATTCAAGCAAAACTAAGAAAAGCTCAGAAGCAGGAGAGAACCTTGTGTCCTTGTGTTTCCCACACTAGTATACGTTCAGATGTTGCTTTTCTACTTTACTGCAGGGATTTTCTCAATGCTATTCACTTTATTTAATCTCAAAGCAAGTGTTTACATGACAAATTAGTAAAAAGATAATTGAGCTAGAACTTGAGGTATTTTCAATTAATGTTTCGGCAGAAAAATACACTTAGAAATTTGGTATTTTTTATCAAACAACAATAATCACACAACTGGATAAAATGATGTCAAACAGGTAGGGAAGTGTTTGAGAGTTTTAGAAATAAACACAAGAGAAGGTTTTGAGTATATGTCAAGTTTAGCACAAATAGTGATCCTAAGCTTAGAACCAGAAGTTACAGTATACTAACAGTTAACCAGCTGCAGTATTTTCACAGTGCCTAAAAATATTTTATTTCTTATTTATTTCTTCTATGTGTTTATTCTATATTTTTATTACGTCCCATTATATTATTGAACTAAGGCTAAAGTACATGTTAATCCTTACTTGTAAGAAAAATACTCAACTAAAAAAATTTTATCAATCATACTTATACTTTTATGATTTAGCTAAAAGATTTTAAAAAGTGACACACACACTTGTTTCGGACATTCGTGCACCAGCGTATGAAAATTAGATGTGAATTGAACATTTCTTATAGAAAATTTCAAAGACTAATATGTGTAAGAGTCATATGCTTGTTGTTGAGTCACTTCATTGTAATGAGACGATCAAAATAAATAAATTCTGTTCAATTCAAAAATTATAACTGCAATAATTTAAATGATTGTTATACATCTTTCTGCTATTAATGTGAAAGTATGGCATATTTAGCTACTCCAAGTTAGCTTATAATGCAAACCCTATTTAATGCCATTATCGTGCATTATGCTTGCAGTACAATACAGTAAATTCAACTTCATAGAACTGCATTACTTAAAGTAGCAGCTGGAAGGGGAAAATGGAACCAAAGCAACCTCCAAAGCTATTTATGCTGTACATACGATTAAATCAAAAAATGAACTCTCCGTCTCCAGACTGGCAGCGCTCACCATCTGCTTCTTTGCAACCTGTGTTGGCTTTGCAGCTGTTAGGTACCTCTGCCCAGGGCAATTTTACTGTTTTCAAGCATATAACAAATCACAATGAAACACACTCTGGCAGGAATTTGGCAAAGCGATGATGGTCTAAAAACATGTTTCCTGCCTTCATATCAAGTACCTTGAAATAAACTTCACTCTTATCTGAACATCTTGTCGTCAGGAGACAATAACACACACCGTATAAGAAAGCAACGGACAGCCACTGCCACTGTATGACTGATCCGAGTTGACAGCCTGTGGTGTGTCTTTATAAAAGCGTGTACCAAGGCAGAGCGCTGTGGCCTGCTGAAAGCTCATCAAAGAGTGGCTTATTTTATCAGCCAAGTGGAAATTGTGCTGAGAAAGGGAGGGAGAGGTAATAGCGAGGAAGTCAGCGAGAGTAACAAAGCCATTGTGCCTGTTGCTGACCCAAACACCCGCATTACAGTAGTTGCAGCCACTCACAACAAAAGCCCTAATCGGCGGAGCGGGGTTCTAAATTAAATGACCCTGTGGTTGTGACACTGTAACTGACAAGTTGGCATGTTCATGCTGGGGCCAAAGGGAAGGGAGATATGCCTAATGAACAGAAAACCCACAGAAATTGGTGGCAGACGTCAGTAACCTACATTCTTGTCAGTTTGAACTCATTAATTAACCGCCAGCTATCGCTAAGAATGTGAAGAGTTTAAAATGAGCTGCACTCAGTGGCTAATCTTATCAATGCCCAAAGACTGTTTACACTTTAAGTAAACCTCCCTCCCGCCAATAATTGACTAATTGATCACTTCCATGGCCACAGGTGTAAAAAAGCAAGGCAAGCATACTGCTAGCACTAACATTTATAAAAGAATGGTTCACTTGTCAACTATTCACTGAGTTGAATTGTGATATATCCTTACTTTTAAACACACCACAATCCACGTTAGTGTCAAGCAGTTGGAAACAACAGCAACTCAGCCACAGAATTCCCAGACGTCTGCACCTACGGAGTCAATAGCTAATCTCCAAACGTTATGTAGCCCTCTGAGTTGCTCAAGAAAACCATGTGCAGAACTTCAAGGCAGAGGAGGTGGATCAGACGCTAATATCAGCAATGAATGTGACGGTATTTCATTTACCTCCAGAGAGTCCTGGCTTCATTTCAACAGACCACCTTTGATGTAATTTAGCATGCAGCCTGTGAGCCAGTTGATCTCATCAAATGTCAGAATTGGACCTCTCAAATACACTTTAGGAAGAATAGCCAAATATTCCAATAAACAGAGTCCTAAGCCCTGAGGAGAGGCAGCCTGCATGGGTCAAATCCGTACAGATGTCTAAGTATTGGGAATAGACTATCATTAAAGGCAAGTGTCTGCATACATTTGACAATGTCAGTACCATCACTTTCTCTGCATGCTATTGCACGCTGACTGTTATTTTTACTTTTCTGTGTTGCAACTGCATCTGAGTGTGGCAAACAAATGAGGCCCTTGGTCTTGAAGGGTGAATTTACAATATGACCCCACACTGCAATGATCACTCAAGTAATCAGAGAGCTCCCCGGACTAAAGTCAAGGGGTAGCAATTATAATGCACAGACAGCATCCCGACACCCAAGGGTAACATTAAATTCAGCGAAGCACATAACAATTGACTGAGCTTGGTGGCAACTGCTAAACAATTATGCATGTTCTACAGCTTGCTTATACTCTATACTCCTACAAGTGTATTGCATCAAATTTTGTTCCCTTCTTTATTTTACCCGATATTGCCAATATTCTAAATATGTTCCAATGTATTTTTTTTCTAGATCTGTACTGTATTGTCTGGAATGCAGCTTTAAGCATGCCACTGAAGGACCTATTCTATGGTGTAAAGCTGCATTCAGACCGCATCCGTTGGATACATCGAGCAACGCATCCAACGGATGAAGTTGGACGCATGTACCTTTGGCTTCCATAGCCTGCTTCTTAGGAAAAAACAACGCATGGGAGGGGCTTCCTCTCTTGCCGTACATTCTGCACTATGGTGGATTGTAACGAGAGAGTGGCTTGGCTTTATTAGCTAGATAAAGGTAGACAACGTTGACATCGGGTGCATCAGCCTCCATTATTATGATGCGTTCTGAGTTCGGGGAGTTTCACCATTTGCTCCAGGAGCTGCTTATGGATGAAGTTCGCTTTCAGTGCTACTTCAGTCTGTCCCGTACCTAATTTTACGACTTCCTGGGCCGCATCGGAGCTTAAATCTCCTACCAGGACACCAACTACAGGTTTTCTGTTTCTCTTTAGGAGCGCCTGTCCATCTGTCTTCGGTAAGTGTTATTTATGATTTTTTAAATCTGCGTTGAAAATGTTTTCACTGGGCCCGCGCTTAATTCAAGATACGGCGTATAGCGACTTAACAATGAGACGCTCTGATTGGTTGCCGCACTGCGTTAACTGCGTTGGATCCGTCAAAAGTTCAGCTTGCTGAACTTCTGTAACGCATGCGTTGGTACGTTGCCGTATGAAACGCAAGCATCATTGACTGAGCCAACGTAATCAACGCAGAGCCCTTGACGGACCTCTGACGTACTCCACCATAGACTTTACATGTAATCTTGCCGCAGCTAACGCTGATGTATGGGGCGGTGTGAATGCAGCATAAGCCATTTAACGTCACCTCTGACGTTTATGCCCTTCTGCAAGGGTGGTCATTGTATTTTGAAAGAGAATGTTTCAAATGAGGATGATTATAATTTTCATGATGGTCCTCTTATAGAGCAAACAGCTCTTCTTTTCCCAGAAAAATAAAGGATACATCATACAGATATTATATATTATTATGGTGCATTCACACTGCACAGTTGGTCTGCATCAGGCAACGCATTCAACGGATGAAGTTTGACGCATGTACTTTTTGGCTTCCATAGCCTGCATCTAAGGAAAAAACAACGCATGGGCGGGGCTTCCTCTGTTGCCACACGTTCTGAACTATGGTGGATTGTAACTAGAGAGTGGCTTGGCTTTATTTGCCAGATAAAGCTAGACAACGTCGACATCGGTTGCATCAGCACCCGTTCTTCAGATGCGTTCTGAGTTTGGGGAGTTTAACCATTTGCTCCAGGAGCTGCTTATGAATGAGGTTCGCTTTCAGTGCTACATCCATCTGTCCCGCACCAAATTTTACGACCTCCTGGGCCGCATCGGAGCTTAAATCTCGAACCAGGACACCAACTACAGGTTCTCTGTTCCTCCTTAGAAGCGCCTATCCATCTGTCATCGTAAGTGTTATTTCTGATTTTTGTAATCTGCATTTGTTGAAAATGTTTTCACTGGACCCGCGCTTCATTCTCGGTACGTGTATAGTGACATAACTACAGTAAGACGCTCTGATTGGTTGCCACACTTCGTTAACTGCGTTGGGTCCGTTAAAAGTTAAACTAGCTGAACTTCTGCGTTGCTGTATGTAACGCAAGTGAAGTTGAAGGAGCCAACCCACACAATGCACCGCAGAGACTTTGACGAACCTCTGACGTACTCTACCATAGACTTTACATGTAATCTTGCCGCAACTGACGCTGACGCATAGGGTTGGTCTGAATACACCATTAGAGGCACGCCACAGACATCAATAGGCTTCCCATAATAGGTTAGCCAGAGAACTTGTGTTTACAAGGCTACCTCTATGTCAAATGACCTTTCCTTGTTTTAAACCCATAGACATGACCAGTTGTTTTGAGTCAGGGTTGGGGGTCGAGGACTAGATTTGTTAATTTTGACTGACTGTTTCTTACTACAATGCCTGGAACTTCATTCCTATTCTGATGGCAAACAGGTTTTTACAAATTAAATAATTTACTTACTCATTATCTAGGTTTTATTTATTTGTTACAAACTGCATCGAAATCAGACTACTGTGTTAGGCTCCTTTACAGTGTTTTTGTTAGCGTATAGTGTTGATCAGTATTAGCACACTAAGGCTTTAAAATACTGGCTCACTTTGCCTTTGTAACAATTTCACAACCAAGAGAATAAAAAAACACTATATTTATATAAATATTTGAACCCATGAGCTTACATCAATTTATGTATGTGAAAGCATAAATCTGAACGCTTTCTTTCTCTTTGCCTAAGTTTTTTGTAAACTACACATGTACATATCTAGTGTCTTGTATTCGGGCCTGTATATACAGTATACAGTTTATACAGTTTTATAAATCTTTAAAATGATAATGGGCTTCAATATTTTTGTAAAAGGCTAGTGCTCCACAACATTTGGGACTTTTGCTCAGTTACACCCTCCTCCCTTAAGACCATAATGCATTTCACACTGAACACCAACATTTTTTGGAGTGTATAATAATAATAACAACAACAACAACAACAACCTTTAAACTTATATAGCGCTTTTTTAGACAATCAAAGACGCTTTACAAATTTTGTTATTCATTCACTCTCACATTCACACACTGGTGGAACCAAGCTACAATTGTAGCCACAGCTGCCCTGGGGCAGACTGACAGAAGCGAGCCTGCCATATCGCACCATCGGCCCCTCTGGCCAACACCAGTAGGCGGTAGACGAAGTGTCTTGCCCAAGGACACAACGACTGAGACAGATGGATCTGGGGGCTCTGGGGCTCGAACCAGAAACCCTCCGATTGCAAGGCAACCTCTGAACCCCCTTAGGACTGTACAATCCGAGCTTCCGCCTTGTCGGCCGTCAATCACCTTACATGCACATCACTCAAACCTGTGATGATGGGGCCACTCCAGTTTACAGTCACCATATTGGAAGCGATCGCAAGTCATGGAGAAATTATGTGTCTATCTCCATAACATAATACAATCGGGTGACACTTGATAGCATTTGCTAACTTTCTCTTTGACTTGCAGTTGAGGCACGGGGACAATGGTTGGGGTGATGCAAGAGGGAGCGGGAGGGAGGGGTATGTTTTGGGAATAGCAATGATAGTGGGATTTAAAAAAAAATCCTTTCCCTCAAATCCTCTAGACGGCAGCTTAAACACGTGCATGTGCAAATGGTCATTCAGCATGTTATTTAGATGATAAAGCTTCATGTAGAGGCTCATTATTTGAAGGGCTCCCAGTACAAGGCCACAAGAGAACACTCAAAGGCAATGAGAGGACGCACTCAAATACTGAAGAAAAAAAAAGAAATCAAGGACAATGTCTGTTGTTTTCATTAAGTAGAGAGAAACATTTGTAAGACCTCATTCCAAATAAATTTGAATAAATGATGGCAAACTACTTTTTTCTTCTTCAAGCTAAAATCCAAATGTCAAGGAGTACAGAATAGAAGCAGCAATACAATGCCAAAAGCAAGCACTAGATTAAAAATGTATTTTTCCTTTAATTACCTTAAACCAAAACACTACATTACGGAGACTTGGACCAAAAATATTTAGTATTCCAATTTAAATGATTTAGGACTGCAGATATTTTTTTGCCATTACCAATATGTGACTCATTTTTTACTTAATGGTCTGACAAGCCAGAGAAAATTATGACAAATTGTCCATTGCCAAAAGTGACACCTCTAAAATCGGTCTGAGCTCCACTGAACTGATCAATCACAAAAAGAGTTGTTGAAAAATGTCCTTTTAGCTGGGTCTAATTGTGTGAGACTAACTATGCCATTCAACAGGCTTCCTCTGCTCCAAAAATCTGTAACTGATTGAGAACGTGTATCAAGTTACAGGTAGTTTACTCCTGAATCACGTTCCCATGTGCTAGCGTGTGCACCCCAGCCAACCTTTGGTCCCCCCCCTGTCAAGTATGGAACTTGACCCTCTCTGAGTTTTGAGTTTAGCCTGCTCACTGAATATAACTTTGGCTTGAGCAAACGCAGAGAGATGTGTTTCCAATGAACTTCAGTTTTTGTGTGAGAGTATCTACATGTGTTTACGTAACATTCACTTGTGCACTTCTTGTGTATATACATCCGTGTCTTTGCATATGGTCCATGTAAGTGAGCGTTTATTTGTTCATATCAGACTTCTTTTCAGTGTGTGTGTGTGTGTGTGTAGGGGCTCTGGAGTATCTCAACACCCAAAGCGCAGAGGACATGGCTTGACAGGTGTGTGCAGCAGTTTGCAGAACAGCGGCAGGCCGGCAGCAACACAATGTGCCTATTCAGGCCTGGAAGGAGACAACCGAGATATCACAGGACCCCTGTGAGGAGGGGCCGGTCATCTCGGGGCACATCAACCTTTCCCTGTGACTACGAAGAAAAACATAAGCATGACTGCTTCAACACTAACTGGCTGTTAAACTCTGTGCTATCTAGCAGTCTACCAGCATGGATCGACGTTGTCAACAGCTTCCACTGCAGATAGATTCCACAGAGATAACTTTGACCAAATTGGGTTTACTTTAGACCTGAGTCTTCATAGCCGGGCAGTCAAAAACAGGTGGGAGATTATATATGGTAAGGCTGGTACTCATTGGCACAGGGATCCTACATTTTGTCACTTTAAGATTGAATAATTTTACAGTCTCCAGTTTCCAAAGTAATCAGTACTTATTGCCATTTTTTAAAGTATGAATACATAAGGATAGTTGAACGGACATAAGTAAGTAAGGAGTATTGTATAATAGTGTATTTCCTTTTTCGATATTTAAGTAAAATCTGAAATCAAATTCTAGAATGTGCAGGAATGCTGTTAAAATGAAGTCAGTTGTTGCACATCATTAATCTAATCAATGTGATCCAAAATCTGTCCAGTTTTTCAAATCAGACATCTTGTAAAAACTAATAAAAAAATAAATGGCCCAATGACTGGCAAATGACTGGAATGTACCAACTGAGACATTTCCTGCAGACAGTCACTGGATTATCACCTAAGAAACAATTTGAAAAGAATCCTCATAACACAGGCCTCACAAGTGGTCAGTAACTGGGAAAAAAAAGAAACACGCACAGTAAGGTCCATATCTCTTTAACATACATCTGAGAACAGCTGTAAAAACACAACGCCACCAGTGGCCTACTGTTTTCATGTGGATAATTGCGCGGCCTTTATTCAGCTCCAACAAAAATCTATGGGGTAAGATAACGTACCATCAGAGTGCAACATGGCTCTGAACGAGTCTCCTCTGAATCCGAAGAGGTAATAGTATAAAGGATGAACACTGCCTGGGTAAAATTGAGAGCTGACAGAAAACACCTACCACGAATTAGATGCTGTAACACAGTCAAGGCACACACAATCTGCTCAATTCTATCTCAGGCTGAAGAATTGTGAACAATAATCAGAAAATTTGAAACGTTTTTCGCCGTCTTGCCTTTTCGAAGCTTAAACCCCTGAACCCACACCGTTCTTGCACGAAGTTCCCTTAAATCTGCTTGATAACCCTAACCAACACAGCTTGCAACAAATTGTGGTCTCGTCTGTGCAGACCTCAAAATCCTGAAGCTCTCTGCCCGCTACATCATATATTTATAGAAGAATATTTGAACCCATAACCCTGAATAGAAGAAGAAAAGTCAGGAAACGATGATGGGCATGTTTCTACTTTTGCAAAGCATTGCCACATGCTCTTACAGGAGGCACTGAAATGGCCATCTACTCCATTCTTATGGCTTTAGAAACAAATTAAATTCTTCAGCTCTGCAGGAGATGAGGTCTGTGTTCTCATCAGGCCGCCTGTAAAGAGTAAGTGTGCCTAAACTGAACAGGGAAGGGACAAAAAAAAGCCAGAATCAGAAAAGGATCAAAGAAAAGCTTGAGCGACAGCAAAGGGCTGTGCATTAAACAAGATATTTCTAAAAGTCATGCTACACACAGAAATTCACCTCTAAAGCCAACCAGATGCCATCTCTAACATTTGACAGTTACTGTCTTTACAGAGATGTGACTGCTATGTTGGGGGGAAATGACTAGCAGCAGTGTGGAGCACTTGCTTTTAAACTGATGACATACTTTACCCTTCATCTTTTCAAAGATGTCTTGAAGCCTTAAAAAAATACATATTTTATTGCAGTTGCATAATTTCACACTGTAATTTTTTTTTTTTATGTTTTGGGTGTATTTATTGTAATGAGAAAGAAAATAAGTATTATCTGAGATGCACAAATTATTGGAAATATAACTAATTTCAATAAAATAAATGTAATAGAATTATTTTTTATTATTGTGGTTTGTACAAACTTAAAGTGTTTGTTAATGTCCTTCCATAATAGTAGTACAGACCGATTTCTCCTCTCCTCTGAATGGACAGCTACAACTGTGACACAAGTTTCTTTATGAATTTAAATTTTATTTAGAAGCTTATATTTTATCATTTTGCTTAGGTTTATATTTCCTACATTTTCAATACCATTTTCTTTTGTTTGATGGTTGATCAATCCAAGGTAAATTCATTCTGGTGTTTGGTAGTAAATAGTGTGTGTATTTAAAGACAAAATGGCAATTCTATTCTCTCCTCCCATTAATTATAGTAGGCAGAATAGTGTATTGCAATAATGGATACTATCAATTAACACTTGTACACATCTCGGCCAGGGGAACTAGAAAATTAATACAAGTGGAACCTTACATTTTTGAAGGAGGCAATACATTTTTTTATTCAGCTTTATGCAAGAAACATAGCATTTATCAGGTCTATTTTAAAGCAAAGACTAATACAAAACTATAGACACATGTGTGACCTTCCAATAAAGATGTGTGAACGGAGTGATAAAATATGAACTTTAATTTGATTTAGGTACATTTATTTAGAGCATAAAACAAAAATCATGTTAAGAACTGTGTAACTCACTACCCGTTACCACAATTATTATTTACAATCCTTTTGAAACAAATGAAACAAATGTAGTAACTTCTAAATTTAAGAATTAGATTAATTGCTAATCATTGACCTTCTGCCACAGAGCCCAGCCTGAATGAAGATGCATATCTATCTTGCCCCTAAGGGGAAAAATCCAACATCCAGATTTGATTCCAAACCAGAAGTCAGAAAAATTGTAGTCCCCCCCCCCCCTCATCCGCTAAGAGCTGGTTGCAGAAAAGAGCAAGCTCCCATTGACTCCCATGTTAAAAATGCCAACTTCACAGCAGAAATAAACATGTTTACAGCCTAGTTCAAAAAAACATTTTGGGTTTAATAGGTCAGGTTTACCATCATGACACCTCTGAGGGGGGTGAATTTTTTTATGATTAATCCGTTTAGATGTAATTTAATATTTGATCAGTTCCAGGGTAGGCATTCTGCCTCAGCATTCCCTTAACAGTCTTGGCTATTTTGTTTCTTTGAATTTGCCCATCAGATGGGACAAATGTTATTCCTGTTTGGATGTTAATCATGCATTTATTGGACAAAGATGGCTTACTGTGGTATGAACTGCACTAACAGACTGTACAAGAAGTTTCTGCTCCATTTATTTCATGCAAGTCAAATAATATTTTTTTACATATGATTAAAAGTTGTTTTAATTAAAATTAACAAAGTTTTAGTGAACTCTATGCACCGACAAAGCTTCATGATTATATTAGACAAAATTAATGAATTTTGTCTAGAAGGTAGAGGAGTAGTAGCTCAAGCACAGTTATCTTGTTAAAAGCATCCGCTAACCCAAGTTAGCTTTGGTTAGCTTTGAGTAGCTCAGAGCTACGTTGGTTTAGAAATCATCAGGTCCATCCATTTAAAATCCTTTTTTTTGGCATTTTCCAATTACAACAAGGCACAGACAGCCAGGATGGTGGAGGTGAGAACTCCCCAGTTGGCTTCAATTCCGCCCTTAAGAAAACTACGCGTCATGTCACTGAGGCGCTTCCATTTAATGTACAGTCTATGCTTGTAATCTCACAGTGAAGAAGATGGTAAGTGACAAACCAACTGCAGCAACAGAATGGCATCTGCAAAATGAATGACCTCAAGAACAACCATCAGATGCCATCTTCATACCAACTGGTTGTTTTGGAGGCATGCAGGAAAAATCTTTTTGTTCTACAATCAAAGTGATACAAGAAAAAACAAAAAAATACTATGGTACTTTAATTGGAACCATATGCTGTTATCAGTTGAGACTAAAATTAAGCTCATTAGCAACAAACATTCCAGGTAGTTTTGGTCAAAAATCAGTTTTATTATGGCCTGTTCTACTCCAAACGCTCAAAGTTTCTTTGCATTCATGGCACCCAAAACTCTGAAATACTAGGACATTTTTAAGGCAAATCTGGGTAACACTGCCATCTGGATTATATACTGTACCACAGGGCTGGGCGATATGGCTAAATTTTTATATCTCAATATAGCTCAGTTTATATCCCGATGACGATATACTTCATGATATAGCAATTTTTCTGTTAATTTATTTCATGAATAGTCTATAAAAATTTACAATGTGGAAATAAACTTTTATATGATAGCTGACAATAACACCACCAAGACTTATGTTGTGATCTCCTTTCATGCAATCAGTTATCTTTTAGGAGAGCGGCTCCGCTCTACACTCTGCCTTTGAATTAAACACATTATTTAAAAAGCATCCAAATTTTGACGCAATACCTGCTGTCACAAATTTCTTTAACTTTACGGAATGTTTGGCCGTAGCATTTTTTTTCTCTTCAAGCACCCTCTCGTTTTAATTTTTTTCCACTTTCTATGTGTCTCCAAAAGATGGGTGTTACGTTGTTCCCCCCTAAAGATGTGTTCCGACTCCACCAACATGAGAGGCGGCTGCTGCTCGTAAATGTTAAACAAATGGATCAGGTTAGGTTTAGGCACTGGTTCCCGAATAGCAGGATTAGGAAAATAGTCAAGTTATGGTTATCGATGCCATTTGGACCGACACAGATCAGACAACAGTTGTTTGTAAAGTTTACTAGCTCCTGGTCTGACTGACGGACTCATTTATTTTATCAGCTTCTCAAGAACCACGACAAAGAATACTGAAAGAGTCAATGAGCATAAACAGCATCGAATCGTGGCGTAAGCTCTGATAAACTCCAGATACAGACGTAGCACACCGCTGATGTGTTGCTAGCGAACGAAAGGGCTTTTAGAGCCAGTGTCTCTCTGAAGCTCTGATAGACGCTTTTTTTCTTTTCAAGCTGCTCGACAGGAGGGGAGGCGAGACACGCAAGGAGACCATCTTAGGGTTGTCTGATAATCCTGTTTAGAACCCTGGTCTGAAACGTGTTGGTTACAGTCTTCCTCCCTGTTTTTTAATGTATTATTCACAGAAATGCTATAAGGTGCATCTTGACGTAACTTACTGCCGTAAAACCCTAGATTGTCTTAAACGATAGAGATTCATATAAAATGATAGACGTTTTATATCGTACTGACGATAGAGTTCTTCATAGCGCACAGCCCTACTGTACCACCTACAAATCTGCTCGACTTCGAAATGAAAATGAGTCAGCTCTTTCCATTGGATAGGGATTTAAGAAATATGGCAAAATCAACATAGAATTGTAAATGATTCACAAGACAAAAATCAACCTTTTTCTATGACTATGTCAATGCTCAGAACCAAATAATGAAATATCCACATATCCACCTGAGCCATGTGATTTACAGTAGACCTAGATACACATACTTTAAGCTTGACCTACTGAAATCATAAACTATGGTCTTCCGTTGGACTTTCAACCCGATGTCTTTTGATTTCACTTGGACTTTAACCCTTTGACTGGAAACAACTTGATATCTTTATCTAACAGAAAGTGTAATACAGAGGAACGAGGCACGCAAACATTGTATCATGCAAGACCTGAATGTATATGTTGTGTGTACTTGCCAGTTGCCAATATTTCCTCAGCACAAAGCATCGATCCCACTTTTTACCTGCTTTTCTTTTGCATTCTAAAATGACACCCAGGATCCGGATGGTGGTAGAGAGATTTTTTCCTCCTATGCTATTTTCAAGGTGTGCACAAAGGTGAGGGGGAAAAAATGCAACACTCAAAAATCTGGGGTCTACTATGCAGCATGGCTCTGTAACATCATGTTTGATGAATGGAGCCTTGAAAAGTTCTAAATTGTAGAAGCCAAGTTTTGAGTATCACCCACAAGAAAAAAAAAAAAAACTAATTCAACCAAGCTAGCAGAAAGCAGCATCATAATTATGTCATTTAAAATTATGAAAATGTATAAAATTCAAAACAAAGATTTTTTTTAAACAGCAGTATGAATAATTTGGGTTGTTATTTTTATTATCTGAAGTTGCTCAAGTAATATTGTAAAAGCAGGCTTGTATTAGTATTGTTCCAGTCCGTTAATGTGGAAAGGACTTCTTTTTTAAAAGGTCTGAGTAGATTTTGTATGGATCAGTTTGTTCTTTTGTACTGAACTTTTTGTTTTAATAATATTTAATTAAAAAATGTCATGTTTAAATTATATTTTGGTCAAAATTACTTACATTTTGACAGCCTTATTATAATGACTTTTAATGACAAGTTTAGAACATTGATTCAGTTCATGACTTAATGGTCTTGACTTTGGACTTTCATGCCTTTATTTGAAATGTGGATGGAATGCTATCAACTCTGACCCACCTCTGCTAAACACAAAACAAACCTGCAGAGAAGAGAGCAGAAGGGAGGACTCAGAACAGTGGTTGATTCTTGAGAGATTATAAAAACAGAGGTGAACAAGGGGGGGTATTGATAATTGTGCCACTGGTGGTTTTGTTAAGTTGCTCAATAAATGTATTTAAATCTAACATTTTCGAGTTTCAGTTATGGCAATAAAAGTCAAATTTATTTTTAGGCTCTTTACAGATATTAACCAGTGGATCCACCTGGTGTTCCTATTGTTATCATTACCTTCTGATTTCTTATTCACTCTTAAACCCAGTTAAGTTTTTCTGCTGATGCTGAGAAATGAAGAAAATGTTCCTAAATTTGTTATTGCCTCCTGGAGTGGGCAATCCGATCCCTATGACTTTGCCTTTACCATCTTGGGGGTCCGGTTAATTTTAACTGAGCATAATAATTCACTCTAGCATTTCAACTGAGGTAACACAATAGCATGAATCTCAACAGTAAAACTTTCAGCAACTCCTACAAAATTTATTGATGGTCTGCACTTTACATTTTGTGGGTTCTGTTACACAGGTCATCTGTAAGTCGTGACTAGGATTCCGAGCACATATTGCCCCAGAGAAGTATCCACACCTTTTGAGCTCTATTACAGTGCCCAGACCAAGTTAACATAAGTTCTCCAGATTTTAAGATTGATTTACTGGGACTGGACCATTCTAATACAGGAATCCATTCTATCACAGGAAGCTGTGAAACAAAACACTCCATTGTAGCTCTGATTGTATCTTTAGAGTCACTGTCAGGTTGGAAGATCATCGCAGTCTCTGGGAAATGTTAGACTGTGCTTCAGCAATCAAATAATTCAATCAATGACACGGCTCTGCGGAACTTAATTAGATGCTGAGAAGTTAATTATGCCATTTGAAACAGTTGTGCAGAATCAGGGACATTGTTATAGGACATCAGACATCGTTATAGGACATTGTTATAGGACATCAGCCTTTGAGGACAGGAGTGTAAGACTAGAGGTTTTCTTCTAGAGCTGCCCTGTATTTAGCCTCATCCATCTCCCCATCAACTCCAACCAGTTTCCTTGTCCTGCTGAAAAAAGTATGCCAATAGTTTAATGCTCCAAGCCCAATATTCACTTTGGGGATCATGTCTTAAGATTAGATTTGTGCTACACATAGTGTTCTCTATGTAGAACAAAGGTTAAACATTTGACCAGAGCACCTTCTTCCACGTGTGCCGAATCCCGTGCCTGGCTAGAGTACACCTGCCCTTTGTGTCATTTGTTGTCTAATGCTTTTTAGGAAACTTCTGATGCCTTTAGAGAAAGGCTAAATACATAAAAATTTTAAGTTAAGCACAACTGGATGGTAGTTGGTTAGATTATACATAGAGATATCAACGTGAAAGGGGGTTTGCTACACTTCCTGTATTATTTTTCTGTTCAGTTCACAGTATGTGTACTTAGTGCTTGTGCCTATTACAAAAAAAAATAAAATGTGTTGACGTTTTTGGTTCTAACAAGGCAAAATGTGAAAATCTTTCCATACTCTCGTAAGGCACTCTTATTGGGTCAGGATATTTCAAATGCCATTGTTGTGTAGGGATAAAAACACCTCAAACGGTTAGAGTACAGTGGCAGACACAGAAACAGATGGTTGGCGGAGTGTGGTTTCTTGTGCATGACGAATTGTTGCATCTGCTAGTGTGATTGTGCAAAGCTCGGGGTCAGTTCATCTTGTCAGGATACAGGAGGAACCATAATCTTGAAATCGGAGAAACAAAAGTGAAGCTGCCATCTGTTTCGTAAGTAAGTGATCTTCTTTTCTAGTCTGGAGTCATCCGCACGAGCAGAGCCAGACAGATCTCCTGCAGGCATTTGAGGTGACAGCCAGACTCTAACACCAAGGTGAGGGTGAAATTTTTCTAGAATAGAGGCTTAAGATCCCGGCAAAACAGGAATTGGTATGAATCCACAGCTCAGACCTGTAGGACGAGCACAGGATGATCTGTTCCCCCGTACATCGTCACTCCTCTTCTCCCACATCGCAGGATGCTGTAAGGATGGCTGGCAGAAGTTACTGAGACGCCACAATGAATAACAAAAACCATCAAAACTCCATCAAAACAAAGTGCTTGCGTGGCTCCTTTCCAGACCTTGGCCTTGCTCCATTTTCATTTTTAGTCGCATTTCCTAATTAGACGAGAAGCAAGGTTTGATATAGAAGCCCTCATTGTATTGGAAGTTAAAAAGAAAATAAAAATGTAAATAAGCCTTTTTTTGCCTGCAATGCACCAAAAAAAAGAATCAAGTTTGCATACGTCTCTACCTTTTTTCCAGCCATCTCTAGAAGCAAAGAAAAATAATCGATACACAGAAAGCACTTCATTCCTGCTAAGTTTCAACTTTCGCTTCCAGTGTGATTAAAAGTGGCTTCAACAGACTTTCCAATCCCAATTTTTCCCAGTCAGCTTGAGGAAAAGGGCTTCTCTTGGGATTGTTTTGAAATCCCTTAAGCAGGGCTCAGGCTGTCTAAACAGAAGGTTGGTTTACTCACAACGATACGGTTACGTGAGAAAAATGTTTGCTGTGAATAAACTTAACACATCTGAAAACAAAATAAATGAATAGGATCATAGAGGTAAAATTTTAACTGTTGTAACATCCCAACTCGACTTTTCAACAGGAACGGAAAAAAAACCAGAGCCCGTTTCTTCTTGCTTACAGGTGCATCTAAATGAATCTGAAAATATTTAAAAAAGTTAATTCCTTTTAGTAACTCAATTTATTTAAAAAAAATATCTATATATTAAATAGATTCAGGACAGAAACAGAACCAATTTCAAGCATTTGTTTCAGATAAATTTAGTGAGTATAGCTTACAGTTAAATGTGCATATGGCCCTGCGACAGACTGGCGTCCTGTCCAGGGTGTACCCTGCCTTACGCCTGTTAACTGCTGGGATAGGCTCCAGCTGCCCCCGCGACCCTGAATTGGATAAGCAGCTAAGATAATGGATGGATGGATGGATGGATAAATGTGCATAGGGCATGAGAGCAATAACAAATTATGTTGTAGTCTACACAGTTATGTGTAGGACCTTTGAGTTAAAAGCTGTCCAGTACACAGAGCCCTAAGATTGAAAAGTGAAAACAGTGCTACATCCAAAACCATTACTGCAATGTTTAGCAGAAGGAAAAATTGTTGTAGGTCTGTGAAGCAAGAGGCACTGAATCCAAGTTGCTTTAGGTCCATTCCAAAGTTTCCAGATTCAGTGATATCAACACTAGACCATGTCTCCCTTTGAGACAACCTTTTTTGTAGATGCTGACTTAAATTTTCTAGCTGTACTTGGTATGTGCCCACAGAGCTAAAAGCACCGATAGTTGATTTAATGACCATGGTATTACTGTGCTGCATTGGTCAATAAACTGGTTTGTACAAAACACCATAAAGGATTCATGTAATGTCGTAAAAGAGGTTCATAAGAAACATCAGATCCAACATTGCAGATATGGTGAATGTTGCTAATAAAGCACAACGGGGAGCCCCTGCAGAGCCACAGGCTAATCATTACCATGCCATGTTGGATTGAGGCAGTAATTTATGACAAAAAAAGTCCAAACCTATGCCACACTTTGTAATTACAAGTCCTGTTCTATTCGGCTTGTGTGGTCTTCTAATTTTCCGGAATTTTGGGTTTCCATCAGTTGTTGACCATCATCAGAA
Source organism: Apricaphanius iberus (assembly GCA_028564705.1). Classification (NCBI taxonomy): domain Eukaryota; kingdom Metazoa; phylum Chordata; class Actinopteri; order Cyprinodontiformes; family Aphaniidae; genus Apricaphanius; species Apricaphanius iberus. Next base: position 416,194 of record JAPXFQ010002814.1, on the reverse strand, counting down.
TGAACTTTAATACATGTTTGAAATATATCCCTCAAATGTTATATAGATTAATTACATAAGAAGTGTGACTTTTTGTTCATGATATTCTCATTTACAAAGGCGCCCCTGTGTTTCCTTGCATAGCAAGATGAAGGGTGCAAATCACTTTTACACACCTGAAAGCTGCGGTGTCCAACAACTGCTAACACCAGCTGAGAAGACAGAAATTAGAAAATTACCTGTGAGTCACGGCTGCATCCGAGCTGCTGAACCCATTATTTCTGCTCTGCTGCGACTGTAAGGGACTCTCCAGCTGCGTTTTAAAACAGCGGGGGCTTAGGGGGAGGCTCGGGAATGACCGAAAAACATAAATAAGAAAACAGAGGCCAAGTGCGTCATGGAGTTCGCGGGTGACAACAGGACTTCTGCTGTCACACGTACGGAGCTTGGAAAAGTGCACCAGGAAGAAAAGATTAAACTGGTGGAGTAAGTGTAATAAAACTGGATTACAGATAACTGTCTCACTCCTGCATTCCACTGATATGTTGCTAGGCAGTGACAACACCAACCTTATTAATCATTATGGGCAGGAATTCCTTAAAGTGTTGACCCACACCGGCCTGTGTGAGCTCATAGTCTAGTGTCATGCTGCACTTTTATATTTTCCAACTACAACAAGCATGTTAAGCTATTTTCTCTATGTGAACCTGACTTTTAGCTGCATTTATTATGTATGAGAGGGTTAAAAGGGGTCCATGAGAAGATTATAAAAGCTTAACATTTTGATGAGAATAATCTAGCTATCAATCTCTGCATGCATAGTGTAGTGAGTGAACCAATCATAAGGCTGTAAATGATTAAATACCATTTCTATCTCTACGGCTGTTTGCTCCAAAAGCATTAACTGGAAGCAAAGTTATGCCTGTACCCTCCTCCATAGGCTAATTTATTTCATGGCGGTGTCATTTGTTTCTGCTGGTGAAGTCTGGGAGTGGGCAGGCCGCAACTATCAATGGAGTCTCAGTCAGAAGATTGAGTGTCACTGTGGGGAACAGGAAGGGAGTGGATGTCAGCAGCCTGAAGAGAGAGATCTGACATCTCAACTCCGTCTGTCTGTCACTCTGTCTTCAAGATGATGTATGAATGTTGTATGGTCCCACTCACCCAGCAGAGCCAGTCAATACCACCATGCTAAAGAATCCTGAGGAGAGACAATAGGAGACTCTGACCCCTTGTTATAGAATGACAAACATTGTGAGCGAGGTGGGAAAAGGCACGCAGCTAAAAAAGGAAAGGGGTGGGTTATTTACTTATATTGTAAGTATGTTACTATGGCTGAAATTGCAGATCTAGCTGATGAGAGAAGATTATAAAAGAAGAAAACACTGCATAGCCAAGAATGTGAGAAGATTTTAGTAATGTTAGGGAGAACTAAGAGACTACCATTATTTTGGTTTCAAAGTCTGTAATAAATGCAGAATATTGAAGATTTGACTAGTTCTTATCTTTAGGTTTTTATGATTTTTTTTTCTTCTTAAAGGTGGTCCAAATGCATCTGTCTGGTTTCACAAATAGCATGAGAGTTCTGTTTTGAAGCCTCCCCTCAGTGTTTAATTATTCAGATCAGGCATGATAAATAAAATATTTTAGACCTTGAACCAGAGATTATCAAATACGATCCAGAATATTTACAATCTGTAAATTAGTCTTTATTTTAAGCCAAGGCAAGGCTATGCATCACAGATGCCAAAGCAGAAGATGCCAACCAGAATTATGTTCTTTTCTTATAAGAACTTGTTATTGAGAAAGAAATAATAGAGAGAAAAATATAGCAACAAAATATAAGATACTACTCATTTAATATTTTTCTATAATTTCTTTATTGCAAGCCGTATCACTATCACATTTACCAGTATTATCGTACGTTCATATTGTGCAGTCCTAGTAGCATCTGCTGAATTAATACAGACTAAACTTTATCTGTATTAGAACAGTTAGGATCAAAAAAATTATGTACAATTGTGTATTATGTAATTCCATTATGTAATTTTGTAAAATGACAATAAAAAGAGGGAATTTCCAACATTATTTTTTTAAATCCTTGTTCAAATTATTATGTTTTGACACAGATTATTGCCTTTGCTTGTAAACCATTTTTGAAAGATCCCATGTGATGATGCCATGGTTTTATAAACATTTGATTAGTGGAATCAAAAGAATGGAGTCACATAAATGCATTGTGGATTTCCACAGGACTGGTTTATCCTTGGATAAAATCTCCAAATGCCTTAAGGTGCCACATCCATGTGTTCTAACAAATATATTCAAGTGTAACCGCCATGAAAAAGCCTAGCCATAATATTCAGTTTGTGAAGACACTGGCTAAACCTGGGATGAAACTGTCAGTTTTTTAAAGTCTTGCACTACTATGTGGTATTGGTCCACTCAAAAAAGAAGGAACTATTTCTGAAAAAGTACACAAAAACATGGTTAACAGTTCATAAATGCAGTCGGGGACAAAGATATTAACTGACATGTCCAGTGGTCGTTTGAAACTAAAATTGCGGAGTGGTAAGCAACAGGAAAGACTGTGGGGAAAAACAAATGTTTCAGCAACAGCTTAATACGTCAGTCAGCAAATGTGTGGACAAATTGGTTTTCCAAACGGTCATTGACAGTAATCCAGCTGCCAACTCAGTTACAGAGGCTTAAGGACATCAAAAGTCAATGTTTATGGGGGTGGCTTTCAAGAACCCCTGATCTCAGTCCCAAAGAGAATTTAAGGGAAGTGCAGAAAAGGTGTTCAAAAAGCAAGTTGGCCTACAAACCTGGCATAGCTACACGAGCTCCATCAAGAGGAATCAGCAAAAATTGCTTTAGACTGTTGTAAGAAGGTTATGGATGGATAGCCCAAAACATTTGACAAAAAGGTATTTTTAAGACCCAAATTTACCAAATGTAAGTATTTGTAAAACTTCAGAATTTAAAAGGAAGTGAAAACGAGACAATTTCAACAATTATGGCATTTGGCTAAGGGATAACATAACAAAGTTGGTAATACCAAGGGACTCAAAACCAGAATATGTTTAAGAATATGACCAATGTATGGACATATTTGTATCTATAAATATGCCATTTTGTTTAGTTATAGTTTGAGCTTTATGTCGTCGCTAGCCTATTCTTATATCCTTATCCCCATGCACAAATGAAAGCTCAGACATTCTGCTTTTCTATCTTCAGTTCTTAAAGCTACCAAATGCTATAAGAGCATGAGCCCCCTCATCTGCCTTTAAGAATCTAATCTCATTATTCCGAAGACACATCTAAGAAATAAATGATAAAATATAAAGCAAGCACTTAATTTACATCTCTGCATCTCTCTCCCACATATACTCTCATTTAAATAGATTTAGCACTCACGGAAAAGTACTGAAAATGGTGTCTGCAAATTCATCATATAAGAAAATCTAGGCACTGTACCAAGGTGACAAATAAAAAATATAGCGCCCCCCATTCCTTCTTCCCCCTTTGGTTTCCAGCTCTTCACCCGTGGGGACGCTGCTGCAGCCCACATGCCAGTGCCGTTATCTGCTGCTTATTATTTGGCTGAATGAGCTGGAGCAGGGCTCACAGGCTCGTCTCTGACATAATGACTGATTACAGTCTTGCAGCTCCTATCGAAGAAATCCCAGAGTCTCCGCCGCGGCTCAGCGTCACAGGCCAGTTTTCTGTAAGAGTGAGCGTGGAGAACGACAGCAGGAGGGAAAATGAGGGGAGTTTATTCGTTTAAAGTGACAGCGTAACTACTACACGGTTCTGAAGCTGTTTTGAGTGACCGAGACCCTCATGGGCACTGGGGTCATCAAACCGTTTGTCATGTAGTTTGGTAACAAGCACTACCTAAATGGGAGAGCTTTATATACTGTAGCTCACCGTTTAAGAACACCATCCATTGTCTGTACCTGCTTATCACTGAGGGGCTGCTGCCCATCTCCAGTGGTCATTGGGCAAAAAGCAGGGAGCACCCTGGGCTGGTTACAAACAGTAAAATAAATGTCGGTTAAAATATAACATTATAGTATGCCTTACCTATCAGTCTATCACACAAAACCAAGTTGAGATTGGAAAACATTACTGTGACCTAAAGCTTGAACTCTGTTCAGATGATACCAAGTTGTTGTTCCCTCTGCAGATATTAACATTCAATTCCAATTTTTCTGCAGGTATCCAACTTTTTCTCCATGTTTGTAATATTATAATTATAAATTTTATGGCAATGCCATCAGAGGGAGGTGTGAATAGACTGCAGCCCTATGTTGACCCGATGCAAAGAAGAGATGACATTGAACCCATAACGCTTCAAATGCAGAGGTTCGTATGGATGCATCTCCATGTGTGTATCAAATCTCTAAGTCATATTTAATCAGAACAGACAAAATTAAAAAGGTATGCAATATATTGTGTCCACTAAGGAATGATTTGTTTATCATTGACATTCAGTCTCATCTGGTCAGAGAAAATGTGTGTTCTCAAACTACAGTGGCATAAACGTTACATGAAATACGACATACGACTGATACGTTGTTTTTTTTGTCTTAAAAACAGCACGTACAATTAAATTTAGTTCCATGAATGACAGAGGCAGCTCCTGAAAGAGTTTTATATATTCTATGAAAACAGTTGTAAAGAAAAAAACAAAACATAAGAATTTAAAAAAAGTTGAATATGGTCCAGTTTAGACAATGCTTTACTGCAACAAAAACTTTAGACAACCTGTAGGGGGAGCTAGAAAGAAGCACGCCTAATGGTGGCTCCTGGGCCATCATTTATTACACTACTAGAAAATTTTGAATTTTGCAGCAGTCATTCATATTCACGTTCCTTTGCAATTCTCTGTTGATAAATCCCACATGTGCTCACTTAGGTGCTCATGCCCGTCATAGTCCTCTGCATACAGAAAGACCCTCAATTAGCCATATTTGGCAAACAAAAACCCATACCTATAAATATGATATAAAGTCTAAATAAAGCACAATGCAGGGCTGAAACCAGCCAGTGTTTGCAACAGACTGTCAGCACTTCCCAAACTCCAACTTTAAGGCAGTCAATTAAGTTCAAGGTGAGACAAAAATGAGTTGTCATTTAAACACGTTTCCTCCACCAGGACAGTGCATCAATTCAGTCATCTCCACCTCAGAGGTGACAAAGGCCTGGCAGAAAATGTTTATATTCACTACTGGGAGCATAGATCTGCCACTGCTATACCAGCATGAGATAAAGTGCAGTCGTGGGTGTATGCATCTGGATTGCACCATCCCTCTGCAAGTGACGACAACCGACTCTTGAGGAGGCTTCTGAAGCCCTGAAAAGATCCCATCCCACATGCCTTAACCCAATCCTATAGTATCGATTGTGAAAATCCATTTGGTTTAAGTCGCAACTACAAGCGGAGACACTAAATTGCTGAAATGCATTTTGGAGATCCAAGGAGTTTCATGCAAGATGAAAGTACTCAATTTTTCCACACAAAAAAAAAGCAAGCACATGTAAGGTTAACATCAGTTTTAATAACTAAGTGATAAACTGTCATTGTGAGTAAATCCATTTATTTGAAAAAAAAATATTCAGCTGCCTAAAGATATAATTTATTCTCCCATTATATACCCATGTAGAAACACACAACTTGTAATGTACACTTTGTCCTTAAAATGACTCTTTGCTCGTCATGCCTACTTCAGCTAGCCAGCTGGATTTTAGGATTTAGCCAAAATTATACTTTAATGCAACAGTTCCTGCCCCCCACTCCAATTTCCTGAGTGTCAACTCATTGTTTTAAGTTCAACAAAATCAACTTCTGATTGGTGGATTAGTCACTTGAAATTACTCCTCTCCTGAAAGTTTTAGCACACTCAAGGATGCAGGTTGTTCTCTTTTTGAAGACACAGACCGAGCTAAACTGTCAAGAAATGTTGAAAGAAAAAAAGAAGAAACCAAAGCTTACCAAGTCAGAACCAGACCTGATCTCCTTGTCTATTAAAGTTCCATTAAATGTTTAATTGCATTCATGCAAAGTTCTCTCTCTGGGTGAAGCTCTGCAAGATTTGTATTGTTCTTGTCTCTGGCATGCACTTAAGTGTTCTGTAAGTTTTTCCAAGCACACCACCAAGTGTCACGTGCAACTCCTAAAAATCCAAGAATCAGGTACCAAAGAGTTGCTGTCAGTTTTTATATAAAGCCCAAAATTTATCCTGCCGATCCAAAACTTAGATACTTCCTTGTTTTTTTTTTTTTTTCCCCTTTTGTTCATTTTACTTCTTAAAATAAAGAAGTATTTACACCCAAAATATAAAATAATTGATTCAGGTTTTCCACAGAACAACAATCATGATAACTTTAAGGTTTCTAATCAGATTCATTACTTTAGCTTGAGCATTCTTTTAATGATAAGCAGCCGGTAGATTTTAAGAAATGTACGTTTTAAGAAGAGTTGCTTTTTTTAATTATTATCAATTGATTTATTTTACTTTTCAGTTTTGATTATTGGTTCTTGTTGGACCCGAGTTGGTTGCACAGTCGGAAGCACTGTTTCCTTGTAGCAAAACGGTCCTTAGTTTGAATCCTGGCCTGGCCTTCTGCATAGAGTTCACATGTTCTCCATGTGCGGGCTTGCTCGGGGTCCCATTCCTCTCACTGTCCAAAAACATGACTGTTAGGTTAATTAGTCTCTCTAAATTAACCATAGGCATGTGTGCATGGTTGTTTGCTCTTTCCTCCTTATGTTTCCCCCAGGATGGACTAGGGACCTGTCCAGAATGTAGCAAGCCTCTCGCCCGATGGAGATGGGCACTAGCCTCTACAAGGGTAAGCAGCATAGATGAAGGATGAACATGAGATTTCTTCTTTAATCAAGGTGTAAAAATGTTCCCTTAAAGAATCCTCTCTAACTTTGTGACCATTTCCCTTTGATCGCCCTCTTAAGGCTTGCAGTGTGACGTCACTGTTGTAAACCAAATCTCAATGGAGCGCATCTGATGAAAATCGTTAGCCAAAACAAAAAAAACATCAAACTAACAGCATGTCAGATGGTAAACCATCAGTTTTCTCGATTATTACATAATCATGCCTGACCAAACTCAATAACCTCGGAAGAAGCATATAGTACTCAGCAAAACAACTAGTTCAGCATCTGTAGTACATCCCATTGCATCTCTCAACAAATTCACACCAGGTGCAGTATGTGTAGTTTCCACGCCTCTGTCGCACAAACTGCCATTCCCAGTGACTGTGGTTTGTTTACAGAACGTCTTCAGTAATTTGCTTCAATCAGAACAAAAGCCCTGTGGTTAATGGGAGTTCATGCAATAACCGGACTGTATACGTGCTGCTGACTATTGCTCTATCCCTAGCTCTTTTTTTTCCCCCCTTTTCCTCACTTCTTTGGTTTCTTTTGTGGATCTGCCATGGCTCAAGTCTCAAAACCACAGATTCATGTCCATTTGGTAACATGTGACTCATGCCGTAAAGCAAAACTGAGTCACTACTGAAAAGTTACACAATGTGTCTTTAATAACAGCCTTTAGAAACTGATATCTCCTATTTTAATCCTGATTAACTCTAGCAGGTTTCAAAGCCTTTTGGTCATTCATAAATGGTCATCATGTGGCGGTAATTAAGTGTGAAAAGGTGTTTTTCACAATTTTTACTTGCATTTTAAATGCTGTTGCTAATCGGGGCGCAGCACATTCCGCACATTATCATCACAATTTAACCGCTGGCATTATATTGCCTAAATATAATGTTTAACACGTGGTGTAAAAAATTGTGTATTTCTGTCTATACAAATAATACCAAAACACAATGAGTATAACATTTTCATAGTATAGACTTCTTTTGAAGGTTTCTAGTGATATAGCAGGGAAACAAAACTAAGCAGTCAATAAACCTGAAGACTGTGGGGTGGATTAATTGGTGCCAAACCCAAACTTTCTTAATAAAAGGCTAAAAAATGTATATGCGTAGATATTATATCAGAAGACAAAAAACACTAGAAAAAAAGCTTCAAGTCATTTCATGTCCCCAAATCTGCCTATGCTTAAGAGTTGCAGTTAATACCAACAAATCCCAATGACAGGAAAATAATATATAAAAAAGAACAAAGGACAAAAAAGACAAAGACAAAATAAATGCTACCCACCTGAAATCTGCAGCTAAAAACAGTTAAGTTATCTTTATTGCTCTTTGCTGGCAAATTAGTGGTCAGATCAGGAGGTCCCAGTGGTTTAGGGAGGTGTAAATACTAACCGTCAATTCCATTCATTTGTATGCGGCTGCAGGTGCACCACCTTATTAAGTATTCAAGCCAAAACCTGCCTCCCAAACAGGCCATAAATTAACTTCTTTTAGAGCTCTGCCTCAGAGAAGCACTGCATCTTTGTTTGAATCCTCTTCACTGGACTAAAGTTCACGAATAAGTAGAAGAAAAAAAAAGGCATTTAAAACAAAATAAAGGCATGAATAAAAAACAAAAAAAGGGAACTAAAAATTGGCAGTATATTGTAAGTTGCAGATTGACAAATGCGACTGATTTTACAGTGTTGTAAAGAGGTTGATGTACTGCTGCTCTGTCAGGCAGTGTCAGTTTGATAGCTTTTGGTCAGCTTTTAACACCATCAATGGGGTTGTAAGAGTGGCTGGGCTTGCTCTAAATGCTAAGTTGACATTTTTGGGTCCACTACAGGCGAGACTTCGTTTTTTTACTTTTAGGCATGCAATTCCCCGAGCCAGTTGTAAAAGCAGTGTTAACAATATTGAAGAAAATACTTCTTTGGCATACAGATATAATCTTGAAGAATGGCTGTACTGATTTGGGGGCAACTGACTGGGTGGCTTTACTGTACACTTGTCATTATCTGCAATAATCATTGCTTCTGAACTATGCAATTACACTCTGCAGACGCTGGTCGAGGTTTTGCACTCATGCAGACTTGGTATCACTGCTTGAAGAGGCTGCATTAAAATCTTAGCTGCTAAATGCTTTGACCCCCCCTAAAGGACAGCTTAAGTGGCAAATCAAGTGTGCCTCACAGATAATGAAGTGTGCGGTCTGAAACTGAAATAAAAAATTCTTAAAGCCCTTGCAGCAGTCATGATAATGTATACACTTGAGTTTGACAATAAACCAGCCTTGCAGCCCCTTGCTGAAATTAAAAGCATAAATGAATCTGACATGCCACTACAGTTCCAAAATACAGCTAGTCTGCTAATTCAGTTGCAAAAGAATAGCGACAAATACCAACCAGAAATGAAAAGGAACCGGGAAAGCTTCTCCTGCATAATTTTACAATGGTCATATATATCTTTTTACAAAACTTTCAACTATCCTCACAAAATCATATACTGTACCCATATTCAGAAATAAACTGGACATCTGTATATTAAGTATAAGTATGATAATATTTACATATATGATTATAGAGACTGTAGATAAGTTAAACCACAAATAAAAATGTACAATTTCTTCCTCATACATGCCCCAGCAATGCCTTTGTCAGTAGAATGAGCCCTGGCCTTTTCACCACAGTTGCCTCTTATATGCCACTTGAATAGCGAGTGTTTGGGTCGAAAAAGCAGATCTCCCAAGAACTTTATCTCCTTCAACAACCGTGGAGCGAAACCTAACTGAAGAATGACATCAGTAGGTCAGAGAGCAGCTTTAGCACCAGCAAAACTCCAACCCAGACTCCAACTAAACTAATGCAACTGTAACTCAGCTGACGTCATGGGCGCAAATCTGTAAATTGTCAACTGTTTCTGTGCATTCGGTAGTGAGCTCTCACAGAGCATGTCTGCACAAGCTTACCATTCAGGATGCAGTTAGGCCTTTGGCCTAAGGGGGCACTCGCAAGCAAAAAACAACTTTCAAACTTCTCATAGTTGCTTTAATCACTTCTTTTTTTCCTGAACCCGTTGTTGAGAGAAAAAAACTGCAGTAATTCATGATTGCATTTGCGCTTTTAAAAAAATAGAAAACCACATTTATCATCAATTTTGACATCTACCTTTAAAAATTAGCTTGCAGTTTATGCTTCATGCTGCATTTTAGCTGAGGCGGAAACAGTTGAAACTAGACCCAAAAAGACATTTTAGGAAGAAATCTTTTTTTTCCAACCAAACCATTTTTACCCACCATATGGCACTACAGTTTCCAAATACAGCTAGTCGGCTAATTCAAGCATGAAGGAATGGTGACAAATAGAAATTGCCGACAACAAAAACTAAATAAGACAATTTCCATTCTTTTCAACCCAAAGCACTTAAATACAATCAAGTAAAAAAAAAAAAAAAACATGGGACAAATAGTGGGACAAAAGGACATTGCTAAAATAAATAACTTCCCCAAAAATATTTAGATTTTTAAGCAATTGCTGTAATCTTTTTTTATGTCACATGAGACAATTGATTTTGATTGTGACTATGGTCTGGAAAAGTCTTTGGAGAAAGAGATGATGAATGGGATTCATCCTCAATTATGACATCTAGCCTTTTTTTAAACTAACTCCAGCTGTTCTTACAATCTGAATTCACCAACCGCTCCAGCTTTCTTGAAAACACAAAAAAGGACATTTGTTCAAACTAAAAATCCCCTAACATATCTCAAGGCTTTCTTTTTTTTAATCGAACAAAGGTGTTTGTATATTAAAAAACTGAATAGCATTATTTGTTCAACAGCATTTGTGTGTATAACATAAAAGTAGATGCTACACCTTTTTAAAAACAATTAAAACTAATGTTAGCTTGCTGTTTGCCAAGTTTAGCAAAAAAGCTAGCTAAGCCAGAGGAAAATGCAGCCTTTTGAATTTAGCAAAAAAATGTAAACCCTATACAAATTTCTAACAACTTGGAAAGCGATAAAAATCATTTTTTTTGCTGGCCTTTGATTGAGAGATACGTTTAAAGCACAATATATGGGCTGATCAAATGTGGAGTGAATGATTTTATAGTGAGCTCCGATATGACACTATATATTTTTTTTTTTGCAGAATAGGTTTCTCTGGGGAGTGGCTGTCTGTTGGTTGTATGAGTGGGGAGCCCCCAAAAAAACAAAAAAAATGCCATTGCTATTCAGAATTTGAGGTGAACCTTGAAAAGGGTCTTGTTGCGTCATAAGTGTATTTTAAAATAAATCTGTATAAATCAAAAATTATGTTTCTAGAATAAAATATCGACCTTCCTCCAAAACAAAAAGACAGCATTGATTTTTCTCACTATTTACAGAAAGCTGGAATTGCCTCATGCACAGGTTTTAACAACGTTTGACATTAGTGCATCGGTAGAAAATGTTTTTCACCCATGTCATGTTGCATCTTTACAGCCCATTTCACACATTTGCTTTTTCTAAATGGTTTTTCTTATGATTCAAGACCACGACAAACACCCAAAAACACATATGTCAATCACTGAAACCTTTCTATGAAAAAAGCTCTATTGAAACTGTGCTACAGTAAATCAATTTTCTTCTCTTCTTACTCCAACATTTGTTCTAATCTTTTCTTAAAGCTTTTACACATCAATGGCTCCCAAACATTGAGGTCATTGAAAGACCTATATAAAAAAAAAGGAGATGGTCTGTTCTTCCCATCAAATTTCCATCTAAACTCTGACCCCATTTCCTACAATTTAACATTTAGAGTGTTGGAAAGCTTGTGTCAAAACCTTTGTGTTCAAGCTCTTTATGAGACAGGGTAGGCAAAGTGTTGAGAGGCTTGCACCTAGAGGAGCTTTCTTGGCCACGAGCCTTCTTTTTCTTTCCCTCCTCAAGCTTGTTTCTCTTTTTGTGTGACATTCCTGCCAGGATGAGGGCCCCAGCAGAGTGCTGAATGACCTGCCTTACGCCTAACAGCATGACAGCTGCAGTCACAGAAAGTCACAGAAAGAAAGCCTCAGGTTAGCAGTGGGTGACATTTACCTAACAGGAATGGGAATACTCCGTCCCAAGTAATCAGTCTGCATTATTTTTTTAATGGGAAAATATTACAGGTTCATCAGTTACGTACAGAACTGTAATATTGCAGTTTTTCAGTCTTCTTCCTGTCATTTCAAAGCTCAAAGGGACAAAGTCAATCAGCAGTATAAACTGTCATCTCCCCTACTCTGAAGATATTTGTACGATGCTTAGCATGTCAGCATCCAGCCGCAGGGATAAACAACCATTCAACTGCCAAATAAGTTTTAAAAATCCATCATTTAGACAGCACGTCTGAATCCAGAGCGCTTCTCTTCTGTACTGGACATATTTTCTAATTTGTCAAGCATCTCTGACTGTGCCACTTGTGATAAGTATAAAAAATAAATAAATAAATAAAAGAGGTCTTCTTTTCCCCAAAGAACAAAAATGTACTGTTTTGCGAGACTTCAAGGTTTTTATATAATGACAGAGACAGCTGGCTGCAGGGGGGAGGGAATAATGAAATGTAAAAGCTGAAAGAAATAAAGGGACAACAGAAAAAATCCTCAGTTTTTCAAACTCCAAAAGGTTTGGGCTTAAAATCACAAAAGCAAATTAAATAAATACTTAGCTGTAGGTGTTAATATATTTTCTGTCCACCATTTTATTTCAGTCAACTACTGCAGCTGAAATAAATTTCAGTTTGTACAAAGTGGGCCAGTACAGCAAGTATTGACTGCCTGTTATTTTATGAACTGTATTGTATGAAAGTAGGCAATGGTGCAGTTTTCACATGTAAGAAAATGCCTGCTGAATGGTAGCCATAGAGACCAACAATTTTTACAAGAATTGCTGCACTTCATCTCATTTTGCTGTAATTGCCAGCTGCCAATAGAAACGGATGAAAAAAAAAAAAAAGGAATGAGGAGTTTGAATGTCGTCTTTTGTCACTTCCAACTGGGTTTGAACTCTGTTTTTAAGTTTCAAAAACAGAATACTGTATGTAACATGCCACACCTAGCCTTGGGAAATATTTTCAGTTCCATGTTTGCCCATATAGCAATGTAAAAAAACTGAGATGGACAAAAACAAACTGCGTGTTCATAGGGCTGGATGATATAGAAAAAGAGCACATCGATAAAGGGGAATAGTCATATTGATCGATCGACAGTTCTTGTAAACCATCAAAAGATTTTTAACATTTTTCTCAAGTACAGCTCTGGTTATTTTAAGCTATTCTTTGATAAACATATTTTAATAAAGAATTAAATCAAAACCTTTTTTTTACCTTAATTAAAAGTTTGTAAGAAAAGGCAAACAAATCAAGTTAAGAGACCTGAGTGACATCAGTAAATACCAACAAATAGGGGTGCACTAAACATAACTACTGTAAGACACATTAACAGCTGTAAATATAAAATCACTATCAAACTAAAATTTAAGGTGAAAAATTGACCATTTTCTGGGAATTTATTGCAGAATTCCATATTTCAGGTATCGGTTCATGATATCTGTTAACTTTAACGGATACCTGTAAATTAGATGGTATCGGGGCCGATACCTGATACCAATATGCATGCTTAATCCGTACCAACAAAGAAATAACTAATGTTATTAGCCATTATATACTTAAATATGTAATAATTCAAACTGATGGCTTATCTTGATGCTTTGTAATGAAATATTTAAAACATAAAATTTATTACATTAATGGCATTTGGTTTGGTTGGGGTGGAGAAACCAGCCAATAAAGCTGATTATAATTCACTGTAGCTGCTAAAGCTGAAGCTAACAAGCTACCCACTGACCGCTGAGTGTAGACAGAGCGTAAAAACACTGGAGCCAAGTCCAGAGTATGAGTACTGAAGACAGAAGGTCTTTTCACCCTTGTTCGCATATTTTTTTTAGGGCTGTGGGAGTTATTAGCAGTGTGGCCTGGGAGTGCTGCATCTTTCTCTGCAAAATCATAACAGCAACGCCGATTCACAGCAGGCAAAAAGTCCTGCTTTGGTCCGCCAAGACAATTTTTCTGACTGTAGCATTTCCAGTTTTTCTTTTATTTTTACATTTAGTGTGTATATGCGTCAAGTATTTGTACAAAACGGGACGTAACACGTACCTGCTGCTGAACTACTGAAACCTTTATTTAGGACAATCTCTTCCACTGCTCCTTGCTGCTACATCTTTTGCATTTTAAATAATATGCCTTCTTTTGTGGTTTAAGAGAAACGAGGGCTCGGTGACTTAGCTGCCCTACTCTGCAACTCTGCGGGGCTTTAGAGTAAATGATGATTGAACAATTTGGCTACCTGATAGGCTATAATAAAACGAAGTGATGGTTTGCTTCATTTGATGTTTAATTGGACCTATTTTTCTATCACACCACATGTCAATTGATCAATATTTATTGTTATTGATAATTGTCCAGCCCTACATTTTCATGTGTAAAAACCAAATGTATTTTCACAGAATTTGTAGCCTTTAATAGACAAGTGACAGTATAACATTCTTCCTGTTAAAATACCAGTTTCTTAGTGTATAGGCAAAAAACTGATATATTCCAAAAGTATTTTATTCATAAAAGATTTAGGCAATGTTTTTGCATAAACATGATACATTCAGTAGTTTAAAGCACATGCTGTCCAGAGAGTTCTGCTGTTGATAGAGAAACACAAGCATAAGAAATTTATTTTATATTAGCCAGTTGATAAAAGTCAAGCTTTCTGCTCAGGTCTCTCATAGCTTGCCAGCTGTGCTTTTAATAACTTCTATTTTTCCATGCCCTGACTGCCAGTGCATTTTCAGGAATAGAAACAATCCCAAACGGTCAAATTGTCTTTTTCCTAGGCAAGGTAAACATGGACTTTTTTCATTCAACTGTACAGGCATTTGCAGCAATAGGTAGATGGAGGAAGGACATTACTTCTCTTCTTCTCCTTTTTGACTCTAGATTGAAACATTTGTTTAATTTAATGTAAATATATCTTGAGCACAGCAACTAGCCTATTTGGTATCAAAAGAATTACAAATTTGCTGGAGAGTTGGGATATCAATCTATTCCAACTTCTGGCTTAGAATTGCAACGCAGTGATGCACTTTTACAGTATTGTCTAAATATCTTCCAAAGATCTTTTAGACACCGTTTACAAGATTTTTCTAGCAATTTTTTGGACATTAGTAGATAAGGAGGGGGAAAAAAAACAAAAAGGCCAACACAACAAGGGAACCCCTTGAAGTAGGAATTCCAGATGGAAAATTGGAGGTGTCTCAAAAGAAAAAAAGTTAGTATCCAATATGGCTGCTATGCATGTAAACGTAATGGATGCTGCAGATATAAACAGTTCTTCGGGTAGTTTGTATCACATTAAACCAGGGGTACACAGAGTGCTGTACATGGTAATTGTTTGAATGCATAAGAGCACCTCAATAAACATGGAAATGTTTAGTTTTTACCAATAAATGTTTAGTACAGAAATCGTGGCCTACTGAAAACAATGTCCACGCACTGTAGACTATATGCACAAAATACTTTGCTGTAGCTCCTTTCTAATGAATCCCTATATCAATGGCATGAGTAAGATCAGCCTGTGGCTCTGCTGGGGCGTTCAGGAAATCCGACTTCATTTAATTGTAGCCTTCGGCTCACCAGCATTGTTTGCACTCGTGGCGCTAATCTTCCTCTTTACAACACTATGTAGATTCTCTATGGGGTTAAGGTCAGCCTTGGTCGATGGCCAACTAGTCAAAAATAATACCAAGCTCATAACAGCTATTTCTGGTACTTTTGGTTGTACGGGCAGGGGTCAAGTCCGACTGGAATATGAAATCAGCCTCTTCATGACGCCTGTCAGCAGAGAGAAGCATCAAGTGTTCTAAAATCATCCGAAACCTTAAAGAGACTGCTTTGGAGCAACAGTTCATTATTATTTTTTTCTTTTAAGCCCAAATGCTTGCAAATATGCTTTAACAAAAAAACATCTAAGGACACATTTCCCTTCCTCTCAACTTTTAAAATTGTTGTACAGCCCAATGAACAGCCAGTTTACTTAGCAGTGATGTTTTTATGCCTTTAAGTGCATGTTAACTCAATACTCTTTTACTTCTGTGATACATTAAAAGAAAAAAAATCTATCATACGAAATATTGTAATTTTCAGAGAAATTGAATTTGGACTTTAAAATGAATTAGCTACTTGATACTATTCTAATTTAATCAGAGACCAGTAAAATTAATGGACATGTTATTATTGCCTTATTAAATTTATAGTCAGCGCCACAACAATGAAAAAATCCCGTTGGTCTTCCCAATATCAACTGTGGTGCGACGTAATTTCTAGATCCAAATTCAAACTTCTGTGCGAAATCAACACGACATTAAAGCTATGGATGTAGCCTGCATCCCAGTATTACCATTTGGGTTTGAACAAAGCCTTTTAAAAGATGTCCACAGTACACTGAAAGCATCCTCAGAGACTCAATAAAAAAGCAATTATGCAAATTTATATGTAAAGCTATGTCGTATAGACCATAAAGCTCAAGCCCAATCCTAACCTAATAAAGACTCTATGAGAACCCCTTTTCTTTTCACATGGCAACCATAAATTGGAGTGCTCCTTTCTTGTCCAAAATGGCAAAAATCTAATAAATGGAAAGAAATTTAGAGTGGAGGAGAGGCACTATCTCCATTCCAATCCAATGTGGGGGGAAATCATTTTTCAGAGGGCAACAAAATTAACCTGCATTACTATAATGCACAATATACAAATCAGTGTACAAACAAAAGACCGCCTGATTAAATTTATCATACCATGTCTTACTAGCAGAAAGGTTCCTTTTTGTTTCTATGCTTAAGAGTTTAATTTTTAGATTTAAATCTAAATATATATTAAGAAAGAAGAAAAAATTAATAAATTAAGAAAATCATTGGAGAAACAAGGAAGAAACACTTCTTACTCCAACATTTACAAATTTCAGTGGTAGCTTCAGCTAAGATATCTAAGCAGCAAAACCAGGTACCTTTGTAGAAGAATCTGACTTCCTTTTGAATAGCTCACTCATACTTTGCGGTTTCTTCCTTCAGTAACAACCTCCACAACCAACAGTGTTGCTGTCAGTGTGACCTGTTTGTGCCTACTCAGTAATTGGAGAACGAAAATGAAGACAAAAACTCACTGGTTTTTAGTTAGTTTTGTATAAAAATAGTACATTCCAGACAGTATACAAGTTCTTGTTGCACCTCTGAAAATCTATTTAGCAGATTGTGTTTATTAAATTTAGGGATGTACGTAATTCATACCTCCATTTTTGTTTTGCACTTAAGGCAAATTAACAGTTTCTTTCCAGACAATCTAACGAGGTTAAACCAAAAAACAAATTCTGCCATTGTAAATACATTTGCCAGGAAACACGCATTGTTTCCTCTAGATGTCCAGGTACAATGCAGCTCATACTTTTCAAACTAATCTTAACAAAAAAGGAAAGGAAGAAATTCTTTAATGTTCTTGTAGCACTTTCCCCTCAGTTATCACACAAGATTCTGGGTTCAGCCGCTGCTAGATTAAATACAACCCAGATTATATCCCTGAAGGAGCAGCACTTAACGCTGAGACGAAACAAAGTGCAGGTTGGCTTAACAGTTTAGTCAGAAAGCATCAAATGTCCCCTTGAGTTTCCCCCTAGAGGGTGGGGGAGAAGTCAAGGTTTTTCACTGCTGGTGGAGAGGCAAGCTGTGTGTGTGCAGGCTGTGCAAATGTGTGATCTGCTTGAGGGAAATTCCACCTAAATACAATATATGACAGATGGCACTGCAGTACTGGATATCATGGTCCTAATTGTCAGATAAGGATGCAACAAAGAACTACATCCATAATGCGCTACCAAAAACGAAAATAATTTCCAATTCCAAGTGATCATCTTGATCACCGTTCTTTCTTTGATAATGAAAGACATTGCTCTTCTCACTTTAAGAGCAAGCACAGTGGGGCCTCTTGAAGTTGAAGTTTGCCCTTCTCTCCAGTAGCCAATGTCACTAAAAATGGAGCCATTTGCAACCAGTCCTGTTAGTTTGTGCATTAAATAATGATGCATGTTGTGCAGTATTCATTCTTCTTTGACCGCAGAGGATATTTTCTACAAAAAGGCAGCAGATGTAAACAAGTCAACAAAGACATGGAGTCGTTCATTTTGTGGAATATGTCGATTCTGCATGCCGTACACCACTGCAGCCCTGTTTTCATACTTAAGACCAACTGTACCCTTTCATAAAAAATTTAGAAGCTGCTGCACTGCTCAGGCCTGCATCTTATTAGAGTACCTTTTTTTTCCAAAAACACAGCCTTTCGGAGTCAGGTGCATCTCACACATCTGCAGACGAGAAGAAAAAAAAAAAACTTTCGTTGTATGAACGCAGCTTTCAAACTTCTTTGTAAAGCGCATTTGTTCTATAGGATGAAGGGCGAAGAGTGAACAGCAAGAATTCTAATTGACGGAATTATAACCAAACACTCCAAGAGAGATAGGACCAATTAGTCCGAGATAGAAACAAAAATCTCTAGTTATGAGCAATTGCCATCCTGCGCGCTGGTCACCTCTGATTGTCTACGAACAAAAACAAAAAAACGCGCCGATATCCCAGTTGAGAGTAATTAATAGTCTAGTTTAACATTACAGAACGCCTCTAACGCCGCTGCAGGCTTTTATTCTTGGACATCATTATCGCCCAGAGCTGAATCTGCAGGATAATAGTGAATGCGCGCACCAGCAAAATGCAGAGGAACACTTACCGCGCTGTGTTTGGAGATCAACGGTGAACATGAAGGGTGCACACGCTCGGATTCAAAACGTGCATTAATTTCTCGCCGGGGGAAAGGGGAAAAAAAGTGTCCTCATCAGGCGTTGCGCTCCGTGCGTTGAGACTTGATGGGGGTCGAGGAGACAGAGCACCAAATCCAGCCGCTCGCTTTATTATCCTATGAATTAGTCTGGCTGTGACTCCAGAATCCGAGGTGGGAGAGAGAGAGCGAGAAAAATACACAACAAGCAAGCTTTTTCCTTTCCTTTCCGTTGCATCCACGGACACAGTCCCCACTTCTCTCTTTTACATCCCTGTAATGCAGCCACAAATCGTCCCTCCTGTGCGGGGGCTACATCACGTCCCGTGAAACCTGGAAGAGCAGCATCTCACCGGTGATAATAAAAGATAGAACAACAAAAAAAGACTATCCAGAAGAGTCTTGCAAGCACTAGGGAAATTAGGTCTTTCTTTTTTCAGGAAAAAAAAAAACAGCTCAGTCTAGTGATTAGGGTCCAAGGAAAACTGTGCTCTCGGCGACTATGACAAACCAATTGTGCGTACTTGGCTGGGAGTAAATCTGTATGAAAAGCAAAGGCGGTTTTGGAGCGCCAGTGTAAAGGTGAGGATGTGCACTGCCGCTCTCACCGTATACTCGGGCTCCACCTAGCAGCAAACGCTAGATGACATGCTGCTGCAAAGGCTCCAGTATATTGTGTATTTTTTGCCCGAGGCTAACGAGCAGACCTGTGTTATATTACATTCTGTGTGAGCAGTGACTGCAATATTTAACAGAAATTCATCTTTTCCATTATGAAGGTTCGATGCTCCTTATAAATGGGCAGACAATCTGAAGAATTTCCTGTTAGTCAAGGAAATATAGGGTACTTATATTTGACAGAGTAGCAGGTAATGTAAAATAAGGGTCTAATTATCTAATTAGACATGTCTGAGCTCAGGATATAATATGGGTTGTTCACACAAAACTACACTGCCTGGCCCAAAAAAAGTCACACTAATTTCGTTGGACAGCCTTCAGCTTCGATTATGGCACACATTCTTAGCGGCATTGTTTCAACGAGTTTCTAAAATATCACAAGATTTGTACACTTCCAGTGCTGCATTAAAATTTCACCAAGATCTTGCATCGATAATGGTAAACTCTGACCACTGCGCAAAACCTTCTCCAGTACATCCCAAAGATTCTCATGGGGTTAGGATCTGGACTCCGGATGCCAATCCATGTGTGAACATCATGTCTCATGCTCACAGATTTTTTTATGTTTTTGTTCACAGTTTGATTGAACTGGCATACTCCAAGAAGACAATGCAAGGATTCATTGGGCTCCGAGAAGAAAAAAAACAAACATTGATGGAATAACTTGGTCATTCATTATATTCAGGTAATCAGATTACCTCATTCTCAGAGTACATACTGTTGCTGAATTTAGACCTGACCAACTGCAGCAACCCCAGATCATGGTACTGCCCCCACAGGCTTATACAAAGACTAGGCATGATGGGTGTGTCACTTTGTCTACCTCTATTCTTACCCTGATACATCAATCACTCTCGAACAAAGTAAATCCAGACTCGGACCAAATGACCTTCTTCCTATTATCCAGAGTCAAATCTTTATGCTCCCTAGCAAATTGAAGCATTTTTTTCCCAGTTTGCTTCACTGGTTAGTGGTTTTCTTACAGCTACACGGCTGTTCTGTCCCAATTCCTTGAGTTTCCTTTGCAATGTGTGTTGATAATCAACTATTAAACATAGCCCTGATTTCTACTGCTTTTAAAAAAAATTGATTTCACCAAACTTTTAAGTGATCACCAATCACAATCATTTAGGATTTTTTTCCGGCCACAATTCTTTCTTGAAGAAGAGTCCTCACCATCATTCCTCTTTTTAATCATGTGGCAGACAGTTCTTAAAGGGGAAGTTTGTTTTTCTTCAACTTGGACGTTATTTGTTGCATTTATTACGTTCATTTACTCACCCAGACAAGTTTGGATCCACTTGGAGTCCTTTGGGGAGATGTTTAAATAAGGCATCATCTTCCCCAAAACTTCATTAACCAATGTTTTGTTATCAATTGTTAGCACTGCTCTCCTCAGAGTTCAGAGCGTCACAGAAGTGCTTTGTTCTCGTCGGGGTGTTTGAGAGGTTTATAATCAAACTACCCTAACACGCGATTTTAATTATGTAACAGCTATGCTCCGTACCAGTTGTAGTCTGTGCAGGGCTTTCACTCTTTGCTTTTCAGTGGTCGGCTAGACAGAACTTACTACTGCATTTACCAACATGGTTTGCGTCTTTCAAAATTGCACTAACCGTATGAACAATTGGACTAAGTTCAGCTTCCACAGGCATCCTTTCCACAACCTATGCAGACTACAGATGCAATGGCGGGCAGCTGTGACATAATTGAAATAGAGTTTTAGTGTAAATTGGAATCGGTTGGATTAAAAGCCTGTAAAAAAACCAGAAACCTACACCTCAGCACCTCAGAGACATTCCAAACTCACAGGGGAATATTGCAAATTATTCATAATAAAACATTGTTTAAATTAAGGAGTTTGTGGTAGATGATGCCTCCTTTATAGACAGCACGTTGCCTGCCCTCATGACTCCCATAATATGGATATACGCTGATCGTAACTGGATGTAAACTTCTTCCGAAGGACGCGAAGTGGCTCCAAACTTGTCTGGGTGTGTTAATGAACGTAATAAATGTTAAAAAAATAAGGTCCAGGTTTCTCTTTAACCCAATTTCAATAGTTTCTGCAATCTCCTTTGATGTATTCTCTGCTTGATGCATGCCAATAATTTGACCCTTCTCAAACACACTAACATCTTTTTCTTGACCACAAGATGTGTCTTTTGACGTGGTTGTTTATGAAATGAGAATCAACTCAATGCACCAGGTGGGATTAAACAACTTGTTGCCAGCCGAAAAATAATCGCTCATGCAGTAATTATCATATAGGAGGCTCATACCCATTTGCTTATTTAAATACAGGTGGTGACTTTTTGGCCAGGCACTGTGTTTACATTGGCATTGCCTTGAAAAAAAAATACAGTTTTAGTCTTGTCTGAACAGAGCGCCTTGTTTCCCAGTTTGCCGTTACCCCTTTATGACTAAATGAAATGGCACACATGACTTCTTTCAGCCATGACTCTGTTCTTGCTGCTTCTTCGTAAAAGTAATATTCATGAACAAATAGTCCTGGCAACAGTTACTACTACCTGCACTGTGATTTTCAGCTGTTCAGTCAATGCACTCAGACTTTATTGCCCATCAGTTTAGCTTCAATACCTGGTATGAATAGATTTAGAGTTGTGCCATACTCCATTTTTAAATGGTGGATGAAATTGAACTCTGTTACGTTTAAATATTTGGGATATTGTTTTATAACCAAAAATTGCTTTAAAATTCTTCATAACTTTATCCATGACTTGTCTTCTGTGGTCCTTCATCTCAGTGCTGCTGATTTACACTAATGTTAAGTACCAATAATAAGTGTTTCAGTCCTTAATTTAGTACCTTTTGAGGTATTTGGCACATTTAGAGATTTTGTCTATTTAGTTTTTGCTGCATCGTGTATTGCAGTGCTACATTTTGAGTAAATTATTGTGTTTATATTGAATTAGTAATAATTGTTATTTATAAGCGTTTTTATAAGCATCCTTCATCAGAAAACTTTACAGCAATAAACAGAAAATAACCAAAGAAAGTTAAAATAACATTAAAAGAAAACTACCCAAAACCCCTAAAACAAACCACACAAAAAAAACAAGTAGAACAAGAGAACAGAGCTCATAAACTGTTGGCGGTCTTAAAGGTGGGTTTTGAGTCTGGATTTAAAAGTGGAGAGCGAATCAGTGTTTTGGGTGGCTTGATATAGGGAATCCAGCAGTGGGGAGCAGAGCAGATTTAAACTCTGCTTCCTATGAAGGTAAGACAGAGAAGGGACAGTGTGATGGATGAAGATCTGGGGGAGCAGATGGGAGAAACTATTTAGATCAGGTCAGATAGTTGCCAGATATGGGGGGGACTTTGAATTCAATGCCTTCCTTCACGGGGAGCCAGTGGAGCTGTTGAAGAATAGGGAGGATCTAAATTGATATGGGTGTTTAGGTGATAATGCAGGCAGCAGAATTCGGAAGCAACTGGAGATTATGGAGAGACTCTTGAGAGGGACCAAAAAAGAGAGTTCATATACTGAATTTGTGAAGTTACTAGACTGACTAAGAATAGAGGCAGTGTGGGGGTTGAGAGAGGGGCGATTAATATAGCATAGGTGAAAGTAGTCAGAATGAAGTTATTGATATGGGACTTAAATCAAAGAGTGCTGTCAAGGATGACACTCAGACCCTTAACCTGAGGAGAAGGAGAAACAGAGGAGGCATCAACAGAGGAAGAAAAAAAATGGCAGCTTTGGATAAAGTTGATTAAGTTCTAGCAAGTAAGATTTTGTCACTGTTGAGTTTAACTTAGAGGTGAGCCATGATTTAATTTCAGCTAAATAGGAGGAATGTGAGGGTGGTGGAAGAAAAGAATGAGGTTTAAAAGCAAAGTACATCTGGGTGTCATCCACAAATCGGTGAAAATGAATGTTACATTTCCAGAAAATATGAGCTAGTGGAAGAAAGTATATTGTATAATGAAGAGAAGGGGCTCCAGGCCAGAGCCCTGGGGCACAACTGTGGTAACTGGAGAGGGGTCAGATCCGAAGGATTTGAGATGTACGAGCTGAGAGCAGCCTGAGAGATAAGAATGAAACCAATTACGTGCAATATGGGAAACACCAATTGATAAGAGCCTGTCAAGGGGATGAAATGAGAGATTGTATCAAAGGCTGAGCTCCAATCAAGAAGAATGAGGTTGGAGGGTGAACCTGAATCAGCTGCAGTAAGGAGAGGGTTAGTGATTTTTATAAAAGAAGTTTCTGCACTATGACCAGGATGGAAACCAGACTAAAAGGCTTCATAGAAGCTGTTTTGAGTCAATTGAGAATGGATTTCAGAGGGAACTACATTTTCAAGATTTTTTTTTAAAATGAGAAGGTTGATTAGAAATGGGTCAAAGTTATTAAAATTGTTTGGATCTGAACCAGTTTTTTTAGTGTGGGAATAACTGCAGTAGTTATGAGGTGAGATGGAACTATACCAATGGTAAGAGAAGAGTGGATAATGAGAGTTATGAATGGACAGAGAGTACAGTCAAGGTTTAACAAGCGAAGCAGGAATAGGATCAAGATGGCAGGTGGAAGGTTTTGATTTACTAATGAAACAAGTAATTTCAGAGACATTGGGAACTTGGAAGCTAGGAAAAAGGTGTGCAATACTGAAATGAAAGCAGCTTTAGGAGAGTTGGTGGATCATAAGAAATGCTCTGATGGATCTTGTAGGTTTTTTCATTAAACAGCAGGAGAGATTGGCAGCCATCAGCAGATGGATAAAGGGGGTGAGATAGGAGTTTGTAGGCTTGACTAATTTATTCAGCAGTGAAAACAATGTTCTTGAGTTACTGGTCTAAGTACTGAGAAGTAATGAGATTTGGCTGAGGCACTTGAGTCCTTGTAGTGCAATTAATGAGATTTGAACAAATATTTGTCCATACTGAGACCAATTCTTTTGTAGAGACACTAGTTGGTGACCTTTGAATTTTCAAATCTTATAAAAACTGGGAGTATATCATGGAGCACTTGTAGAGTAGGAAGCAGACCTGGTTTTTAACTGAGCAAGATAAATAAATACACTGTTGTGGTGACAAAAGTTATCAGGATTAGCAAGGTGATCTAATTTCTATATTGTCAATATTGGCACAAAGAGTGTTTATATTTAAATGCATTTGAGTTTCAGGAATGGGATGAGACGTGGTAAATTATGAAGAGGCAGAGTATGACATTATGAGACAAGGAAATGGTCTGCAATTATCTAGGTTTGGATTGATAAGTACGGTATTTTCTCATCCTCATGGTGTATGTTCAAATAGAGGTAATTTACCAAGCTTCTGAGTTGCCCAATCAAGAAATTCCTTCCAATAATTTCCCAAAATTACTCCAGTTTTTTTAGGGTTCTCTTAGCTGCTTCCACTCAATGAAGTCCACCCTTTTTGTTTCATTAATTACCCTCATGTATTAATATTTGATGGTATTAGACTTTGCCTGTGCAATGTCAAGGTCTACTTTCCTTCACCCCTGCAATTTGGATTCTCTATGGAACTACCTTATAATAGTGAGGTCTAGTCAAGCCATCCTAATTTTTAGAGATCAAATTGCACAATAAGTGTGTTTCCACTCTCGGAGCTTCAAGGTAAATAGAGCAAAACTTTAGGATACAAGAGTGTCTCCACTTTATTGGGCCGGGCCATTAGGGCCATTTTCGGGAATCAAACCCGTACCTGTATATGGGGTATGTACTCAGAATGTCCTGATTAAGCCGCTCAGTTGTGGTCACATTGTAATTCAGAGGGAAATGAACTCACATTGCCAAACAACCAGCTTTGTAAAAATTTGTTGCTGGTGAAGCAGTTAATTTGATCAAAATATTAAGTTAAATTATTGTTAAGTCTGAGCGACTGTGGGTCAGTGGTAGAGTAGTTGGCTTGCAATCAGAAGTTCTGGTCCATATCCAGCAGGTTCCCCTCCACGATCGTCTGAGACCATCAACTCAGACAGCTGCTGAAACAATTGGTTTGCATAACCAAATAATTTCTGCACAAACTGTCAGAAACCGTCTCGGGGAAGCTCAACTGCATGCTCGTCGTCCTCATTGGGGTCTTGACCTGACTCCAGCTCGTCGCCGTAACAGACTTGAGTGGGCAAATGCTCACATTCAATGGCGCCTGGCACGTTGGAGAGGTGTTCTCTTCACGGATGAATCTCGGTTTACATTGTTCAGGGCAGATGGCAGACAGCGTCTGTGGCGTCCTGTGGGTGAGCGCTTTGCTGATGTCAATGTTGTGGATCGAGTGGCCCATGGTGGTGGTGGGGTTATGGTATGGGCAGGCATCCGTTACGGACGAAGAACACACGTGCAGTTTATTAATGGCATTTTGAATGCACAGACATTTCGTGATGAGGTCCTGAGGCCCATTGTTGTGCCATACATCCATGAACATCACCTCATTTTTCAGCAAGATAATGCACGGCCCCATGTTACAAGGATCTGTACACAATTTTTGGAATTTACAAAATGTCCCAGTTCTTACTCACTGGACATGTCAACCATTGAGCATGTTTGGGATGTGCTTGACCGGTGTATTCGACAGCGTGTACCAGTTCCCACTAATATCCAACAACTTCGCACAGCCATTAAAGCGGAGTGGACCAACATTCCGCAGGCCCTAAATGACAATCTGATAGGGGTGTAACGGTTTTTGTATTTGTCCCGTGCCGTCACGGTACAGGCGTTACGGTTCGGTGCACGCAGTCATACGACGAATACGCCTGAGTGAGTTTAAAAAAAAAAAAAGTCGTGTCCTCACTTGGCGGCAGGTGGCAGTACTGAGCCGAACACTGCCAGACACAGAAAGAAGGAGAAATTGCAGAAGAAGAAAAAGTAAGAAAAGAGGGAAAATGATGGACAGTGTAGAGTTGGAGGAGCCGCCGGCTTCATTTAAATCCGCTGTATGGGAGCACTTTGGCTTCCCCGTACAATATAATGGTGACGGCATGCGAGTGGAGGACCGGACAAAGACTGTCTGCCGGCGATGTTTCACGGAGGTGTGGTACGTCGCTGGCAACACCTCAAACATGCTTACGCACATAAGACGGCATCACCCCGACATATCTGTCACTGGTGCGTGGAGAAAAAAGTTTACATTTAGCTAATTTTTTGTTTGACTTGTGCCATTATAGTTTACATTTAGCTTTAATACAGCTTATCAGCTTGTCAGCATAATACAAAACTAAAAATGTTCCTTCATTATAATTGTTACCAAAGTGCAACCTGACTACCTCAGTCAATCTTTTGAGAATAACCCTCCGAATACATTTGTTATGTTTTATTTTATTTATTTTTACTTCTGTAAAAGGAGATGGATTCTACTTTTGTACTCAATTGGTGTCTGTTAAAAATAAATTAAAAAAGCTAACTTTCACACGTTATTTTTTTATTTTATTTACTTTTTCCCTGTTGTACCGAACCCGTACCGAACCGTGAACTCCATACCGAGGTATGTACCGAACCGTGACTTGTGTGTACCATTACACCCCTACAATCTGATAAACTCTATGCGAAGATGTGTTGCACTGCATGAGGCAAATGGTGGTCACACCAGATACTGACCGGTTCTGAGTCCCCAGACCCCCAATAAAGCAAAAATGGATTATCTCAGCAAAGCAGAAGTGCTCACTATCACACATTTAGACTGATTTGTGAACAATGTTTGAGAGAAATGGTAATATTGTGTATCTGGAATGAATTTTAGATCTTTAAGTCCATCTCATGAAAAATGGGAGCAGAAACAAAGGTGTTGCATTTATATTTTTGTTGAGTGTATCTAAAAAAAAAACTATCGCGAAACGAGTAACAAAACACTTTAAACCTCATTTCAGCGAAGCACTAAGCAGTGTTACAGTGCTTTAAAAAGACACATACACTCAACGAATGAGATCTAGCTCATTTCAATTAATTCTGCCCAGACCACACATTCAAAATAAATGTAGTTCAGCCCTACTGTTGTGTTGACTCCAGACCATGAAGGAGGGAGTAGAACGAGTCAAATTAGAACAGATGCAGAAGTTGAGTATACAAGGAAAAAAGTATGTCCAACTGGAGTCTGCAACTGGAGGCCACACAGCCACGTCTTCTTAAGAATGGTCTTGAATCTGTTCAAAATTGTCACCCGAATGCTGGATAGGATTTCTTTTGCCAATTCCCTAAAGGGAAAGTTCTTTCTTTGTTCGACCTGGACCTTATTTTTAGCAAATATTTTCAGTTACTCACCCAGACTGGTTTGGAGCTACTTGGAGCCGTAAAGCAGCCGTTTATACCGATTTGCGATCAGTATATATCCATATTTAATTGGATTTAATGGGAGCAGTAGTTCGCTGCCAGTAATATCGCAATATCTACCCAAAACGCATTCATTTAACCATTGTTTTGTTATTAATGATTAGTGATATTCCGCCGTGAGTTTGGAACGTCTCTGAGTTGCTAAGGAATTAGAGTCTGGCGTAATGTAACCGATTCCAATTTACACTAACCTGGGATTCCAATTACATCGCAGCAGTCCAAAATTACACCTTTAGTCTCCATACGTTTCAGAAAGGAAGCCTGTGGAAGCTAAACTTGGTCAAACTGTTCATTCGTTTATTGCAATTTTGAAACACGCATACCATGTTGATGTCTGCAGTAGCAAGTTCTGTCTAACCAAACGCCGTAGAGCACGGAGTGAAAGTCCTGCTCATTCTACAACCGGGACGGAGGACGTCAGTGATGGAATTGTAATCGCGCAATAGTGTAGTTTTATAGCCTCTAAATCACCACGGAACCGAACAAAGAAACACTCTGAACTTGGAGGGGAGTCCTGCTAACGTTTAATAACAAACCTTGGTTAAATTTAGGCATTTTGGGGCAGATATTGCCTCATTACTGGCGGCGAACTCCTGCCCCCATTGACTCCTATTATATGGATATACACTGATCGCGACTCTACATAATAGCCTGCTGAACGGCTCCAAGTAGCTCCAATCGTGTCTGGGTGAGTAAATGTATGTAATATATGCTAAAAAAAATAAAAATAAGGTCCAGGTTGAAAAAACACAAAAACTTTTTCTTTAAAGGGTCGATTGTAAATGGAGACATGGCGGCTGAGAGGCCAACAGATTTCCTTATTAAAAGAGATCTAGTTAGATTACGCTTAAGTCCCAACAGTGGAAAACATGCCTACTGGTCAAATCTGTTTTCAATCCCTGTTACGTCTAGCAGTATTTCAGTTAGGAGTTTTAGAATAGTTGAATTCAAAAACACTCGACTCCTTGAGGTTTTCGAAACAAATCACATTTGCAGGCTATCCTTTTCTTTCTGATTTACATTTATGTGTTACATTTTGTGTTCTGTATTATGAATTATCTGTAGAATACATTAAAATTAGTCAAAGTTGAGAAAATTTTAAAATATTTAAGAGGTAAAAATGATTTTGCAAGGCATTTTATCTTATTTAGGATATAAAACAAAGAATATGCTTGAAGCTGTAACAAAATGTCCTATTGTACCACTGCTATTGAACTTGCAACAAGCTGAGAGTGTAGTGCAAAGAGTTGAAGGTGGCCTCAGAGGAGCTACACCAGGGCTCGTCCAGTGTACAAACTCATCTGATGACCTCAGATCTCACCACCAGCTGCACTGCATCTCCAGCTGGAGCCAACTGCGTAGCATTCATCCCCTCAATCATTCCTGTGACCCAATAATCACTTCAATAATACTAATTACAATCAAACAATACAAAATCACATCCAATCACTCATTCTGTGTGCTCTACTAATGAGCCCCAAAAACAAAGATTGAAACCCAAGTTTATGAGCACTTGTTAAAGAAAAACCAGAAACATCTGCATCTCCCGGTAGAAAGCTTCATCAATACCTTGTCCTCCTGGCATTGTTTTTCTGTGCA
Source organism: Apricaphanius iberus (assembly GCA_028564705.1). NCBI lineage: Eukaryota > Metazoa > Chordata > Actinopteri > Cyprinodontiformes > Aphaniidae > Apricaphanius > Apricaphanius iberus. The sequence goes on along the minus strand of JAPXFQ010002814.1, from coordinate 386,856 downwards.
ATTCCCCAGAATAAAACCGAATTTCAGTTAATGTAGTGAAGACCAAATGTTTGATGATGAACTTACTAAAACTTTTTGGAAGAGCTCAAAGTTATATCAGGCCATCCGCTGATTTTTGATTTGGGTGTCCACTCAGAATTGAGCTCATTGTCCACCAGCCCTAATACCCATTTTATTGCCCAGACTTTGTCATTTTTCCTTCACCACTTTTTCACAATTAATTCTATGACGATATTGTTCATGAATTTCAAAAGGGGTTCTGTTTCAAGACCACAAGCAATTGATGTTTTACTTGAAGTACAGAGTTTTCTAGGCATTTTATTTTGTATGAATGGATTAACTGCCATGAATGGTGAAGCTAGGAAGAACTGTTTTTAACCCCTCCTTTCCACCAGATGTATAAGCAGCGGGTAATGTCATTGAATTTTAATATGTACTACGCTTCTAAATCATGTAAATATCAGCAGATTGGTTTGGACGAGAAAGGAAATCAAGCATTGGAGTAAAGTAAAATACCCGTACGTTTCAAAATAAAGGACACAGGCAGATTTCTTGATTGCTTGACTACAAAAAAAATACAAAAAATACAACAATAAAAAAAATCACTACATGTGACACCAGGGATGAAGTCAGTCATACTTTGGGCCCAATATGTTTTTTTTTTTTGTCATGAACGAAAATAATTTAATCCTTGACTTGGAAAATCACTCAGTTTAAATGATACAAGTCATCATATTTACAAAGATAAAATGAAAAAGGGGAAGGCATGGATAGGAATACTTGCAGTTCTAGGAGTTGATGGTGGGTTAATGATACAATATAACAAGGACAGATTTTTTATACATTTTTTTTCCCCCTGTATACTGCTCTTTAATTTATGCAATCCTGCTGTGACTACGTGATCACCCTGTTCCAGCTGAGCGGAGCGCTTTCACAAGTGATACACATCTAAAACGCTCCCAGTGGTAGAGTCAACACTGCTTATTTTGCAGGTAAAACGAATCCATTACATTACGCGCTGCTTACCCATGTGGTTGAAAGCAGGGATAAGAATGCCATTTTATAAAACACTCAACCCCTTTCTTGTTTGTATCATCTCTTTACAACTCGCACCATTTTCATCTTCTCTTATGAAATTTCAAGTGCTCTCTGGACCGTAATTGAATTTTATATATATATATTTTTTTTTTAATCAGGAAAATGATCTTTGTAATCAGAAATGTCATTATCTTTAAAACTCTTAACCAAACAAAAACAAAAAAAAAAACACAGAAATTGAACGGGCCAAACTCAAAAAGTGAAGCATGTTTGTTTTTGCAATAAGAGGTTGTCTTCCGAAATTCGGAATGAGAGTCCCAAACTAACCTCCCCTCCACATACAAATCCAATCTGCCAAGTCAGCACTCTTTGGGATGATGTAGAGACTTTTGTGCCCAACCGACTTGACATCAGTTCATGGTTTAGTTCAATAACAGTGCTGCCCTGAGCAAGTTACATCGCCATCAACCGGTGACTGTGAAACAAGATTAATCTACTGTTGTATTTGTTCATTTAACAGGGAAGCTAACCAAGTGGTCTATGGCCGAAGCTCAAATACTGAACTCTGCTGCTCAATCCACAGAGGTACCACATTTTTCTTACTAATGGGACATTATTTTACAGGATTTGCAACAGAATATATTTGAATGGATTTCAGTCTGATAAGTTTTTACATTTTAGTATTGGCTTATTTCGTGTAAGGTCATCACCCCAATGCTAGGCAAAATAATGTCTGATATTTGCATTACTCTTATTGTGATATCAAGTATATTGCAATTTCTTTTAAACTATTGCATGACCTGGTCAGTGGAGTGCCTTAAGTAGCTGGATACATGTAGCTCTGCCTGTTACCTTTAAAGCCAAATACAATACCCTGCTGCCTTCGTCACAGCTTGAAAAGGAACTACAAATCAACAGTCAGAACAGTAGCTGTTCTTTCAATACTCCCTCATTAAGACAGCACTGCTCATAGACTACAGGAATATAATTTGGTTTCAGATCAGCTCCTTTTTAGCGTCAGAACAACAAAATCCTCATGATTAAAGTATTAACAGCTTTCTCTCTGTACTTAAATGAAGCAGCATTTAAAAAAAAACATGGAAATGAAGGCATATCTGAGACCTTTGATATAAGTGGCATTACTGGGGGGAAACTAAATCATGCAAGGGAAAATCCCTGAACTATGTGAACAGCTAAAAATGCAAAAGCTTCAAAAGCACGGGACTCAATAGCAGTTGTGTTTTATGAGTTGACATAGCATTTTGTTAAATTAGATCTTCATAGAGCAGTTTAATTATTCGGACAAACCGATTTAGGCTCAGGTTTTATATTAATAAAGCACCCCTGTAAGTCTTGTTACAACCCATATTTTCTTTCATCCTCGCCAGCTTATTCAGTTTGTTCCTTCATACAGGAACATAACTTTATTTATTTATTTTTTTTTTACAGTGCTAGTCAGAATGTGTTTAAGGCAGCAATTACAGTAAACAATTATCTTCACCCCAAAAAATATTCCAAAAGCATAGGAAATATAGTTGAGCAAAATGATGGTTTAGTAATCAGTGGCGTGTCCAGACTTTTCCCCAGGGGTGGCACAGGAGGGGCAGCTAGTTCTGCTGGGGTGGCACCCGTAAATCAAGGATCCGCAGTAAAAACAAACAAAACATGTCTTTAATGTCAAAATTGTAACATTAATAAACTTTCATATGAAAAAAAACAAGCTTATGACCTCATTCAGAACACCACAGGGGGTGGCACGTGCCACCCCAGGCCACCCCCTAGACACGCCACTCTTAGTAGGGTTTACCACATTAATTATGTAAAGAAAAGAAAAAAGTCTATTTCTGTAGCTATTAAGATTCCTTGCTAAGATAAATGTTTAACTGTCTTCGAAATTAAGCCCTGGACTCTTATAAGTTTGCTTGAAGTCTAATAGAGCCTACTAAGTACTTTCATGGATCAGTCATTCCAAGCAGTAGAAACAAGATCAAAAAGATGAAAATTCATTAATATTTTTAACCATTTAGGTATAAAAGATACAAAAACATTTTAGATAGTGATGTTTTGCGCAAACTGAAAAAGTGACAGCAGTCTTTTTGCCCCATTGTGTGTGTGTGTGTGTGTATATATATAAAAATGCATACAAGGGTTAAATAGGGAACACTCAAGTATCCTACACGTTTTGTTGGATAGTTTTCATATATATTTAAAACAAATTAAATGTAAACAAAATGCAAATCGTAGCTGGTACCACAGAATCATTTTAAGAGTTGTGAAATATTGTACAATGGGAGATTTTGTAAATGCCAGATTGTACCATTTCTTGCTGTAGTGTCAACCATGACAAAATTCCAACGACGGCTGAAAAGTACCATATAAATGTTTTGTGGAAATTTAGCAGTGAGCATTTATTGGTGGTCAGCAAACACTGTTGGATCTGTTGCTATGGCGCAAAAAAACCCTCAAACTTATTGGACAACTATTTAATGGGTTAAGATCAGGAAAGCAAGCACTTCAATTTAGCCTCTTTACAGCCAAATTCTGATGTTGATCCCATCTGTTTGTCATACCAGTAAAACAAGTCTTATTGGAAGAAATCTCAATGCATAATAGTGAGGGAGATTCAGCCCCACATCACCACACTATCTCCACCAAAAAGTGTTTACCACTGGGAGAGGACATACTCTTTGCATTCTCCTTATAAATGTGCCACCATTTACAAGAAAACTAAACAGGCTTTCTAACAGTGTAAGAGTTACTCCCAAGAAGCATGGAAAAATGACAAAGATAAAATGTTTACCTTTGTTTATGGTATGTTTTATTGTGTTGAAACCATGTGAAATGTCTCGTCAGACGCAGTATAAAGCATTTTATTTGGTATTAATGCCATTCTTCTTTAAAAGCATAAAGAAAAAATACTTGCCAAGGTCTGATCAAGGCTTAATAAATGTGTACAAGAAATTGGCAACCACTGATGAAGTATTTTGAAGTGGTAAAACAATCTCACAAGGGTTTAACGCAAATTCCTTTGATAGACTGGCATCCTATCAGGTATTTACCGCTCCTTTTGCCCATTGACCCTTAGGGTTAGGCACCAGCCCCACCGGCAACCCTTCGAGAATAAGCGGAATAGATCATGGATGGCTAAAGTAAACTACTCTTTTTGACTTTAAAGTAAGGTTAAGATCTCTAAAAGTACATTCTTTTAGGCAGGTAAAATAAAAAAATGTATATATACATTTCCAATTATATCTTCATTATGATACAAATTTTAAAATGTTAGTTTTTTTTTTGTCATACAGTGGTGTCATGGTAAATCTTTAAAGGAAATAAAGAAAATAATTATGATATCTGTTGCAGACATACGTTTTTACTAAAACATGTAAGTCTGCACAAATGAAGACGTCAAATTTGTTGTTCAAAGAAATAACCTTGACATTCTGTGTATCCTCAAAGGGTCGCAGGTGGCTAGTACCCATCTCCAGTTGAAAGGTCTCCAGTCCATTGCAGAGGTTTATATATTATAGAAATGATTGGCAAAGGCACTTCAACATCACTTCAAATTAAGTTTTAACGGTATTGCCTGCAGTGTTAGGGTAAGGTAAAACCTAGTAAACTAATGACCCAGAGTAAGGAAGGATGACTAAATGGGCTAAAGTAATGATCAGTACGAGATAACTGCTGTTAAAAAAAAAAAAAAAAAAAAAGAGTGGTTGACCTAGAAAGAATCATACACAGGGGTCTGAGACAAATTTAAGTTAGTGAGCTCTGCAAAGGGAGATACAATACGTTTTTTTCAGAGGGAGACCAGCAGAATACTGTGGTTGACCGTGTGTCTGCTCTCCTCTCAGCTCGTCTCCTGGTCTCAAAAGCCTATCCTCTTTGCAGACTATTTAGTGAAACTTCATCAGCATCTTAAAAGAACAGGGTGTCATACCAAGGAACATGTCTGAAACCAAATTACATTTAAATTATGTGACAAAGGTACCATTAGAAAATACAACATTATTTTACCAAACATTTCTCCAACAACTGCTTTCTTTCTTTATGCAATATTGTTCAGCATCAGGCAGTTTTTCCTTTAAGTTTTCAGATATCACAACTGTCCGCCAATGTAAACGTTGGGTTGGGCTGATTCTAATGTCTGGAACCAGGCAACCAGTGACCCCTGTCTATTTTCAGAGCTGTTCTCTAAAGTCCTTATTGTTGCTAAGTTACACAACCATCTTCGAGGGGATCAACATTCCTCCACAGTGCACCGAAAGATTTTACAATATTTATCCAGCTAACTCTTCGATCCTAGATTCTAAATAACTGGCTGTAGCCATGATCAATTTGTCTCCGATTACTGATAAAGTTGTTGATATCACAAATTCACCCGCTTATTGATTCCGCCATCTCTGTAAGAGAAATGTAATACTGATGAGCACAGAGGGGGGCTTCAAAAGCTGAGCTTTGTTTTATGAATGTTTTTTAAGTCTTGTATAAACATGATAATCTGTTAGAACCCAAAATCTGTTCCACAGGAACATCCGATAGCATCGTCCCCATTGGAGATGTCCATAGCGACAAAATCAGGTCTCGACTAAAGTGACACAGAAGCAGACATCTGGTTGCCCCACATGACAGCAAATGTTTCAAAAGACCAAAACCACACATTGCAGAGTATTGATTGGAATTTTTGATGTCTGCATCCTTGTCATATGCATCTTTGGAACTGAGTGTTGGAGCTGTCAATAAGACAAACGTTTAAAAGCGCACTTGAACACACACACAAAAAAAAAGAAAGTCCAGAGTGGTCAGAAGGTTCAGCCAAAACGTGTGGCAAAGGTGCGCTTTGGTGGAAAAACAGGGTCATCCAAAAAGGAAAAATCCAAGGCACTCTTCCTTAAATATAAAAAGCCTTTATTTGAATTGGCTGCAGAAAAAAAAAAAAAAAAAAAAAAAAAAAAAACTTATGGGGTGAACATAAAATGTAAATAATTTCCACCCAACTGATTTGGGTCGATTTAGCAATAGCGAATTTTGTTGAGTGAACTAAATGTAAACATGTTGGGTCAAACTAAAACATTTAGCTTACTATAAGGCTCAAAAATAAATAGCAGGGGATGGGACTCAAACTCAAAAAGGCATCTGTTTTTCTATGCACTTTTATTAACCATTTTGCTACACAATCACATAGAAAATTTTTACATTGTATATCACTTCATTTCCAGTGTTTACTAAAAATTATATTTTTAAAGACCTGCCAAATCCTTTTTTTTCATGAAAAAAAAGTGATAACTGTATGAAGAAATTTTTGTGCCTTATAGCAAGCTAAATGCATTAGGTTGACCCAACACATACATATAGTTCACGCAACAAAATTCTTTATTGCTAAGTCGACCCAAATTCAGGAGAATGTTTCTACCGCCTTTTGGACTTTCATCGGGCAGGCAACAAGTGTGACTCACAAGTATGTCTTGAGGTTGTTGCAAACAGTAATGTTTGTCCCCAAATCATTGGACTGTGTTGTGTGGCAGCAGTTCCTCCATCCTAACCGTACCATTTGGTGCCCAGGAATGGTGCAGTTCTAGTCAGTTGTACGGGCTGCTTATACAATGGAAACACAAAAATGGCACACGGAGCTGCACCAACTAGGCATAAGAATGTAACTAAAATTACAGCTCTCATTTACCCTAGTTAAAATACATGGACAAACATTTAAATAGCCATTTTTTTGTGTTTAATGCTACAGCTTTTAATGTTCAAATCTCAATATTATAAAACAATAAAGAGTAAAAATATACCAAGGAAACATGAGCTGTTAGTTCCTCCACTAGCTGATTTTAGCGTCTGTTTTGCCGACCTCATTTTCTGTCCTTTGACAAAAAGCCATAATTGCATGCAACATGATAATGCTAAGCGTCCAGCTGCTGACACATTTACTAAATAGAGAGAGCTAAGTACCTGAGAAACTGTGATAATTGAACACCGCAACATGATGCATAGCACCATAAAACCTCTGCACAGCTACTCGCCATGCTGTTGTAAGACGGGCCTGCCAAAAAATAAAGCTGTTCAGGAAAATTAAGGCTTACAGGGACAGTTGTTGTGCATAGTGAATCCAATAATGTAGGAGCCATTTCCCCAGTATATTTATGCTAGCAAGCAGAGGAATTATCTCCACTGAGCTGACACTTACACATGCAGAGGTGCTTAGAATGACTAGACAACTCGACATTCTCAGCCATTTCTGAGCAGACTGTACTGATAAAAAAGAAAAAAAAAAAGTTATGCAACAGCTGGGAATTATTTTAATAAGAACTGCAATATGAGTAAGGTTCTGAGCAATGTCAAAATCCAAGTGTTTTCAGTGCTCTAGTAGGACACAAATAACTAATTCGGTTACCATTCATAGCTGATTCAGGTCACATTCTATCGCCACATATTTGTTGTTTTTTTTACACTGGCCTTTAATTCGACAGCAATTTTAGTTTAAAACAGGTGAGAAGAAGGAGAGAAGAGGAAAACATACAAATTGCCTGCGATTGGGGAATTGAGCTCAGGACAGCCATAAACAACTTTCCACTTCCTCTCACAATCGGGCAATACACTAAATTAGAATAATGATTGGTAGATGGACTCAAAATAACTTTAAATATTCAAAGTTTGATTTTTACTTCCAAACAGCTCTCAAATTTTAATTTGAAAATGACCTCAACTTTGACAAAATCAAGCAAATACAAAGTATTTTTAATAAAGTTTAGAAAACACTAAAAAAAAAGGACCAACATTTAAAGTAGATTACTGGCAGTAAGTTTCCCCGACAGTTACTGTAATCTTTACAGTACCGCCACTGTAATTTACAGTCTTTTTTTTTTTTTTTTTAACAGTTTTACTATGATTTTATCATGTTACCATGATTCTGTTTGTTAACTGTAATTTTGTAATAGAGTTACTGTTATGGAATTAAAGTAAACTAACAAAACTTAGTTATTAAGTATATATAGTTAGCATATAACTATAACTATAACTAACTAACTATAGTTAGTTAGTTATAGTTAGCAAGTTATTTTACAGTAGTTGAGGAGTCATACCAAAAATATAATTTAACTAATTCTGCATAGTATGATTGTTGGTGGCTTTTTAAAAAGCTGAAATGGTAAGAAACTTCACATGCCATTTGTTTCTCCTACAAGAAGTTCTTTTTTTTTTTTTATTACTTTATTTCAATGTCAATGTAACAAGTACATGCAACAAAACTGTACAATTTTTTGTTAAAAAAAACGGCAACATTTGCTTTTGACATGACTTCAAAGATGTAGCAAAAAGATGCAGTATAGTACAGACCAGAGCCTGATCACCATATAGATAAATAAAGGGCTCTGACGGCTAAGCACCTCTGCAGATGGAGAAGTAAAAACTAGGCTTTAGCTAGATTAAGAGTAAGACAGTTCAGTTCAACCTCAGATGGACTAAGGTGTATACATATACACTGTTTGAAAAGTCTGAATTTAATCTGACTAAGGCAATATTTATTTTTCTTACAGCATGTAAACCTATGGAGTGACGAAATATAAGAATGAATGTTACTGTATCTGTCCACCTGTCAATATCTAACAGAAAGTTGGACAGATATAGTGAAGGAGGGTCTAAATAGTTGTTGATCCTAGTCTACTGAAGCTGGTTTAATAGACTAGAAGACAAAACCAAGAACGCATAACCGAGAGAACTTTATAAATGTGTCTTCTTACCATGTTTAAAGTTCCACTGGTAATTCATCAGCTTGAAAAGAAGAGTGGAAACGTATGGCTTCACCACTGTGTGCTACAGTTGACCAGGTGTTTGACTGAGTTGAGGCCTATAAAGCCCCTAAAGACAGGAGACATTTAGCTCAGTATTCAAAACACCAATTTTTTTCTAAATGTAAATATATCATTTTTGGATCAGACACTTTAAACAACCAAATATGTTTAGCACAAGCATTACTGAATTCTTTTTACCTTTGAATCAACTCCAGTGTGCATGTTGCCTCAACCAGGAAACAGGCAAAACGTGATTACTCCAAACTGGAAGATTGGTTTTGTACCCTCAATGCTCATCATCTGTTGAACAATGGTGAAGCAGTATCTGGAAAACATAAATAAATCAATACTCAGATAAGTTTTCATTAGGGATGGTTGATATGTCAGCATCAATAGTCATTTTTAACCATAATGGCATAGGTCAAGGGGCAAGCTCAACGTATCAAGAGTGAAGCTAGCCAGAAAGTGACAAACCTCAGTTCACCCTTCATCCACTAGGTGCAGGCTCCAGAAATTGACTCCCATGTGAAGAATCCCAATTTCACAGCAGAAACAAACATACTTAAAGCCAAGTTTACCGTCATGACGGTATGGCGGAAATTAGAATTTTGCATAAAGGTTCAATATTTTAGGCTCAAAGTATCTTTGAGTATCTAACTTTCTGATCAGCTAATTAATCCAGAACAGCTGCAAATGGTTCCTGAGCCTTTAAATGGTCTCCCAGTCTGGTTCAGTAGGAATCACAATCATGGGGAAGACTGCTGAAAGAAAACCCATCACTGACACCCTCAAAAGGTCATTGCAAAAGAATTTGGATGTTCCCAAAGTACAGTATCAGAACACAGAAATAGAAATTTATGTGGCAAGAAAAAGTGTGGATGAAAAATCACTTGAATCCTCCAAGACTTTGTAAGCCAGAGATACGCTCAGAACATGCCAATTTAAAGCTGCCACCGGAAAAAAACTGAAAAACAAACCCCGACGTCTCTAACAATATTAATCTAAGATAATATTATAACCATTGTCATATTCTGGGTTAAAATAAACATAAGGGAACAAAAAAAACAAAAGGCACTTGTTACACATAGCCCTACCTTGAATTAACTACAGTCAGCTTTAGCAAACAAAATGACAGAAGCACAATAGTAGCCAAATATATACAATTTACTTCAACAGAAACCAATAAAATAAAAAAAATGATTTAAATGGTACTTACCCACTGAAGAGAAAGTCCTGGTTGCTGCTGTAGACCACAGACATTCTTCGTCTACCAGTTAATATCCCACAATGCAACTGTACATTTAAAATTTGCAGTAGAGCTACACACATGATCCAGCGACAATTAAATTTAATCTTTTTAGAAGGATTTCTGTTTACAGCAAAGAACTGTATTTTCAAAACCAGCCACCTCACTGTAAAATAATGCCGTAGTTTTTACAGCAATTTGTTACGATGTATCCCACTCTTTACTGTCAGAAGCAAACCTTGTGATAGTCTTTGACTAATTTACAAATTTGGAAAAAATATCAGGGAAAAAAATGAACATCTATCATGGTCCTTGTTATATACCTTTAATTTAGATGTTTCTCCATCCTGGTCATCAACCCCCACTGAATCCAGTGGCTTGAGCTCTTAAAATTTTACTATTCTTCCACACCTGTTTCAAATGATTGTATCACCTCCTCAGCAGTCCTTAAACACTAGCAGACGCCAGTCAATTACCCATCAATTTAAAACATGTGTGCTGAAACAGGTGATCATCTAAAGCAGGGGTCTCCAAATCCAGGCCTCAAGGGCTGGTACCACACCAGCTTTAGATGTGTCTCTGCTCCAACTATCATCATATCTGGTGTTGAGCCACGGATAGAACTAAAACATGCAGGATACTGGTCTGTGAGACCTAGATTTGGAGATCTCTTATCTAAAGCATAAGAGGGAGTAGGGAGAACCACAAAGAAAAATAACATAAAAAAACAGTTTTAATGTCAGAAACAAACCACCTCTTGTTACACCTTTTTTACAATCCATTCTGTCAGTTCCTACCTTTTAAAGTTGAACTTATCTCAACAAACAAATAATGCTGCTTGCAAAAAAAAAAAAAAAAAGAGAATACAACACCAGTATTTTTCTATTCTAATTCAACAGTAGCACAATATCCAATCCGCAGAATTTTGGCACCAAGGAAAGGAAATAAAAAATATTTAAAAGCTTTTGAGGGTATTCAATAAAGACTCTGATTCCCCACATAAAAAAAAATATAAACAAATAGTAAAGTGAGATTCCAAAAACCTTTTATCTAGAATAATCCTGATATATCTTGATTTTTTAATACTAAAAATGTATTTTATCTTAGCATCTAATCGTTAACCCATCCATCTATCCATCCATCCATCCATTATCTTCTGCTTATCTGGGGTCGGGTCGCAGGGGCAGCAGTTTAAGCAGAGAGACCCAGACTTCCCTCTCCCCATGCCACTTGTGCCAGCTCCTCGTGAGGAGTCCCCAGGCGTTCCCAGGCCGGCCAAGAGTCCCTCCAGCATATCTTCGGTCTTCCTCTGGGTCTCCTCCCGGTGGGATGTGCCCTGAACACCTCACCAAGGAGGCGTGGTAACAACCCCATTGTTATTTTCTTTTATTTCAAAACCAGGTTAAATGAATCTTTGACTAATTGCCTATTAAGTCTCCACACAGACATTATTAAACTTTAACAAGCACGATATTGAAGGGATTTTAACTTAAACTCATCTGCGGACTATAATTTTTGTGCAATGTTTGGACTTTGCTGACTCATAGTTAGAGTCTGTGGTTAAGTTTGGCTATGTAATAATGCACATAATGCAAAAATGCAGCACTAGGATGGATGGCACTAGGTCTAGCTTCAAAGAAAAAGAAAAAAGAAGCAATTTTAAGTTTAGATCAAAATCTGGAAATCCAATCTGTCTAAACATGTTTGGAATATGGAGATTATTTTGCCTAAACGTTTTTGGCTTTTAACTAATGAATGCACAATCATGACCACCCACAGTCAGTGGGTTTATAGGACAACGCAGCCTACGACCCAGATTACATTAACAAACTACAGCAAAACTACACCTACATTTCTTCCTCCCACTGCGAACTAAATGCAAGGGCATGTGGCAAACTTATAAAAAATACATATATATGTAATCACATCACTTTGTAAAGATGGCTACAAAAGTTGGTGAAGAAGCCCATTCTAGTGAGTCACCACCTCCAACACGATCGGTCGTGACCGTTCATGTGTCAGTTTGTGGGGGTGTCTATGCTTGTTGGGGTTTTTTATTGTTGTTTTTTTTTCAGTTAAAATAAGATAATGGTTTCTTTTCAATTATATATATAGAGAGTTTAAGATATATTGCAGTCTGATTAAACTGGAACATTTGGCTAATCTAATAATCAACAGCAATTGTTCCAACAGAGTATCAATTGCCATCCAAATCTGATTAATATTTCTCCTAGTGAGTATATACTGTATATGATTGAGACAAGCTAAAAAAATAAGGCATAAAGTAACAAGTGAAACTACTCTTGAGTTAATGCTTCTGGTTTCTTTTTAGTTTTTTTTTTTACATCAGCAGTATTATAGGTAATTTCTAATGAAGTTCTAAAGTTTTCCAAACATACGTGAACAAGAATACATTTTCTTTTAATAATCACAAAACTGAAAAACCTAATTCAGAGCACAGCAAAATGCTGTATACATATGCAGACTGAACAAAGAGGAAAACCTGGCGCGCTGCTTAATGCTAAAACAAGACCCCCCGAACAAGTTTCAGACAGCTCTCAACCAGCGGCACACAGTTTTCTTATAATCTGCAAATGTGTGCACACCTAGTTATTCTGAAGGTGTTTTCATTGCTTTATGAGTTATTTAAAGACCGAGATAGGGAAGAAATCTAATTTGGCAAACATTCAAATAAATTTATTAAGAAACATATCTGATGCTTCCAATTGTTTTGAGTTCTCTTCGTTTGGCTTAGGTTTAAAACATTTTGATTTATTGCTTGAGCAAAATGAATGGTACAAAAAGTGTTTCTCTGCTTCTGACTTGGTACAAGAAATACTACTAGCGCACAATATGAATTTTTGTAAATAACAGAAACACATTTCCTACCTTTAGAGAACTGCCTTGGGTGTTGAAGTGATCAACTGGCCATCTAGGGATAAAATGTAAGTTTTACCCCCATGTAGGTAAAATACAGTGAATTATGAGCTAATCAATCAGAACCTAGGTGAAGCTATCAGTTTCACTTCGTTTTATGGATTCAGTATCATGAAGTGAGTGATTTAAGACACTAAGTAATGCAATTATTTGGTCCATTGTTTTATATATAAGTTGCAGTTGAGCCAATTGTCATGTACTTTGCACTCGTATGAGGTCTGCAGCTCTCACAAGGTTTTATTTTTGATCATTCAAAATAAAAAATGGCATATTCTGTTTTATCTGCTGATAAACTGCTAAGCCACAGTGTCAAAAGAGTGGTATGGTGATGTAAAAGTATGTAAGTATTTTTTTAAGGTGTATTTGTACTTCACTAAAACAAAAGTTGGAAATGCGATAGTTTTATGGGTATGTCCCCCATTTTTCCTGTCTATTCATTTTCATTACTTGCCTAAAGGGCTGTTAATTGGTCTGCAGTGAATTGTGAGTCTTTGGGAAAAAGAGTCAACATGACTGTCAGGTTTATGGCCATTAGACTCTTAATCTGTCAGGAGTTGCCGTCTCAGTAAGGAACAGATCCAGGCACAGAAGTTGAATAAAGGTAAAGGAGTCTGAGTCTTTGTGGGTACGCCCCTGGAGATCGGGCGAACGGCCAAGAGGGCGTCCCCGGAGTGGACGACAGTCAGGAGGTCGAGCCAGATGGCGTCCTTCTCTAGGATGGGAGTCAGGAGGTCGACCAGGGTGGAGTCCTCTCATGAGACAGGAGTTGGGCGGGCGGCCCGAGTGACGCCCTTTAACAGGATGATGGCGTCCTTTGGCGGGACGAAGGCCAGGATGGCGTCCCCTCACAAGATCAGAGTCGGGCAGATTGCCCAGTGGTCCTCCCCTGAGACGGAGACGATGGCTGAGGAGCTTGGCTGGTTGGGCTGGGCCCCAAGGCTTGGAACCCAGTGGGCTTAAAACAACATGTCTGGAGGCCAACGTCGGGTCCCTCCTGGTCATCACAGGGGACTCCGGCAGTCCATAAAGAGATGGCAGGTGCTGGAGGACTGCTGCTTTGGCACCCAGGAAAACAGCAGACACTACAGACACTGGCAGCAAGGGTGCCGTTGCTGCGAACAGAGGAAGACTGTCTTTTGCCTCCTCCGGGAGCTTCAACAACAGAGGCAGAACTTTCTTGATCTCCTCTTGGAGCTCTGGTGTTAGGACCCAAAGGTCCAGGTGAAGTTCAGGTAATGCACTCTGGTGACTTGCCAAAGGTTGAAGAGCTGCAGCTAAGCAAGCCAGGGAGACGGCAGCAACAAAGATGGCAGGCTCTGAATCCACAGTTGGCCCAGGATCCGGCAGCGGCGAATCCACAGCTCTGGCGGCAGTGAATCCAGCAGCTCTGGCAGCGGCAAATCCAGCGGTGGCAAATCCAGCAGCTCTGGTGGCGGCAGCGGCAAATCCAGCAACTCTCGAAACAGAGACCAATGGGGCTGTGTTGGCTCTAAGAATGGAGACAGAAGGGGGAAGGTTGAACACGCTGAAGCAGACACCAACTTCGGGGCTGAACAAGTTGAAGCAGACTCTAACTTCGGGGCCGAACAGGCTGAAGCAGACGTGTTGATGGGCTCCAGACGAACTGATCCTGATGCAGAACAGGTTGCAGCTTGACCGCTGAGAAGAAATCGGAAAACAGGAATTGGAGGTGGACTGACAGAGGCAGGAGCTGCGACGGTATCTGGGTCGATAGACCGAGCTGCAACGGGGACAGAGCTACAGATCGGAGCTGTGACAGGAACTGAGCGAGCGAGGAGGAGCTGCAGCTGACGGGCAGCTAAAGACAGGGACTGGCGGGGCAAGGCTGGGAGCTGGCTGAAAAGACTGGGTTTTGCAGATCCCATCGGGAAACTCTAACCATTTTTTTGCAGGTGTCAGAGACTGGAATTTGCTGGTTCCTTCCAGAGGTTCGGGTTGCGGAGCTTTTGTGCGCCAGGCCAGCAATGGGAAGTTGAGCGTTCCAAAGCGGTGCCAGTGTTGGGCGCTGGACACCGCATGTGGCGGGTATGGGAACCCAGAAGTGATGTTGTGGCATCGGGGAATGAAGCTGTGGCGTCTGGAACTCAGGCTC
Source organism: Apricaphanius iberus (assembly GCA_028564705.1). Taxonomy (NCBI): domain Eukaryota; kingdom Metazoa; phylum Chordata; class Actinopteri; order Cyprinodontiformes; family Aphaniidae; genus Apricaphanius; species Apricaphanius iberus. The sequence continues at coordinate 371,735 of JAPXFQ010002814.1, read as the reverse complement.
GCAGCAGTCAGCGCTGGTCTGTGGGACGGGGCACACCGTATAAGGCCATGGGGCGGAACCCATGGAAGCAGCCTGTGGGACGGGAAGCCGTGGGATGCTGAGAGGACGGATCACCTCCCCTCTGAAGAAATACGCTGCTTGGCTGCCTGCTGAATGACCCGCGCAGTCATCTCCAAGTCCTCCAGGTCAGCTGCTTTTTAAGAAGCACACAACTTTGATAAATCAGGCACTAGGTCTTTAATTGGAATGATGGGCTCTGGTCAGAAGGGAGTAAAACTTATCCTTTTATTGATACACGCTCCTGGCAGTCTTGCATGAAACAAAGGAAGAATAAAATAAAATTTCATGCCCAGTTTTATATATGGTGGAGAATTGGCGATACTATGAGCCTTTCTTATTCCCAAAAGCCCTAGAGAACTTGTTGGTGTTGATGACATCATGATCTCTTCAAAATATCAAGGTATTCCTAAAAAAATCTTGGTGGTCTCCGCCACAAAATGTGATCAAATCTTATCAAGGGGTATTTTGTTAAATTTAAGATCAAATCTACAAAAAATGGGAATCCTAGAGACAAAGTCAACTGTTTTCCATGGGCAACCAAACCAGCAAACCTTAATTCTCTAGTCGAGACCTTGGAAATCCAGAGAAATTACACAAAGAGGTCAGGGATCCCTTTCACTGAATGGTACAACCTTACAAAATTATATTGGATGTCCTTTTCATATTGGAAAAAAAGGAGATTGGAATTTTTTTTTTAAGGTGCTCAGATGTATCATTAGAAAATCCACCTACGAGCAAACGAGTTTTCACAGGGATGACAAGATGTGTTTTTCTCTCAGTGTCACAATAGTCACATGGCAGTTACTTCCCAAGTAATTAACAGAACATCCACAAAAACACTACATAATTCATCGGTAAGTCTTGCTTTGACAATTTTCCCAAACACTCCCTCCGTAAAGATGGCATAAAAATCCTGATTTAATAAAATGTTAAAATTGAACTTAATAAACTTAAAAAGTTGATCCAGAGTACACAAACCAAATTAGATTACTGTAAAAGACAGATTTTTATTCAAATAAGCCAAAAAAGTTTTTTTAGCTTCATAAAAGAAATATTTGTATATGACTAAAAAACTCTTTAAACTTAATTAAGAAAAAAATAATAATTTAGAATGTGTTTGCCATGTCTTTTTGTGCTATATGGATGTGGAAATGAAAAGTTCACAAAGTAAAAGCACAAAGACCTTACCTGTATTTATCACTTTCAAATGGAAAGTCATGAGTTGCCTGGCTTTGGTTTTTAAGACGGACTATTCTTTCTTTACAAGACTAAATCATTTGCATAACACCTACCTGTCTGCTAGTTTATCATGCTTCTAACAAAGAACAAACAGCTCTCTGCAACTGACAACATTTCACCAACAAGCTCACCAATCAGAACAGACAGCCTTTTTGAGAGGGGCAAAAAAGGCAGAAATAATTGAGGTTGTCATTTCTGAATATCTATTCAATAAAATAAGGCTTCTAAAGTCCTACTGAACACTAGATGGGTATTTAAAGTATTTGTTATGCCATAGTATTTTATTTAAACAATCCAATTCATTTGTCTATTATTTTTTTGCCTCTGCAGTCGGAGGTCCCTTAGAATCTCTCTTTGCCTAATTCTGGGGAATCCCAAGACATGTCCACACCAGAGTGAACATGTGATCCCTCAGATAGTAGTTGGGTCTGACACAGGTTCTCTTACCAGTTTGACATGTAAGACATGAGGCATCATGATCAGACACACAAACCAGCTCAGCTACTCAGTAGAATATTTTCGTTTTAGTGACTTGTGTCCGAGCTCACATTCTTTCAGTCATATCCAAAACTAAAATATTGACTAGCATTGTGAAAGAAGCTAATGGATAATCAATTTAGATATTTTTGAAAAACAACAATTAGTCGGGGGGGTAATCTGCTGACTGCTGACGGGAACTTAACGTTCTTCTTCTATGGATAGTACACTTCCTATGTTGATAAACTTGCCTTTTAGTGCCTAGCTGTTCTTAGACATAGCCACTGGCTGAGCCTTTGCTACAACTCTTTTATCCCATAGAGTTAAAAACTGGCTCAGAGTTTGTATGCGTAACTCCGTTTCTTCTCTAGATGAAGAAAACATGTACTGGAAACACTACTGCTATTCACTCTCAACTTTTTCTTTAGTCATGGACAGGGTTATTATTGTTAACGAAAATGAACGGAATAACACAAAGTAGAAGTAAAAAAACATGTTCGTTGACTGAAATAAAAATGAGAATTTGAAACAAAATGAAAACGAACTGAACTGTAAAAGAGTTTACTAAACAAACTGAATTTATTGAGAACATTTGCTGTGTTTTCATTTTAAAAAGTGTCTTATGAGGTCTACAAAAATTATTTCTATGTCGCTCTCTGCCTACTGCGCGTTGTCACCAGAAAGACATGTGATCATGTGTTGTCTTTTTGGTTGCACAAATCAATAAAAAAAACAGAACATGAAAGTTGGATAAGATTTCGTCGACTCACCCCCTTTCAATGTGAATAAAAGACATATATGGATTGAAAGATAACAAAAGAAGCAATTTAAATTATCATTAAAGACAAAAAAGTCTGCAGCAAAAACTTCATAACAGGTGAGCTATGACTAACAAACAAGCTAACATTTCTTACTAACACTGCAATTGCAAACTGCAGACAACAGCAACGGGAGCTGGAGCTGTGTAGCTGGCATAGGTTGTGCATGTATCTGCTGTGTTGATGGACAAATTATCCCTCTCTAGTTTTTGGTTGTTGGTGGTTTTAACTGGCTGTAATGCATTATCCTAACATGCCAGTCAAGTCGTCTGTTATGCTGCGGTCCGCCTAACGTCATGTCAGCAAAGGTTGAGAGAAATCGCCAATCGGGATTACTTACAACTTGTCATGAGCTGAGGAGGAGGATAAGGGAGACACAAACAGAGAGAGGAGTGACACAGATGAAGATATAGTGTTACCTGTGATACCTTTTTACAATGTACAAGCAATCTACCAGACAATTATATTCATGCTCTTTGGTTCTGCCCACCTGTTAAGAAATATTGGTACCAGATATGTGAAGATCTATCAAAGTGTCTGAAATGTAATATCACACCTGCTCCCACAGTTTGCTTGCTGGGAAATGTAGATGAAGTTACCATGGATACAAAGTCTATGCAATTATTTCACATCGCCTTATGCATCGCTAAGAAAAATATCCTCTTGAACTGGAAAAATAAAAATACTCTGAATATTAATCAATATAGAGATCTCCTTCTGGATTACATTGGTCTAGAAACGGCATCTGCCTCCACATCTGATCAATCTTTCTGGTCACCCTTGATCAGTTCCATCACCTAGTGGGGTCGGGCCCTTGATTCTGTTCTGTGGGACACGGTTGCCGATGTGGAGCTTAAGGGTTGGTGGTGACTGCAGGGAGGTCCTTGGGGGTGGGTCCGCTTGCGGTTGGGGCGGTAGGTGCCGTGACTCTCGCCTGGGGTGGGACTTTGGTTACTGGCCTGGTGCTGTGCTGCTCTGGGAGGGTCTGGGCTGGGCCTGGGGCTCGGGGTTCTGGGGCGGTGTGCCCCCCGGCTGGGGCCCTGGCTGGGGCTTGGCCGGGGGGGTGCCTATTGGAGTCAGCAGGGGAGCTGGCTCCCTGGAGTTGGCAATGGTCACCCCAGTTATTTTCTCCCCATCCCCATGCCTCTGTCCACCTGCTCCTTCATTCTACCATTCACAAGGCCTTGGGACGTGGGCACGTCACTGGGGTGCGGGATGAAGCTTCCGTCTTCGCTACCCGGTGGCGGCCTGGGTCCCGATTTTATTGAGCAACTTAGACACTTACACTTGCAACATTTACATGGAACGCACATGTAGGGACCTGGCGGCGTGGCGCATTGGCGCTGGGGGCGGGACCCCTCATGGGGGGCCCCCTATAGGGGCCCGTTGTGGGGGCCTCGCCTGTGGTGCCGTCACCCACTGTTTAAACGCATCTAGACACTGAGGGCCCGGGGGGGGGGGATGGGGGTACCCGGCAGTATTTCCATGTCCCACCCCTCTGTTTTAAGTGCACATTAGAACAACACGCAACAACACCACATTGAGCGGGGGGAGAGAGGCTGGGGGTTCTTTCCACACCCCTGTTCGTTGGACCATCAGGGGTCGGAGCCCGGATAGAACACCAGGTGGTCTGGTCGGGGTCCTGGGCTGGTTGGCTGCTCTTGCCGGTGTGGGGGCCTTGGCGGTCTGCTTGTCCCCGTCCTGGTGAGACAAAGGGGTCCGTCTCCTGGGTGCGGGGGCAGGGTTCTCTATTGGGGCGTCTGTCCCTGGGCCTGGGAGTATGGAGTATAGTGTACGTATGGGGGGTATGAATGAGTGTAAAGCGTCCTTTTTTCGTATGTCCTGTATTTGTAAGAATGTGTATGCATGAGAGGGAGGGTACGTATGAGTGTCTCTGTCTGTCTATGTCTACCTGTCAGGTTGGGTGTTTGGCTGCTCTCTGGCCTGATGCATCTTCTTATTATATTGCCAACTGACTGCCGAAGGAGCAGGACGTGTATTCCTCTCCTCTACTCCTGCTCTCTTCCCCCCGCTACCTATCTTTCTTTTTCTTTTCTTTTCTTTTTTATTTACTCACCCTAAGGACACTAGACGACCTCCCTGGGACAACTTTTATTCCTTTTTCTACTTTTCCACTGTGGACAAAGAAACGAAGACTACAATGGCTCTCAACGCTGATGTCACTCTCCAAAACATTCTGGAAAGAATGAAGGACATGGAATTAAAAATCCAACGCCTGGAAGAAAACGCAAGAAACAAGACTACTCTGAGTATGGCATGCGATTTTCAACAACCTGGCAGGTCGATGCCAACAACAACACAGAGTTCCCCTCCAAACAGACGGCGTCTATCCGGAAGGACCCCCCACTCATTAGAAGAGTGGCCAGCACTCAGACGACGGACACCCAACAAGAAAAATAAGGAACGTAAAAAGAAACCCCAACAACCAACAACTTCTTTTATTCCTTTAAAAAACAGATTCACAGCGCTGGCATCTCCCAGCTCTTTGAGTCTAACAGACGCACAGCAAAGCCAACAAACTGCAAACAGTTCCCTGGAATCAACGGACCCACACAGAGTTTTCCTCTCCTCTCCTCCTGATAAGAAGAAACAGCAGCAAGAACACAGAAAACCAAAGAAAACAGAACACAGCAAGAAAAGGAAAACGCTTGCTATTATTCATGACGGATCGATCCAAGGTATTGAACTTCTATGCATCAATACAAAAGTCATTAATTGCCCACAAATGACAGTTAAACAACTTTCTGAGACAATTCCATCAATTATTGAGAGCAATCCAGAACTAGAAAAAATTGTTGTCCATGCTGGAGCAGTCGACATCGCTCACAAGAAATCGGAAATTTTAAAGAAGGACTTCATGGATCTACTCCAGAACTTTAACACCAACAAGATAGAACTTCACATATCTGGACCAATTCCAGCTACGCCTTCTGATGAAGAATGGAGCCGGATCAAAGGTTTTAGCAGATTTGTTAAAACTGTCTGTGCAGAAAGGTCTATTCCTTTCCTGAATAATTTTAAGATCTTCTGTGAACGAAAGCATCTATTCTCAAAAGATGGATGTCATATCAACAAAAAAGGTCAGAAGCTCTATCTCTGGAACTTGTTATCTAATGTAAACAATGCAAACAAACCGCTCTGTCCTCGAACTAATGATAAGCCTGCCACAGTCATGCCAGCTGACTGTGCAACAACACCATCAGATGACCCTCTAAAGAAACACAGAGTTCCAGTATCTCTGTGTTGATTCTACTGTACAGATGATGCTCCCTGAGACGGCACATCCAATCAACACACCAGCTGATCTAGGAAAGACAAGCAGATCCATTTCATCTTCAACTCCTGACTCTGAGACGCTCTCACCATTCCAGGAATTCTCTGAAAAACTTCAAACTCAAGAAAAAAAAGGACTCCTCCTTTTAACTCCACGCCCAAGCAGGAACTATGAACATTATTGCTCTCCAATTCAACTCACCATATCAGACATCTGATACCGACCGAACACAGCCAGAAAAACTTCTTTCCAGAAAGTGGTGTTTGGTCAAGATTACTCACAGTCTCACCTTGAAAGTAAAATCCCAGTTATTATAAAAAAGAGGTATTCACACACTAAAACTAAAAATAACCGAGCAGTACAGAATTTAAAAATAATACCTAGCAAACAGAATCTTTTTTTCTCGAGAAGAAATATTAATGCAGCTATACAAAACATAAGATCACTATCAGAAAAATCACTGCTAATCAATGACTACATCATCACACATGATATACATGCACTATTTCTCTCAGAAACTTGGTTAGATGAAAATACAGAACAAAATGTATTAATAGAGACATGTCCAACTAATTATCACTTCATTAGTGAGACCAGGAAAAATAAAAGGGGGGGTGGTTTGGCCACAGTTTTTCATGATTCCTTAAACTTTAAAAAAGTATCACTAGGAGAATTCAACACTTTTGAATATTTAGCTACTGAAACAAATAAAACAAACAAAGTCATATTTGTAAACGTATACAGACCACCAAAACCAAAACTTAACACAAACTTTTATAACGACTTCAATGACCTTTGCTCTGCAATATGTCTAGACTATGACCACATAGCAATTGTGGGAGACTTCAACATTCATACTGACAAACCCCAAGATAGCAGAACAAAAGCACTATATGATGCCCTTCATAACTTTGACCTAAGCCAACACATTAACGAGCCAACGCACAACCGAGGACACACTCTGGACCTACTTATTAGCAAAGACTTAAATATCTCTAACATTGCTGTAACGGATATAGCATTATCTGACCATTTCTGCATCTCATTTCAAAGCACCATCCAAGAAAACATACCTAATCAGAGTAAATCAAATGTTAAAAAACGCTTCCTTAAAGAAAATTCAGCTGAAAACTTTAAACTGATGTACACTCCAACCTTGTCTGAATCGCCAACATCCACTAGCACACATCAGTAATAAACTGACCGATGATATTTATATCCAATAAGTCTCAGACGTGATGGATCGATTGCGCCATCTTAGGTTAAAACTGTCTCTAGCAAAAAAGAAGTCTCAGTGGAGATTCAATCCACTGGTATGTAAGGAAAAAAGAGAGTGCCGGCGCGCGAGAGAAAATGGCGGGGGGGGGGGGGAAAAAAAAATAAAAACATAAAAAAAAAAAAACCCCCTTTTTCGGACTCCAGGTTCATTATGAGATTTATAAAGAGAGACTGAACAAGTATCAAGTAACCTTAAAGGGTGCAAGGGATTCATTCTTTTCTGAGATTATTCACAGAAACAGCAATAACGCTAGGACATTATTTGCTACAGTGGAGAGACTAACTAACCCTCCAGTGACAATACCCCCTGAACTAAACTCCACCAAGGCCTGTAATGATTTTGCCACCTTCTTCACTCAAAAGATCTTGAACATCAGAAGATCAATCAGTACATCAGTTCAAACCCCAGTACCAACTATGAGCCCAACTAACACTCACCCAGAGAAAATGACTCACTTCCAAACAATAAATCAATCAAGCTTTGATGAAATTATTGACAAACTAAGCTCTGCCACCTGCTGCTTAGATATCTTACCAACAAATTTTCTAAAAATGGTCCTCCCATCCATCAGAATGGATCTTATCAAAATAGTTAACTCATCGCTCCTATCAGGTGTTTTCCCCAAAGCCCTAAAAACAGCAGTTATCAAACCAATACTAAAGAAGAAGAACCTAGACAGCACTTTGATGCAAAACTACAGACCAATCTCTAATCTCCCATTTATCGGTAAAATTATTCAAAAAGTTGTGTTCCAGCAGCTAAACAGCTTCCTAGCAATGAACAAACGCCTTGATGTTTATCAGTCTGGTTTTCGTAGATACCACAGCACAGAGACTGCCCTCGTCAAAGTTTTTAATGACATCCGTACAAATACTGACCATGGAAAAACAACAGTGCTGGTACTGTTAGACCTCAGTGCGGCGTTTGACACTGTTGATCATGATATATTACTGGAACGTCTAGAGAGCTGGGTCGGACTCTCTGGTACAGTACTCGACTGGTTCACATCCTACCTCAAGAACAGGAACTTCTTTGTATCGGTTAGCCAGTTCTCATCACAAAACACAGAAATAACATGTGGGGTCCCCCAGGGCTCCATCCTGGGGCCCCTCCTATTTAGCATCTATATGCTTCCGCTTAGCCAGATTATAACCGCAAACCATGTTAAATACCACAACTATGCTGAGGACACTCAGCTTTATATCTCAGTGTCACCAGATGATGTTGAACCCATCCAAATCCTCAATAAATGCATTGAGCAAATTAACAGCTGGATGTCCCATAATTTCCTACAACTGAACAAAAACAAAACTGAAGTGCTTCTCTTTGGACCCAAAAAAGATAGATTAAATATCAGTAAACAGCTTCAGTTGGTCCAACTAGAAACTACTGACCAGGCCAGAAATCTAGGTGTAATAATGGACTCAGACCAGAACCTCCAGGGTCACATAAAGGCAATAACAAGGTCAGCTTTCTATCACCTGAGGAACATTTCTAGGATTAAAGGAATGATGACACAAGGAGACCTAGAAAAACTCATCCATGCGTTTATCTCTAGCCGCCTTGATTACTGTAACAGTATCCTCACAGGTCTACCTAAAAAATCAATCAGACAGCTGCAGCTGATCCAGAACGCTGCTGCTCGTGTTCTCACAAGAACCAGGAAAGTAGAACACATCACCCCAGTTCTAAAGTCCTTACACTGGCTCCCTGTAGCTCAGAGAATAGACTTCAAAGTGCTTTTATTGGTATATAAATCACTGAATGGTTTAGCACCTGAGTACATTAGAGATCTGCTATCATGGTACAAACCATCCAGATCACTCAGGTCCTCCAGCTCTAATTTACTGATCGTCCCTAGAACCAGAACCAAACATGGAGAAGCATCTTTCAGTTTCTATGCTCCTCATCTCTGGAACAAACTACCAGGAGAATGTAAAGCTGCAGAGACACTGAACTCTTTTAAGTCTAAAATTAAAACGTATCTATTTAAAGTTGCTTATGAGTAACTGCTTTTTTTTTATTTTTTTTTATTGTAAACATTTGATCTTTATATTATTTTATTGTTGTCGTTTTAATTTCTATATTTTATTCTATCTTTTAGCTTTATTTTTAAGTGATTGTGTATTAATTACGTGGATTTGTTCCTTACAATATCTTTTCTTACTGATTGATTACTGTTAAACTTATATGCTTTGTAATCATGTGGTTTCATTATCACTGAATCATGTAAAGCACCTTGAATTACCTTGTGTTGAAAGTGTGCTATAGAAATAAAATTGCCTTGCCTTGCCTTGCCTTCTTCCCTCCCCATCACTCCCCGTCGGTGATGGTTGCTCCTGCCCGCTGGTTGATGATGGCTCTCGATGCCTGGGGCCGGGGGTCCCGGTTGCGACCCAACTCGGTCCTGGTGCATGTCGGGCGGGTCCTGGGTGGTCCGGTGTGTCGGGTGGCCGCTGTTTCGGGCCGACGTCCTCCTTGCTGATACCTATCCTGCCGGCTACTTGCTCAACGCTTAGAAAGCGTTTCAGCCCATTTGTTTGGGGATAGTTTCTCAGCAGGACACAGAGGATATTTGGATCTTTGGATTTATGGTGATCGGGTTCTTGCTGATCGGAATTGTCAACTACTGGATCTACCACAAATTGGAGCAAGAAAATTGCCATACACAGTCAAAATTAGAGGCAGCTCTGGAAGCGATTGGAAGGCTTATCAACAGTGCCTTGTTGTTCCCACAAACACTCTCTCCCACTTCAAGAAGCAGTAGATAGCGCACAGCACATCAACCGTGGACTGGAGTTCCGAATTCCCATCCTTTCCCTCCTGGATTTTTTCTTGTCAATGTCTGAATATATGCTTAAATGATTTGTGTTTTTTTTTTCTTGTTTTTTCTTCTTACTTGTCTTTTGACTCTTGAATAAGGAATCAAGATACAGTAGAACGCTTTTTTCCCCCACCAAGGGCCCACCCTGACCTTGTGTATACCCTTCTTTATCTGCAAAGTGGTGCGCTGCATTAAAGCTGTCAGCAGAGACCATGATATGCCTGTATCTGTTTTTTTTGTAATGAATCATTGTTCTGTCTACTCATGATCGGGCTGTAATTGAAGGAATTTCCCGTCGTGGGACAATAAAGGATTATTCTTCTATTCTATATCTTTTATACTTGCCTGATTTGTATGGTTGTTAATGTGGTCCTTGTCAATTCATGTAAAAAAGTATAATTTTCTAAGATTTTTTTATACATTTCTTCTTTTTTTAGTCTTGCCCCGGTACACAACTTGTGTAACGAAAAGGCTAAAACTAAAACTGAAACTAATAAAAACTAAACTGAAACTAAGCATTTAAAAAAACTAAACCAAACTACCTAAGAAATGGCAAAAACTAATTAAAACTAAAATAGAATTTAAAATCTTAAGTAAAAACTAAAGCTATTTAAACTATTTTAAAACTATTATAACCCTGTTCATGGATCAGTATTTCTGTTTTTTTTTGTAAAAGTACCGCGTGAGTGGTAGCACGGCTCTGCAGCAATAGAAACTATTATAGTCCATGGTTTGGTTTAAACCAATTGTGCTGCAGCATGGCCCCCCTCGCACTATAGCTCCACTAAAGGTAAGATTGGGTTCTATTTTTGACATGAAATGCTTCCAAAACGTGTCAAGCTCCAACAATTAGCATAGGAATAAAACGGAAAGCAATCATATCATTGTAAAGAATCTGGTAAATTTCAAAATAAAAGACTAGCGCAGATTTGTGTTAGCTTAACTATGTAAACAATTATGACACACTGCAGCAGCTGTTATCCTGCCCTTTCAATTTTACAAATCTCACCCAAGCAAGGAAATCTGTTATTTCTTTTTTATTTGTTCAGAAAAACTGGAGTTTGAACAATATTTGTTCCACATACACAAATATTTACCATATTTAAGCTAGTTGAATCAGCTTCACTTCAGCAATGAATTAGAGCCGCTGAGTTATTTCTTCTCCCTCTAAATCTGAGGTTGTTTGAGCTTTATGACATGACGCATTATCCTACTGAAAGTATCCATCAGAACTGGGGTCATAAAGGGATGGACATGGTCAGCAATTATACTCAGGTAGGCTGTGGTATTGCAACGATGATCAATTGGTTCTAAGGGGCCCAAAGTGTGCCAAGAAAATGTCCCCCAAACCATTACACCACCAGCCTGAACCATTGAAACAAGGCAGGATGGATCCATGCTTTCATGTTGTTGATGCCAACTTCTGATCCCGCCATCTGATTGTCATTTTTTCAATCTTCTATTGTCCAATTTTGGTGAGCCTGTGCGAATTATAGCCTCAGTTTCCTGTTCTTAGCTGACAGTAGTGGCACCTGGTCTTCTGCCGCTGTAGCCCATCTGTCCCAAAGTTCGACATGCTGTGTGTTCAGAGATGCTCTTCTGCACACCTTGGTTGTAACGAACTGTTATTTCCGTTACTGTTGCCTTTCTATCAGCTCGGATCAGTGTGGCCATTCTCCTCTGACCTCTGACACCAAAAAGGCATTTTCACTGACAGAACTGCTGCTCACTGGATATTTTCCCTTTTTCTGACCATTCTCTGTAAACGCTAGAGATGGTTGTACAGGAAAATCCCAGTAGATGAGCAGTTTCTGAAATACTCAGATCCACAATCAAACCAGTTTCAACACTGTTTCGGAATCCATTTTCCAGTGTACAAAGATAAATTATCTTTTAAAAATGTTTGGATTTGGGTAATGTTTGGACCCCGTCACTGTATAGGACTACAGAGAGAATACAAACAAAACCATTTCAGTTTCTGCCCACGGAGTGATACCGCTCCATACAGTACTTCTAATAAAAGTCAATGCTCGCAAATTGGTAGACTTTTAATTATGCGGGTCTGGTTACATCCAATGCCTAATGGCTGAAACTCAACAACAACAACAATTGTGGTTAATATCTGCATATTCATGATTTAGCACTGGAGCCCATTATATTTTCAAATAAGACCAGATTAGTTGGGAAAGCCTTTTTTCCCTTGACAAATAAAAGCAGAATTTTGAAAACAGCATTTTTGCGTTACATTAAAAAATTAAATTAAAAAAATAAACTAATTTAATGGAAATCCGTAGAGGGTTGGGGGAAAGAACATTAATGTTTTGCTGCACTACACTTTGTTGTAGATGGAATATTGACTCTTTCGTTAATCTTGTAAAATCATATATAGGTCATAAGCAAATCACCCTGTTGTGATGTAAAAGATGTGCTATGTGCAAATACAGTATTGAACATAACACGAGAATGACAGGCTTTCAAATTTAAGGTAACATGGAGATATTTTCTTTCTAAAATGACCCTAATATTTGCTTTTAGAGAGTGAGACCGAATTATGTAAATGCTTCATGAAATCATTCAACATATTTCCAAGAATATTCCACCTCACCTCGCCTGCCGTAACATAGCGCTTTCAAAAGACCTTGACTACAACATAATGAAACCAAGAACCTAACATGCCTGGTATATTAGCTTTAAGGTCCTAATTTCAGCTTTCGGATGTACCGAGGTCAGATATTGCAGAGTCATGGGTCGGGTAATGGCTCTCGTAGCTCTTTCAAGTGAAGTGGATGGTAATTTCCTATGAGTGTAACGTTTCGAAGGCATGAAATGAAGATGGTGGCAATAAATTGTCAGTAATAATCCACCTTGCCAGGTTAGCAATCAGCAACCTGCAGAAAAGCCTGGTACAGCTGCCAGCTTTTACAGGCTAAAGTATGTCGTGGTAAATTTCTCAATTGATCTTTCATTCAATTGCATGAAGTCTGTAAACCATTTAAGGAAACCCCACATCATGATCTTTGTACCATTTTTTTCTGGGTGCAGAAGCCTTCCAGTAATTTGCGTGCAATGCCATCTTTTGCCTCATCTGAGCAGACTATATATTCTCCCAATATTTTACTGGCTGGTCCAAATTTTCTGCAGAAAATTTCAAACTAACTTAAAAATATATATTTTTTTTTATCAGTGAATTTTTGTGCATTGAGTGATGATAAATTATTATGATTGGGTGCATTACTTGTTAATTACATGGGCATAGATATTATACCTGCTAATTCCCGAGAACTTGTAGAGAGCTTCTTGTATGAAGCACTCTAGTCGATTAAAGTTTTCGATTAAACATATGACAACAAGCATACAACATTAAAACAAAATATGCTCTACAAGTCCTTTTTAACAATTTTTGATTTTGTACTGACTACTCTGTCGAATATCTCACAAAATACACCCGGTCATCTCTGGTTTACATTTATGTTCAATTCAATTCCATATTACGTATCCGAGGGTGTTCACAGGAAGCTCTCAAAGTTTACAAATAGTTTACATATACAAAACATATTGAAATGTAATGAGCGGAATGCTATTTTCGTGCTCTCATATTTTATCAGTAGTCACTTAAGATATTTATTTTTCTTTTTTATATCAGAGTTATTCCCACTGGAATATCCCAAATAGAGGTAATATCCTGAGCATGAGAGGACAATATACTTATTTGTACGTATATTGCATTAGTAATAAAAATCACACAATCTTACACAATTTATGAAGCCATATTAATTATTTCTACATGTGCATTTAGAGGTTACAACTAAAATATGCACAGGATGTGCCAAACTTTTATTGAAGCTGTCATTCCTCTTTCTGGAAGATTCTAATAAATGGTTATGCGGTGATCTAAGCCATTTCTTTCTCAGTATGTTTAGGACTGGTTTGCTGATGGAAAGTGAACCTCCACTCTCATTTGATTTGCAGCCTCTAACAGGGATATATAATCATTGCTTGTTCTTTATATGTTTCACCTATCATCTCTAACGAATTCCCTACCCCTGCTGGAGAAAAAAAATCCCCACATGATGATGTTGCTACCCTCGAGTTTCATAGTGGGTGTGAGTTGTCAGTGATATGCAGTGTTTCTTTTCACACTATTTGTTGCGTTATATACTGTAATTTTGGTTTCATCTGACCAGAGCGCCTACTTCTGTATGTTTGCTCTGTATCTCCTACACAGCTTGAGTCAAACTGCACAAACAACTTCTTGTGGCTTTGGTTCAACAATAGGTTCCTTCTATTTGTCAGTGTTCTCTTTCTGCCTTTTCTCCTTGTTTCCGGAAGATAGCCATCAGAGGCTGCCGTCAGAGGATACTTGCTGTCAATCATCCTGGAGGGGGGAGCTGCCGGCTGTGGCAACTGGACCAATCATCATCATGCTGGTTTAAGAAGAGCTGGCAGACATTCAGTGCCTGGGTGTTATCCTCCTATGGTACCTCTAGCCACCCAAGTTCCTGTGTTAAACCCTTTGGAATCCCCTAAGCGTGTAACTTTTGGTCATTTTTTCTGTGCTCCTTTAAGGTTTCATATTGTTTATTTCTATAATCCTGTCGTTCCCCTCTGAGAGGCTTGATTGCCATTTTCCACTTATGACCAGCCTGAATCTCCTCGACCTCTGCCTGCCCATCCTCTGTCTCCACCTCTGACTACCTTACCCTGGTTTATTAACACCAAGCTCTCACTAGGATATCCCCAGATCTCCATTCCCCTCTCTGTAAGTAAGAGAGGGGAGTGGAGATCTGGGGAGATCTCCACTCGCAAGTAAGACCTACTCGTCCAAAATCATCCACTGGTATTCAACCTTCACCATACTAACCTTTAGAATTATCTTTCCCTGCCAAAGTCCTCATGAAGTATCTCCCTGGTTCCTGCTATTATTCAACTCTTTCAATAAATTGTCAAATCTGCTGTTGGTCTCCTGCGTGTGTGTTCTGCAGGGGGGTTGAAAGACTAAACCAAAATATGACACGACCAATGGTCATCATGTCAACAGATAGCTACATCTGCTCCGGAGTAAACATAGGTCACTTCTTTGCTTGTTTGGGTTCAACAGATATGACTTTTGAGAGGCATGACAAACCTGTAATTTTTAGGTCTTCAACATGTAGATGATCTACTTTTTGCCAGGCCATTGAAGAATTTAAATCTAATCTCATGTGCATAAAACATAAGTACATATGTGTAACATAAGTATACAGTAAACATAACAGACGTGTACAAAGCCTATGTGTATTTTATGTCTAGTCTTGGCTACCAGGAGCGTCATCACTGTTAGTTAATGTAAATGCTTAAGCAAAGCAGCTAATTTGATAATGAAAAACTGGAGAAAAAAAAAATGAAAACCAGTTTTGTCTTTCAACAGTCAAGATCAATAGAGCTTTTACATGTTACAATTTTGTACTTTTCCAAAATCAAATATTTTGATTTATTGTTAATTTTCTGTCCCAATTTTTTATTAAAAAATCCAAAGGTTCACTATAAATTTACAGCCAGTAATTATTTCTAAAGTGGTTGGCTTCCAATATGCAATCTGTATGTAAATATATGAAAAAATAAAATCTATCAGTAAAAATTTAAATCTAAGAATAAACTGATGTTAACATAGAATCTTTTCAAGCAAATATGTAAGCTATAAAATGTATTACTGTACTATAAGATAAATGAAAATAAATAAACAACAATAATGAAATGAAATAATAAGAAAAACACCCACTAACTGTAAATCTAAAACACACTTTCTACAGCTAAGCTGTTAAAGAAGTAAAAAAAAAAATGAAGAGCAAAATACAGCAAGAATGGAGGAAATAACATGTATCCTCTCTTTTCTTAACACGTTTATGTTTAATAAAAAATAAAGAAATCAATCACATACTTTACACTTGACATGAAACCCCAACAGGTGCTACATGCATTTGCAGTTTAAAAGACAGCAATGACTACAAAATTGAACTCAAGACTTGGTAAGGTGAATGAAAGGATTTACATTATGGTAGCCATGTTTGCGAGATAAATTCTGAGGCGTTTGGTGTACAATGCTCTAGTTAGGGACAAATTTCCCCCTTTCCCCTTCCAGGCAGGGGATAAACATTTTATTTACATCTTTAGCAATGGGGAGACTACAAAATATTATGATAACATTTTAGGCACATATTGTCTCATATTGTCTCCTTAACCTTGGCTATAGAGAAGATTAATGTAAATAATTTTTGTAAATTTCAATTGTTACCCTTTGAATAAAAAATTCAGTTTATGCAATGCTTTGTATAGAACTGTGTCCTTGTTGATCAAGAATCCAGATCAAAGAATCCTTGTTAAGAAATATCTTTCCATAGCAGAGGGGGAAAAAAATACTAAAAGCTAAATTTTTCATTTTAGAATTCCCAACTTTTTTACCGCTCAGGTTTTGTAAGTTCTTCATGAACTTCACTTTAAAATGACGGCAAATTGTTCTCAAGTGGTCGGCTCATAACTGTAAACCACAAAAATTAATTCAAAATAACCTAATGCCAAGTTTTTAATTGAATAAATGATTAAGTTAAAATATATGAATAAGTAATCAAATGAAAAAATGAAAACAAATTATAGCTAGGTAAGCAAGCATTTATATAAATAAATAGATAATATTGAATAATTTTAAGGTTAGTAAATAAATAGCTATATCATAAATACATTTTAGATCAGTACTTTAATTAGGTAAACAAATTAATGAATAAATGTACAGAAAAATTATAAATCAGTATGTTAATGAATAGAATAATAGAATGATCAGTTATTGTCCCACAAAGGCGAAATTCCGCTTTAGCAGCCGATAGATGACATAAGCATTTCGGATCACACAAGAAAAGTATGAAAACAGAAATAAGAATAATATATGTGCATTAAGGACACAATTAAAAAAAACAAAGTACTTTGCATTTGAATGTGTAATTGAGAAGCACAATTTAAAATCAAAACATTTACAGAATGTGAATGTGTAGTTGTGCAAAAAAAAGGTAAATACTAAACATTTACAAAAAAGTTAATAAAATATAAACTGAGAAAACATCATCATATACTTTTTATACCATTAGTTCCTAAAAGAGTGATGTTTTTGTCATTACTCAAGAGTATAGAGTCCCAGTAGTCTTCATTTTTTCAGCATGGGCCCTAGTAAATTCTAGGTGTGCTTTTTTGTGCATGGGCTTTAGGAGAGGCTTCCTTCATGGGTGATACCCATGCATGCCATTCCTCTGCAGTGTGCGTTGTATGGAGTAAAAGGAAACAGTCACTCCAGTTTGGCTTTCTACTTAGCTAACGGCAGTGAACTTGAATGGAGGTTTTCTATAATCTTACTCATCAGAAGCCGTTCCTGTCGAGATGTTAACTTCCATGGATGGCCTGCACGTCTCTGTAAAATGGTTCCACATCCATCTTTAATAAATTTTTGGATTACTTTTGCTACAGTATTTTGACTGATATGTAAAGCTTTGCTGATCTTCTTGCAGCCCTAGTCTTTTTTGTGTAAATAAATTATTTTCTTTCTCAGATTTTGTGACAATTCTCTTCCATGGGGAGCCATTGCTGACAGCATGAAATGCCCTTTGTTAAGTAATGCCCTTTTATAGTCATCTGTCTGCTGGACACCTCTTAAATGAATCAGTCTCACCTGTGGTTGAATGCTTGTTAATTAGAATTTTGTGGTCTTAAGTGTGACTTTTCTCCCAAGACTATAATTGGGGTGTACTTATTTATGCAACATGGGCTTGAAAAAATGTGTTAGGAAAATCACATTTTTCTGTGTGCAAATTAACACATCTTGTTTGCAATGAATGGCCCACATTTATGGGAGTATTTTGTAGTATAGTATCTTATAGAAAATGTTGAAAATGAAAGGAAACTATATATTTTTTTATTACTTTTGTCTTTGATGTTTCAGAATTGGCACATAACTTCAGTATTTTTTTTCCCTTTATGGTTGACACAGATGTTACTCGGCCCTCAAGTAGCTTTCTTTCAAACCAAAATAGGCTACTTTTTTGCCCTTAGTGGAGTCAATTTATTTGATTGCTACTTTATGCTTTCACTCGAGTAGAAATGGGCCTACTTTTGAAGTAGTCTTACTTTTGAATAGCCTACCACTTTTGGTTACTCTCCCCATCTCTGATGATTTGTTTGTTGCTTGTGAATCTTGCATAAAACTTTTTTTCCCCCCAGCTGCATGCTTTATCCCTTAGTAATAAACGAATCGTACTGACTGTTTAAATATGCAATAGAGGAGTTTAATGTATCGGATCGTAGTTGCTATGGCACCGGGAGCCAGGCCTAGTTGTTTGGCCCCTGTGGATGTATAGACAGCCAGCAAGCGGCGCTTTTCAGCCCCAGCTGAACCGGTGGTGAAAATGTCCACAGACAGGATCGAGTTACTCTACGCCCCATCTTTAAGCCCCGGTCAGTGCGCCGTTAGCTGCAGGACAACAGAGGAAACTATACGGGGAGGAAGACTGTCTAGGAGACAAACAGCTTCACACTCATGTAAGTGACTCGTTGATGAAATTTTTATGTTTAGAACGCGTCCTCTAACATGCGGAGAGTGACCTATTTTTTTGGTAGAAACACGTTACGTCTTTGTGTGTTGCAGTGTTGGCTAATTAGAAAGAAATAAAGAGACGCCTGTTGCTTCTGCTGCTGACTGTCGGAAAAGGGTCTGGTTTAACAAGTTAAAACCGGATTTAAAGCTCTGCTTTCAAACGTAAAGCGAGTTACTACGGCGTAAACGGTGACATTTTTCCGCTGGTGTGCCTCAAAGTCTCCTGTGCTATCAAACTTGTCTTCGGAAGCCTGTTGCTTTTTCACTCCATTGGAGAGAGATGGGGAGGAAGGAGCAGGACGAGGAGGAGGAGTTGAAGCAAAGCGGATTGACCCAGACGAGTCTGTATTCAAAACACTGGCAAACGTCGCCTGGATTTACAAGCACTACTAAGCAAAATAAAACACGACGTACAGAAACCGTTACTATTCCCCGTCTATTGTTTTCAGCCACGGCGCGGCGTAGCCCCGAGCTGTTTCATTTTATAGCACGGAAACAAAACCCTGACGTATAGTGGTTTAAGCCTTACTCATTTTAAACTTAAAAGGCTGTGTCAGACAATGGGTGAATCATCACAAGCCACCTCAAGGGTGAAGCATTTCCAACTTTTTTGGAGAAAAACACAGCATCACAGTAAATGTCAACATTCTTCCACAGGCTCCTGAAAAATAACTGTTTTTGTTTCATTGTTGCTGTAAACTCGTGGTTATAAGGTCAGAGCGCACCATGACAGAGAATAATTATAATAATAAAAATAATGTAACAAAGAAGTATGCTGTCATGAACCCACAGCTCTATTGTCCACATCACCTGCTTTGAGTCTATGGAGGGCTTGCAGTTATCTGGCCTAATATGTGTCTCTGAGTCATGGTAGCCTTAACAAAGCCCTGTTCTTAAGTCTATTACGACACAGAGTGCAGGGCAGTGGACTGTCATTTCATCTTATTATCCAAGGTTCTCTTACTTCTTGAACTGTCTTACATTTTGTCATTATACAGCAACAAACCTTAGTATACAGTAGGGTTGTCATGAGTTAACCCCACCAATAACTATTCATGAATATTTGAAATACCAGAAGCTAACATCTACAATCTCCCTTATCTCTGCTCTTCAAGAAGAGCCACTCATGAAAATAAATGCTGCTCCTGGATTGGCTGCTTTGCAAAAGTCAGCAAATAATGTGTCGAGTAGCATTCTTTGTAGGTATTTTAGCGTCCCAAGCTGCATTTTCTTTGGAATATTTACTTCTGCCATGTTTTCACTGGGGTTTGTTTGTCTTGGTTAGCAACATAAGTCAAAACGTTTCAGGAAATGTCCTCAGTGGGACCAGGAACAAGTGATTAGAATTTGGGGGTGATCTGGAAATTGGTTGAGGAGGGCTGGCATTTGAGCTGCCTTGGCGTAGAGTCTCCCCTCCCCTCTACAATTCAGACTGCTCTATAAATGAATGACGAAAACTCACTCATACCGGTTAATTTTTCTTTTCCATCTCACAGCGTTCTTTCAGTTCTTTTGCTTTTCAGTTGTCTGATGCTGCCCTTCTCGGTCTTTTCGCGTCTTACCCCTATTTTCCTTTCTCTTTTCTTGTTAAAAAGGTGCAGTCAGTTCAGATAAACCTGACTCATTGATAATAATAGCAATAATATGTGATAATATCACATATATGTAATATACAGTTGTATAGTAATACAGTAATAATATGTGCGTAGTATTCATTTTGCAGAGTATATATTGCTGTAAAGCTTATATTTCTGTTTTGTTACACTGTTGGATGCTTATTTCATCTCCTGTTTAATTCTTATTTTATTCTTATGTTTTTATTTTTTTTATACTTGGACTATAGTTTTTTTTTTTAGCATCTAGGTTGGGCACCAAATTAACAATTTCATTGTACAAGGAAAAGTGTTTGGTTATTGTGCATATGACAGAAAAGGCTTTTAACTTTAACTTTAATACCTTTAACAAACCTGTCTCCAACATCCTATTTCTCTCCTCCTCCTCTCCTTTTTCTCATGAGTAAAACCAAGAGAACATGCCTCCTGTCTAGAAATGCACAGCATATTGGCCATAACATCGGTATTGGCTGATATTGGTATCAGTCCGCTAAATAAAACTGGATCAGTAAAAAAAAAAAAAAAAAGGTTCAATTCTATTTTTGCAAGAGATTTTTGATATATATAAAGTTTGTCACGGGTTGCAGATGGATATTTGGTCATCTGATTATTGAAATCCGCAGCTCTATGATTGATAGCAGCGCGAATATAAACCCAGTCTGAGCTGCTGCAGCTCAAGCTATTCTCTGGCTATGTTGTGTAGGTAGCTGAGGCCATCTTCTTTTTCCTTATTTTCCTCCATATGGTTTAAAAAGAATGTATCAGTAGATGACGGACTTCTTAATAAACAATTTAGTTTTTTCATTTATAGAAGCCACCTTTTTGGGCTCATTTTCGGTTCTTACTACTGCTCCCACTGTCTGGTGTAACAGGGGCAGGGCATGTTACCATGGCTTCCAAAATTGTGCCTTGGAAACTAAGTAAGTCTGTTAAAGTGGCAGTGTGTAGTTTTTGCAGTACATCTTTGAAAATAGCCATTCAAATATTATGTAATAATAATTACGTAAAGCACATTAATTGGAAAATATTGGCGATACTGTAAAATATCACTTCAGTTTTAAAATACATAGGCGCGGGTCCTCTTTTCAGACGAAAGCCATATTAGATGACGTCTTTGCTTCTACAGAAGCCCGGACGGACAAAGCGCACGGAACACGCGTGCTATTAAAACAATGATTTCCCCTCAAAATGCAAAGAAGTTTTGCCATAAATAAATTTTTACCTCTTCGCTAGTTCCAAGCGATGAAAGAGAGACTGATGTGCTTGTCAAGTTGCTGCAAATAGATAATTCTCAGGGAATTCAGCGTTTGAAAACAGCACTAGTTGGAGCACCGTTGTTGAGTTTCTTACTCGAAGACACAGATACCGCATGCTTGTGATAATTTAGGTATGCACTGCCCCGTACTGGCCGACAATTACATACTGTGCCTTTAAGGTGAAAGAAAACAAGTATGGATCTTATTGATCATCTCCACCAGCGCCTGTCTATGCCATATGTGAAATTTGACTGTTTTTTCTTCCTTAACGTGCTCAAGCTCCCCCCAGTGGGCTTGTGCCCATGATGCCCAATAGATAATCCGGCCTTTAGAGTGTTGCATACTTCTGGAGCGGAAATAAACTATAAAATATATAATTTAAAACATTTTTTGCAAATAAATTGAAAAAGTTTAGCATCCATTTGTTACCAGCCCTTATTACTCCGATACACCTTTATAAAATTGCTGGTGTTCGTTAGAGAAATCAGCTCAGGAGGCCCATGGTAGATCTGGAGGAGCTGCACTCGACAGAAAACCCTTCAGGGATGTATTCCATATATCTAACCTTGATGGAAGGAGAGAGCCATAAGAAGTCTTGTTTTCTAGTGTTATGGTGCTGTTGATGTGCCTCTCTTCATTAGGGACAGGGAAGCTGGAGAGGGTTGCTTAGAAGAGGTATGGAACCACTTCCCAACAGGACATCTGAAGACGAACATATTTAGATCCATCTAAATTCACTCAGTTCTTTTTCTTTCATTTCGTTTCACTTGAGGCATCACTAGTAAAACTTTAAATCAGAGACTGATTCCACTGAGTTCTTTAATACTGAAGATGGTCTTTGTCTCCAAGTGCATTTGCAATTTATAGCTTGCTTTGAATGTTGGTTTTGAAATAATACAAAAGTGTAAAAGTCATCCATCCATCCATCCATCCATCCATATACTCTGTAGTTTTCATAAGTTTTTAAGAATTGGTTCAGTGTTCCACATTTATGCTGAAAGATAAGATTTAGATTTTGGAAGAAATGGCTGAAAAAAGGATGCAGGACTCTTCAGCTGTGACATGTACACGTTGAGGAAAGTTCTGTCCTCAGCATCTTCTTTGCCGACTTGATCACAGCTAGTTCAGTTTTGTGGGAGTTGAATACGTTCCTGCTTTGCAGTGCTGTTTATATTTAGTGTGATGAGTCATGAGGGAATGAGAAATTTCAGTCCTCCATCTTATTTATACATCCTATAAGACAACAGAACCAGGTCTGACTCTAAACCTAAATCAATGTCAAAACCTGTGGGAGGAAAGCCTGATAAGGAAGCTGAAGTAACTCTGTAAGGCGGGTGTTACCCTGGTTTCCAAACAACTGATAAAGCTGTTAGCCTTCACAATATTATGCATAGAATGTTCTGTTCTTAAAAAAATGTGAACATACAAACCTATGATATCATCAAATAAAGTTATTCCACTATTTTAACCCTCTTTCTGACTGAGATGTAGGGAATATAAATTGGTTGGCATTAATTGTATAGAAGGATAATTCTTCTATAGATTTTACAATAACAACATTTTAAATAGCTATTACAATAATATAAATAAGCCACAGTGGATGTGGTCTTCTTCAGATTTAGAGGAATTGGAGCTTCACTGCAAACTATTTAACTGATTTTCTTATGGCAATGTTTTCTGAAGAAATAGTTATGATCCTGACACTGCTAATGAGCTGTCAAGCTTTTGTGCTTCTTTGGTGTTTCTGTTGATGATAAGGTACAGCTGAAGAATCAGAAATCTAACTTAATATGTTGTTTATTTTCAGGCCTTGAAAAGGGAAAGGACTTCCTGATCACCCGGTGATTTAAAAATGATAGAAACAATTGGTAAGTTTCTCCCTTATTAATATTCGTTTTTTTTTTTTTTTTTTTTTTTTTTTTATCAAGTTGAACTCACAGCAGTTACATTTTACAGCTGTTTGTGTAAATGCACGATTCTGAGTCTAGATCTGATTTTTCACTTGTTCAAATGTGCAGCTTTTGCTCAGGGGTACTTTGTGCTTTGCACATTTTACTCTTGCTGAGTTTCCTGAAGCAATGGAAGAGTCTTTGGATGTAGTTCAAGGCATGTAGATAAAATTGGCAATGTTGGCATTTCCTGTAATGTTGCGGAAAATGTTATTTGTTTGTCCTATGAAAGATTTATTTGTCACGCGTGACAGCAGACTGGCGCTGCCAACTTCTTTCCTTGGAAGCTGCTCTGCCAACAGGCTGTGTGTAAAAAACATGTGGCCCAGTTTTTGTGATGGCTTTGGAAACTCACTTTCACCTCATTTGAATAAACTAATTTGTGTAATGTTTGCCATTGTTTAGTAAGAGGTTTTAATCAAGGTTTAGGTTTATAATAGAATCGGGGAACTTTTCATTCAACCGTCTTGACCAACAAAGGGAACAACCGAAAGAGCAAATTGTGTTTTTATTGTAAATGATTGTGTCATTGTTGCCCTATTTTCTTAGTTTTTGAATTTATCTAATTCAAAGATAATTTTAAGTCTAAGGTCGTGTTCAGACCTGCACTGTTTAGACCACTGTAAACGGAGCAAAGTTCGTTTGGAACGCTGGTCCGGACCTTTTATGCAGGTGTAAATACACACAAACGAATCCTGGAGCGGATCAGAGAAACGGACCGAGACCAACATTAGGTGGTCTCGGCTCGGTTCCAAACGGACAGAGGTTCGCTTTGCTTTAGGTCTGAATACAAACAGTCTCGATCCGAACCAACTCCACAATACTTGCGCCTTTTTGTCAAATTATTCATATTATTTAACCCACGCGTTTGACTCACAGCGCCAAAAACCAATATCCCATATGCTGTAGTGAATGTTGTTAATTCCTGATCTTTGTCTTCTGGTTAATCATTCTGCCAGCATGTCGGGGGTCAGCGTGAGCAGAGCACATCGTCTCCTTCTGTATACTGCACGCATTCACTGTTCCAAATATTCATACAACATCGCAAAACTTCTCCAATTCCTCTCAGGTCTCCTCTGCAGCTCTGCCCGGTGCTTGCTCACCTCCCAGCCTTGTCATCTTGCTCAGGCTTTCCTCCACGTTTCTTCGCCCTCACATCAATCCTGTAGCTCTGATATCCATATGAATTTGCTGCTGTTTACATCCATGTCCGGGTCTTTACGCTTAGTTACGCCCATGTCATTGCTGTCCAATAGCAGCACCGATCGTCACACACGTGGATGTGTTTACAAAATATAGTACACTTGCAAAATTTAACAGTCTGAATACAAACCGCACCAAAGAAAGAAAAAATTGTTTGCCTTTGGTCCGAAACATACAACCGGACTAAACGACTTTTCTGGTCTGAACACACCCTTAGATTTTGAGTGATCCTGAAATGTATAATGTAAAAGATCAATTTAGTTTTGCTTTTGTTTTGCCACTAAGATTGACCTGAATTACAGGCAGTGTTGGGTATAGTTACTTTGGAAAGTAGTTAATTAGGTTACAACGTTACCATCAATTAAAAGTAATCAGTTAAGTTACAGCGTTATCTATTCATAAAAGTAACGCGTTAGAGTACTCATGGGTTACCAAAAACGCAGCGCCTCACACATACTGCAGCTTAATTGACAGACACCGCCCTCTTTTAAATGCACCCAGAAGTCGTGACTCCTGACAGTGAATAACGTCAGTCATCCGACTAAATTAACACTGCAGGATAGCAATAACAGGAAAGACAGTCAGCAATAGACTATTCCACAAGGCGTTTTATTTATTAATTATCACAGAAAATTAATCAAAATTCACACCTACCCAGAATTTTTGGCGGCCGACAGAAGCTTTTCACCAACGCAGAGTGTGCATGTTACCGTTATGTTCTTCTTTTTGTTGACAAATTGAAAATAATGCCCGTACTTCCATGATGCAAACGCTGTCCTCTCTGTCATCTTGCCGGTGTTGTGCCATATAGTTCGAAATAAAAATTAAAAAAACACACACACACACAGTGTCGGGTGCAGGGCACAGATGTATCACAGCCACTGATTTTATGATCACAGCGCTTCGACTCCGCTGATGCATCCGCAGGTGGCACAGTAGACCTTAGCCTACTGTCTGACAAAAAGCAGGCTGCAGTCGGAATTTTCCGTTCCTTGTCCAGAGAAATTCTTAAAATAACAGATTACTTTTTAAAAAAAAATAACGAAGTTACTGATTACTTAACGCACGAAACTAACGCGTTAAGTTACACATTTCACGAAAAAAGTAATTAGAGTACTCTAACACGTAACTTTGTAACGCGTTACCCACAACACTGATTACAGGTATCAGAAGACTCTTGTTTTATTATCTGTCCTGGGATTTAAAATATTAAGAGACCATCCTAAAAGGGTCTTGATTCCTTATGAATATACTGTTAGTAACAAAAAAGAAATAAAATTTTATCTGTGGCTTGGAAAAAGCACTGCAGCTGAACATTTTTACACACTGAAGTAGACACAAAGTTAGCTGTCTATAATATGTGGGAAGTCTCTGAAAATTACTTCCAAAGCAAGTATTAAGACAAAAACAGTCTTAGTAAGAAACCAGTTTTGTTTAAAATTGCTGATTCTGCGTATAGATATACCAGGCATCTGAACGTAGTGATGGT
Source organism: Apricaphanius iberus (assembly GCA_028564705.1). Classification (NCBI taxonomy): domain Eukaryota; kingdom Metazoa; phylum Chordata; class Actinopteri; order Cyprinodontiformes; family Aphaniidae; genus Apricaphanius; species Apricaphanius iberus. Next base: position 345,622 of record JAPXFQ010002814.1, on the reverse strand, counting down.
CTCACTCCTAAACCTTCAGAGATAAACAAAGACAAATTCGACCTTCTATCACCTGAAAGCCATTTACATGCTTAAAGGAATAATGTTCCAGCAAGATCTTAAGAAACCCATCCATGCATTTATATTTAGTCAGATTGATAACTGCAACAGTGTCTTCACGGGTCTGCCTAAAAGTCAGTCAGACAGACAGCTAACGTTGAAATCTAGACAAACCACAGTAGCAAAGTGCTTTGCTTCACTGTATCCTCAGAATGTCTACCATTGGCTCTGCTAGGTGTAGGCCGGGCCAATCACACCGCTCTATATTTGTCAAGAGACGTTGGGTGGGCTTAGCACCATTCCAGCAAAACTTTTCTTAAAAATGATTTACAATTGATTTATTTGCAAAGATGACGGTAGATCTGGACCGGTGCAAGTTTGAAACGGTTTGGTATCAACTTTGGACGATTTAGACTGGGGCTTTTCTTTGAGAGATGAGCAGAAAGAGGCACTTAAGTACTTTGTTTTTAATGTTGTGTGGAGGACCACCAAGTTGACTGATAACTATGACTATGAAACCTCACAGTGTTCATTGCTGTGATTGATCCTAGCACTTCCCATTTGTGTGCATACAACGTTTGAAAGACAGCCCTACATCCCACTCCTAGGACTGAACTTGTCTAAACTGTATGGCCAGACTATGTATTCATATTTATAGGATGGCTAGCCTGGCTATCTGACAGCTGCAGCTGATCTAGAACATTGCCGGTGTCCTCACTAGAACTAGAAAAGTAGAGCACATCAGCCCAGTTGTGAAGTCACTACACACTAAACACTTCTATTAGTTTATAAAATCACTGAATGGTTTAGCACCAAATACACTAAATAAATGTCGCTGCGTCAACCGTCCAGACCACTCAGGTGTTCTGGTTCAAGTATACATCCGTTGAGTGCAGAAGCAGCATGCAGTTTTTATGCTCCTCATATCTGGAACAACTTCCAGAAGACTGCAAACATGTTGAAACATTGAGTTGCTTTAAATTAAGGCTAAAACCTATCGGTTTAGAGATGCCTTTGATTGATAACAGCTGGAACAACATAAAGCATAGACTGACTTTCAAACTGTCGTTTCCCCTTCTGGCAGCTGCAATGTGATTTGCCTTGTTGCCTAAAATGTGCTATATAAACAAAATTGACTTGCAATTCTCCTGTCAATAACACAGGCAAAAGTTAAGTGAGTTCATTTGAAACAGCAGGTGGTATATTTCAGGCTAGGTTTAGAGATTTGAAGAAAAAAAATGCTTGAAATTGCTTGCCTACATAACAGCAACCAATAGTTTTCAAATATTTTTAACATTCTGCAGAACCACTCTCTTTTATCACTCAAAAGCAAATGAATGGAGAATGGCTACATGTCACGAGCTGCTAGGACCCTTTATCATCCATGTCAAGGCAGAGACGATGAAAACAAGTTATGTGCTTAGGAGGAGAAGCGAACAACAACTAAATCAGCTGACCTCAAGTATTATTGCCCTATTTGCAATATTTGCTGCAACGACGAAGCTTCTCAGTGCAAAAAGAGCTCCGAACCATTGTGTGTGCTTTTCTAGGTGTTAGTCACAGTTGGTCAGCTACAGAAATTTATTTTTGCTCAGAAAGCGCCTGGCCGGACGTTCCTTGCTAACAAGCCGCTCTGGAGTTGCTTGATTTGTGGAGCTTATGTGAGGTCTGGCCTGCTTCTCTTATCTCTTCGCCCTGATAGCCATTCTCTGCTCCCAGGCATTCACACCATTGACCCCGAATGCAAGAAAAGGAAGCAGAGCTTTTCTGTTAACAAGCAGAGCATTAAATTTTTTAAAAATTATTTTTACTTTTGTGCAAAACCTGTGGTAACATGATTTTGATACAGTTAGGTCTATTAAGCACCAATCAGCCATAGCTAAGCCTAGTTTGTTGATATACAGCTCCATTCATTTCTGTTGATTTTCATGCATAATTTGTTGTCATAAATAAACACACAAAAGGCTGTGTTCAAAAAAACAATATATAGAATGATGTCTTAACTTCCCTCCAAGCGTTCACAATCTTTTCTAATAAAGAACCGTCTCTCCCACGCCTGTTTCTCCGTGCCTCCACGCCTGCGCTCTGGCCGGCTCTGTCACTGAAATATGCGACGGCTTGCAGATACGCAGCGTGCCTTGCAGGCGGTGGAGCGTCTCCAGGCAAAACTGAAGGAGAGGGGGGAGGTGCCCACCGAGGAGAAGCTCAGCCTGCTCAGATCGGTGCTTCAAAGCCCACTCTTCCACCAGATCCTGGCCTTGCAAAAGTCTGTTCAGCATCTCAAAGATCAGGTTTGATATATCCCCTGTAACACCTTCTCCGACCTTGCCCTTATGTTGTTGTTGTTTTTTTCTTACTGCTGGAGTTGTAAAATAATGCTTAACGGTTATATATCATTACCTTACTGCAGCATAAGAGCAATTATTACTTTCCAAGCTACACATCAGCACCCACGTTGTTACAGTTTTCCTTTTCAGTAAATATCTGATATCCATCACAGAACTCAGAAAAATACAGTTTTTATGATGCTTTGCACAATTACTCTATTACAACGGTACAGTCAGAAACTCCATTGTGTTTTATAGCTATTTTATGTTTAAATATGAAGTAGTGCATTATTGCAAAAGAGACGAATAGGATTCATAGTTTTCAGACTTTCTTTTGTGAAAAAAAATCTGTAAGCTGTACCTTACTTTGCCTGTCAAAGAGGGCTGAAATATATTGAATACATTAAATGTTATGGTTTATGTGACAAAATGTGAAAATATTCAAAAGGGAATGAAAGCCCCGTAAGAGGCTAGAATGTGGAAGGATTCGCCATCAATATGCAGAATTGCAGCTATTTTGGCACGTTTTATTAAAGTGAAGTATTGGGAACATTATGTCAGACTATTGAACTGATTTTAATGATCAGCACTTATTAACTGATCAACACAAGTCAACAATCTGAATATGGACTTCTATCAACCATAAGCTAGCATAGTTTATACAACTTTTTTTAAACGATACACAAAATGATTAAAGTGTTAACATTATGCCACCACAGTATCTATAATAAAGATTTTTGAGCTTAGAGAAGGAACTGCTTGCAAAAACAGGGAAATGGCTGCAAAATGTCTTGTCATATGTCAAGTGACCTCTGTTTATTAATCTTAAGGGATGGTCCGTGTTGGCGGTGTTCATCCAGGACCTGATGGTTACTCTGGGGGAGTTTCAGAGACATTCCTCTGAGGACACTCATAGTTGGAATAAGCGTTCGCACTTAGATTTACGTCCCGGTTGCCAAATGGAAGCAGTTCTTTAGTGAAAGCCAGAAAAATGTCCATTAGAGATTTAAAATAAGAGCTTCCTCAGTACTTTTTAGACGGAGGGATTTTTAATAAAAAAAAAATCAAATTAACATTGCACTGATTGGCTTCTTGGTCATTTGTTTTGTCTCTCATAGACTTGGTCATTCACATACAGTAATCTGCTTCACACCTTTCCTACAGTAAAGTATGTAGGGAGTTGTAGAAGCTACATAGAGAGAAATTTGTCATATTCTAAGATTGGGCCAGTTATCTACCCTCCTACAGGATAATGACACAGTGCAGACTCATTCAGGTGTCCCTGTTGCAGTGTTTTTTCTGCCTTAACTAATCATCTCTGATAGGACTCAAAAATCTTTTTTAAAACCGTTCCTTCTTACACAGCATCTCTAGATTGTCCAGTTTACTGGTTTCTTTTTCAGTCTATTCCTATTCACTCAGCCCACACAGGTCTTCTGTTAAATTTAGTTCCAGGGACAACATTGTCCATGGAAGGAAGTTAATTTTGTCTGGTGAACATTTTTGTGGTATTATCCAGCTGACAAAAACAGTAACAACCTCTTTTCAGTTTTCTGACAAAGGCCAGCACCATAGATACTCAAGTCATACTTAACAGCAGACCTTAGGTGCTTTTCTACTTATTCAGGCTTAGTTTAACACTAGACCCACCTGTATGATTTCCAAAAAAGAACCAAAAAACTTCCATCTTATTCTCATATGACCAACAGACATGGCTCCATTTACAATCGCAGCACCATGAAGTAAATTGTTCATTTGAATTTGTCATTTTAGGACAGAAAAGGCTTTTTGATTAGTATGCCACCAGAGCAACATGAATATAATTAATTTAGTCTAATTGTTGTGTTGAAAAACTTAGTGGAAAAAAATGCTAAATCATTTTGAAATGCTGCTCTTTACTGCATTTCTCTAACATTGAGATTAGGAGGGTTTTATTTTCTTCTCCAACTATGCTGCTTACTTTCTGTGCTGTCAGGATATACTTGGGGCCTTCTCTGGCATTTTCTGACGTTACTGGATTGACAGGTTCTCTTATCTTTCCCATTTTGAACAGCAGCTTGCAGACATTGGCATCTGTATATTTGACTGATAAACCCCCCAAAAAAACTCTGATTCCATTTTATCTAAGATTATTACTTATTCAAATTCATACTTATTATGTTTTCAGTCTGTACTTACAGGGAAGGAAAGTTTAATAAAATATTTCATTTATATTTATCATAAAAAGAGAATATTGTAATATTTTCTGCACGCACATTCTGCCCAATTTCATCTTCCTGATCTCTGCTGTCTTCACAGCAACCTGTCTGACTCTGGTTCTGCCTCAAGTCAAGACGTTCTGTCCCCCCCTGCGTCCTGTCCTCATTTATCCTCTGTAGTGTTTTCTGTGGCCAAACTGCTATTAGGGTTTGCACAAGCCACAAATAAAGATCATACAGGAGCAGAGATAGTTGTTACATATGTGAAACAAATTTTGGTTCTTCTTGAGATGATTTTCCCCCGCTGAGAGCGGATTTCAGTGGAAGTAAAGAGCTCTTAAGTCACAGCAGAAAGGAACAGGGTAAGTATTTGAAAAGCAGGAGAAAATATGCGAGCTATGCAGTGGGAGGCACTGGGATGAGAGAGCTACCCCCCCCCCCCCCTTCTCCAGAATTTTGATCATAAAGTGCCTTGAAGCAGTCTTTTTTTCCCTTTTTATTTTGCCTTCATGATTGAGGTTTTGCTATTCATCGTAGATTCCCTCCACATCTAAAGCTGTACCGCTTTTTTTTTTTTTTTGAGTCATACCAAGGCTAAAGCAACATATTTTAATATAATACGTAAATCTGAAAGCGTTTATTACATCTTTATAGTAGATTCAAACCCAACTGTGCTTGTTTGGCACCCTAAAGCAGAAACAATTTAGAGAGGCATGTTGTGTTTTGCCGTGAGAAGGGAGCCAGACACAAAGGCATTCAGTTTGTCTTCTGGCTTCTGTTAGTTAGGCCTTGCTCGAGCCATGTCTCCATGGTAACGGGGTCCCGGCTCCTCGATGAGAAAGAGGTCTGCGCTGTCGCCGCTGCTATGTGAAGTGGGGCAGAAAAAAATTCTTAAATGTGCAAGAACCAAACTGGAACTTTAATCCTCTTATCCAGGCCCTGGCTAACAAAGCTCACACATGAGGACAGCAACTTAGCCGCGTGCTACACTAACTTATACCAGCCCGCAGGGTTTGGTCTGCAGCACTGATGCGTCCTGTTAAGTGGATTTTTGTTGTTTAGGAGTAATCTGGGACTTTATTTATCAGAGACATCATAAACATGTCCCAGATGCAAATTGAGGAATTCGAAAAGGACAGCTTTCATGGGCGTCCGTCCTCTTCAGTCCAATTCAAACTTTTTCCACTAATAAAATCAGGAAAGCATTGTTTTATACCGCTGTCTCATTTGTGCAATTCATCTACCACACAGCTAAAAGCCACCGCACTAATTAAAACCTGAGCATATTACGGAATCCAGATGGCTTCCCTCTCCTCCCTTCCAACGTAGAAATATTGTATTTGGAGCCGAGTCATTGTTGGAACATCGGCTAAGAGCCATTATCTCCTCAGGGATTAGACGGCCACAGATCCAGCTAATCTTTGTGGGATAACAAGCTATCCACTGTCCCAGTGGTTTTAGGCAGCCTGCATTCAGAGGCTTATTCTCTAAAATTAAACTCTTTAAATGTTTACGTTCACGTCAGGACTGAGCCATGGTGTTTTCCTATTAAATTTGTACTTTGGCCTTATTTTTTTTACTTCAATTCTTGAATATTTAGGGTGGTTCAAAGTATTTAAAGCAAAAATAATGAAATATAGCTTTGAGAATTTAGTTTTTCTTCAAAACTTGATCAGATTATTTTGTGTTATTTTTAGGATTCTATGTTTTTCTACCCTTAAACTTTTTCCATTTTTTAGATTATCATAGTTTTAGAATATCATATAGAATATAATTTAGAATATCACAAAGGTCATTGTATTTTATGTGATATTCCAACACAAAGCAGTATATAAGCATAACGTGGAAGGAAAAATAAAAAGAGAAATTTGTCTTTGGTTTGCATTTATAATTATTCCCTCGAGTGAAAACTTTGTCGGACCACCTTTCTCTGCAAGTACAACTACAAGTCTTTTGTGTTGTCTCTACTATAAGGACTAACAATATTTGCCCATTCTTCTTTGCAAAATAGCAACAAACTTTGTCTGATTAGATGTAGAAAATGAGAGTTTGAAATTTTAAGTTTAGCTACAGATTCTCAAATGTATATTGGTCTGTAGTTTCATTGGATCATTCTAACACACGGATATTCTTTTAACTAAGCAATTTAATTGCACAATGCCTATAAAAAGTACTCAACCCCTTAAATGTTTTATTCTTTTGATTACTTTTACAAATTAAATATAAACTAAATTTTGCTTTCACAACAAAAGCTTTAAACTCAAAGTGAAAATTCACTCCTCCAAAAAAAAATGACAATACATATATCAATTTAAATAAATGATACAATTTTTTTTTTTTCAAGTAAGTGACCTAATTCTACAGAGGTCAAGTCAGGTGGTGCTAGTAGTCTCACAATGAGTAGAAGGTTGATGACTGAGTGCAGTGACTCAAGTGGCTCAAGTGATTGTAGTATAAAGATGCCTGTGTCCAAAATCTCCATGCACTGATTAATCAGTGTTCCTGGCTACCATTACAACATGATGACAAAGAACAGAATCAGAGCTAAAGCAAACAAAAATCTCAAAGGTACTAAACATTCTCTGGAGCATAGTTAAATCCATCTGTAGTAGGAAAATTATTTCAAGATTACTTCTGTTTAGTGATTAGCAAATAATAGTAAAGGCAGCCGGGGAATATGGCATAATGCTGCCTACGCTGATGTACCTGAGTGACACGTCTGTTGTTGTGACTGCAGTAGCTCAGTCTGACATAAGCTGAACCATCACACACACAGGCAGGCAGACACACAATGTTATAGAGAGAGTGTTGGCCTTAAAGGGCCTCCTTTGCCATCGTAATAAAACATGTTAAAACGCCTATGAAGACTGAATCATCTTCATCCTTACCTCCTCTTTGGAATCCTGCCGAATAATATCATAGAGAAATGGAAGGCACATGGCACGTGTTTAAATCCGTCCATCCTCACAAACTGAATGAGCGTGTAAGAAGACTAGTGAGAGCCACCAGGACACCTCTTAATACGCTGAAGAGGTTACAAGTGTCAGCTACCAAAATGGGAGAGACCCTGCAGGCAACAGTTGCCCAGATTCTTCAGTCAAAGTTAATATGAGAGTGGTTATGGGAAAGTTACTGTTGAAGAAAACTCATATCAAGGCGTTATCTAGGAGACTTCACGGTCATTTGGAAGGAAGTTCTTTGGTCGGATGAGAGTAAAATTGTTTTTTTTTTTTGGCCATCAGAAAAACACTAGATCACCACATACACACCATCTACACTGTGAAGCCTGGTAGTGGCAGCATCATGCTGTAAGGATGCTTGTTGGCAGCAGGCCGTGTAAAGATAGAAGATAAAATGAATGCTACATGTAGGGAGGACAATTTGATTCCTTCTGCCCTCTAAAGGGGGTTAATTATCTTTTTTTCTTCCACTTCACAATTAGGCACCAGTTTGTGTTGTTTTTAACTAATATCCCAATAAAATACATATAAATCTGTGGCTTCAAGATGGCAAAATGTGAAAAAGCACTTACTATATTCTACTTGTTTTTGCAGGGAAGCGTCACACCACCAAAAGGAAGTGACCTCAGTGATCATAGCATCAAAGCCAATGGCAGCCATGCTTCCTACTCAAACATCCCAGCTACTTCGCACATCATTGGCCAAACCCCTTTGGAGGAATTTGAATGCATCATCCATTCTATGGCCCAGGTAGATTCGCCTAAAACGGGAGACAAACGAAGAACCATTTGCTCATGACTTCCCATTTTCATATCAGTAATCTGAATTTATTTCGAGATCAAACACAATATACCTTTTCATTTTACACAAAAAGATTCCTAAAGTTTCTCGTGAAATAATATATGTTTGTGTTTGTATGACAAAGGGTCGGTACGTGACATACGTGGAGCTGCAGAAACCAGCGTCAGGGGGTCTCGGCTTTAGCGTTGTGGGACTAAAGAGTGAGAACCGTGGAGAGCTGGGAATCTTTATTCAAGAAATTCAACCAGGAAGTGTTGCCCACTGGTAAATAAACTGTCAACATGGCCATGGTGATATAAATCTAGTCACATATTCAAAATTACGGAAATTTATTCAAATTTCACCAGAATTACATAGTTAGAATAATATCTTTGGATTAAATATGAGTAACCCCGTTTAATTTACCAGAGTTAAACCCATCCATCCATCCATCTTTGAGAACTCTGGAAATTTGAGTCTGTAAATATCTGCAGTATAGCGGCAGGAAATATATTTGGGGACCTAAATATATGGAAAAAAACAGATAAGTAAAAAGTAATTAATCGTATTATATCCAAATGTCTATTGCCTCCATCAGTGATGGGAAGCTACAGGAAGCGGACCAGATCCTGACTATAAACGGTCAGCCTCTGGATCACACAGTCACCCACCAACAAGCCATCAGCATCCTGCAGAGTGCTTCAGAGAAGGTGCAGCTCATCGTGGCCCGAGGGCCGATACCTCAGCTGACCAGTCCGGCGGTGTCGCGCACACCCTCTGCTGCTAGTACGTTGTCAGCTCACTCCAGCAAGGTATAACAAAAGCAAATTTATTCATGCGGAAATTGAGTTTTTATTCTGCTGAATTTGAAGGGTACAGGCAACAGCTTTAACATGTTCCCATTTTATGGCAAATAAATCCACTTCAGTGTTTTTCATTTTTATTCCCCGCCCCCCAGTGGCAACATGTGGAGACAATCGAGTTAGTAAATGACGGCACTGGTCTCGGTTTTGGTATTGTTGGAGGAAAAACCACTGGGGTTATCGTCAAAACCATACTTCCTGGAGGCATTGCAGATCAGGTGATTGCACTGCTGCATCTGTTGAGTTTCGGATCGTTCAAAGCTCAGAATATCAAGATATATATATTTTTTTAATCACAGGACGGACGCTTACGAAGTGGTGATCACATCCTGCGAATCGGAGACACCGACCTGTTCGGCATGGGCAGCGAGCAGGTGGCCCAGGTCCTCAGGCAGTGTGGCAACAGGGTGAAACTGGTTGTTACCAGGGGGCCAGTGGAGGAAACGCCGTCTGCTGTCATGTCTGTGGTGCTACCCACTGTCGCTGAGCAGCAGGTAAATCAACCCGTTTCAATAAAACACAGAAATGCAGAGAGAAACTTGTTTTTCTTTTCTTTTTTTTCTTACTTACAGTATATAGTGTATTTGGAACAGCTTAACATTTTAAGCCATATTAGCAGTTCTCTAAGTTGCATCCTCAAGTTACGGCTGTAAATTGTTGGTCTGTACATTGGACCTTGGGGGTTTACAAAGCAGCCAATCCAGAAGCGCCATTTATTTTTTTTGGCACTGATTAGCTGCACCCCCAAGAGGAAGACTGTAGATGTTTGCTTCTGCAGTAATGCCCAAACTGTCTCCACTGTGCATATTAATGCATGTCAAGGTAAATTTGCTGTTTGAATTAAAATAAGGTAGTTACAATCTTTTTTCGAGGGAGTCTCAAGATATTGCAGACTTTAGATTTTTCCAGGCAGCTGTGGACCAACACCTGCCACACAGGGCGTCTACTCTATTACATTTCCAATACTTCCCACAGTAATGAACTTTAATAACCCAATATATATGAATATGCAGTAGGTACCAGTGAGCGTGTACAGACAAGCAGGACTGGACAATGTAAGACTAATATAAACATATTAATAGTAGTGATATTATTTACAAATAATTTTTAAATGAAATAATTTACATGCAATTATTCTATTTTTTTAAAAAACGAGTTAAAAAAAACCAACAACTCCAGAATTTTCGTGACCATCTGCAGCAGTCAGTGCCCAACAACTGAATAGACATAATAGCTCCTTCATAAGCAGTGCTTTGCATCAGGGTATATTCATATTCACAGAGTATACTTATTATTGTTCCGTAATTATACACTCTATATCCTTGTCACACCACTTACCGATGTGCATCACAGACATCAGTTTCAGGTGAGCTGCTTTTCTTTAATATTTTGTTTTCACTTCCAATCAAATGTTAGTTTAAGCCATAAATTGAAAAAAGATCCTCACTGCTAGACTGTAAAAATCCTGCTAAAAAAACATTTACTTCGAGTAAAACTGAAAGAGTGACCTTAGTTGTCCAGAATCTAAAGATTGGTTTGTGATAATGAGATGTCTGATGATGAAGAGTTTCAGCAGCTGTCTAAGCCAACATCTTTGGCTTTGAAAGTTGAAAGATGTCACTGTTTTATTGATTCTTTTGTGAGTCAAAGGTCAGTACATCTTTGTTCCCTCTCATCTGAGTAGCTGGATTTGTGCTATTCATTGAGTTTCAGATATTTGTTTGCAATGGAAAAAAAACCCTCAACTGTTTCCCTATGATATTTATTTTATTTTTGTTTCTGAAAACTGCATGCATTTGATCAATTTAGTTAACTGGTACTTCAACGTAACTTGTCTGTCCAAATTCCTGCATTTACAAACAGTTAAAAACTATGATATAAAAAAGGTATAAAGTGTGTTTGTGTGTGTCAGGGAAGTTTCAGCATAACATGGTTTTCCAATTTTAAAACAATAACAAATGATTACATATAATTTGACTGCCTTTAGCATCTTAAGTTAGCACATGATTATCATTAACAGGGCTAGGATTAGGATTCTTTAACCATTTTCTTCATAATGTACAAACTTATCCCAACTGAACTTTTAAAAGAGACTACCAACATTTTCCAAATCCAGCTTTACATGGATAAAGAAAGAGCAAATTTGCTTTCATCCTTGCATTTTCTGCTTTAAGTTTTGTATTCTGTCACCCTCTTGCAGCCTGAATGAACCACAAACATGTATCTACATGTTGTGGTACAGTGACAATGAATAGTTAAAATCTGCTAGCACTTGAGACACCCTCTAAAAACAGTTGTAGCTACCCATTTTAATAGTTCAAACACCAAATATACTTCAATATGCCTTAGCTAATAATGTCGAAATCTACAATCTTTCTTAAGTCTGCTTTTGGGGGTACAGCCAATCAGCACATAGAAAATAAATGCCTTTCCTGCAACCACCATCCAATAACGTGTCAAGTAGCATTGCATCTACGTGTTTTTAGCTCCCAACGCTGCATTTTCTTTTTGAATATTCAGGATATACGTTACAGAATAAGCTAATAAGCAAAAGTAAATAAGAAAAATAAGCTAATAAAATAACTATCACATGACACTGAGGACCCAGATGCAGGCAGGGAGACAAAATATAGTCAAAGCAAAGCAGAATGCTTTAAAAGGAAAACAATCATATCAAGAATCAAGAAAACGAAACATAATAACAAAGATAATAATTTAGGAAGAAAGGCTGAACAGAAATGAACACCCAGAAACCAGAAAACTTTACAAACACCAAACAGGGCATATCACAACACAATAATTACTCAAATAATGATCTGACCAGATATCTTCACTGAATGGAGAAAGATTGGATTTCCACCGGGAGGTCACCAGTCAGGGCAAATTATGCTGAACAATCATTCAAGCCTATTTTGCCAAACATCTCTACTTAACATATTTTTTCATGTGTTGCATATAGTTACTGTTATTGTGTAGCTTTATCTTAGCAGCTGTATACTTAATAGTTGATAACAACTTAAAAAAAAAATGTTTTCAATTCTCTTTTATCTAGAAACTACCAAAAAAAGAATTCTGGGCTTTTATAAACAGTTTTAACCCTCCAATCTTTATAAACAGGTGCAAATAATAAAATATACCAGGAAATTATATAAGCTGAAAAAAAGCACTGTGATGTCATATTATTTCTTCAGGAATGATTCAAACTGCAGTTCTGCTGTATCTTCATTACATATGATCATCACGATGCAAAGATTAGTACGTTTTATTTGCTCACAACAATAATGAGACCGCTTTGATTTACATCACTGAAAAAAAGGCTGAAAGAATGAAGCCGATTTTTACTCATCCTGTTTCATTGTTGTATGCTTTAACAGGGCAGTGAGGAAGAGGAGGTTGAAGCATTTGATGTCAGCCTTACAAAGAACACACAGGGACTGGGAATCACTATTGCTGGCTATGTTGGAGATAAGAATTCAGGTGAGATTAAACTGGAATTTCAATGTAGTTGCCATTTTTGCACATATGGCAGAATGTCAAAAATATATATGTGCAGGGTGTTTGTGTAACTCAGAAACAAGAAAAAAAAAATTCTGTATAAATGAATAAATAATGAATTTATAAAATTTTAGAAGGGGATTTCTGTGCCAGCCTGTGGACTCCCTCTTATTCGATGCTTCACAAATGAACAGTTATTAATATTGGTGTGATCCTCTCTCTGCTGGGAGAAAGTTTGTGGCAGCTTTAGGGAAAATATTATCAGAAACACTAAATGAGGAGCAACTTTGTAAGGTGCCAGAAATGTTCCTATAAACATCATCCAGGGTGTTTTTTCATCTGGTGGGGATTTAATCATGCTGAAGGAATTTTAGTTTAAATAAAAACAAACAAACAGAAAAAAACAAATTTTGTTTATATAAAAACTTAATAACGACAGATAAGTTGGTTTACTGTAGGTTTGTGCAAATTCTTAAAGTGTAAGTTCTTATAGACTTATTGAAGACTTCCCAAAAATTAACTAATAGAGATGGACTAAAACAGAATTTTCGCTTAACAAAATGCAGGAATAAGACTCTAACTTAAATCTGTCATGATTTCAATAGCAAAGCACAAAGTTTTGAGAGTATTTAATGAAAATGAATACTTACAGAAATAAATGCAGAGAAAAAAAGGTCAAGTAATGCAGCATGAAGGCAGGAAGTATAATGGGAGGATCCAGATAGGAATGACAGAAACAGAGAGAGGTGAACACTGAGGAGTGAGATTGCTGACAAGATGCAGACCTGGTTGATTACAAACAGGGTGCAGCTGGGAGAGAATTCACACTGGTAGACTAATGGTGCATTCAGACCTCACACTTTGTCTACGTCAAGCAACGCTCCCAATGCATGTAGTTTGACATATATACATTTTTAAGCTGAAGCTTGAAAAGCACGTGGGCGGGCCTTTCTCTGCCCGATGTTTTAAACACTAGTGGATCGTGATTGGCTAGACATCATCGACGTCGGGCAACGTCACTACAGTGAGACGCTGTGATTGGTTGGCACGCTGCGTCAAGTCCGTCAAATGTTCAGCCAGCTGAACATCTACGTTGCCGCTTGAAACGCAAGTATCGCTTGAAAAGTTGACGGAGCCAACTTACACAACGCACTGTAGAGACTCTGACGGTCCTCTGAAGGACTCAATCAAAGACTTTATATGTAATCTTGACGCTGGCGTTTGGGGGCCGTGTGAACGCAAAATGAGGCCCTGTTGACACAGAGACAAAATGGGAGCTTATAGGTTCAAAAACAGAGTGTGTAAAGACGGCACTGCAATAAAAATAGATTTTGGCCACACAAACTGCTGAAACTGCTGTAGTACATTAGCCAGGCCCACTGACATTGCCAGAGAAACCCACTAAAGAACACGACATGACCAACAAACCCTTTATTCAAAAGTATATAGTGTCTGTAGTTCGCTGGAGAATTGTTTTCACTGCTGGTGATCGAAAAGAGATAGAAAAATCATATTCTAGGTTTATTAGAACCGCAACATTGACAGTGCCATTTCTGTTTAGTTTATAACTGAGTTAGGTATGCAAGTTAAATATAGGAAGCATGACGTCATCCACTCAGAAAAAATGCCGGAGAGCTCATAGGCACAGAGACAACTAATTCAGCGTTTTGAGATTTCTCTATTTCGCCATCCAGTTCATACATAATCGTTTAAGGTGTCCTGAAACTTCGACCCCTTGTGGATGAGACAACTATTTGATTACACCTTTAAAGCAATACTAATCAAACTTAGTGTGGGAGGACCCGTTGAGAAGTAATAAGGAGCATAAACATTTATACAAAGGAACTGATGAAGACAGACAAAAACTCTAGATACCCCAGGATCATTTCATGGAGGGAAAGAAACAGGCATGCAACAAATAATCTGACAACCACCAATAGAAATGGAGAGGTATAAATAGAGAGCAATTGAGGTAGCTAACATAAGGGAATGACAAAACAAATATGGAGGAAACATAGTTAATACAAAATATCTGCTGAGGCATCATAACATTGAAATGATTTACATGCTAGATATAAAATATAAATGTGACAAAAGATATGTTAAACTTTTGAAAAAATTAAAAGATCCCTACTTCTATCCAGTGGGTTATATTGGATATTGATTTAAATCAGTGTCATGGATGTTTTACTTCTTCTGTACTTCACTAGATATCCCTTTTTAAAGTGCAATGATTTATTTTAATGTCCTCCGGCCTGCAAGCAGCAGATAAACCACAGTGTAAAGTGTAAATGCTTAAGGTTCACACTCTAATTTTACAACTTGTTGTGACTCCCCAGAGCCCTCGGGCATCTTTGTAAAGAGCATAACAAAAGACAGTGCTGTGGACCAGGATGGCCGCATTCATGTTGGAGACCAGATAATCGCTGTGAGTACCTTGATTGGTCCCCTTGGAAGAAATGCCGATTTTACTGTTTTCATTTGGTGTGGGCTAAAATATGCAGTGAAGGGTTCAGGCTGTGTTTTGTGTTACAGTTATCGCATTTACGCACTCGGAGGAGGGAAGTTATGAGATGCATAATTTTGAATAATTCACACTTTACAGCTAGCAGCTGGTTTTTTGTAACTCTGAATATAATGGAGTGTTTAATTAGCATACTGAGAAAATATGTTTTTAATATTCTTACTGTGGATTTTTATGGTGCATTGTTTTCATAATGTTCAGATGATTCCTCCTGTTTTATCCTGGTCTGTGAGAATTTTATAATTACTTAAATTGCTTTAATTTATTATCCATCTGAGAAGGATCTAATTAAATAGGAGAGCTGGGAATACTCAGTTTGTTTTCTGTATACACTCTAGTGTTTACAAAGTCTTAAATTAATTGGATTTCCTCCTTCGAGCTAGAATGTGTTTTGCATTATAGCATTCCCTCCAGAGAAGCTTTTCTGCCCCCTTTAAAACCCGGGTTCACCCCAATGTTCGCCCCCTGCAGGTTGATGGCATAAACATCCAGGGATACACCAATCAACAGGCAGTGGAAGTGCTCAGACACACTGGCCAGACGGTCCACCTCAAGCTGATCCGTCGGGGATTCAGGCCCGACGAGGAGGAGGAGCCCCCCACCGTGACCCCCGTCGTCTCCGTCTTGTCCCCTTCTGCCACCATCCCCACCACGGCCACTGTCATGAAGGAGCTGGAATTGGAGTTGGAGAGGAGCACGGCCCGGCCGCCCGCTCAAGGTAGGACGCAAGAATATTTGTTACAAATAAGAAAAATAAAGTTGTTTTTTTAGCTAATGTTTATCTGTCTGGAATAGTTTTATTTTGTTTGAACCAAAAAAAATTGTTTCTTATTTGTCTACAAATAGACACCTATTCGATTAAATATCTCTACTGCTGAACCTGGTTTTACCTCCGTGTAGATAGACAAAGTCTATAAAATAATATAGGAGAAACGAGAAGAAAACTAGAATATACTAGCAGACTAAATCCATCTATCCATCCATCCATCCATCCAAACAAACAAACAAACAAACAAACAAACAAACAAAAGAAAAAACTCTGATATCCCGGGATCATCTCTTGGAGGGAAAGAAACAGGCATGAAACAAACAATCTGAACACCACCAATAGAAATGGAGAGGCATAAATACAGAGCAGGGTGATTACAAGAATAGAGTAACATTACATTTACATAACTTTAATAAAAAATTTATAATTACATGAGTAAATGCCTAATTAAAATAAAGTGAAAGCTGCACCCCTTTAATGTATATGGCATCTCTTTCTGTAGCACTGTATTTTCCCTTTACAATTTCTCTTTGATGCTATTGAAAAGTGACTCGCACCAACCAATAAGACAAATCAAACAGACAAAGCAGGGAATCGTTCCTGGTAAAATTCTCCAGCAATCCAATCTTTTTGAAAATAGTCTTACTACATGAACTTTGCTTCACTCTGCAAACTTCTGAAAAATAGATTTTTACTGTCAGCATTCTTAGAGTGTACTGTGACTGAAGCTTTTTTTGTTTTACTTCTGTTTTTATAATTTTTTTCTTTTTGCACAGTTTGTGTGGAAATTCAATGGAGTGAAAAGTCCTTTTCAGAAAATTATACTGTTTTCTTTACAAAATCTTAATAAAATGCCACACTTCTTGTTAATACTGTGCAACACCCTTTTGCCAACAGGACAGCACATCTTCACCTATAACATTTCTCAAGGTAACACCACACAGAGGCAGGAACCTCTGACTTTTATCCCCCTTGACAGTTTCCCCAGTTGTAGCTCTTTAGCTCACCCCGCTGGTTTTCTGTTAAAGCTCGATTAGGTCAAATATCCAGTGTTGATCCATTTTCAGTTTTCTGTAGAGACCATGAAAGATTTAATGTTTCCATGTATTCATGAAAGGTTCCCAGGGCCCTTTGGAAGAGAAACAAGCCCACCGCATTATAGATCCTCCACCGTACTTAACAAGTGGGCATAAGATGCTTTTGTTTCTCATCCAACTGGATTGCCTTATATTTGTGATAGTAGGACAGAAGAAGATTACTCCTGTTATTCCTTACAGTTGGCATATAGATAGCATCTCTTGGCTTATATGATGATATAATGAAACCATAAATGTCATTCCTTGCTGCAGCTCACATACAGTACAGTGTGCTATTTTTTTATTTTTTTATCTCATCATCCTCACTATGTGTCATGATTATTTGTTGCTCTGACTGGAGACTGGGGTTAAGTGAAGGTTATTATTTTCTTTTAGCCATTTCCTGCTTCTTGAAGATCAACTCACATCTGTTACTTGAATAGCTTGTTCCGTTGTCTTTCCTATTTGGGAGCGGGACTCATTTTTATAGATCAGCGAAACCAGGAAGTAATTGATTACAATTTTGGAGCTCCTTAACACTTTAATCAACTTTTAAACTAGGGGAACAATTAAAACTGCTTTTATTTGTTTAACCTGGCTTTATTTTCCTAAAATTGGCTTTATGATTATCACCAATAGACATAGCTCGCATTTCTAAAAGTGTGCAAATTATATAGAAAAATACCACATTTAATGCAAGGATAGATGTTTTCTAACCATAGCATCTTAACAATTTGTGAAACCATTTGTCTCTAGTGTCACATTTCAAGTGGGCTAAAACATAATCAATATGTCAGTTATTCACAGTTTTAGGCTCAACTTTTGTAACTGTACATGATTTTTTTGCTTAACAATCTGTGCGAGACAGCATTAATGTGTGCCATGTTTGTTTGAGAAGTATAACATTAATCAAGATAGAGAGACAGTAAAGTGAAAGGTTTTTGTCTCCAGCTGCACTGACAGAGCCTCCAGGGTTTTACAAAAGCAAGAAGCCAACTTGCATAAGTGGCTTAGTGTCAACAAGGATTGATAGAAATAAGAAGTAATTAGATCTGGCTTGGGGAAATTGTAGCCCAAAACCTTGAAGACTGGCTTGTACATAACAGATAACAGAGACTTAGATTAAAACTTTTTTTTTTTTTTTTGAGCTCTGTGATTTTTGTAGGAAACTCAGAAATACACAAAAATATGTAAACATTTAACAAATGTGTGTTCAAAAGCTTGACTTAATTCAAATCTGACATAAAAGAGGTCTGTTTCTTTTTGTCACTGCAACGAAGGGGAAAGAAAAGAGAACAACGGCAGATGTCTATTGCTCGTCATAACTGTCTACATGCAAACACTAAAGTATGAGCAACTAAATGTACCAACATTAGGAAATACAGCAATCAGTTAGTGACTAGATGAATTAAAATACAAGCCAATGCAACAGAAAAAGTCACAATTTAACATTTATTTAGGAAGTCATTGATTTTTATATTAAATGATGCAAAACCTTAATCATGGTTACTGCTGCAAGCAGTGTTAGTGTTTGTTACGCTCAAAACTGACTTCACAACAGTCTCAGCCACTAGGTCAAAATCTGCAGATAAACTGGATTATCCTTAACATCTTTTTTTATGACATACAATAAAAATATTATTGCAGACAGTGGTATGTAGAGAAAAAAACATGAATACAGCAGATAAAAAACAAACTAACAAATAATGTTATCCCTTTATTTAATAAGTGTTTTTATCTACAATATAAAGCTATAATTTAGATGTACAGTCTTCAATAAATACTCTGCGGAAGTCCATGAATAGAAACAAACTACTAAGTCACCCTGTTAGTACAGTGAAAAAAGTATTACTTTTTTTAGTGGTATGAAAAGTATTCATACCACTAAATGAAACACCAATAAACACAAAATTTGCTGGATTTAATGGTATTTTATGCTATAGACCAATAGAAAATAGCTCCAAATCCTGAAGTGCAAGGAAAAAGAAACCATGTTAAGTAAAAAAACAACAAAAAAAAACAATAAAAAGATGAAAGTGAGACATGTATTTGTATCCTCTTTCATCTGAATCTAAAAAGGAACAGGTGACGTGAGAGGTCATGTAATTCCTTTAAAAAATTGTCACCATCTTTTGCAACTCTGTATTTTTAAGGGTTGGACTATAAAACTCATTTTCAACTGACAGTCATAGGAAGTCCTGCAGTTTGTTATAATGCAATTGCATGCCACACTTTTCAGATTCTTGCTCATTCTACTTCACATTACTTGTTCATGTATCACAGAAAATATTGGAAATACTGACGTTTATGGTTTTTAACAAGGTGAAATATGAAAGGTTAGTATGTTTGAATAATTTTGCATTTTAGAGCCTCTTAAGGTGTCTCATTTATAAAGCTTGCTTACGCACAAAACGGGGTCTGAAAACTGTGTAAGCGACTTTATACACAAAGTTTGGGATTTATAGAAATAAATGTGGCAGAAACATGTGTGCAACTTTAAGCACACTAAGGATCTTGCTTACGCACTTTTTGGACACGGAGAACACTGACAGAGCAGCAGGACGGATACCAAAACATTTCATATTTGTGGACCATTGCACACACAGATGAACACAAACAACACACAAACTTCTCCCCCTGTCCCGTCTATAGGAACTGAGAATAAAAATGAGAATTTTGATTAAAAATATGTTGCTTTTAAGAATTATATTCATATGTATGTCTTCAGAATTTATAGTAACTGCACATATTGGTGCATGTGTGAAGAACAAATATGGCGTCCCAGCATAATTCTGCACAATGGATGTTCTGGCACTCATTTAACATTCTTTTTTTTATGTCAGGCAGGCTGCTGCATCAACACTGTGTCACCTGCCGCTCTTCCATTTATTTTTATGACCCCAAATCAATATTTTGCATTAATGATACTTTTTAAAAGTAATTTTGAAGCGCATCTTTTCGCCAGGCTTTAAATATCTAAGAGTGCTTAAATTTATATTCTATTGTGATTTAGTTTTATTTGTTTTAATTTGCTTTGATTCCAGTCTTACAGTTGCAATAAGAGATAATAATAGCCTATAACTGAAACTATATTTAGTGTTCTTATTTGTTTAATCTGTTGTGCTGCTGCTTTTATTTTTTTATTTTTTTAAGTTTATATTTTAACTCGTCTTCTAACACATTTTTTTGTAAATATATTTTTGTCTTTTTATGTGAAGCTTTTGGCTCATTAAAGCTCTATATAAATCAACATTGATTGATTGATTGATTGAAATAACACACTCTGCCTCTGCATGCCTGCAGCTGTGTCTTTTGCCGCCTTTCGGGTGCCATGGTTAACGATGAAACGCTCCATATTAGCCGTCTTAAGTCGATGCAGAATATTCACTAGGCACTTTGTATTGACCGTTTATGGCAGGAAGTGGGTGTGTAGGAGGCAGGATATGATCCAAACACAGCTGAGCACATTTCTATGAAGAGTCGGATTTATATAAAGAGAAAATTGCAGCTGTGCGTACTCCAAGTTTAATAGATCAGAAACCTACTAGGCGTAAGTAAAAAAAGTTGCTGAGCTTAAGTACAGTTTTAGTAAGGATTCTACGCAAAGTTCTATAAATGAGACCCCATATCATTTTGTTTAGCTGTTTCAGAAGAAATGGTAAAACTCTGTTGTCTGTATCTCATCTACTTAAACAGCAGCACATAAAAAACATTCATTATGTTGTTTGCCAAGTCCTGATCTTGTTGTAGTTGTAAATCTTTCTCGGGACATTGGGGCAAATGAGATCAGTACAGAGAACAAATAAATCTGTGGTAATTGTGCATGCTGATGAGTTGTTGCTGAAGAGAATTGTATTTTTTTCTTTACACCTGTCACCGTTTTAACTGTGTTTCTGCAGCCGTCACAGCTCAGAAGCAGTTCCAGACAACAACTGAGGGATCTGATGTCAGCTCTGCCGTGGATCATCTAACAAAAGACAGACATGGTAGGAGGCTGGGATTATTCCAGTTGTTTTCCAGCGATATTTTACAGTATGTGTGTGTATATATATATATATATATATATATATATATATATATATTTTATTTTATTTTTTTTTTTTTGCCCATTTTACCATCATATAGGCTGTATCTATAGTTTTATTCTATGTACAGAATGAAAGGAATTAAAATGATTCTCATTCTAAAATCATTGATTCTAGTCAAAATAGAATAGTCGTTCTCACTTGCTTTTTATCCTGCCGTTGACGCACCAACAGACTGCGTGCGTCTATTTGCTTTATATTGCACTTAATACTGAATAATTCCACAAGGAGTACAGAACTCAGACTGGATAGAGTGTCAGATTTATATAGTAGAAACAAAACAAACATAGCCACCAGTGGAGATGATCAGCTGGTTAATTTTCAGATGACAGAAAAAAAGACAGCAGCAGTATCGGAGATTATATGTAAAACCATATTTACCGCTGTTGTTGCTTTCTTCCCTACTGCTTTTGCTGCCATTGAAACCATATTCCTACAGCCGGTCAAATATGCCCCATTTCCACTAGGGCTAGTAGGGTATAGAATGGAATGGGTAGGTTGTGTTTGCATTACCATCTCAAAAGAACAGTAACGGGCGAGGACATGTGCGGGTAGTTTAACAAGAGCTCCGGTAAAATGCAGTCACAAGAAAAGCTCCAGCAAAAAGCAGCTCTCTTCTGTTTATGCTGATTTAATTTTTGGAAACCAGAAAACTATACTGTACTTTACTACTTAGACTGCATTAGCTCAGAGTGATATCAATCTAGCCATCTTATTTTACAAGGATACTTTGCATCTTGTTTTTAGTCCAACTTTGAATTCAAGTCAGCTCCATGACAGGGTAATTGCAATAAAAGCAGTTTTTCCCTTGCAATTTCTTTTTACGGAAAAAAAACAAACAGGTAGGAACAAATGTATTAAAATCTGTAATCAGAATTGGTATGAAAGTTATCTGAGATTTAATTATTAAGCCATATCACCCAGCCCCACCTCTAGGTGTTTGTGTAAATATTCACCCTCTATTTCTGAACCTTTAATCCTGTAAAATAAGAGGGGTTTGGCCCTTGTTTAATAATGTTCGTCAAGGGAATCATATTTTGACACAAAAATTAATAGCATAAATACTGCATTGAAAAATCTTAAATTAAAAGTACTGCACTGCCATTAAAATTGTGTTTTTGGTTTCATTTATTGAAATACAAAACATAAAACATCCACCACGGCATGTTTTCCTTCCAGATTTCACAACATATGATGATCTGAGATACATACTGAACAATGTATTGAATATTGAGAAGACCTTGTGCATTTTTGCGGAGCAAATGAATCGATAGAATTATTATTCCTCCTTTCTTCATTAATTTATTGACCATCTCTAAACCCCACTGTTTAGCACTGAACATACAAAACTGATCACTGTCTTGATGTCAGAACTTGGTTTAAAAATAAAATATAAATAATAATAATAACAAAAAAATCTAGAAAAAAAGTATTTTTTTAAAAACCAGCAAGAATCTCTGCCAACCTACTGTGAAAAAGAATTTCAGCACCACTATAGCAGGATATGAACCAAGACCTACCGAGCAGGAGTCACCAACACTCACCAATCAGCCAACGTGAAAGCATGGTGATTACCATTGATTCAATAGTATAAATACTGACAACATTCCCACGTTGTTTAAAACCTATATAATTCACAACTCACACTGATTTCTTTTTTATTTTAAGCTGCTTGCAGTTAACTGTAGTGTGCTGTTTATTTAAAACTTTAAATTATAGCTTAGGCTGAGGTAGGAGTCAGCACCATTGAGTAGATATGATGGGCATACTAGACGGCGCATGTAGGAGTGAGAGGGATATAATATTACCGGACCAATTAGTCCATAGGCAGGTCACTTCGGCACGCTTCGTACCAAGTCAGAGGTAGTCCGAAAAAAGGGGTCGGCTTGGAAAAGACACAGGTAATGGAAACACATCAAAAGCTACCTGTACTGTACTGGGGGAATAGTGCTCTACAATCCCCCCTACTGGTTACTCACAACAGCACTTGTAAAATATGTTAATGTCTGACCCTTTACAGCCAATAAATGTCTAAACTACAGATATGGCTCCTCTTTTTGGAAATACTTTCTCAGCAGTGTTCAAGTACAATTGAGTACAACATTTTCCCTGCTGTAACACTGTCCAATATCAAATGTTCCAGATGTTGTCTGAGCTATTCTCCAGTATAGTGGTATATTAAAAATCGACATCATACACTAAACACCGGTTTTCGGTATGAACCGGTATACTACACAGGCCTACAGCAACATATAAAAAAGTATTTATTATTTATTTTTGTTTATTTGTAGAAAACTGATTTTGAATGCAACTTATATACCAGTAGCATGATCTGACCACAAACCTATTTATTGCTCAGTTGCCTTTCATTTTGGACTTAATAAAATACTTAGATAGAGGTTTCATGTGTCCCTTTTACAGGATGGAAATTATAGGGCCCAGTTTGAGATGTGTTTTAAGGAATTTCTGGATATTAATGAAGGTTTAGTGTCTGACCCCAGGAGACTGTGGGAGGCTGTGAAAGGGTTTATAAGATCAAATGCAACTTTTTATGCATCATTTAGGAAAAAGGAGCGCGCAAGTCAGCTGGCCACCTTAGAGCAGCAGTATGATTCTCTTGAATCTCCACTGCAAAGGAAATATAGTGAAAAACTCTAAAAATGCTAGTTTAAAAAGAGATAAGTTATATCCTAAGGCACCGTTCAGAATTCCTCATGCATAGAACAAAACAAAATCATTCACATTAATTAAAAAGAAGACAAAATTAATATTTTTGAAATAGTCAATACCAGTTGTCCTTCTGCTTTTTTCTCCTTTTACTGATTGCAATAAACCAGTTTCTGGCTTTTATTAAAAGGGCCAATGTAAAATGTCATTATGAGACAAAGCATACACGTTTTGAACAAACATGCCCTCTTAAATCAGAAGTAAAATCAAGCAAAATATGTAATCACAAAGCCCAGCGTGACCGGTCCATCTTCCATCCCGCTGAAGTTATTTTTTTTATTTATTTTTTTTACCATTTTAGGATCCACACAAAACAGCGAGTCAGCTTTCTCCACAATCAATGTTCTGAAAACCTAATACCATTCCAACCTTACCAATGAGCACCACCACACATGCATGAAAAAAGCTCCAACTATTCCATCCAAGCCTAGGTTTAAAAATGTGGGAGGAGAAGTAACTCACTTTTCTCACAGATTACAAAACAAGGAAGTAAAACCCTAAGCATGTTCAGCTTTTAGATGTGTTGAGATCTAAATTCTTTGAAATAGTTTGAGATGGTAGAGTACACATGTGAAAAAAGAAAATCAAGGCTTTCCTCATGTTATGGTTTTCTGAAGTTAATAATTTGTAAACATGGACAGTTGCCATGTGTTATTTATGTTCTTATTGAAATGGTCTTACTTTTATTCATTGAATGAAAGAATATTACATAAAAAATCGTACGTTCAGGACTTTGTTACATGACAAATACAAAGAAGTATTTCAATTAGACAGAACTTAATTGATCTGACAAACAAATCACTGAGTAAAAGTAATAAGCTACTTAAAAATATATATCTCGATGAATTTTAAGAAATTACGACCTTTCGGACCTTGACCTCAAGAACATTTCTTTGACTGGACCTCTTTAAAATTTATTTCACTACCCCTATTCTAAAAGATGGGGGTGGGGTTGTTGCTGATGGCGTGGGTGGGGGGGATTGTGCTTTTATTCCTTTTTTTTTCTTGTACATTTTCCTCCATCCCATATATTTACTAAAGTAAAGCTGTCAGTTTTCCGTGAGTTCTCATGCTTGAGATGTAATATGTTATTGTTATTCATTTTTCTGTAACCATAAAATAAAAAGTTTATTAAAAATATTATTTTAAGTACTGTAAATGTGTTTGCGAGTAGGAACTTGTGACAGTTTTTTTAAACTTTTCCTTTGAAACGCCATTTTGTAATTTTAACTAACATGATTATACTTTTTAAGGGCCAACGTTAACGCCTGTTGAAGAAGAAGAACTAATGAAGAAATGGCAAGAGATTCTTGGTCCAAGTAATGACGTTGTGGTAAGGACGGGTTCATTTATAAGGGTAACATTTACCGTATTTTAAAAGCATGAAAGATATTGAATGTCATATGGTAATCGTGCTGTTGTTCAGGTGTTATAATTCCCTGTTTCCTCTACAGGTGGCTCAGGTGGAGAAGTTCACTGAGAACAGTGGACTGGGCATCAGTCTGGAGGCCAGCGGCGGTCATCATTACATCCGTTCAGTACTTCCTGAGGGGCCAGTCGGCCGCTGTACAAAGCTGTTTAGTGGGGATGAACTGCTGGAGGTAGACTACTGCTCAAAGAAAAGGCTTAAATGTTTTTTTGTTGATATAATACTAAAGTCAACTTTAAATACTTTGATTGGCCACCATATGTTTTTATTATTTATGTTTTTTGTTTGTTTTTTTAAAGCTACTGTAACAATACACAAACGTTAGTTTTGTTTTACAACATTCTCCAGAAAAATTTAGTTACTTTTTGCAATTTAAATGATCCCCAAAATAAGTATAAATAAAGCACTTTTAAAAATCTGTATTGTAGAAAGCTTTTAAAAAAATAAAATAAAAATAACTTTGCACAAGGCAACTGGTGCAAAAACACAGACGTTTTGCATAGTATCAGTGATAGAATGGGTAGGGTCTAATTTACATGGACTTTACTTCATGAATTAAATAAACCATTATGCTCGGACCTGGGCATTTCACTGCATCTGGGCCAAGTCTAGTTCTTTACAAGTCTAGGGGAAGCCCATGGTGTTTGGCAGAAAATCTTTCCAGCTGTCATGGAGGCTTACTCTGCATGCCAGTGAAATATTCTGCCTGTTGGTTTGAGTATCACTGCAGTGGATTCTCTCACCAGACACAGGTGTTAAAGCGCATAGAGAGGGCTGGAAGTCTTACTATCACTGTCTAATTTCCTAATACAGCTCAACCTTACACTGAAGTGTTTATTTACTGAAGTCAAAGGTATTGGAGCTCTGTTTGTAGAGAACAGACTGTTGTTCTCAGGGATTACAGTTTGAATCAATAAAACTGCCGCATTTCTGTTTTTTAAACAACTTTTTTTTCTTTAAGGTATTTACAATAGGATAATGGGAAGATTTAGTCTGTAAGGCATATTTGAAGTTGTTGATCAGTGGCAATCACTTTTTATATTTTCAACTGCAAAGAAAATATTTTTTACAAGTTTGTTATTAAATATATTCAGGGTTCCCCTAAAAGAGAGATAAGCTCCCCTGAAAGCCCCCAGCTGACAGAACAGGGGGGCCCCTAAAAATATTCCAGTTTCAATTTAGTTTTCATTGTTTTTATGTTTTTATTTTATAAGAATCTTAATATGTTTTAGACTAAATTAAAATCCTACTTTGTCCACTAAAAATTTTTTTCCTAAAAATAATGTAGTTCATTCTGCGACAATACAGAAGCACTGTTTTGATTGCCATAGGCTACAACTGCGCTGGGTTCTTGCCAATTACGCCAATTTGGAAGTTTTTGGGTTCTTTCCCAAAAGCATTGCTTGCTAAAATCAGAACTGGGTTGCATCCGTCTGAACAATGATAATGTAGAAGTCAGCAATGAATGAAGAATATGAATAAAAAAATTATTATATATTCTTTTATTTTTACAAGCATCGAGACAGTGTAGATTAATGTGGTTCTGATTGTGATGATGATCATCATTGTTATCATGTGGGTCTTTCTGGACTAAATTGCTCCGTCATCTGTTGCCTTGGCAACAGATGACGGAGCAATTGGCTATAAGGCAAACAATTTTGGACTGCAAGTGTTGCTGTTTTGATTGTTCAAAACCTGTTAAACTTCCCAAATTATTTTTTGAGGGTTATTGACTGTTGTACCTTAAATATAGATAATACTGGATGTTTGTGCTGGAAATCGCAGTGCACAATGAGAAAAAGGGCTCCTCCAAAACCTTTGGTGAAATTCGAACCCTGAATATATTTATTGAAGAACTGAGCTCATCTAATGATCTGACCTTCAACAGTTGTCATAGTTACTGACCAGATTAATTTCCCACTTCTGGTACGATTTATGCAGAGCAAGCATCAACTCTTCAGGAGGAATGTTTATTTTTTAAATTTATTTATTTATTTATTTTTTCCAAGGGTTTTACACTGCTTTGTGTTGAGTATATGTACTGTATAATTTTGCCTGATTTGTTTTTGACTTCCTGACTTAAATACCAAAAGTAATTATATTACTTGTTTGGTCTCTGGACAACTTTAAACTTTAGTTGTTATTAACTTGTGAAGTTAAATTTGGTCTAAAATGCCAAGCGGAGCACTAAAATAGATACAAACTAATAGTACCAAAGTAATTAACTTTGCAGCTTTTCAAGTAATGCTCCTTTACAAATTATTACATTTTTTCTGATTTTCTTGCTTTACTCCAATTTTCCCTCAATGTTTAATTTAGATTGCTTTATCTGCCTGTTACGTCTTTAAAGATGAATGTGAATATGTCTACTGTATATGCAGTCTATTAATTAAAAAGAACCAAATAGTTAATGTTATGTACTGATATTTTTTAATTAAGTTAACTTCATAAACAAACTTGTAATAGGCAAATATATAGTCATTTTTAAAACATCTGAATATCACAGAAATTTCTTTTATTTCAGTAACTGAAGAAAAGAAACATTATATAGACTAATGACTCAGACTGTTTTTTCAAGCCTCTCCTTTCTTTTAATTATGATTGTCCCTTTGAATCCAATGAAAATACTATCTTTAAGGGTGGACTATTCCATCAGACCAGTAAAAAAAAATGCCTGATTAAAGGTTATTTTCAAACGATGCTAGCAACGTGATTTACGATCCTCATTGGAACATATAAAATTTATTTAAAAAAAAAAACTGTTCTGTGATTATGTTTTTTTTTACTAGCGGATGGGGTGGTAGGCAGTTTTTGGCCATATATATTTTAATATTAAACTTCCTTGACAACCCTTTATCATGATGTGATACTGAGAAGTGATTTTATCAGGCCTGAATTTAAAAAAGGAGTCTCCACTGGGTTAAATATAAAGCTAACTTTGACATCTTCTTGTTTAGGTTAATGGGATTTCTCTGATCGGAGAGACCCACAAAGAGGTGGTGAGAATTTTAAAGGAACTTCCAGTCTCTGTGTACATGACTTGCTGCAGACCCGCACCAGATCTCCACATGAACAAGGATGCAGTCCAGCCAGAATCAGAGGTTTTTCCTGCAGATTTTAAACTGAACGTACAGTTATATATATATATATATATATATATATATATATATATATATATTGCATGCTCATAACAAAATATTTGCTGCTTCTGGAGGGTAAATCACTATAAGGTTTTAGTAGCATATTATGTAACATATTCCTTCATTTAAAGCCTTGGAAACTAGCTGAAAACTGACTGTCATTGGGTTTTCTGCTTGATAGCCTTGATGGATTTAGACTTAGTGATAAGAATTGGAGGCTCAAAGTTTATTAGAAACTGTTTCGGCAGCAATACCTCAGCATTTGCCAGCATCACAGAGATATGAGACATCAAATACAGCTTTCCTTTGGGTAGAGGCGTTTTTCATCTCTGTAGCTTTATCTATGATAATGTTCTGAAAGCTGAGCATCCCAGAGATATTTGTCCTTTTTGACTCCTGCCAGAAACCTGATCCACAAACAGACTTAGATGGTAGGAGCCTGTGGGCTGGGAGGGAAGGAAAGGACAGCGTGCTGTCTCATTTTGGTTTTGGGCTTTTCCTCTCCCTGCAGAACATAGACTTCATCAGCACACTGGTTTCTGAAGTTTCTGAAACAAATGACATAGAAGAGCCACAGGATACAGTGACAGAGGAGGCGATTGGATCTCCTTTGGCCATGTGGGAGATGGAGATCCAGAATATCGAGCTTGAAAAAGGAGAAGGGGGATTGGGATTCAGTATCTTGGACTATCAGGTGGGACATCTTCCTTAAAATTTATGTAAAAGGATAGGGGGTTTTGACTCGTTTAATACACACCTTGTGTTTCTGTGTTTTCTAACTTCAAACACGATGGATAACACTCTGCGATGTTACCATTTTTGCCATCAGGATCCACTTGACCCCTCCAAGACCGTGATTGTGATCCGCTCGCTTGTTCCGAATGGCGTCGCGGAGGTGGACGGCAGACTTCTACCAGGAGACCGACTCATGTATGTGAACAACATAAACTTGGAGAATGCCACCCTTGAGGATGCCGTCCAGGCCCTAAAGGGGGCCAAGGTCGGAAAAGTGCAGATTGGAGTCGCCAAACCTCTGCCCGTAAGAGACAGCATCATCGTCATTCTTCCTTCTGTTTTTATTTCAAAGCTGTCTGATCAAAAACAAACGTAGATCGTGGCTTGTAGGTGCAAGAGTGTGTACTTCCTCTTTGAGAATTAGATGTTAAATTTTTTAGTGTTTCTAGCGTCATGACACCTTAGAGGTCAGGGCTTTTTTATGTCACACAACGCCGGGCTCATTCACGACGTTTCGCCTTACAGATAACTTGAATTTTTAATGCAGGAAAAAGGTGTGGAGGGTAGACTGCATGGTGTAGCATTCCACCCAACCCTCCGTTTCAAAGGGCGACCAGTCCAAAACGCTGTGCACGATTAGCTTCTTTGTATGTTTGTGAATTTTCCATGAGGACCCACCCTCCTGAACACTTAAACACATGAAAGCACCTGTTATAACAGCAGGTCCATCTTACCAGGCCTCCCGAGCTCTTCTTGTTTTATTTCTGCAGCAGTGATGCATTTTTTCTGTATTGAATCTGCCGTTGGATTACACAGCGAGACCTCTGGGCTGCTGGGTTAGCAGGATTACTGAGCTGTAGGGAGCTCTCCTGCAGGATGTGGAATGTGCTTCTGGAGGGGTATTTTGTCGTATTGCCTTGACTCTTATGTGCGTGTTATCCTCCCTCTTTTTATTGATGCTTTTCGAATACAGAGCCTTGCAAAAGTTACAGCCCTTAAACTTTTTCAAATTTAGTCATGTTACAGCTCCAACCTTTTATTGATTTATTTGGATTTTATGCGGTAGACTAACACAAAGTAGTGCTTAATTGGGAAGTGCAAGCAGGGCCATTTTAAAAGCAAATTTAGCCCTTTTAGTTTATTCTGACCTCTTAACCTTTCACAAGTTGAATATCATAATTGATTCAGCGAATCAAGATTGTGAGGACATTGTTGTCCAGCTGTTATAAACTGAGATAGTTTTCTGAGGCACACTTGGAAATAAAAGGGTAGGAGCAGTGCTTACCAATATACACAAAAATGTTACCATACAATATATAAACACATATATTTCTATAGTATGTATATATATTCAAATGTTTTTGGCTATGTGGAACTATTATGTGTACCGGGTGCCTTTTACAGCAGTCAAGGTCTGAAGTTCTTATCTGTGATTTCTGTTGGAGCTTTTCTGTTTCAAAATATTCGCATAATTTAGTGTTTAACCTCAATCATTCCTAACCACTTGTTTTCATCTCCTCTCCATACTAATTCATTCATCACTAGATTTGGTAACAAAGAAAATCTCATTACATAAAGCTGGAGACACTGAAAGAATTTCTCCACTTTCCTAGGGAATATGTGGATATTCCCATTCTCCACACCCTTTTGGTGAGCAGGAAATAACTTCATCATCCATCATCCATTCATTTGACTTCAGCAGTATTTTGATTGAAGAAGGAGAGGAAGGAGGACTGACTGAGGGCATCCTTTACCGAGCAGAACCTGCATTGGTTAGTTAGCTTCCGGAGAAAAAACCTCCTGCAAAAATCACTTGACAAAGGGAAGCAGTTTGTGCTTTACTGTCATATTTGCTCTTGTCTATTTGTTACAAAAAGTGGTCTGTGTAATTGAAATCATTTAACAGCTTAGAGTTGTTTGACAGATAGCAATTAATTTTATTGTGCTTTAGATAATTTTGCTATTAGATATTCATAGTGTAGTTTTTTGTAGCCTCAAATGATGCTCGATAGCAGACATTATTTTAGAGTCTCACTTTCATTTCAATCCATTAACCCAGATTGAGACCAGTGAAGGAGACCTGTCTGATGATAAGGTGTTAGATCATACCTACTCTGGAATGGAGGACGATACTTTCCAGGCATCAATGATCGCTCTTCACGGCAGCAGCTGCAGCGCTGACTTGGATTGCCTGCAGTCATCCACACCGAAGGTAAAGGAAAACATTTCTCAAATCAAGTATGGATTAATGAAAAAAAAAAAAACTGTGCTGCAGTTCAGGTTATCTTTGATTCCTTCCTTGTTTTTATTTGTGATTGTATCTTAGTTTTCAACAATCACTTAAATTGTTGACACGCAAGCAGAGTTTGAGGCTAATTTGTCACATAGATCTTTGTAAAATAAAATGACTTTAAATGTCATTTCAACAGATGAATACTTTAAAATAAAAAACAGCTCAGATTGGTTCCCCACTGGAAGAACATGTCTGGTTTTGTTGGGCTACTTTTAACCCCTTTTTATTAACCTCCAGGAATCATCGTTTAGGCTATTAATAATTCCAAAAACTCACTCGAAATGAAAGGAAACAAGACTTGAGGTTTTGTTGAAACAGTTTTTAATCATAAATAACTCTGAAGATTCAGAAGTAATTGAAACTGCAGCTTCATTCAGTCAGATAAAGTCTGTTCTGAAACTTGCGGGTCGTTGCTGTGGCGTGCGTCAGTAATTAAAGCTGATTGGTTTCCTCAACAGACATATACAAATTACGTAGTTGACCTATTTTGGATTCAAAGCGGCAAATTTCGCCAACAGATGAAGTATTTTCATGTCCTGAATGAGGAAACTGTACCTCATAGCACCTTCCTTGGCAAAATGCAAATGAAACATTATTTATTCTCCATCCCTCTCAAATAAGAAACAGGGAGTGTACATGATAAGCGACCCCGTCAAATGTTGGGAGATTTTCGGGAGGGGCACTGAAATTCGAGACTATCCTGGGAAAATCGTGAGAACTGGCATGTATGCCCATGTATACAGTGTCTTATGGTTATTCCTGTTTTCCTCCTCCTAACCTGGAAAAAACATTTTAAAATGCCACCCTGCTTGCGCTTGGCTGACGGGTAAGTCCAGACAGAGCCACTCTCCTCTACCGCGGGGTCCCTCTTTATTTGAGGGTAATCAGAAACATCGGGCAAACTGTCCGCCTTTTGGTTGGTGTTGAATCTGTGGCAGTCAGAGTTGAACCTGTGACGCACCACTACACATTCGTCTTTGTGTGGGACACACTGGTGTTAGCATATCTTGCGTCAGCCGGTTGAACCTGGTAGCAAACACTCATGAAGTGGTCGAAGAAGCAATTTACATGCCAATAAATACATTGTATTGGCCAATGTGCTTTGCACATTGGCACATGCTGGGTTGGACCAACTGGCTGGGGAGAAGAGAACACACCTCCAAATTCCACTTGGCCTCAGCCGATTGCTGGAACGGCAAAAGAAGTAACTTTTATTCAGGCAGCAGTTCAAATGCTTCATTCACGTGTCACGTGTCTAACAGCTCAGCATTATATTTAGCAAGGAGGCTAGTGGAGAAACTGAAGAGTTAAGCGAGAGGGCTTGTAGTTATTTAAAATTAGTCATAATGTGACTCAATACAACTTACGGCTTCAGAGCCTCAGTGTTGTTGTCAGGATCATAATTGGACAAAGACACACCAGGAATAGGGTCCGTGTACATTCAGACAGTTAGTTTTTGTGTTTCAAACAAAAAAATGAAAGAAGCTACAAGCTTTGCAAGCTTCATCTTAAAAAATTATCTTCTGTTTATATGCGTCAAACTATTTGCTTTGTGAGCGTTGCTTGACGCTGACAAAGCTTGCGGTCTGAGCACATCATTAGTGTTCTTATTTTCTGTATGTTTTACTGTCAGAAAATATCCAGATATTTGTTATAACCTCCATGTTTTTTTACTTGAATACTTCCAAAGCTGTCAGCTTTGTTCCTAGGTGCAGAAAAAGAGAATATCAGAGGAATGAAAAAACAGGATGCAGAAACATTTGGTCTTAATCTCAAAATGATATTTAGACAAGATCAAGCCTTTCAAATTATGGCCTAAATACAGATGTTGCAACTAAGATCAATACTGGTCTTAAGTATGACTAGTCTTGAATGAAAAACTGTTTTTTTTTTTTTTTTACTTTTCTGTGGGCCAATCGTATCCCAATCTGAATAAGCTGCAGCTGATTTTGTTCTGTATTGTCTGAAGAGAAAAAGCTCCACAAATTAGTTTTAGAAAATAAATAAAGAACAGAGATCAGACACATTTTTCGTTTTCTCAAAGGTCATTGCTAACCCTGTTTACTGGACCTTCCTGATTAATGTATGATGTTCCAGGACAGTCTAAAGAGACAAACATGTTCCTTGATACCTAAAAACAGATTAAAGCATTTGTTTTGGGTCAGACAGTTCAACCTTCTAGAGGTGTTTTTCTTTTAAAGGAGGACAATAAGCCTGATAGATCTTAAAGCCAAGGTCAGAAGCCAGTTTTGTCGGCTTCCTGAATTTTATCTAGGGTCATATTTCCACAACCTCCGTTTTATTAACAGTTTTCGTTTAAAAAAGTAAACGGTCTTGAAAAGTAGCCGTTTTGAATTACAAAATCTTGTTGTCTTCTCTTCTTGTCTGGTCTCTCTTCACACATGCTTGTCATCTAAATAAATAGGCTTGAGTTTACCATTTGCAGACATATTTGAATTGGATTTCATAATAAATTGGAAATAAGATTCAAAACCCTTCAATTTTTTCACGTTACAGGTTTCCATACAGCTCATCGCAAAATGGTGTGTGAGTGTAAAGCAGGGAGGAAACAATATGTATTTGATTTGATTAAGTTTTTCACAAATGTAAAAATGAAAGGTGTTGTGTTTCTTTATGACACCAACCATGAGCGAATACTGTGATAACCCACCTGCTTTTCTTCTGTTTAATCTGCAGTTTTTTCCGGTGTATACAGTATGTCCCTACAAACTGTTTTTAATGTCAATATATTGGAAACTATGTGTTCTATGTTTTTCTTTCTTTTCTGAATTAAAATAAGATAGATATTTTGCTATAATGAAAACTG
Source organism: Apricaphanius iberus (assembly GCA_028564705.1). NCBI lineage: Eukaryota > Metazoa > Chordata > Actinopteri > Cyprinodontiformes > Aphaniidae > Apricaphanius > Apricaphanius iberus. The sequence goes on along the minus strand of JAPXFQ010002814.1, from coordinate 311,355 downwards.
CAGAGTTGGTGAAAATCCATAGTTTCTTTAAATTAAGGCTAAGTGACTCTTTAAAGTTTACAAAACCCTGCTCTAAACCATTCCATTATAGGTCTGCCTTTATGTCACATCTTTTGAAGCCTATACAGCAACGCTCTTTAAAGGATTCCCCTGCTATTTAGTTCTGTTTGTCTTCCCATCAATTAGGTCCAGCTACCACACCAATGTTAACGAAAAGCCTATCCCCCCATATATGATGCTGCCACCACCACGTTTGTTTTCTGAGCAATGTGCAGTGTTGATTAGCTTCCAAACAGCATCTTACATTTTGATTAAATTGTTCAATTTCATCTCACAAGAGCACCTTCTTCCAGGTTTGCCTCTACATGGGTTGTGACAAACAATAGTTTTCTTTATTTTTATTTTTTACAACTGTTTTCTTTCAACAAGATTTTTTTTCTTGCCACTCTGCCATGAAGGCTAGATTTGTAGAATGCTTGTCCTAATGACGGATTCTCTCAGGTGAGCTGTGGTTTTCTGCCGCTCCTCCACAGTAATCATGGCCTTTGTGACTGCTTCCCCAGTCAAAGCTCTTCTCGCCTGACCTGTCAGTTTATATGGGACTTCTGTGTCTTGGTAGGTTTCAATCTGTGCTCTACTTTTTCCATTTACAGATGATGGGTTGAAAAGTTAGGTTTGGATGCAATTTTATCACATAGCTCTGGTTTGAACTTCTCCACAAGTTTATACCTACTGTGCTCCTTGATTTTCATGGTGCTGTTTGTTCACTAATGGTTTTATGGCAAACCTCAGAGGCCTTGAGATTCAAAGTAAAAGAAAGCTGAAAACAAATGCTTTCCACTTTTCATATTTTAATTTTAAAAAGTGCTAAAACTTGAATATGTTGCTCCACTGATGGATCTTTAACGTTTAAACTTAGAACAAGTGTACCAAGAGATGATCTTGTAATGATTATCCACGCCTTTGTGTCTTCCCGTTTAGACTATTGTAATAGTTTATTCTCTTGTCTAATCAAAAAGGAGTTGTCCCGCCTGCAGCAGGTACAAAACTCTGCAGCGAGGTTACTGACTCACACAAACAGAAGGGCTCATATTACTCCCATTCTAAAAGCCCTGCATTGGCTCGCAGTCACTTTTCGTTTCAATTTTAAAATCCTGGCCTTGCATGGTCAGGCTCCCTCTTATACTAGAGACTTGTTGTGTCCTTATACTCCCTCTCGAAGACTGAGGTCTCAGGATCAGAACCTTCTCATGGTCCCCCGTACTCGTTACAAGACGAGAGGAGATCGCCCCTTCCAGGTGGTCGCGCCGACGCTCTGGAACGATCTTCCGCTTTCCTTGCGCTTATTTGATTGTGTTGATGTTATAGACGGCTATATTGCTACACAAACACATTAGCTGCTTAAGTAGGTCCCTGCTTACAGGTTGGACTATAGGTCCAATATGAAATAATTCTAAAGACCCTGCTGCTTGGTTGGTAAAATGTCAGCCCTCTAAACGTTCATTTGTACACAGCAGCTGTCGCATTGTTACAGCTAATGCTACTGCATGTTAGGTCTCTCCAGTCATCGGTGAGGTCATGTCATTATCATATCAAGCTCTAAACACAATGTATAATCTTTCTTACCTGGTCACTGGGAAATGAGCCATGTCACATCTGTTTTCTGTCCCAGATCTACTTGAAAGAGCATCCATTCATCGATCATGTGCCTGACTTTTACCATATTTTGCTTTTGACCCACTAGATGCCACTGATAAAAACCTTATTCTTCTTAATGCCACTTTCAGTGGGCTTTGATTGGTGTTTGGTCATTTGCTGGCTGCGGGAGAATCCATTCCCGCAGTTGAATTAACTGTGTTGTTGGGCCTATTCTTTTTGGCTTACAACGCTTATTCATCTAATAGCATTAAAAAACTAGACATGGATGTTCATTTGTTTTACAAATCCTGCCCCAAGTTCCTTTAACAAATCTTAGTCCTTTAATCGCTTTTCTTTATCAAAATCAGTCTTCAACTTTATACTCAATAAAGCTAAACTGCTTTTATGATAAACATACAGAAGTTACGTTGATTTCATCTTTTAGAGCAGCCTTTTTTGTATAACCGCTGAATGCTTTCCTGTGGCTCATTTAAAGTTGAACAAGCTGGAGCCTGAGATTGATTAATCCTCCCCGAGTGACTGTTCATTCATCTCCCATGCTTTGTTTCACTGTAGCTGACAGCTCGCCTGAATGTGTTGGATGAACACGTCGGCTTTGGAGACGACACTCCGGCGTTCTCCATGCAGGAGTCGGCCTCTTACACTGCAGCGTCTTTGACAGGTCACATCCCGGCGATTAATACCAGTCTAAGCGGCTCTGATCAATACTTGGCAAAGCATTTGAGCAAAGAACAAGAACCGGCGGAGTGCTCAGACTCCTACAGACAGTTTGCAGAGATAGAGGCCAAACCCATTGACCTGGAGGCACCTGTAGAGCCCCTTCTCTGTCTGATCGAACCAGCCATCTCTTTTAGAGATACGGAAAATACAAAGGTAATGTTGGGATACTTTGGTAATCAACGTTTGTAGATTAAATTAAGTTGTAAAGCTTACTTTAACTGTGCTTATTTTTTTCTTTTTTTTTTAAGGTTGCACTCTTTGTCTCAATAAACTTCTCTTAGTTAAAGCCTCTTCTCAGATTTTAGAGTAATAAAAGCAAGAGAGAAATTGCTCGGAAATAATTTTGACATTTTAATTGCTTCATCCTTTTCACAAGTCTGTTTTAGTATTTTTTTAATTTGTCGCCATGTATAAATGTGTTGATTTATCTTTTTTTTAAGGATGAGGAGAAGGCTGGTGTGAAAGAATCTGCAGAAGACGACAACAAAGCAGGTCTGACTTCCGGGAGCAATTTTGAAAGGACCATCACAGTTGTCAAGGGCAACTGCAGCCTCGGTGTGTTTAGTTCTTCACATTCTTTGATTTATTTGTTTGTCTTATTTATTTATTTAATTATTTTCCTCTAATGCCTCACAGGGGGTTAATGAAGCTTCAGGCCTGAAAGTGGGAGCTGGCCTTTAGTTTTGCCTTTGGCTTCATAAAATGTAACTTTTCAGAAAGAAATAATAGAAGTAATTTCTGGCACCCTTTACTCTTAGAGGGGATAAATCTGCCGCTTTGAAAAGGATTTGCATATAAAAAAAATTGTGCCTGAAGGGCTCTTCCTGGCTAAGAGATTCTAAAGTTTGAACTTTTAACCAAACATAGTTTAAAACCATCTATTCTTTGTTAAACAATCTCTTATTTAGCTTTATTGTACTCTTTGAAAGCCTATTTGAGCTAGGAAATTGGTATATTCTGCTTATGGTAATTGTGTCTTTAATTTCTGGTCGCACATTTTATTATATCTAAACCAAAAATGTATATTTTATTTCTATTTCTTCCTACTGTGTACATGAATATGAAAACAGAATGTGTGTGGTCAATTCTCTCCATTAAAAGCGCCACATTTATCCTGTTTTTAAGATTTTGTCTGACGATAAAAAGGCTGAAAAACCACCTTGTGTGTGTGCGTCTGAAACAAAAGTTAGTGGAGCTGTGTTTTGCCGTGTGCTCTAAAGGGATGACAGTGAGCGCCATGAAAGACGGTCTGGGGATGGTGATCCGCAGTATCATCCACGGGGGGTCCATTAGCCGCGACGGCCGCCTGGGAGTGGGCGATCTGATCCTGGCCATAAACGGAGAGCCCACCACCAACCTGACTAACGTCCAAGCTCGCGCCATGCTCAGGAGGCACTCTCTCATTGGACCAGACCTCGGGTAAGATTTAGGGCTTACATAAAAGAGGCTCAGTTATTACTTCTCATTTATTTGTATGTGCATTGATGAAGCTCAGTTGCAGCATACCATACATATGATAACCCAATTCTTTAAGGTATTTGTGGTTGACATTTTTCCGTGAGTGGAGTGGTGCAATCTTAATACGTTGAAGTTATTTAGGTTTGGAAGCAATTTTAAAATTGTTTTTGAGTGAGCAAATTTAAAAGCGCATCTCAAATGCGTACACACCCCTGCCAGGTTTTTGTGATGTAAAGACAATGCTCCATCACAAACAGCTTTGATACTTTCTCTCCCTTTACTGTGACATATATTTAGGATTCCTCTTCAAAAGACAAAAATAACTGTGTGGTTGTATTTTGTTAAAAACACACAGTTTCTTCATTTCTTTTAAACAAGTTCATACCTGCTACCGCTTATAGAGAAATCCAAGGATCCTGAAGCAAAGTTCATCTTTCTTGGTGGGATTTTTCTCACATTCGCTAGTTTCATTTTTTCAGTTTTCGAAATCCTGTGGTGAGAGATTACTAAGGTTTAAAATATCTTGTATAAAGTATACAGAAGAGTACAAAATGTGCTGGGAGAGTGGTTATGGCTTGATGAGACAAATGTAGTTCCTGATCACAATTAAAGAACACCCTACCCAAAGTAAAACATGGGAGTGGCAGCATCTTGTAATTGTGTTACCTTCCTTAAGGTGAGTGGAACAATTAACTGGTTAAAATAGAACTCAGTTTTGACCCAAAACCTGTATGTGCCTGCTAAAACAGGATATATACATTTAAAACTTAAAAAAAAAAAAAAAATTCTAAAATGAGATTAAGAGCGTGTTTGCACTTAAATACTATTAAACATTCTTATTTTGGTGATTTAAATAGAAAGAAATGCATTTTGCAGTTAAAACTTTTACGAAAGACAAAGTGGATTCCATTTTACCCATATAACACGGACGGGACCCTAGTTAGAGCTTAGTTAGTGATGGTTAGCCTAATTTTTAAGCATCACAGAGATTCAAGCATACATTAAAAATAAACCACCAAAAAAAAGGGCACAAGGACACCTGATATTGACAGCATTAAGTTTATACTTTTCTACACATGGAAAGGAGATTTTATTTGAGGTGGAAGTGGTCCTGGACTACAAATAGCTGTCATTTTTGACCCAAACTCTTCATATTTGTGCACTGAAGATAAAGAGGGATTAGATTTTTCAGCCTAGCAATGAGCCCAAGCATTCATCTTATAAAAAACAAATAAAACAACTTCACTTGAAGTAAACCAAGGTTTTGAAATAACTGGAGGAGAGTTGACAAAGAAATATGACATAAAATCTGTGGGGTCCCCTGAGGAGCATCAAGGACAAAAGATGTCCCCACAGTCTGATAGATCAGAAGAAATCTGTGAGGTGGGATCACATATTATCAAGTGGAGATATGGTGTGCATTCCGAGAACACAGAATGATATTTTTTAATTAAAAGCAGGTTAAATTAATGATTACTTCGAGGGTGTGCTCCCTGATCCTACATGTTTATTTTAGCATTTTTGTTTTTATATTCTACCTTCTGACAGATTTTAGCATTGTTTATTTGACTTGTGTACATGACAAATATATATGAAAAAGTTTTCAACTAAGTCATTGTGGTTTTGTTTATTTACATCAAAGAAATATACGTTTTAACATGGGTGTGAACACTTTTTCATACCTTCACACCATCAGCCAAATAATTTTCAGTTTCTGTCCTCCTGGACTACAGTATTTCCAAAAACTCTTTTATTTTTTGAAAGCAGCTACTTCTTGGAAGTGAATTGGATGTGTAATTATGATGTTTTCATGAATTCTGCTTTGCTGAACTAAACTTGGCAGTTTGTTAGCTTCGGTGCATAAAAAGCCAACTCTTCACATTCTAGATCTGCTTGCGCACCTGAGGACGATCTGTGCCCGTTTTTTGTGTGAGTATGACTAACTTCCATGTCGACGGATTCTCAGACAGACGCTGACGCTTCATTTTTTTAAATTTGTTTTGTCTTTTTCCTTTTGTTTGATGGGTTTATCCAGAAGGGTTAGGACACTCTGGTGGAAATTTGTTTTCAACTTGAGAGTGAAAAAAGCACTTCTGTAGCAACAAACTGGGGATGATTAAATCTTAAAAAATCCACCTGGATAAATCTTGACAGGCTGTGTCACCTATTCATCCTACTAAACTTGCTGCCTAATTTTATTCTTTCTAAAACCATTAACACCTTTTTGTAACTCACCTTTTTCATGTTTGTCCCTGACATTTTGCCTGCTGCATGTTTAGATGATTTTTAAGGAAGCAGCTCATCTGTTTTTTTGTTTTTTTCAAGAATCATTTTCTTCCTCTGTCTGCATGCTATCAAGTAAAAAAAAAAAAAGTAAGAAAAAACAATTGCACCCATCTGCTGAAGATCTGTCAGCCTCACTCTGATGTGTTAATGCGCCCTTGAGAATCAGCTTCTCCCTGAATTGTTTTCACATGGATTTGGGAGTAGATGGCAGTTTGTCACCAATCTCTCAGTTTGACTTTTGCGACATATGAGCCGTCTGCTCTCTTTCAATTAATAATAGATTAAAAGAATCCTTCAGATTTGTCACGTTTGTCCCACGATAGGTGACTGAAGACTTGATTTGCTCAGACATTTCTGAAAGTAAACAGCTGTTTTCAGCAGTCAGGTGTCAGAGTCCTGCATATATAATTCACGGACAACTCAACTTCAGCTTGTTATGAGGAGAATGTGTTTACTGGAAGGCAAACTGGGTTTGCTTGTGAAAAACAAACCTCTGACCGTACATGAGAACAGCTGTAACGGAATTCTCTATTTATAGAAAACAGCGCACATCTTAGTAATAAATAGAGTCACTAATTGTCACTAAGGTGGGAAAATGAGCTTTTAAGAATGAATACATGTTTGTTAATTAAAAAAGCACATGTGAATGTGAATCTCTGTGTGTCTGTGCATTTGGGTTTAGTGTTACATACGTCCCCGCTGAGTACCTGGAGGAGTACAAAGCCAGCCTTGAGCTAGCTAAGGAAGACATCTTCTCTGAACAGACAGCTCAAAAGTAAGTCCTCATCCCATCCACAAGATCTGTTATCAAGATGGGAATATCAGTTTTGGCCTTTTTGTCACATCTACATGTTTCGGATCAGAAACAATTTATAATATTGGAAACCATTCCAAAACCAACGTGGCCCTCCCACTTGCAATGTTAGTTGTGTTTGACTTGTTTATTGCAAATAGCTGCAGGGTTTTTGTTTGTGTTTACAGTCAGGGGTTAAATGATGTCAGGTGCAACTTTGTGAAGTTTGTGAAATCTATGGGAAGATCACCTTCACATTGTTGCAGATAAAGGATTGAGGTTGAGGAAACGGTTCTTCTTACTTAAATTTATTTTTATTTAAGTCCCTGTCATTGGAGCTAGAGATAAACTGATGTTTCCAGTCTGTTTCTGGCCAGTATCAAGGTTCTTCTAAGGACTAACATATTGTACAGGTTCTTTGATATGGTGGTTTGTTCTGATTCAAAAACAAAATGAAGGAATTTTAACACAAAAGAAAATTCTGTATGCATATGTCTCCTTTTTTTGGATTATTTTTAAGCAAAAAAAAGCAATATAACATGTTTTCGGTTTTATTAACATAGCAAAACTAGTTTGAATTCTTTCTTTTTGTGGTTTGAATGAATAGAAGAAAGAAAACCCAAAGTTTTGGTAGCAGGCCTGCAGATTACTGATCAAAGCCAATCTAGAGAAAATCGACCCATTTTGATTTCCAGCCAGTTAATGTGAAATTTAATAATAGATAAATAAATAAAAAAATACAACAAATACAGATGCAACCCCAGATCTATTAAATGTAATTAAAATATGTGATAGAACAATCCACCTATGCTAAAGTTTTACTAAGAAAGCATAATTTATTATCTTAGATTTACTTATCTAGAAACTTTTGTAAATCAGACTTTGTTTACTTGGATGACTTTATGCTTACTTTCCATCTGAATGGTTTAAGTGAATTGACTTCCTTCTTGTGAAGTGCCTTGAGACTACATTAGCTGTGAAGTGGCGCTATATAAATGAACTGAATTTAATTCTCTGTTTCCCCAAAGAATCTCTCTGATGGCTAAAGTTTGTTTTATGTGTCTGCTCCTTTAATAAATTTCAAAACTCATGCATATCATTTGATTTTTCCAACTAGAAAATATTATATTCTTTCCTACCTCTACATTTTTAGAGATATTCCCAGCCTCCCTGAGCGTGAAGATGGAGAGGGAGAGGAGAGTGCCTCTTACAGCAACTGGAATCAGCCGAGGAAGTAAGTACGCCCTTAAAGTCTACTGTCATTGTCTGAACACATTTCATCAGCCCAAATGGCCCAGCTTTTAACTGATAATTATGAAAAATGGGAATTCTGCTGCCTTCCTCAGAGTGGAGCTTTTCAGAGAGCCAGGCAAGTCCCTGGGGATCAGCATCGTCGGAGGCAGAGGGATGGGCAGCCGGCTGAGCAACGGGGAGGTGATGAGGGGCATTTTCATCAAGCACATCCTGGAGGACAGCCCTGCTGGACAGAACGGGACGCTCAAGACTGGGGACCGGATTGTGGAGGTAATGAGGCATCTCGGTTCAATCAGGGGTTGTTTTCAGTTACTGTAATGCTGTTATTTGTAGTTTTATGATGGTTTTGTTTCAGGTGGATGGGGTAGATTTACGAGACGCAAGTCATGAGGAGGCTGTGGAAGCCATACGAAAGGCAGGCAACCCTGTCTCCTTCTTGGTCCAGAGTATAATTCACCGAGCCAGGGTGAGTCTGTAAAACTGAGCCAAGCGAACTGCTATTTAGCTTCCTCATAATATAAAGGTCACCAATGCCTGTGTTGCTTCTTTTTCTTTATCTCTTGGGACAATTTATTCTGTCTTCTCTGGCTATTAAGGGCATTTTCAAAGCTAAAAAACACAATTTATGTGCCACCACTGTACCACATTGGTTCTTAGCAGGCTGAAAGTGATTTTCTTTTTTTTTTCTTTTTTTTCTAAAAGCAACAAATCCAGCTTGGAATATTAACTATCTTACAAAGCTTTAACCTTTTAAAGAACCACTCATTGAAAAATCACCACATCAACAACATCGTTTGTTGTTTGAAAGTGCCCTCAGGCCTTAAAATCGTGAGTAAGTAACTTCCTGCTGGGGCCGCCGGCGGCCTGGCTTCAGTGTCATATCACTCTCAGTCAGACACCTCCTCATTTTCACATATTCCCTTCTGCTTTTGCCAACACTTTATTTTCTCATTAGGCATGGTGCGACTCATAATCGGACATACAGAGGAGGCTACATTCAACCTTGTACAGCCCTCCACCCTTAATGAACATCCCTGTTACAGGCGTGTAAAAAGCCTTAAAATAATTGATTCTTTAATCCAGTAGCATAGAAGGTGTATTTTATGTCTAATGAAGCATTTCTGTAGTTATTTGGTCTCATGACTAATTGTTATAAGATCATTATCCTCCTAGACTTATTTTTTATTGCAGATTTTTATTTAGAATTGTATGATAACAAAGCCCACTCTATCGGATATTCTCCACTCTACTTAACAGTTGTCTTGAGGGGAATTTTCACACATGCATCCTTTGTTTCATACCAGACCCACCTGGAGTGTTTGTTGCTGCAAAACTTTGTCTTAGTCTTATCTGAAACTTAAATTCTTGCTTTCCTTTATGATTATAAAACAGGAAATGTTTTCTATGCTCGTGCCTAAGAGAAATACACACTAGAGCAAAAAGTGAGACAACCGGTTGGGGTCTCTCCTAAAACATACAACTTTTGCAAACAACTGAGTAGATATTTTTTAAGCATTTCTAAAGGAAATCAACTCATCTGCAAAACCTGAAAAGCCTGTTATTTTCTCTTTTAAATGTTGCTTAGAGAAACCAACACATCTATACTCCAAGAAATGGTGGAGGTAAAGATCTACTAAATAAAAGTGAATTGGCATCCTGATTGACATAAAAAAGAGAAGCATCTATGAGAGAATACATTATTATTAGTCCTATAGAGATTATTATAGAAATTATTTGAGCTTCTAATGATTGTAGGATTGGAGATTATGTAAAAAAAATGAAAGGATTAACTCTTTAGGTTTTACTCTGCAACAGGCTAATTTATTTCATAGATAAAAGTTAGAAAAACACATATCTGTATTTTGCTCTATGTAAAGACAGCTGATAGACAGTCATTTAAATAGATAGTCAAACAAATAGTCAAGGGCAAGTCAATAGTGTTTGTAATTCTTTAAAAGCTCATTAAATAATTTTATCTTGGCAGTTTAGTGTAAAAAAATGCTTTCATTTACTTTCTTCTTATAGCTATATCTTACAGCCTGAAATTTTAGGCCTATTGTCACCGTGCTCTTATTTGTCAAATATGGTCCCTTTTGAGGACGTTGATGATTTTTTTTTAGGTTGACATCAGATCGGGCAATTTTGTTTAATGGGATTCAGATACAAAATATAAGATAAAAATCCTGTTTTGTGAGAGATTTACAGAAAGTTTTGGAGCAGATTCTCCATTTAATACCTAAAATGATCAAGTTTATAATTACTGTTGAGATGTAAACTATATTATGAGTTGCCTCATTCCTTCATTTCTCCTCCTGTACTCGACTTTCTCAGCCTGAGTCGATACATAGCCCTGCTCCGTCTCCTGCTGTGGCGAAACACAGTGCAGCTTTCACATGCATGCCAAATCGTGCACGGCAGGTAATCCATCTCTCTCCTTTTGCCTCCTCCATCTCTGTTGCATCACCCATCCATCACATGTAATCTTAGTTGTATTATCTCTCCTGTCTCCTATTTCTTTTTGTGTCTCAAACTGTTTAGCCAAGTCCCTCCTCTTTAGTTCTACCTTTGATACACAAATATTGTTTGCTCTTATGGATATGAAGTAGAATTGGAAGTTTTCCCTGGAGAGGAAAAAAAAGGGAAGGTGTATTTTCATCTGGCGTCATGCAGCTCTGCTCTATTGCTGAATAATCTAGTGGTAACTGAGAGTTGAGGCACAGTGCTGATGAAATGCCATTGTTACATTATTTATAGAAACTCAGCTGTACAGATTCAGGGTTGCCAACTTTCCTGCAAGAGATTTCTCGAATATGAGTCAAAAAACGAAGTTTTAAATGCAATAAATATTTTAGATTTATTATAAAATGGGTTATTTATTGGAGAAAAATAAAATTCACCGTAGTTTAAAATATCTAATTCCTATATAAAGTTGTTCAGAATCCAACTTTGCTCAAATATGCTTCAGATCAATCCAGTTATTTCGGTACCAGACAATCAGATAGTCTATGCAACACACTCAATCTTAATTGATCATGATATGCCAACCAATAGCAAGCATGTGGTAACAGTGGAGAAGAAAGCCCCATTTTAGCAGCAAGAAACCTTCAGCAGAACCAGACTGAGCATGATATGCACTGGGTCAGGAATACTTTCTATTGGAAAGAAGAACATCAACAATAAAAAAAAAACTTTAAAAAAAGACTGGGCTAGCTCCTTCAGTGGTTTCGTTCAGTAAGGCTAAATTGGTAGAAAAACAAGCACTGAGCCAAATGTACCCTCTACTGGAAAGAAAACGATATGTGGATATCTAGAGTTTCATCAAGTAATGAAGCACAGCTGAATAAAGAATTAAAAATCAGAGGGCTACTTGAATAGGAAAGAGAAACACTGGGTAGATGGTGGCAGTGGCTCAGTCATTGCTACATCCTTTAAGGAAATACAGATAAACAAAGATGACCTTGGCCAGGTGTTCCCTTTATTAACAAAAATCTATTTTATTCATCTAGTATTTATTTTGTGTTTAGAAGATTGTTTCTTTACCAAGGAAGAATTGTGGGATGTAATACTTCCTGGGTATGTTATTTTAATTAGGAGGACAGTCTGACTGTTTCTATCAAAATCCCAAGAGTAGCAGTTTGGATATTAGAAAACCAAAAAAGATGGTCCTTTCAAAAAGTTCTGATGCCCTAAATTAAACTAAGCTAAAGTCTAATTATTTCAAAACAAAGGGAAAGTAGTTTCCAACTTTGGTCCTCAGAGCCCCCTGTCTGGCTTGTTTAAGATGTTTTACCTACTAGACGACTAAAAGTAGAGACTATGCATTTTCTGTCTCGTTTTTCGCTACAGATGAACCACACAAACCTTTCATTTTTCACAAAATTCCTTTAATAGCAAGTTCCTGTCCATAAAACCTTCCAATTTTTTTATGATTGTTAAAAGACATATCAAGAACATCCTTGTTTTTATCAGGAGTACATCTGTTAAGCGGTTGAACAAGCAAAAAAGCATTTAAACCCTAAAAATGTCTAAAATGATTCATCTTTTGCGAAAAAACCTAAATTGACAGACATGCAAATTCTTATATAAACTTGTTTTGCTTATTCTCTTTGTGTGTACCTGTTTTCATGTTTGTCTTTAATATTTTTTACTATATACTATATTTGGTTGCATCAAGCAAAAAGGGGGAAGTAATATATCTATATTTTATTCTGCCTGCATTTTTTTAAAATATATATTTTTTTTATCCCATGCTTTTTCCCATTATTTATCACCCAGTGTTCCTACCTAATTCCAGTTCTGGGCATTGCTCTCCCTCTGCCAACTGTGGGAGGGCCCTGCACTGAAGCTCAAGCCGCCTTCCTGCTTTAGGAGTGAGCAGGCCCTTCTTGTCGGCTGGACATAGCACGTGGAAGGATCACGTTATTCTAGCCAGATCCTCCCTAACCCTGGCTGACCCTCCAGTCAGCCAGGAGGAGGCAGTATACAGCCCAGAGCTGGTGCATGTTTTTGTGGGAGTAGCTCAAATTAGCTACTTAGGGAACACAGTTAGAACATGCAAACTCCACACAGCATCCCCAGCAGGAATTTAACCCAGGACCTTCTAGCTGGGAGGTGAGCTGTGCTACCAGCTGCGCCACCGTGCTCCCTTGCCTGTATTTTTAATACGATTAATCGTAATGTTATAACTTGACAAAAATAATGTTTCTTTATCTGCTTTACAGGCCATCAATCAGCTATGTTTGTGTTGAAGGAAAATGCATGATGAAAATTTTACTGTGAGTTGAAATAATGCCAGAGCAAAAAAAACAAAAACAAAAAAATATTTGTATTGCCAATAAAGGAAAAATCACTGCAGGAAAAAACACATATCCTATAACAACTTGAAAATATCTGCTAGAAACATGGATGAACCCCCCCCCCCCCCCCCCCAAGCATTGCATTTCACGTTGATCAAATTTCTTTCACTTTCTCTCTCTACCCCACTATACAGAAATTCAGACATTTTTTAAAGCTGTTCGAAGTTCCAGCTGTAATTTTTCATCCAGTGCATGCAGCATCTTGCAGTTATTGACTCCCGCTTTAAAGAATTTCAAACAGCCTTGACATAAATGTATTGTTTCCTGCAGAACAATACAACCTTTAATTTAAGCACTTGTATCCTGTGTGGAGATTTTTAAAGATTTTTTAGAGTTAAGTCCAACATTTTTCCTGTCCCTCCGGATTTAGTTTTCAAGTAGTCCTTTAGTTTTATCAAGATATTTTCTGCATGGAGTTTGCAAGTTCTCTCTAGTTCCTCTGGTTCAGCTCCAATAGTGCAACAGCCTAACTGTTTAGTTAATCAATCTATCTAAATTGTTCCTAGGATTGACTGTGTTTGTGTTGCCCTGGCTTCAGTGTGTCCTCTTGCCCCAGTCACCCTGTAAGGAAATGACGGTATGGATAATGGACTGGACATAATATTAACATTTTAGAGTGGCATAATGAATCTGAGTGATAAAGAAACTGAAATAAGCTAAGGAGTAGCGGTGATGGCACCTGAGCCCAAACCTGAAATACTTGGAGCTTATCACCAATGATGAATTTTCTCCAATTAAAATAGGAAGAGTTGGATTGCTTTAATTATAATAAAGACTTTTCTATGTATACTTGATATAAACTTGATTAAAATTGTTCCTCAAAGTCTGCATAACTCTAGTTTAAGACGTTTGTACACTTCTCTAGCTACTGCACCAATAAAACTGGGGGGTATTGTGAAGTGCACTATAAATTCCTTTTTTAAACTTGGTGCATTTTTTGAACTATTGAAAGATCCAATGAGTCCTTTGAGAAAAACAACTGTTGGATTTCAGACTTTTGTTTGTTCTTTTTGTATTCAATTGGCAACCATATACATATAAAATGCTGCTCTAACCACTGTTATGAGAATTGTACCAATTCTGCAAGTATGAGTGATCAAATAACCAGGAAGAATTTTGACAGGACTAGGTGCAATTTTTAATGTTTTACAAATATTTGAATATGTCTGTATAATTTTACCTTGTGTTTATTGGATAACATTACTTAATTAACCATATTCATTCAATTGTGACTAATATTTCATTCTTGAAAATGAACTGTTTAAATGTATCATTGAAAGCCTAAAATGTCTCAATTTCATGGCCACAGTGGCCAAAAAAGCCCAAGAATAATGTCTGCCTCTATTTGAAGAAATGTGCCCAATCACTTACTGAAAGTCTTTGAGTTCTGCTGAACAAAACTGTGAATTTTTACAGTTGACTTTAATGTAAATGCACATCCCTTAGGAATCATTTGTGCTGTGTAAAAGGCAGCTCATCTGTTCAACCTTGAGACTGAAATGTGCCCTTTCCTTATAAGATCCTGATACTTATTTCGTGAGCAATAAATGATCTCAAGGTAGCCTGCAGGTTTCTTCAAACATTCTGTTAGTGTTTTGTTTTTTTTAAAAGTGGCTCCTCTCCAGTTTTTTATCTTAAGGATATTACTTTCCTCAAGCAGATTGTTCACTTTAATGGTTACTAATTAAAATAAAAACCTTTTCTGCTCTGATTCTTCCTGTTCTTCCCCTACCTCCCAGCTTTTGATTGGATTCATAAAGCCAAAGCAGTCCCAATAAAATGTCATGTTGTCAGCTTGTCCGTCTTATGTTGCTTTTTAGAAGCCGCCCCTGCCCTTTCTGCAGATAAATAGCCACCGTGACTCCAGCCTGTGCAGCACTAATCAAAGCTCCTTAACGCCTGCCCTCCCTCAGGTTAGAACGCTACCCTTGTGTCTTTGTCCACTTTCCTGTTGACCTTCTGTTCTGTTGTGAGTTCAATCAATGTTAACAAGCTGCACGTTTGGAGTGAAAAAGAGTTTGAAAGAAAAAAATGCATGAGTGTGTGGATGTTTATCACAGCAGGGCATCTGTATTGAGGAAAACATTATTTTTCTTAATTGTTCACATTTTACATTCCTTCTTCAGTCAGAAGATGACAATATTTCAAATATTTATATTCGTTTCATTTGTAAGTTAGCCATTTCCTCTTCTTGCCTTTGCTGTTTGATTACATCAAGCACAAGTTCATCCATTCTTGAAGCTTTTACTGTGAGTGCTTTTTATTTTCCTCTCGACTACCATTTTTGAGAGGTAGTTTAGTGTATTATCATACCTCAAACTCTATTTTAAGAGGCTTGGAGTCAGAATGAGAAAGACTACTTGTTTTAAGAGTTGTCTGAAAAAGATTTGAACACCTTTAAAGTCATTTTGTTATAGGTAGTCATATTCTGAACCAAGGATTATTAAGGCTAACTATTTCAGTTTTCTTTTCTTGAATTGAAAATGAACGTATATGGTAGGAGTGACCCTGAATAGTCGAAGATTTGATGCATCGGTAGGCGGAACCTGATTCGACCACCAATCTCAAGGTCGAATCTTCGTATGTGAAATGCATCATTTCATTTTAGCGCTATGGGGATACACAATGTCTTAATTGCACACAAAATTACCGGTCATATTCGGTCAGTTAATATGATAAACCTATCAAACCAAATGTGAATAGGACTACGAGTTTAATTAACACTGTGACCACATCAAGCAAATAAGTCAATGAAGAGAGATTTTCAATTGCTTTCCACTCATCCTTTACCGCATACAACCACTAGGAGGCAGTTTTTTTTGCAACTCCTATGTGAGCAGGCAGAGGTAGACAAGAATGTAACAGTTAGGCAGACAGGTCACTCCCGTGTACTGTAAAACACTGACAAAAGCATAACTCAAAAGATAACTAAAGAACACAACTACTTTTGGAACACAAATTATAATGTAAAACTGAGAACTTCTAAAATTAACACCAACATAATCCCATAAATCTTTGCGACGTAAAGCCGTTCCCCACGCAGTCTGCACACATAGATCATTTGACCATTGGTCAACTATAGAAAGACTCAACAGTTCTGATTCGAATGTCTAAATATTTAGTCGAAGGCCCCACTACTAGTTAGTAAGTTCAGATTGTGAAGCATATTAATGATTAGTATTTTATATATACTCAGGTTAGCTTTGTCTGATATTAACCTTTGTTTTTTCTGAAACGTTTAAGTTTAACAAAAGATCCAAAAGGGAAGAAATCTGTATGAAGGCGAAAGCTTTTTCACAGCACGTCATCATAATGACCAGTACTTTAGCAAAGTGATTTTAATTTGGAGTGAGCAGAAATATAATTCATGTCATATGATAACCTTAACTTTCAGAGCAGCTGCATAAAAAAATAAGACTAACTTAATAAAGTTTTTTGTTTTTTTCAGACAGCAAAATTAACTTAAAATTGATTACGTTTAAAATGGTATTTATTTTGCTAAACAAACATTTAGGAAACACATGAAATGTGACAGCCATTTTCAAGTGAGCTTTTAGCTCACAAAGTTTGACTATTTTGCTATAAGTTTAAGAATATTAGCGGGCTAACTAGTCATGGTAAGTACTTAGATTGCCTGCCTGCATTCTGCTGCTTTACAGACATGCACCTTGTGACTTCCCACTGTAGTTTCACAATACAGCTATCTTTAGAGCAGTAAGTAGATTGTGTAGTAGCGTTCTTTGAAGCAGCTGGCCTCCCGATGAAAACAACAGGTGGGGGAGGGAAAGTCTTGTGGTTCTTTGTTTTAACAAAAACTTGGGAAAGCTCCAGTCACTTTTCGTGGCATTTCATTAATTAGTAAAAACAAAAAAACATTTTACAAAACTTGTTAATGGTGGTAGATGCACAAACATGTTACTATTCATTTTTGTCTGTTTTTTGTTTGTTTTAATACTATATATATATATATATATATATATATATATATATATATATATATATATATATATATATATATATATAATGCCAAAAGAATCTCCCACCACTCCGTTTCTATGTACGATTGTACTGATTCCAGATTTTACTGTACTCCTTCCTGAAGGTGCTGTATGATATACTCTTATTTTTAAACTCTCTGACATTTGAGTTTATATCGTGAATTTGCTCTCCCTTTAAAGTCTCTTTTTACGCTATCTGTTGCAGAGTATAGTGATTTACCTTCTTGTCTGTCTTTAAAGCAACAGCCATTGATAACAGACGCTGTCGAGGAGAGAGCCGTGCCGAGTCACAGCAAGGACAAGGTTGGTATTCCAGCCTCTGCGCTGTGAAATGTCGTTTCCCACTACGGAGAGAGAAAAAGTACATCTCTGTTCATACATGTTCCTTATTGTCACCTATGTGTTGTCCTCTAAAGTTGTTGCCCTTGTTTTCTTCTCTGTAGGAGGGTGACAGTCACAGTAGACTTTTTCTCCGCCTCTCCCAAACTAACCCTTTCACTCCTACCCCGTTTAAGGTTTGTGCGTCGCTGTGTTGTGCCTTCCACCTCTCCCCTCGGTGAATGCGCGGACAAATATGTTCACGTGCCGCAATGCAGTACATGTGTTGTGTGTTTTCACGTGCAACAGTCTGTTCATGCATTCAGGCATTCTAACGACTCCTCTCTCATTCTGAGTTCTTTTTTGTTCTTTAAAATCAACCTTTGTCTTGTCCCTAAATGTCAGCATAATAGTTACTTATTTTAATCAGAATTAGCACTTTATTTTAATAACCTCAATTTGATCGATCGGAAATCTCATTAAATGCTTATAGTTTTTGTTTTTTCCAGGTAAATGGCTATGTCTATGTAATTATTTATTTATCAGAAAAATATGTGTCAAAAGTAAAAAAAATATTTTTTGTTAAAGAGGTGTAATCAAGTCTATCTGGAATGAGCTAAATAGTATAATGCTGATTCATAACACATGCCAGGGTTCCTACACACTCTTGAAAAGACTGGAAAATCGTGAATTGAAGTGAAATTTATATTAATTACTTTAATAATGATAAATTCTTAATATAGTCTAATAATGCCTGATAAATGCAGTGGTTATAGATTAATTTTTATTTTCTTCACTTTATTCATTAATTTAAAACATTTACCCACCAGTATTTTAGTTTTTCAGATGTTGACTGAATCCATACTTATTTTAAAAAGATAAAATAACTGTTCACTTGTCTTCCTATTTTGTTTCCTAAAAGCTGTAAATTCAGTGTGTACTGAACTTATCGTCTTCGGATTTGCTGTTAACTGTGAAACAAAGCACTAAATATGCTCTTTTTTTTAGGGGGGGGGGTTTATAACAAATGAATACTTATTAAAGTTCAGTTTAGTTTTTTACTTAATTTTAAACATGACTGGATAATAAAAGAGCCAAAGATATAAAGGGTATATGTCAACATTTACAATCAATAGCGATTTCTCCCTATTCACAGCATAACAGCTTCGTTTTGTGTTTTAAGTGTAATAGGAAGAAGGATGAAATCCTACCCTAGTATCGCAAAATCAAAACTCTTAGCGGTTATGCAACATACTGTACATTCAAAATGGTTCTTCAAATAATTTTTTATGAGTTCAAAACTGTGCCTTAAAAAAATCTGAATTGTTGTTTTAGGGTAATTTATTCTTCAACTGACAAGTCCAATTTCAAGTAGAGCTGATCTAATTTATAGCATATCTCACTATTCCTATTTGATCCTGGTTATTATAAAAAACAAACATTTTCTATCCAATTGAATTATGTCAGTTTTATATTTGTTGAACCCACAGGTAATAAAATAAATCATTAAGCAGGTTCAAAGTTTGTTTTTGTCCTTAAATGTACAGATTTAATAAAAAAAAATTGTTGGCCTTAAAAAGATGATCATTTTATAATAACAAATGTGTAGGAACCCTGCTAACACTTTAAAAAGTAGTCATTCATTCTCTGCCTGAAACTAACCTCAATTGAAACCAGGCATATAACCACCGTTGATTTCATCAAAGGTGGTTATATGCCTTTGCGTCTTTGTAAATCGATTGATTAAACCTTCAAACACAGAGATTAAACGTTCAATCTCTTCTTTATCTTTCACTAATGAACTCTCCCTTGCCTCCCCCTCCTGTGGCGTGACAGCCGGCAAAGCGTGATGCGCCAAAGGCATCTCCCACTGGCTCCGTCCTGCCCCTGCCAGTGGTGCCCCATGTGGGAGAGAGTGATACAGACAAGCTTGCTGAAATTCCTGGAAAACCCACAGAAATGGTTGAAGTCAGCAAGGAGAAGGAGGAGGAAGAGGTGGATGAGTTTGGATATAACTGGAGTGAGTTCAGTTTTGTTTTTGCTGCAAACACAGTTTGTACTGCAGTAAATCTTAAAGGTGTACATGGCGTCAATAAAATGCTCGCTTTTTGTAATAATGAGACTGAAACGAATGATTTTACGTTTTTTCAATCGTTAATTTGATATATATTCAGTACCACTCAACTGAAAACAAATAAAATAAAATGTAAATTAAAAAAACTGCACTAGCTGATTTCATTCATGTGCACACCTTTAATTAATGCTTTGGTTTGCCATTTTGAGTCAAAAGACAACTGACATCTTGACTTGGCAAAGTTTGGACACACAGCCTTTCCATATCTCAGAGATAGTGAGGATAATTCTTATTTAAAGCCCTCTTCAGGTGATTCCACAGATTTTCTGTCAGATTGAGTTCTCAAACTTTGTTTTACCATTTCAGTATTTTCATGTGTTTTAAACATTTCCATGCATGTTTCGACAGGGTGTAATACACACCATTAAAAACTTTGGGTTAAAACTGATATTCAGAGTTTTTCATAATTTTATCCACCTGAAAACTTCAAAAGAAGCCTTACCAACAGCCTGATTCTGCCACCATCATTGTGTTTTAGCATATGGGGGTGGTAGTGGTGTTCTCTTGGATTTGTGGTTCAAAAGTTTCAATTCGGTTTTAGCCAACCACAGCACAGCCTCTCAAATGTATTTTTGGGGGGGGTGGGGGGGTTGTAGCTAGACCTGGAAGTTTTAATTTTTTCAATCCTACTCCTCAGTCTAGGTGCAGAAAACAAGTACATGTTTGAATATCCTGAAGCTCCTTTAATTTAGCTGTCGGAATTTTTGTGCAAAATAATTATCCGTTCATCCATCCATCTCCATCTATCAACTGCAGGGTTGTGGGGTGCTGGTGCCTATCTCCAGCATTCATCGGGCAAAAGTAATTGTCCTGTATTTTCTCCAATTCTTAATGACTGCTTTTATTCATTTCAAACTTATAAATGTGGACATTTTTGTCTTCCCCTGACATATCTTTGTTCAGCAAGATCCTATTATGCAAAATTAAACTGTACAGTGAGACATTACGGCGGCATCATCATGCTGTGCATTATATTTTATTATGACTAAAAACATAGCTCTTCTAAAAGAGATGAAACCAAGTCCTTTGGCCAATCATGTATTATGTTAAATAGTTAAACGGCTAAACATGGAGGGACAGAGTTTACTGACTACAGTTTTCTCTCATATTCTTCCCCTAACCTTTCTAATTCAAAACCTTGAATAGCTTTTTGCAATCACTGTTTATCTTCTAACAACAAGAGCTCAGCTTCAGTGTCCACAGTGTCTTCTTCTGGTACTGAGCCTACTGCCTCCGATAGCCCTATAGTGAGGCAGGCTTCTGTTTGACAAGGTCAAAAGGTATGGTTCACCTGCTGCTTTCTGACATCTGCCTTGATAGTTTATACATTGTTTATCAAAACGTTGCACACAGAATGCCTTTATATTATTTACACGACCTACTGTTCTTGACACACACATTGGGGAGTAAGTAATAAAATAAATATTCCATAACAAAGTTTGTTGAATTTTTCCATAACAAAGTTTGTTTTTTAATTTTTTTTAATTCAACTCTAAATTAACAAAAGAAGGACTTTACTCTAAGGAAATTAAAGTCTCGGACTACCTCACCAGAGTCCAGAACTAAATCCCGCAGAAAATCATTGGGTTCACCTGAAAAAGAGCAAGATGAGCAAAATCCTTGCACAAAGAAGACTAAACACTGAAATTTGAGTTTAAAGGGCTTCAAGGACGATTGAAAACAATGAAGTGAATCAACTAATGGAAACAAATAAACCCATGAAAACAAATAGCATAGGGTAATAAAATAAAATGCTGATGAAACTACAGTACATTAAAAAAGGCTAAAGAGCCTTTAGGAACCAACTACCTTTCGGAATAGTTAAGTTTGGAGTTTGGACTTGAAGAAAAACAAGCTAGCAATGCTGCAAAGCTCTAAGGGCAGTGCGTTTCATACTTATTTTGTTTTTATTTACCTGATCTATGACTGATTTAGATTTCAATCCCATTTAAATGATATCCTTTAAATTAAAATAATTCCCTTACTTTGCTGTTCAGTGCAAGAATTCCAAAGTACCATTAGAGGTCAGCCTTGCAACATGTTTGCCGTAGAGGCTGCAATAAAAACACATCAATGCTGTAAGCTGGTGTCCCGCAGTAACTTAAGCAGAGGCTTTTATGACCACAGATGCTCAGCTTTAGTCTGAAGTCGACACTTAAGAGGCGTTGGGAGAACAGGGCCGGCACAGGGGACAGACTTCCAACCTCCAAACACCTGTGTATCCATGCATGTGTGTGTTTGGTGAGAGATAGGCAGAGGCTCATCCTGCGGGGATAAGATTGATGAGGTTGAGCCCAGGGAGGTGAGTGGTGGAGATTAGAAAGGGGCTGATGGTTTAACAGTGGCAGGAAGCCCAGAACAACAGAAGCCAGTTGAACTGAGTGGCTATCTAACACACCAGAGACAGAAGAGATAGAAGAGGGGAGACCCAAGATTTGGACTCAGATAAAGGGTGATACAAAAGTACAATTGGTGCCAAATCTTTGGAAAATGTGAGCACTGTTATTTAAATTAATGAGATTCAGGACAAAGCTTCCAATGGCAAGAATATCAGACATCTTATAACGTCTTCTGCTTCTTTCAGGGAACATAATCCAGCGCTATGGAACCCTCCCAGGGGTCCTACACATGATCGAGCTGGAGAAAGGCAAGACAGGCCTGGGGCTGAGCCTCGCAGGGAACAGGGACCGCTCCCGTATGAGCGTGTTCGTGGTGGGAATAGACCCCAACGGAGCAGCTGGCAGGGATGGACGGATGGGGGTGGGTGATGAGTTACTGGAGGTAAGATCTCTAGCTGTTTGGCAGTCTGTTTTGTGGTGTTTAGAGTGATGTTTAGATGTTTTAACTCAAATAAGCGTCTTTGCACAGTGCTTTGTAATGATGAATGAATGAATTTTTTTCACATTTTCACAACCACAAAATTTAACTAATTTATTATACATTTTGTAATCTGCCAAAAAAAATCAGCACTCTGTAATTTTTCACATCTATAGACAAACATTTCTGCCCTTCATCATTTGAAAAATAACTCCGGACTGGTAGGAGAACAACTGCAATCATCGCTTGTACAGTCTTGCTGCTGTCCTTATTTATTTGATTTAGTTTTGAACTTTAAATCGGCGATTCTAATTGCTTCCAAACAATTTTATTGTGTGTGAATGTGATCTTTTGTCCAAATCTATCTCGTTTACAGGCTCCTTCAGGTTGTCTTGCAGAGTTGCCCTGTGTTTATTATAACTCAATACATTTTCCTACTAGCTTTGACTCCTTCCCTGCTGAAGAATATTGTCCCCTACAGCATGAGAATAACCAACAACCTATACTTCCGTAGTTAAATTGCAAACAGTACCCTTTAAGACTTTCTTTCAACAATGGTTTTGCTTTTGCCATGTCTTCTAAGGAGGTCACATTTGTGGAATTGTCCTGCTGACAGATTTTCCCTCCTGAGTTATTCTTTAAATAATGTTCTCATTGCCCTGGGCTGTCAGTCATACCTTTTCCTTTTTTCAGTTGATGGATTAAAGAATGCTCACTGAGACATTCATAGCTTGGCTTATTGTTGTACAACCTAACTCTGCTTTTAACTTCTCTATGACTTTATCTTTAACCTGCTGTGTTCCTTTGTCTTTATTATGCTGATTTTCCGTAAACACAGGCTGACTATGTTTACTTGAAGTATAGAGTAAGAATAAAGGAGTGTGAATACAAATGCATGCCACGCTTTTCAGATTATTTGTAAATATTTATTTATTTTGAAAAACCACTGATAGTTTTCCTTTCACTTCCAAATCATGCCGTGGTCTGTGAAATAAAATGGCAATAATTACACTGAGGTCTGTGGATAAAATGTGAAAGAATGTTACAGTCATACCAGTATGAATATTGCAACACCCTGTGATATGCTTCTCAGCAGCCAATTTTACTCAGAATCTTTTAACATGCTTGTGATCAACACCTCTTAGGTTTTTTGAATATACTTTAAAATTTCTTTTTTTTTTGGTCTGTTTTATAATTTTCACACCTCTCTTTATGTTCTTTTAGATCAACGGACAAGTTCTTCATGGCCAAAGTCATCAGAATGCATCGTCCATTATCAAGAGTTCTCCATCCAAAGTTAAAATTATTTTCATCAGGTAGAAAAACATTGTTTTTGCTTATATTTATTAATACTACGAAGAAACAGAAACCCTATGAATCTCTAAGTGTAATGCTTATTAAAAGTCACTAGAGGGAGGTATTGTCATTCTGTATTTAAAGTGAAGCTTTGCTTTTTGCCACATCGTAATTAATTTAGCAGATTAAATATTTTGAAAATATATATTACATTGAAACTATTTATTTAACTTAATTCATTCAATACAGTTTATCAACTTTAAAATAAATATTACACCTTTGCGCTAATTCTCACACTCTAAGTGGGATTATGTAGAAAAGCAATTTAAGTACAGTTTTTATGTTCACATGTTTTTATTTCACATATTCAAAGAAGGAAACCAAAGTTAGCAGGGTTCCTACACAATTCTCATGTTAAAATATGATAACTTTTTCATTTCAAATGTTTTGACACCATTTCTAATTCATTTTGTACATTTACAAATAGATAGATGGATAAAAATGTAATTGTACAGGAATTAAAAATATATTTCCAGGCTTAATTTTTTTCCCCCCACACTGATGCAGATATGCAAAAACTGCAAGAACCCTCCGTTGAATATTCAAAAAAATAATAATTTTTTAATAGCTGTCTGGTTTTACTCCCTCCAACTGTCTGTTTTGTTGAAAAGCAAAGGAGTATCAGCTACCACATTTGCGCAGACTCATTTGACCCCTGACCTGGGTTTAATCTTCACCAGGATCGCAGCACTTAACCTCCCACTTAACTTACATCCCAGTCCTGGTCCCTTCCAGACAGACACACTGTAATCAACTCACATAAATTACCGTTCAGCTGTCCAGAGTCAGAAGAGCAGCGATTTATGTGAGTTATGACTCTGTGAAAACAGGAACACAGAGGCGCTGAACCAGATGGCTGTGGGACCTGTGAGAGAACACGAGGGAGACACGTCAGAGCCCCACGCTGAGGTACAAGTCAGCGCAAGGCAACACACTCATATCAATCCTTACACCCACATCATTCGGCTATTATGGAGCATGCTTCACCATTTTACTCCTCATCTACAGCAATTATGATCCTCATTTTGTCCCACGGTGTGGTCCTGAAATTTCTAACGACATGGAAGTCTTAAGTCACCCTAACATCAAAAACCACAAGCTTTTTTTTAGGGTAGATTCATGCATGACTGAATTTCCAGCAGCTATATTTTCCTAAAAGTGTGCCATCTTCTCTCACAGCCCAAAACATCTGCTGCTAACGACGATGATACTTCAAAAGACGTTGAGCACGTCATAAAAGTGGAGGTGAGAAAAACACAACCGTTCATTACGATAAAAATAAGAACAATAATAGGCAGAATGTAACGAGAAAGGTGCAAGCCTACAGGGAAAGACAAAAAGGATCCGAAGCAGACAGAAGCATTCAAGCCTGATGAGCTGCAAAACCAGGAAGAAAATTGAGAAATAAAAAGGGGGAAGTAAACAAATCCCGTAGAGAACAGCATAAAAGGCATGCTAAAAAAGTATAAAGGTTCAGTTAGCTCATACAAAGATGAATGGAACAGCGTTTTATCTCTTCAAGGGTGCCTTAACGGAAGCTTTTTAAAGGTCGCGCTTTGATATATATTTTTTTTTCACCATTGCAGCTTTAAAAAGTCAAGATTCCTATAGGAGATCCCTAAACTCATAAACAAACAATGAAGGATAGCATAACGTCAACCTCTCCTGTAGCTGATTTATTTAAGAACATGAAAACTGTAGAAGTAGTGATAATGATGCGAGGTGTAGCTTGAGCTAATTATACCCCTTGAGGTGGCACTTGTCACTCATACCAGACTTTCTATGCAGCTCTTAGCTTAAAAGCAAAGCAGAAAAGCAATGATATTCAAGCAGTACAATAGAAGAGTTGAAACAACCAAACAAAGCTTCCACACAAAACCCGTAAGGTTTAATGGACTGAACCTAAATTACACCTTTCTAGTCGAACCAACCAGGTAGAACTCTGAAACTAATGGAATTTTTCACCCAGCCGCACTCTGAGATGCAGTCACCAATATGCAGATCAGTAGTCAATTTGGACTTAAATGTCTTGCCCAAGGGCAGATCGATGAGAGGGAAGTAGTGAACAAACCATTAATGTTCTCTTTGCAAGATGACTAATCTTTCACAGTCAGTCACAAACACTAACGAACCTTGAATAACCACAGTTCATCAACTATAGACACCTTTGCACCTGTTTATATAGAAAAATAACAGAAAACAATAACAGAAAGATAACATGTACTATATAAATTTTTTTTTACGTGCCTTGTCTAGCGCTTTGCCACTCAGAATTGGAGGTATCGGCATTGGTACTTGGTATTGGCAAGTACTCAGATTCAAGTATTGGTATCATATCGGTTTGAAAAAAGGGGTATTGTTGCATCTCTAGTAAAAAACTTTCTAAAAAATGTCATCCATTGCACTATCCAGAAAATGGCCGACAGGTGAATAATCTTCTAAAGGTAAAGGTTGGCAGCACAGTTAACAAAGTTCTGTATGGGACCTTGGCTCTGTTTTTCCAACTCTTACCTTCAAACGTGTTTTATTTATTGTAGAATCACTCTCTGAACTCTGAACTAATTGTGTATTTTGGTTCCCCAACAGGAGGACGGCATTGCGTTTGTAGAGGGGAACACAGAGTCCGGCGTTGAGATTCAGAGCATATCTGAAGCAATGGAACACACAGGAAATGTATTAAGAGCTTCCAGAAATAACTCTATAAATACATGTAAAAACTCCTCCGCTGTGTGAAGGTTTCGCAAATAATTATTTTCTATTTTATCACTAGGACGGCTGCATGAAACCAGGGGACAGACTGTTAACTGTGAATGGGGAATCGGTTCTTGGATACACTGTTGAAAAGGTTGGTTATGTTGTTGGAAACAAACCGTCATCTGTGTCTCGGTATCAGAAGCGGTCTAATGTTTAATGTCTCTCAGGTGAATTCTTTACTGAGAAAGGCCAAATGTCCAGTGAAGCTCACCTTTGTAACAAATAAGACTCCATCCTCTACCTCACCTCCCCAGTCTGGTTGTCAGGACAACGGTAGCCCAGATGGAGGCCAGACCAGCTTACCCAGCATGCCTAGCTCCACCACGAGTACATTAAGTCTTCCAGAAGCAGAGCTAAACACTGGTAAGGTAACATCTCCCCACTTCTGACTAACTCAGACCGTTTAACTGTATCTCACTCCTTTTGCTTGCTCCGCTTCAGGTCTGAGTCGCTCATCCACCCCTTCCACCGTGGCCTGCGACCCAGCGACCTGTCCCATCATCCCCGGCTGCGAGACCACCATTGAAATCTCTAAAGGCCGTACTGGACTGGGCCTAAGCATCGTGGGGGGCTGCGACACCCTGCTGGTAGGAAACAGTCTGTGAAACTAGGCCTGCCTTTTACTGTTAACACGACTCTTACTGTCATGCTTCACATCCAAACCTACAGGGGAGTTTAGGCTTCACTGGCTTGTAAAAAAAATAAACAGTAAATGTACTCGGTCACTTCCCACCCATGGCACCATCATTATAGCTCAGGTCTGAAGTAGACGTAGCGGCTCAAGAATGTAGGAACTGATGTCCCAGCCGTTCCTCCTCCTCCTGCCATCATCCTCTTAGTCCACCCATTCTGTCTGCTCACTCAGGCTTAGGGAACTGCTGCTCTTTGTCGGGCCTCGACCACACCAGACAATATCCAAGCCAGGAATGTAACAACCCCCCTGGACCCCACATGAACAACTGTGCTAAAACACCAGAACTCTTGACAAGGTGTTTCCAAAAAGTGCTAATTCCTATTTTACTTCTATTTTACTGCCACAAATTAAAGTCTTGATACTTTACCTTTTCTTTGCATTTTGTCACGCTGAAACCACAAAGTTTAATGCATTTCAGTAGAATTTTATATGACTTTTTAAAAAATATGGTAAAGGAGTATAAACTATTATAGTATGGACAGTTGCACTTGACTGGATGAATATACGAAGAAAAAAATGAGAATATTATTTTTCTTTTTTTAATTACAGTTACTGCATCATATTATTGTTCTCCTTCCTTCCTTCCTTCCTTCCTTTCTTCCTTCCTTCCTTCCTTCCTTCCTTCCTTCCTTTCTTGTTCTTCCTTCGTTTATTCCTTCTTCTACTTTTCTATTGATATATCTGTCCTAAATTGATTGGGGATGTTAATACTTATATATCTTCAGCCGAACAAAGAATAGAAGCCTGAAAATTGTAAAGTGGAAGACAAAAAAATGCATGTTTTTTCAACATTCTTTTTTTATTATCTCATAAATGTTGTGTGAAAGTATTCAGCCTTATTCATGTTAAAGTGCTGGTCTATAACTTAGTAAATTACATTGACCTTTGTGGTGATAACATGACAATGTGGGAAAAAAATTACAGGGGTGTGAATTATTTTGTAAGGGGTAGTTTCCTACAAATAAACTCTTAAATGTTCCTTTTTTCTCCTGTTCTTCAATCATCCTCCTTTTTCTCTCTCTCTCTTCTCAGGGAGCCATCATCATCCATGAAGTTTATGAAGAAGGAGCTGCCTCCAAAGATGGCAGACTGTGGGCAGGAGATCAAATCCTAGAGGTGCTTTGCTAAAATAATAAGATACTTTTTTGACCTAGATAGCAAAAAGGCCAAGTGGGAGACTTTAGTTTTCTAAATTTAAGGCTTAACTTTTTAAATAAAAACAACACCTTTATAAACTATAAATCTTATAAAACTTTTTTAAATGACAAATCTGAGGGCCAGAACTAGCTTCGGAGAGGGAACACATGCTTGATCCAAAACACCTTTAGCTGTTAGTGAGACAAAATACCCAAGTCAAACGTAATAGAAGGAGTAGGAGTGTTTTATGTTAAGCTAAGTATAAGACTCAACGTGGACGTGCCCTCCCTTTGACCTCCTGCTTTGTCACGGAGGGGCGGAGCTCATGATTGCAGTTATTGTAGCTCAGTCAGTAGACCTAAACTGAAAGGCACACACACACATCATTATGACTTAATTGCCCCCTGCTATTCTCTTCTGTCTGTGAGCCAAGCTCCTCTGTTTTGAAAATAAGGTCAAAAGTAAGAATAGAAAAAAAACTTTCCCAGTTAGCTTCTCTGGGAAAAAAATCTCCTATGTCCACGGGGAAAGCTAATGTGGTATTTCCCCCTTTAATGTGGTGATAAACACAAATCCTGGACGTCGCTCGTTAAAATGACCACTGCAGAGGTCTGTGGGAAGGCCTCCCTGCAGCTATTTTCTATCCGTCTGACATCACCCTGTGATTTCAGTCATCCAGTTTCCATACATCTCAGCACTTTTGAAGCTGTTAAAAGAAATTGTTTCAGCATTAAATTAGGCTGTTGGTGCTTTTCATAGCCTCCCGCCATGTTTTATCTATAATGAAGAGAATAAGGCTGTGCTGTTCTTGTTGTATGACTATAGAAGGGAAACTTGCAGAGAGGTTTATCGAATGTAAAAACAAAAAGTATTTTTTGTTTTTGTTCCACATTTCTCAGGTGAACAGCTTTGACCTGCGAGCAGCCAGCCATGATGAAGCCATCAATGTGTTGCGACAGACGCCTCAGAGGGTTAGGCTGACGGTCTACAGGGATGAAGCCCAGTACAAGGAGGAAGAGCTGTGGGACTCCTTTACTGTGGAGCTGCATAAGAAGCCAGGCCAGGGTCTGGGTCTGAGCATCGTAGGGAGGAGGTGAAGAGAGGTTTACTATTAGTCTCACTGTTTCTTCATAATACCTTATGTAAAGCGAGAAAAAGCTTGTAGGTGCATCTCATTACATTAGAATATAATATACCCAGTTTATTTGGGTAATTTAACTTAAAAATCTGCATTTTATTCAGATTCATTATGCAAGGTTATAAATGTTAAAATATTAATTTCTTTAATCTCGATAATGAAGGAATGCAGCTAATAAAAAGTTAAAATTAAAATGGGAAGATAATTCTGATATTACAACAGATTAATAAAATCTGGCTTTTTACTTCAGTACTGTCATCGCCTATACAGTCACACAGGCAGCCTTATGACAATCTCTACACTGTAACACACAAAAGGTATTTGCTGAAGAAGCTGGCTGTCTACAGTGCTATTGTTATACATATTGACGAAAAATTGAGTGGAAGAAAAAAGTAGGAAAGAAAAAGATTCATAACAACATGGACACAGCCGCCTTGAGATGTGAAAAAAAAGGCTGTCAAATATTAGTGTGATCCCAATTTTCCCTGGCATAGGGTTCTCGTGGGCCATGAAAAGCTTTAAAAAGCCTTGAATTTGGAAATTAAAAAATATGGCCTTAAAAAGCCTTAAAAAGATCTTGAATTTTGAAATCTTGGTCTTAAAAAAATATATGACTGAAATCTTTTTTTATTTGATATTTATGGTCTAACGTTTCATTTTTAACCATGGTTATTGTGATCAAATAATCCTTAAAGCGCGAAAGGATACGGAGATGCCAACCGTTGCGAGAGAAAAAAAGCGAAGAGAACGCGAAAAAAACAGCCCGCTCCATTCCAGTCTCATAGCTCGCCACAGCGAGTTAGGCTGCAGAGAGGTGAGAGTTTTTTTAGTATGGGAAAGTGTAAGTTTAATGTGGCTTCCGGAGTTGGTTAAAAGTTGCGGGAAACATTTATGAAGCGTATTGTACGGTGTGCAAAAAAAGATTGCAACTCAGTAACATGGGTTTAAAGGCTGTGGACTCGCATGGGAAAGGTTCAAAACACCTGACAAACGCTAAAGAAAAGAGAGACACTCCTTCAGTGGCCTCCGCGTTCCTGCCAGCATCCCAGGCAGCTCCCAATGCGACCGAAGTCGCTGGTCCTAGCCAAGTTACCGCTAGTGCTCCCAGGCCACCAGTTGCACCTTCTGCGACCGCAACGGGAGTCGACCTGTGCACAACATTCGGAACCACGCCAACATTGAAACCGAAGGTGCTGTGGACTCTCAACACTGTTGCTAGACACCAGTCCTTCAACAGCAATGAGGGCATTTCCAAACTGTTTAAATGCATGTTTCCAGATTCGGAAATTGCTAAAACGTTTTCGTGCGGAGCCATCAAAACTGCGTATATTGCCAAGTTTGGGTTGGTGTCCAAAATCAACCAATCGCCCTTTGTGTTGATGTTTGACGAAAGTCTGAAAGAGACCACAAAATCTAAACAAGTGGATTCATCCTTATTATTTAGTTGTCAGGTTCTCTTTATTATAATCTGCAGATTTATTTGAATTACAGTTTTAGACATTTTGGTATTTATTGAGCACTGGTTGTGTGGTTCTGTTTCCAATATATGGCATTTGTTCTCTGTAGTTGTCTGTGTTTAATATGGAGCAGTGGTGTCCTTTTGTTTGGGGCCGAAAAGAAAGCCGAAAAACGGGTGTTAAATTTTAAAATCTGAGGCCTTAAAAAGTATTTAAAAAGTCTTAAATTTCACTTGAGGAAACTTGTAGGAACCCTGATACTACATAAGACTGATTTAGAAATAATTTTAAAATTAAAAAATTTCACTTTAAAAAATTGCACTTAAAAGTATGCACACAGTATTTGGTCAAAACTTCTGAATTAATTAGCGCTCCAGTGTGGCATAGAATGGAAGTCTGGCTCTGCTATAATGCTAATGAATCCTGGGTTACTTACCACCATCCTGCATGTCATCTTCATTGTTGGGTCTTGTGTCTTTCATCTTATTCTTGGAAATTCTCCATGGAGTCTCTGTAGCATTTAGGTAAGGTAATAACTTAGTTGTTAAACCAGTTATTGGTACTTTCTTTCTCAGTCCTCTTAAAGACACACTCCGTAACTTTGCAGATACAGTATTTGCCCTCTGTCGCCCTCTCAAGGCTTGCGGCAGAATGTCACTGTCATAAAAACAAATCTCCATGGAGCACATCTGAAGAAGTGTACTGGCAGTTTTACAAGCTCACCAACCGAAACAACAACATATCAAACTTACGGCGTGTCATTTGGTACACCATCGTACAGTGTTCCGGGTATGTATTGCATCGTCATCCCACATATAACCCCGGAGCAGCCATTTATTACTTACTAATCCAGTAGCAACACGGCTGGTTCAGCATCCATACACCCTGCTGTATCTCTAATGTCTCACTCACAACGTCTGACCACACAAAAGTTAAAAGTTGTAGCACTGGGTTTTTGAAGCTAATCCTACTTTGACCCAAACTGAGTAACCATTTGACAGAAAAAATCTTTCACAGCACTGAAGGGAAGGAAGTTTTCTCTCACCTGTGTCTTCTCCCAGCCTTCTGCTCTATGAGCGAGCAGGCAGCAGAAACCGCGGGAGGTGCGCTGTTATTGAGGAGACCAGCCTGGTCATGAGCTTCAGCGTACAGTTCAGCGGCTCAGCATGCTGCAACGTTTCCTTATCCCTGATTAGCAACGGTTGCAGAACCGATGCGCCCCCCAGTATTAATCATCACAACGAGCCTTCTACAGCAGTTATGCTCTGGCAGCTTTCAGCTCTTGCAGCCGGGTTCCTTTTCCTTGCTTCTTCTGATAGTGTCTTTTTTGGTTTCTTTGGTGGATCTGCCATGGCTCAAGTCTTAAACCCGTGGATTTGTTTATATCATTAAGTAGCATGTAGCATGCAGCTGTACAGCAAAACTCAGTCAGTACATCCGGAAAAGCGGTCCGCGGGTGAAAATTTCTATAGCGCGTTAATCAGCAGGAAGACCCTCCCATGTAGTGACAGCCCGAAACCGAACATGTGTCACATAAACTTTTCAGAAACACGTGTCTTTATGGTGTAAAAGTTACAGAGGCAATTTCTCCACTTTTTTTCTTCTTCTCCACTTTTATTTAATGTTTGGAGACAGAACGCTGAACATCCAGCTTCTATAGAAATTACCTTTCATGGCTTAACCTCCAAGTGGAGTGTGTATTTTAATGTTTTTAATTGATCTTATTCAATATTCAGATTTTTAACAAACTAAATGTTGGGTTTTCATTAAGTCATAATTATGCAAATTAACAGAAGTAAACCTTTAAAAATTATCACTGTGTGTATAGTGAATCTGTTAAAATTTTACACTTATTTTATTGAGTTACTGTTAAATAGGTACTTTTCAGGAACCGTTTTTTTTTCATTGATATGCATATTTGTATGAAATTAGCTGCCTCATTAACTTCCTGTAGTGTCCTTGGTTTATGTGCAGTACTTCATTAGGCATTAATTAAACATGAGCTGTGTGACTAGTTTGTTGTCTGGATACAGAACAAATCTAGACTAATATTGAGTAGCAAAACGGTATAAAACATAAAAAATTTTTGTAATGGTCATGTCTTATTGTTTTTTTTCCAAACGCAGATCACGGGAAAACAGGTAATTCATTCTCCAAAAGGCAGCTATGTAAAAAGAGCTTTAAAATAAGGTCTAGATTTGCCTAACAGTTTTCTGTTATCTCTGGGCTTCGGATACCATTACAGGCATGAAACAGTCACACTTCCATCCTTTTAGGTTATTTTTAAAGTGAGATATTTCTGTGTAAAGTGGACAGTTTATAAACACTCAGACTGGATTTCTGTTTGCAACATTATTGAGAGCAACAACAGCAGCTCTGACCTCACTGAATAAACAAATCAGCAATCATATGATGTCTGTCAAGAGCTGGGGACAAATGCCCCTAAAATGTCAATGCCTGCTGGCTTTTGAACCCTGTGTCTGAACCAAAAAGCTCTAAATGACGACAAACATGAATTGCTTTTTTACTGGGTGCTTTAGATGGAAATACTGGAATGAAATAATTGTTTGGCAGTGGGTGCTGGGTGTGAAAAACTCAAACTGGCATTCTTGGACATCATATAAACTTAATATGATATATTACCAGAAAATATTACTATTATTATTGATTTCTGTTATTCCGGATTGTAGCAGCTCATCCTCCAGCCTTATTTCTAACAGTTTCATTTGTCAGATTTCTAATTGAAAACATTAGCAACTTTAGAACACAAGAAATTTCTTTTTTCTTTTCTTTTTTTTTCCATATTAAAGTGAGTGGCTAAGATAATTAATTAATTATTAATTCAAAGTTCTCTGCATGTTGATGTGAATTGCAAAATGATTTGTGTAAACAGGTTTTCAAGAAATTATTAGCAGTGTGAATTGAATGTGGTATCAGTGATTCCCCATAAAACAGTTCATTCTTTATGTGGGATCCTTTTCCAACAATAAATAAATGATCTAAAATAAAATTAAAGTTTTTCTTGGTTCCATATTGACACTCTGACCTGTTTAAAAGTCCATATGATTTTTTTTATCATGATTCTTAATGATAAAGAATGAACTATATCTAAAAAAATCTGTAAATAGGAGTCTAGAAAACTCTATAAGGACTAAGCAATATTGGATGGAAAAAAAAACAGATTGAAGACTCATTGTGCTTTTGTGCAAATAGTTCCTTTTATAACCCTGAATGTTTTTACACTATGCAAGTGTGCTGTGCTCTGTGCTGCATTTTGTCCAACAAGTCAGACATAGTTGTAGATTTCTTTCTCTACCTCAGTTGTTCTGTAGCAGATGTGCAAAAAAAGATGCTCAAAAGAATGAAAACCGCTTCGATAACCCTGAAACCCTGCGCGCTCAAAAGGAAACTGCCAGCTAGCAGTTTGTGGTGGAGTAGCCGCGACAGCCAAGTGTCTCTGGCTCTGAAAATGGAGTCGAATAGAGTCGAACTGCTGTGCTTCACAGCTTTTTTTTTTCTGTTTGTCTTCATCCACATGGAGATTGGCACCTACGACATGTGGTCAGCAATAGAAGTGTCCTCTTCTCCCCTCACAAGTTCTGCTTTTCCTGTACTCATTGCAAACACACATTTAAAAAACAGTAGCCTGAGAAAACAAAAGAATGTTAAAGGATACAGGCACCTTCACTAACCAAGCCATACTTTTTTCTTTCCTCTTTCCCAATTAGGAATGACACGGGAGTGTTTGTCTCAGACATCGTTAAAGGGGGTCTGGTGGACACGGACGGCCGACTGATGCAAGGCGACCAGATTCTGTCCGTTAATGGCGAGGACATCAGGTCTGCCACTCAGGAGGCCGTGGCTGTGCTGCTCAAGGTGATTCAGCCCACGCTGCTCATGAGGTTAAAGAGAACAATAAGAGGGCTGTAAACTTAGTTGAAAAGCTACATTAAAAATTGATGAGGTGTGCTGTGTTGCTGTTTTGCAGTGCTGCGTGGGGCCAATAACGATGGAAGTTGGGAGGTTTAAGGCTGGTCCATTTCACTCTGAGAGACGGCTTTCCCAAAGCAGTCAGGTGATTCAACTTAAATCAAGCTTTTTTTGTTCGTTTCATTGTTCCAAAAACTGAATCTCTTCTCTGTTTAGATGAGTGAAACTGGCAGCTCCAAGGTAGCCAATCAGTCTGGTTCTGAGTCAGGAAACCTTTCAAGTGACTCTGACATAATAAGCAAAAGTCAAGAGTGTAAGTAATGTCAGATTTCATGTTCAAATAGATGAAGCTTATCAAATTAGTCATGTATTTCATACCCCTAAACTTTCTCACTCTACAACCTTGAAATTCATGGTGCTTTTGGGGATTTTGTGTGAAGGAACTTCACAAATTAGAACTTAACTGTTAATAATTGTTAAAACACCTTTCCAATAGAGATACACAACAGTGGCAGCATGTTGATGTGGGGATGCTTTGCTTCAGCAGGAACAGGGATGCTGGTCAGAGTTGGTTGGAAGATGATTGGAATTACATGCAGGTCAATTGAGGAAGGAAACCTGTTAGACACTGCAAAACACTTCTGGACTTGGGCAGAGCTTCACCTCACAGCAGGCAAAGGGACTATACATAAGTTTAACCGCAAATAAAAATATATTTAAAAAAAAAATCTTCCTCATACATGCTCCAGCAATGCCCTGGTCAGTAGAATGAGCCCTGCCTTTTCTCCGGCTCTATATTCCTGTAAATTCACTTAAATAATGAGTGTTAAGGTTGAAAAAGCAGATTTCCTGACTGCTTTCCATGGCAGCATTTGTAACGACGTCATGCGCATTCAAACTTGGGGGTAGTGTGCACTATTTCCATCATACACAACCGTAGAGTGAGAGGTAACTGAAGGATGGATTCAGCAGAGCATAAGAGAGCGGCTTCAAGCGCCTGCAAAACTCCAGCCCAGGCCCCAAATAAACTTACACAACAGTAACATTTCTTACCTCAGTTGAAGTCATAGTTGCAAATCAGTAAATTGTCCAGGATGGGAAAGACTCAGTTGTTGTATCTGTTCAGTCATGAGTGTGTTCTCACAGAGCATCTCCGCCTCATGCACAAGCTTACCATTCAGTCTGCAGTTATGCCTTTGGCCTGAAGGGGCACTCGCAAGCAAAAAACCTTCAAACTTCACATAGTTGGTTTAAACAGATTCACAATGAGGTGGTTTAGATCAAAGGATGTTCATATGCTAAAACCACTTAATAGAAGTCCGGAACATGGCATATAGGAAGGCATAAATATTGTTCACAGAAATTCAGGTTTAAGTATTTAACATTGAAAAGTTGGGAATCCTCAGTCAAGAGGGGATGAATGCAGATGCTTCCCACTGTTTCTTTGTAAAAAAAAACCCAAAAACATAAAAAGATCTTTCCACTCTAAAATCATGTTCTACTTTGTAATGGTCTGTCACATAAAATCATAGTAAATACTTAAAACTTGTTGTAACATGAAAAAATGTTAAAAGCAAATGAAAATGAAATGTCAAAGGAATATATTTGCAGAGCACTGTGGCCCAAAAATGCATAGACGTCTATGATAACTGTGTGTATTTTGACCAATTTTCCAGTTGCGGAGCACCAGGACATCAGAACAGTTGAGTTCACAAAAGGCCCTGGTGACTCTCTGGGAATCAGTATAGCTGGTGGAGTGGGCAGCCCTCTGGGTGATATACCCATCTTTATCGCCATGATGAATCCCAACGGTCTGGCTGCTCAGACACAGCTCAAGGTAGAGGATTCATCACATTCTTCCTGATTTTTTTTGTTTTAGCCTTCATTAAAAGAAGAAATGTGCACATTTGAAACATTTGTTGTGGTTTCTGATTCAATACGAACAATCTCACATATGCACCACAGTTTTACTCCTTGGTTCTTTGTGAATCTTTAAGATCCTTAAAGGTCAGCATTTAAACAGCTTCTTTCACAGAAACACAGACAATTGTTTCTGTGTCTGACAGAGGACAATAGCTGTAACTGACTTGGATGATAAATCTCCCACTCTCTTATTTAGATCTCAAAGAATCATTGAAGGGAAAAAGGGAGAAAAATTTCAAGCTAAATAAAAAATGAGAAGAGGAACCAAATGATTTTTTTTAGCTAACATTTTGATTTGCTTTTGTGTGGCTTTAAAAACAGTGATTGTAAATAACATGAACTCAGCTTTGCTTTTCCACAAACTTTACTGCTTTGCTACATCTTTTTGAAAGATATTTTTATCGTATACCAGAATTCTAAAATAGGGATTTATACATGTCTTTTTATCAATTATGTTTGTTCCTAAGTTTTTAAATATGACCACCTTTGTCCGGAAAAAAATAAGTTATCAACAAATCGACTCATTTTTGTAAAAAAAACACACACAAAAACACTCTCTTCTGCTCTTTTACCAATATATTAACTTATGCATGTACAGACTGGAACTGTTGGGATGGCGTAGATTTGTGCTGAATTTGTACAGGTCAAATTTTAGCATACTGGGACGACTACATATTGTTTTCCAAAAATAAAGCTCGAAGAAAAATCACAGGTGGAGTTCACCAAGGCTCCTATCTCGGACCGATTCTATCCCATAAATGTTGACACAGTTACCAAAGGACCACACTCCTTTAACTAAGTGTTTCCATAACAGAAGTAAGTGAATGCGTCAGAATTCCCCTCAATTCAATGCAGAAAAGACCCTTTGGTCCAAAAAATCTTACGTTTGAGATCTGTGTTGAGTTTGACCACAGAGAATAACCTAGCTGTCATCATGAACGAAGGCCTGAACTTTTTAAGGTTTCCTGTTGAAATACGACAACTAAAAACTTTAGAACGCTTTTATTTTCAGTAGGTTTGATTATTGTAATGCGTGTATTAACCAGAGTCCTAACTAGGGTTGCCAACTAGGTTGACTATTAAATGTGCCGTCCCGTTTTGAACTGATAAGGGACGCTATTTGTTCTGTATTTTCATAAATGTCTATTATATGTGTCGGTCATAGGGGTCATGCGTCTTTTTTCTAGCTACGTAGCCTATATAAAAATAAAATAAAAATCACATTCAGCAAAACTATTCTGGTGGCGGGATCTAAAGGGACCTGCGGCTCGCGAGTGATGCGCGCTCAGGATTTATCTGGTAGACACACACAACACACTGGCGCTTCACACGTAGCACCTTTAAAAATGTCCCAAAAACGCTTACAGAGATATAGGCTAGACGAGTGGGAGGAAGCCCATCCTTGGCTGGACACGGTCAGTAAAGATGAATACAAGGCAAATTGTAACCTATGTCAGCGAGTGTTCTCAGTCACGCACTGAGAACACTCGCTGCACAGCACACCAGGCACGCAAGAACGCAGAAAACACTCACGTCTGTGAGGCTTATGCGGCATGTAGGCTAAAATATTCAGAATAGATTACATGTATGGTGCATTTTCAAAGATGTCTCATCATGTGCAATTTTATTTTTGTAGGATTAATTGTGGAGAATGTTGTTGTTTTTAAAGTCAGTAGGCTTAGACATAGTCTATTATCCAATCAATATAAATGACAATTTGAAGAACAAATCATGGTAACTGATTAATTGTTATGCTAATAAATAAATTAAATCAATTTGAAACATGTTTGGATAGGTTTCTGGTTGTTGAAATTTTATATTTTAGAGAAATAGCCGATAAATTGTAAGTGAACATTGCGTTTGATTGTTGTTCAGACAAGCCAATTCAATTAACTATTTGTCATCCCAAATTTGTATTTAAGTGAGCAGATAAAAAAGTGTAAAGGTGATTAGGGTTCATCTGCAATATCCCCATATAGTCACTTTGTAAAAAATAATAATAATATTGAAAATACATTGTTAGAAGCTCAACAAACAGACCTCATGTTGTTCTCATTCTCGTCATTTTTGTTACTGCGTCTTAAGGCAATTTTATTTGTATAGCACACTTTCAACACAAGGCAATTTAAGGTGCTTTACATGATTAAAATTAGTACACAGAAAAGAGAGCATAAATCACTTTGAAGATTAAAATTTAAAAAAGCATTTACAATAAAGCAATAATCAAGACAATAATTTGTATGAAATTAAAAACAAGCAAGTAAAAGGCAATAATAGGATCAGTTGCACAAGTTAACACAAGTTGTATACACTTTATTTAACTTTTTTATGTGGATGCATTACCTTGCAGCTTTTGTAGCCTAACTTACAGAAATTATGGATTTATGTGTTTATTGTGAATAAATCATTCCAAGCTTAACGTATGACCATTCTGGATGATCCCCACACTAAAAGAACCACACCTCCCCCGCGAGTCAGACGGCTCGGGCCGTGGTGAATGACGCCCTGTGTCCCTTATTTTCATTTATGAAAGTTGGCAACCCTAGTCCTAACCAAGGACATTTCTTGATCCAAGAAAATGCATTAAAACCACACTAGTTCTTAAATCACTGCACTGACCATTTGTTTGTTCAGTTTTAAATTGTTTACATGAAACTGAAGAAACGTTCATTGGCCTGAGGAATGTAAGAGTAGCTGTTTGGTCTGAACTATGCCGAGCTATCATCTCATCAGAGACCTACTCACTTTGGGTTCTCAGGACCAGAAGTAAACAAGATCAGCAGTATTTAGTTTCTAATAACTTTTCCAGATGACTATTATTCCTTCAAACCACTTTGAATAACCTTGTGTCTGAACTGGAAATCTAAATAAAGGAGCTTCAGTTTTTATACTTTTGTCCAAAGAATATTTAAGTTGTAACTCTTTCTTTTTTTCCGGCCCAGATGGGAGACCGAATTGTCAGCATATGCGGCACATCGGCTGAAGGCATGAGCCACTCGCAGGCCGTCACACTGCTCAAGAACGCCACGGGAACAATACAGCTGCAGGTCTCCCAAAACGCGCACTCATCAACTGTTCTTTGTGTTTTACCACATCCTCGACACTCTGCCTTTGAGACGAGTGCGGGAGTATCACCTGCAGAAGTGCCATAAAACTCAAATACATCATGGGCTGCTACCAGCAGGCCATCAGTCTTTATCTCTACAGTAAATCGAGACTGGAGCATAACATTGTCGCTTTGTTTGTACATGTGTGTAAACCCACCTGCAGGTGGTAGCAGGTGGCGACACCACCGTGACAGGGCCCAGTCAGAAGCAGGATGTGGGTTCTCTGACGCCCAGCAGCATCTTCCAGGATGACATTGGGTATGAAGAACATATCTTCTACATTTATTTTCCCCTTTGAAATAAAAAAAGGCTTGTTGCCAAAGGAAACAAGCCTTAAAGTGGAGAATAACCTGCTCCCCTTTTTTCGTCCAGCCCACCTCAATATAAGACCATCACTCTTGAAAGGGGACCCGATGGACTCGGTTTCAGTATAGTCGGTGGGCACGGCAGCCCCCACGGAGATTTACCTATTTATGTTAAAACAGTGTTTGGAAAGGTAGGTGGACCTTGGCTAACATTATCTTTCCTGAAATCCACTTTTTTGTTGTTCTTTTAAAAACTGGACCTACATGTAATACCCTGCAAATGTATTGTATTTGCTTTATTTGGGTTTAATGTGATAAATCAACACAAAATAATTGTACAATGGAAGGAAAATGCTAAACATCTGAAAACAATGGCCTGTATGTATAATTTCTATACTCACTTTTTGTTTGTTGTTTTAATTGTCCGTACCAGTTTTGCACACCTAGATATGGAAATTTTGCAAATTCTTCTTTGAAATTAGCTGAACCTCTTTTTGTGCCACAGTTTACCAGTTAGATTAAGTCTGGACTTTGACTGGGCCATGCTAAAATGTCAATATGCTTTGATCTAAACCAGGGGTCTGAATTGAATGGCGAATTACCTACACTGCATGTTTGGTAACAAGATTTTATTTTGAGTCAGGTATGTTGGAACAGTCTTGCATCTAAAAAATGTAGGAAGGATGCTCTTAAAGACCCAGTCTTAAGAACTGGAGCTGTAGACCCATGAAGTAAACCCCTGGCTGTTTGTTTATTGTCTTTAGGGCCTTCCATTTACTAAATTTTGTCAAGAGCAATTAATATAAATAGTAAAAACATTACAAATAAAAACTTAGAATAAAAATAAAATAAAAAGCCCACAACTTTAAAACAAGTGCACTAATTAGATAATTAAAGCTTGACAAGGTTGAGGTTTGCAAGGGACTCAAGCACAGAGACAGACTGTGGCATAATTAATACTTTAATGAAATAATGAAAACTTAGAGCAACATAATGTTGAAAGAAGCAAAGAATGCGGGCAGAAAACAGGCTGTATGATGAAAGGATCCTGCAACAGCCAATGAAAATCCAGGCCTTTAAATAGTGAGGCTGGGGTGGAAATGACCAAGGGACCAAATTGACCAATCAGAGTATTTGAGGAACAGCAAAGAGGAGACTAATTACACAGGAACTGAACTAAAAATCAAAGAAACTACCAACCAAGGGAAAGACTGAAAATAATGGAAGAGAAAGTAAATAAACAAATGG
Source organism: Apricaphanius iberus (assembly GCA_028564705.1). Taxonomy (NCBI): domain Eukaryota; kingdom Metazoa; phylum Chordata; class Actinopteri; order Cyprinodontiformes; family Aphaniidae; genus Apricaphanius; species Apricaphanius iberus. Next base: position 270,013 of record JAPXFQ010002814.1, on the reverse strand, counting down.
ATTTTATAAAATAAATATGACAATACCTTTAAAGCAATTATAAACACATATGAAATAGGTTAATATGGCAAGACCTGTACAAAAATAGTTAAGATACATGTAATTAAATAAAAATGAACGAAGAAGGAAAACCAACACCCCAGGATCATGACACAGTTGGTTACGATGGATTTTATTTAAGAGTATCAGAATAAAGAGTACGTACCACATACAAATGCATACCAGACTTTTCAGATTCTAATTTCTAAAAAAAAAAAAATATATTCTGCTTTTCATTTCACAATTATGTACTGCTTTGTGTTGGTACATCATATAAAATGTCTGTGAAATAATCTAAAGTTTATGGTTGTAATGTGAAAAAATATAAAAAGGTGTAAATATTTTGGGGAGGGACTGTATACATGGCTTACATTTGCTTTCAGGGGGCAGCGGCGGAGGACGGTCGTCTGAAGCGGGGAGACCAGATCATGGCTGTGAACGGGCAGAGTCTGGAAGGGGTCACACATGAAGAAGCCGTCGGCATCCTGAAGAGGACCAAAGGAACTGTTACCCTCACTGTGCTTTCATAGATGATAAACCACAATCAACAGTTTTACGTCCTACAGAGATTGAAGCTAAATCAGACTGAGACTTTTGAAATGTATGTATACACCTTAGTCTGGAATACCAACACCTCAGGAAGTGAAGATACGTGGAAGTAAAACTCAACTAGTATAAGAAGAATATGGCGGCTTAGACAAACGTAGTCAGCCAATCAGCACGTTTGGACTGACGAAGAGATGATGCGTTGTGACTGTGAATATCCTGATTTAGCTCTGTCTGCTTAACTCCCACCAGCACCTGTTTACTGCCCAAGTGCAGCTGGAAGCTAAGCGCTATCAGGCTAATATGTAGCATGTCACCATCTATCGCCGGGGAGTCGAACGTACTTAATTTTATTATTTGATTTTCTGAGTTTCATGTAAAATGGGACTCTGCTCTCAACAGGGGGTAAGCCCTTTGTCTGATTACTCCAAAAAGCTTGATTTAGATGTGCATGTAAACTTACTACTGTGTGCAGCTAGAGGAGTCTAGATAATCATGAAGCTTTTTGCCCACTGTAGGTCTGAACACTGTGGCCCATTGAAGCCTACTGACAGACTGAAAGGAGATCACAACTATAAGTAATTTAATAATCATGTGAAGCATTCCCTGACACTGGAACTATGTTAATGCTGCTCTGATCGAAAATCCTAAGTCTGATTTTAATGTGTTTTCTTAGTTGAAGTATAGTGCTGCTAGAGCTCATATATACAAAAGGTCTTGACAGTATTTGTTTTGTACTTACCCTTACTTAATTGTACAGAAACATAAATAAACAGTTTTTAAGAGTCATTTCTAGTAAAAGTGGGTCATCTGACCTTGTGACTATAAGTTTCATGTTTGCCCAAAATAAAATGATCCAGTGTGTAGTTCTGGAGGTCACTGGTGTGTGTTTCGAGAGCTAGGTTAAAAGATGAAATGTCTATTTTATCACTTTAAATTTATTTTTTAAATGTATTTTAGTACTGTTTAAGTGATAGTATTGTCTATTCACACTGAAATTAAACAATAAAAGTGACATTTGGATTTAATCAGTTTTCAGCTCCCATTGTGTTGTCTATTTTTTTTCTGAAAGCAGTCGGGAAATAGTTTCCAACTACTGAAACTAATGTAGTGTAGTCATCTACTGTTGACTACATTACATTAGTTTAGATATAGAGATATTTTACCCACTGTGAAATAATTTCTCCATGCATTTCTGGTGAATTTTAGTATTCAAGCCACACACTATGTACAGAAAACCTTTAAAAGTTGAGCAGCTACATTTACTTGCCAGCACAGATCATAAATATTAAATTAAATGTAAAACCATATTTGAGAAATGTGAAATTTAGGCTAACTTTTCCAAAGCTGTGTCAGAAAACACCAAATCTGCTCACACCACCCATATCAATTTCCTACCTTGGAGATGAAAGCATTTCACTGCTGCTGCAGGTCCAGGTTATATTATACCCAAATAGAGCCGAATCAGAAGCTACAGTTAAATGAGATGTACATGAACATAGATTTATATCGGGACAGCTCGGATGGTTTTGCTTGAGTAGAGTTTGTTGTCACTAGAGACTCAGTGAACTCCATATAGAGAAACAGAGCTCTCCATTAAAGCGTGACATTGCCTCCATCTGAACACTTCCAAGACCTCTCTCAAATGAGCTCTGAAGCTTATTCAAGGGGCTCAGTTCCAAATTGGTGGATTGTTATAGACCTTTGTCGTAAAAGTACGTTTGTTCAGTTTTTCCTGTCCCCAGACTGAAACTCAACACTGTTACCTGCAGCTGTTGCCAGCCAAAGAACCAACAAGCTTCCTGTCTGCATTTAACAGCTGGAGTTTCACTCAAACACCTGTTGTTTTAAAAGGGATCAAAGGTTGTGCAGCCTGACTGCAGGGTCAGGAGATCCTGGCTATGCAAGGTCTGTGTAGATGTTAGATCAAACAATGCCAGAATGTTGTGATTGACATAAAGGTATGTCATGGTGTACAGTTACAGCTGTCGTCTTTACATGAATACATGGTGTACAGTTATGGTACTAACCGTGGTTCTTTCTCACCTTTTGGTTTAATCTTGATTGATTTTTATGTCGTGTAGTGCTTTGTTTCTAACTTGTCCTCGTTTCTATCTTTAGTCTCTGTGTTTCCCTAGTTCCCCGTGTATTCTATTTGGCCATTTTCTCTTTCCCAAGTTTTACCTCAGCTGCCTCTGCACATTCCCTTTACAGCTGACATTCAGTCTGCTAATGAAACCCATCTGTAATCACTCCAGTCATCATACTTTGCAAAATGTTGGTCTACCAGTTTCTGTCATCTATCACTGGATTCTACTGTTGCTCTTGCTTTGGTTGCAACAGATGAATGGCATTTGTTTGTTTTTATCTCCACAGCTGACAGCAATGATGAACAGGGCTTTAATATCTTTAAGAAAAGGGCAGATTGGATTGCTATTGGAAGATAATTGGATAATATAATTTTTGTGTTCAATTGAGGATTTTGGTCAAATCTGAGTATATTCACATCAACACATGGTTTGAAGAAGAGTTTATGGTATAATAGACTTATACTAGTGGTGGAGGATTCCAGCTCAGATTTAAACTAGATTGCAGAGTTTTTTGGGGGATTTTGGGCATAAACCTAACAGCTTTCTTTCATTTTGATAATCTATCATCTTGACTAATTTCTTCTTGCATAATAAGTTAATAAAGCTTGGCTTATTAACTTCAGCTATGGAGGTCATTTACGATTGCTTGATGCAGCAGCGACGTCAAGGTAATCTAAACCATGCCCCTAACATTGTGTCCCTCTGTCTGCTTGTTATATCAGGATTATGCTAGCCATAACAAAGCACAGAGGAGTCATTCAGTTACATCAGTGTAGGTAAAAAGCCAACTTAGTCTTCAGCATTATACCATATTCCTTAGTTTCTTTTGCTGTTAATTACTAAACAGAACTAATCTTGAAACACTTGCCCCACAACAGAAGTGAACCACAACCTACAAAGCAGAAAACAGCTGAAAAGGAAGTTTTAAGATCGTACTCTTTAACCTTCCAGTGAAATTAATCAAACTGTGGTTTTTCAAAAAGCTCTCTATGTCAAGTTAGATACTGACTATTCATTACTCCACGTAACAGTGCTTTAAAACAAACCAGTTTGATTGAACATTACACAAAAATAACAAAGCTGGCATGACTCCACTGTATATCCCAAGGCTGATGAAATGATGAATTTATTTTTTTCTGCAATCACTGGAGGATTTGGACACAGAGATATGTTTTTAAACGGAGCTGATTTAAGAAAATGGATGTCTGTTAACCATGAAGAGCCACTGTGTCAGTACATGTAGTGTTACTAATGTCATGATGAGGGTTAATTCCACTTACCATTGGTAAACAAATGTTGTCCTGGCTTGACTTGGTGGTTGAGTTCCTGTACAAAAAAAATCTTGAAGAAATAAATTTGATAGTGAAGATTGCTTAGGATTTTTAATGAAATGGCTGACCTAGCAAAGTGTCTAAACAGCTTTAAGGTGACAGTGTGTAGTTTTTACAGTAAATCTTTGAAAATAGCCATTAAACCATGATGTAATAATAATTATGTAAAGCACATTAATTGCAAAATATTGGCGATATTGTAAATTATGACTTTAAAAATCAGTTTTAAAATACATAGGCGCGGGTCCTCTTTTCAGGGGAAAGCTATATTAGATGACGAACAATAAGCCTCTTATCCAAGAGGCTTCATCAGTTCATGACGTCTTTACTTCTACAAGAGCCTGGACATACAAAGGGAAAGGAGCAAGCCTGCTATTAAAACATTTATATCCCCTCAAAATGTTACAAAGTTTCGCCATAAATACATTTTTACCTCTTCGCTAGTTCCAAGCGATGAAAGAGAGAATGTGCTCGTCAAGTTGCAGCAAATAGATAATTCTCAGGGAATTGAGCGTTTGAAAACAGCACTAGTTGGACCTCCGTTGTTGAGTTTCTTACTCGAAGACACAGATACCGCATGCTTGTGCTAATTTAGTTATGCACTGCCCCCTACTGGCCGAAAATTACACACTCTGCCTTTAAAGACATAATTTATCTTTGGGTAAGTGTCCTAAAGATTCATTCTTTTTTTTCACAATACATTATACACAAAAACGTATTGTTTTTATGTGATCAACTAACTTAGGTTTGTTTATAAATAAAAAACAATTTAAGACCAGTGAACACAGTGGATAGGACAGTGACAATGTTGGTGAGGGAGAACTTTAAAGTAGAGTCAGGTCGTAAGACAATATACCAAGCTTAGATTTGTTAAGAAAAGTTGAGGTGAATGACCCAAACAGAGACAGGAGGTAGGCAGAATCATAGTCGGCTAGAATTTGAATTTGAACAAGGAAGGAGCACAAGAAGAAACAGGATCAACAGCCACAGAAAGATGGATAGCAACCATAACATCAAGACAAACATGGACAAACACTGGAAGCATACATAGCTTCAGGAGTGATTATTGGAACACAAATCTGGTAAGTCTGAGAGGGGACACAGACTGAAGACAACTGAGGAATAATAACTCATCTAATGATTGCAGAAGATAAGCAAGGAGGCCAATGAAAATATACAGTAACAGAGTGAAATGGCTAATTCAGATTTAACTAAAAATAAAGACCAAAATAACACCCAATCAAAGAAAAATGCATCATGATATGAACATCACATGAGCACTGTTCAATCAGTCATGTTATAATCAATAGAGTATGGTACAACCCTAAACCTACCAAGACTTTGTCGTCCACATAAACTGACAGAAACAGAAAAGCTACTAAGAGGCCGACAGTAACTCTAGAGGAGTCATAGAAAGCCACAGCTCCTCCTGAAGCAGAAGTACAATTTTTATTTACAAGTATAAAGTCAAACAGGTGCAGCTGATCGTGAAAGCTGCTGCTACGCTGGTTCCCTGTTGCTCAGAGAATGGACTTCAAAATAATCCTAATAATTCATAAATCAATGAATTGCTTAGCACCAAAGTATGTTGAAGATCTGTGGTCACTATACCAACCCTCAGACCAGCCAGGTCCTCTGTAGCCTCCTAATCACCTCTAGAATCAGAACCAAATATGGAAAAGCAGCTACTAAATGCCCTTGGAGCTTCTACCTCTGACAGGATTTTGGCAGTGTTTAATAGATTATTATGCAGAAAATGTTTAGTTTTGTTCATTTTTTTGCATACATTCATTGAAGCCTTTGTCCATTTAGTCCTGTTTAACATTGGCCACAAAGCCATGGAACACAGCAAGCATGTGCTCTGGTCAGATGGAACTAAAGGGTCATTTGTTGTATGAACATGCAAAATATTGTGTATGTGTAAAACACTGTCCTCAGAGACAAACATATTTGTGTAGAATTATGGTATGGGGATGTTCCCTTTTTTCCAGCAGAAAAAGGAATCTCATCAGAGATGGTTGTAGCTTAATAAAGTCCTGAAACAAACAAACAAACAAACAAAACATCTGCAAATTAGTGAACATGAGAATGACCTAGTCAATATCTTGCCATAAGTTTAACTGAGAACAAATGGCACGTTTTAAAAATGGCTACTTGGAGATGGTTTCCATCCAGTCTGGCTGAGCTTGAGCTGTTTTGGAAAGAGCCAAACATTTCTTTCTTCCTGTGAAAAGCAGGTAGAGACCATATTTAATGACTTGTACCCATTACTGCAGAAAAAAAGGGGAAAAAGAAAATGCATGTCACAATTTTCAGATTTAATTTTACAAGGAAAAAATTCTGAAAACCATCTGCCGTCTTCCTTCCATTTCAAAATTATGCACTACTTTGTGTTCGTTTGTCACATAAAATCCCAGTTAAATACACTGAAGCCTGTGGTTGTACCGTGGCAGATATATGGAAAACTTTAGGCAGGATGACTCCTTTTGCAGGGCACTTTTCAGCTCCTTTTGGTCTTTCATGGTAGATTCTCTTTCTCAGTCTGCCCAGTGATGCTCACTCAAATACACAAGCTACCGCATATAATTAAATTTCCACTGCGGCTGTGGTGTTAAATTGCTTCTCGATGGACATGCTGGTTTAAATGGAGACAAGGCTTTCCCTTTAGCTGCTTTAAACAGCGCAGCCACTCGTTAGAGGGGTCTGTGAGGCAATCGTTTGACCCGCCTGCAAGGTGACTCTGCAGCCTCGGGTTTTGGTGTAGCTGTCAAGAAGATTAGCACATCACAGGAACACACAAGCATTGTGTGAGTCATTGCACATTAGCTACTCTTTAACAGCTCTTCTTCTCAAAAAAAAACAAAGGCGTAACTGTAGGCATACCAGGGTGGAGGCTGTCATTAGACACCCGAGACAAATATGACAGATTCAGAGGACATTTATCTTAATTAATATCTGGGACGGATGTGTAATTAGATGAAAAGTACGGGCAGGAATGCAAGGATGCGACTCACTGTGACCAAGCTAACGATTAAAGTGCATGATTAAACTTTTTCAATGTAATGATTAACGACAACTGCCAATTTGGTCAAATATTACCTGATGTAGCTGAGTCTTGTCACTTAAACTGTCTAAATAATAGGTTTCTGGTTTCAAATATGCCGCTTAGGCATCTTGCTTTCAAGACAAACAAGCAAGCAAACCAAATAAAATACTTATCTATTCTATTTATATTTATATGGTTATAATTATATTTAAAAACTGGGAAGATACAAACAAACATATTTACTTCTTCCACATGAGCCAGAATTATGCTAAAGTCATACTTTGCAAGCAGGAAGCCAGCTGTTATTGTGATTTACAGTGAGGTTTTTCCTCATTGCATGGTTAGCGACAGCTAAGCACAAAGTCTCACATTCCTTTTCTGTTCAAATGAACCCACGGAGTTAACCAAATTACATCACGCGGTGTTGTATTACCTCTGAACCTTTGCTGCGGCTGTCAGTGTTTAAACAGACAACAGAGTACATGTTCAACGAGGAAACACCAAACACTGGCATTAAATGTTTGCTGTTGATTCCCCCACCTCCCCCTGTATGCACTTCGTACTAGTCGTCAGGACAAACTGTGTTCTCAACTCAGGCTGTGATAATAGACAACAGTGTTTAATGGTTCTTCTATATCAACAACTGAGCTGCAGCTTCTGTCTGATCAGCTACTCCACTTTAAAGGCTGCTGCTTGTCTTGAACATGCCTACTGTGTCTCACTTGATAGTGTTTGCATTTCAGTAACAAAATTACATCACCGCAACAAAGACATGATAAGGCTGGCTGTGTAATCATTATTTTATGAGCTGTGTGGGAAGTAATGCAGTAATACAGCCACTCTGAACTGTTTACAGAGTCAAGAGGAGGAAGACGCTTCTGTGTTTGCCTGTGAGAGGTGCTATAGTTTGACTTTGTGATGGTGGTAAAAGGATGTTAGACATAAAGAAAATATATATATATATATATATATATATCTGCACGTACACAACATTGTCTTGAAATGCATGTTGATTGACCCAGGTGGAAAGAAAAATCCAGTAGAAAATTACTCTTTTAATGTTGAGACACAAACTTCATACTGTAGCTAGAGACCAAGTAGCAAGGGTAATGGAGATACTGACTGTGGGGTGAGTTTAGCTCAGGGGGTTGGGAGTTTGCCTTCCAACCAGAGGGTTGTTGGTTCAATCTCCAGCTCCATCTATATCAGTCATTGTGTCCTTGGGCAACACATTTGACCTACTGGTTTTGGCCAGAGGCCACCTCGCTTCTGTCAGTCTGCCCCAGCTGTGGCTACAACTGTAGCTTGCCCTCCACCAGTGATTTATTTAGAAATGGAATTGTGAAGCGCTATGATTCATTATTATGAGAATGACCATGAAATGAACTGACAAAGACATGGAAACACAGAGGAGTTCATATATACACAGTAAAGGATATCAGGGAGGAAATCAGGGAAACTTGGGACAGCTGAGAACTGTTGGAGACACAGACACAGGGATAAACACCACACTGTGACAAACATTGCCACATTCATTCACTTACTAGGGGTGTGCCAGTACACCTAGTTGTATTTCGAGTGTTTCGAAACTCAGTACGAACTCAGTACAAACTCAGTACAAAAGTGTGTACCGACCTGTGGGACCCTTACTGCTTTTTATTCGAGATGGATTAGTTTTGTCCCGTTTATAGGACAACGATGGGGTAAGTCACACATTTTATCTCCTGCGGATGTGTGTAGGTTTGTGTTTTTGTTGGCAAAAGTGCTAGCTATGTTTACAGTTTCAACTGTATCCACGATTGTTATATATTAGACTTACCAGACTCACAGCTTTCAAATTATATAAAACATATATAAATATCCCTCAAAGCTTGAGGGTGGGTTGAGGCGGAGCAGCTGCTTGTGGCCCGCCTACTGGAGTTGTTACATCACAAAAGCAGTCTGTTTTAGATGCTGTTTTAGTGTCTGCTACAGATGCACAGAGATTTGAATGCAGAAATACCCAGAAATGCAATTTTGATATTACTTTTATTAAGATGTGTCCTCTAACATCAGAAAAATGCCATAAAACAGGTAAACAACGCAAAAAATTTCAACGGAGTGGGTCGTGTTTGCAGATGTTAGCAGCGCAATATGGGGGCTGCTGGCTATTAGCAAGACCGAGCTGACAGCTGAAGTGGAAATCTCTATGGAGCACAGCTGAAGAAGTGTACTGATGGTTTTAAAAGCTTGCCAGCTAAAACAACAAAATTTAAACTAATGGCGTATCAGTTGGTAAACTGTCAAACAGTTTTCCCAGCACTGCATCACATCATCATGTCAAAATAACCCCGGAGCAAACATTGTTGACTTACCAATCCAGCAGCAACACAGCTAGTTCAACATCCATACATACTACTGTATCTCTAACCTCTCTCACACAGCGGCTGACCACACAAAACTGAAAAGTTTTAACACTGGGTTTTAGAAGGTGTTCCTATTTTGACCTAAACTGAGCAACAGTTTGACAGAAAAGATGCTTCACAGCCGTGAAGGGAAGGAAATGTTCTCCGACCTGTCTTCTCCCAGCTTGCTGCTCCACTGTAACACTACAACTTCCCCTTCCCCCAATTCACACCGGGTGCATAATGTATTTGCGCGGTGTGAATCATCATAACGAGCCTTCTGCAGCGGTGAAGCCCCAGCAGCTTTAAGCTCTGGCAGCTTTCATCTGCTCTAGTAGCCCAGTCTCTTTTACTCACGTTTTCTGATAGCGTCTTCTTTGCGGTTGAGAAGCTGGATCAGCTTAGCGTCCAGCTCTGTAGCTTACAGGGGGCACAATCGTTCACCGGGCATGAATCAGAGGTTATAAAGCTTTCTCCAGTAGTGAAGCTCTGGCAGCTTCCAGTGTGGGAACTGTTCCTTTTCCTTGCTTCTTCTGATAGTGTCTTATTTGGTGGATCTGCTATGGCTCGGACGCGTTGACGGACCATCCGAGCAGCTGCTGCGTGAAGTTGGGAAAACTGAACTTTGAAGCAGCAAACATGGGGTGTCAACCAATCAGCGTCTTCGTCTTTTTACTAATACAGGAAGACATTGGACATTATTTGGAGGAAGATATTGGAGGAAATTGTCTAGCAGGTAAGCAGTTAAATATTTTTTGTTTTAACTTTCTTGACTACTGATTCACTACTAGTTTATTGGATTTTGATAATCTTTTAAATTGCATTTTTGGGGCATGGGCTGATTTATTTATTTCTTTGTCTTCAAAATGAGTTTTTCTCACAATCTAATGTGGACCTTCAAAATCCATAAAAAGGAATAGGTAGCCAAAATGACCAAGGGGAGTATGCCTTATCATGTGGTAAACTTTATTGCTGTGTTTGGGTTGCCTCCAAAGTAATAAATAAGCTCTAGAATTGACAAGACACTTAAGTTGGCAATTTATGTATTTACCAAGTCTATAAATAGTGATTGCAGAATTCTGTCTCTCAATGGTTTAAAGTTCTATGTGCCATCATATTTTTTTCTTTTTTCAACTTTAATTTTGTGTTATGTGCAGCTGCATCAATGTTGGTTAAAGTTCTAATTTAGTTCACTGGTTTGCAACCTAAACATTCAGACTTATGTATAATACAACAGTTATCACTAAACACTGGTAAGAAATAGTGTGAAACAAACAAAACCCCTACATTTCTACCCTACTGTGTGAAAGCCTTGTGACAATTTTCAGGCAAACACTCAACTGTATTTGTTCCACATGTGTAAATGGGCCATGCAATTGATTACTGCACTCACGTCAGTGTTGCTTTGAAAAATCTAGGCCATCTATTGATTTTAGGACATAATTGGAAAAAAAAAGGTTGTCAATGATGAAAGTATGATTCATGCATTTGATCTTCTCTTCTAGTGGACCCATATTCAATATTTGCGAGACAAGCGCGACCCCACCATTACACAGAGGCAAATGTCTCTTGAAATGACAGAATAGGCTGTCGATAGCCTTTTCTAAAGTGGGACGAGTCCAGGCTTTGACTCACTTCTCTAATGTTTCAGTTATGCTGGTCTCCCTTTATTATCCTGACTTTGACATTTTTAAAGCTGCTGTTACTGACCCTGGAGTTACAACGCTGATGTTTATCCAGTCTTGAGATTGGTCTAAAGTTGTTTTTAAACTCTTAAAACAGTAGAGCTCAGCTAAAAACTTTTATGTGCAATGACAGGTTTCGGCAGGCTTTGATCTTAAATGTCACTGGGTCATTAGTTGCATCACATAGCATCTATCTGACTTTAATGATATGCTGTAACAAAGGCTTGATAAAGTCATAAAATGTTATTCTTTGTGGAGTTAGCACGTCATCACTTGTCAGATGATACAAAAGCATCAGAAGCCCGTGGTAAAAACTCTTATTATAAAGTTTTGTTAGTTTTTTGATGAGAGGTTGTGTAATTTTAATTAGACCTAACTTTTCTTTGATCACTTTGTGATCCAGCTCTTCTTATGCAACACGAGGATAGACTGAGCAAAAATGGCTTTCATGCTTGTAAATTAATCTAAAATCTGAATTCTATTTCGATCAAAGATCCTTTAAGTTAGATTGCTCTTGGATTTTGGATAAAACAAAACAAACAAAATAAAAAATAACTTACCTCCACTGAAGTGAAATGTAGAGTTGGCAGCCATACAAAAGTAAAATGGAGGTAAATCATGTTATAAAGTAAAAACTTTATTGTTCAAAACCCATTGTTTCATGTTTGAACAATAAGAAATCTCACTGCAACAGCTTACATAATTATTATAATTATAATTACTTTTTGGTAATCTTTCCAAATTACAAAACCATATGCTGATAAAGAATGTTACATGTCCTGTTCAGATATATTATCATGTTACTGACATTATTTATATTATGAGAATCCAAAGGTTTTGGTCATATTGTAATAACTTATTGTATCGTTTTAATGTGAAAAGTATATTATACATTTAACACGACATATCGTCTAACATATTATTAGAACAATAATGTTTTGACACTATAAAATTATATATTTCTATTTTTATTTTGCCTAGGTAGCAGCTCTACACTTCCCTAGAAATCTATTCTGAATTACTCTCGTGTGTGATTTACGAGAATGCCCCATTGGAGAAGAGGTAGAAAGGACTTCCATTGGCTGTAAATCAGAATACTACTAAATTGTGCTTTAAAACAGGTTTAAATGTTGCTGACCCGATGAATGCATCCCTGAGCTTCATGTCTGGTTTTTGCTGCTACTGTTTTTCCCCTAATTAAAAATCATGCATGGTGGACAGTTCTACATGCTTGACTTCTTTAGCTGTCTCCAAGTCTTTACCAGGACCATGCTCATTTCCTTTTCATTACTTATTTTAAATTTCTGCTTTTTGCTGTAGAAGGCCACAGGAGAACTGTCACCAGGCAAACGTTTCGAGACACTTTGGACAAAGTCAACACAGTGTCCAACTTTAGCTACCTTAATGTTTCATCAAGGAAAGAGAACAAAAGAACCCAGAAGGTATCCAGGGATTTATCTTAATAAGTCAGTGAAGTGCAATTTAAGAGTAATGTGCTACTAAAAAAACAAAGAAAAAAGTAGCAAAAAAATCATAGTCTGAGACCCACAGATTCATGAGGAAAACATGCAAATTCTTAGATACAACCATCTGGAATTAGCATGGAAACTCCAAATTGCATAAAACGATTAAAAAGTAAAATGGGGAGTGCTTTGAATAGAGCCACTGCTCCTTTATATGGAAAGGAGTCAGATGAGGTGTCCTAGAATTGGGTTAGTTTGTTAGCTTGTTGATTTGAAGCTCGAATGCATCAGAAGGAGTCAACCTAGATGGTTTTGGAAACTGATTAGGATTCCTCCAGAATGTCTAAAATCGGTGGTTATCCCAACAGGAGGAGACCTTACGGGACATCCAAACCTTGCTGGAGGGGCTATACGTCTCACTATATGGCTTATCTAAGTCTGTCTTGAAAAGTCTTATCTAGTTTTGACTTGATCTGGTCATGTAAACCAAAGCTATTATAATGAGCTTTGGATGTGAAGGTGAGTGAGCTGAACTTTACACACCATGCAATGACTAGGTTAGAATTTTGAAGTAAAAAGTAGTTCTTGAGTTTACCTAATTAGTGTTGAAGAACGAGCCACCTCGTTTGATCATAAATTGTTTATCTCGTTGAATTTTGCACTCTGTATGGGAAAAAAAACAGTTGAAGGTGATAGAAAAGATGCCAGGGACTGGTAAACGGCTTAAAAATACTGCGATTTGCTAAACAGTAGCTGCTAAGCACACTAGAGCTGACATGTGCTGCATCGTGGTAGGTATCATGACTAGGTTGCCGTTTTTGTTTGAATACGTGGGTGAAAACGACACTGCGTTTACATGACAGAGCAAGTAATCTGATGTAATTGAAAAAGATGAGTTACTAATGCTTGACCTTTAGATGGCTGGGTGCCCTGTGTATGCAGTGCTCTATGGTTTCCCCCGGTTTCCTCCTCCTTACCCAGAAAATAGTTGAAGTATGGTGGAGTACGCAAGTCCAATATGCTGAGCGCATCATCATTTTTGAAAGTCCCCGGCCTCTGGAATCCATTTTTGAGAAGTTGCATTTTCTACAACACACCATTCTTGTGTAAATGAGAGACCGAATCGCAGAGAAAACTCTCAATTTTGCTTAAAAATTTAATGGAAACTGACCCATAGTTTCTTGTCATTGTTAAACTAAAGGATCTAGACCTCATTTGATCATCTCTAGATCAAAAAAAGCAACAAAACCCAGTACATCCGTAAAACCCTCTGCAAACATAATTGTCAGGAATCAACCCAGGTACCTTTTGGTTGTGAGGGCTATTGTCCTTTAGTCACTCAATAAAAAACTGTCAAAGCAGGGAAAGACACACCCTGTTGTCGTCTGCATTGCTAAAATGAAAAGATGTCACTGATAGTACTGCTGGACTGCAATGATAGCTGCCTGATATAAGTTAGTCTGACGCTTTGCTCAACAACAATGCTGCTTGGTATTTGAGTTCAAACAACGCATTCTGAAAATATTTCAAACTGCCTCTAAGGATGTTAGAGACAGATAACTGTCACAAGTACGTTTGTGAAGTTGGAATGAATTCTTATCTCCCTGAAGGATTTCTTTACCAAAATTTGCATGTGAACAAGTTAATTAGGCCATTTCTTTTCATAACAACTTTTCTTGAGCAACCTATTAGTAAACTAAGTTTTTTAATTATTATTTTTTTAGAGCACAAGTGGTGAGAAAGTGTCAACAAACTCCTGGCTGCAAACAAGGAATTTAATTTGCTGAAGCTTTAGGGTATCAAAGGGAATCATTTCCATCAGACTTGTGTGAACCTGTATTGTGGACCAATCTGAGCTGATATAATAACCGTGTTTGAAGTTTTTTTAAAGGCTCATACATACCAACTGGTCAACAGATGTGAAAGTATATAAGTCAGCACATTTCCGCTTGTTGAGTACAACCAACAGACATGACTGCAGGGCTAAACAAACACGGATGGAGACTTCAAAGTTACTTGATTAACTTCTTTACATCTTGGCCAGACAGGATTTCTCGAAAGTAATAATCGTTTACATAATAAATCAGGAGTCACCTTCCAAATTTCTCAAGGCATTATCAATTTAGTTTTCAAGGTCGTAAATAAGATCTCTCAGAGGACCAAAATTCTTTTTTAAAACCTGTTTCAAGGAAAGAGCATTCCTTTGTAATGACTACTGTCTTTGGAGTTGCTTTAAATGGAATCTACTTAAAATAACCCCAGATACTTTCCTTATAATTCTCCAAGCCAAGACAGAGACTCATTGAAACAATGACACAGCTTTTATATATGTGTAAGGTCTGTGTCTATCTGCTTTAAACTTTATGTTGCAGGTTGAATTGGAAAATACAATAAATGAATGAGAGCAGAAATACAAGTGATGATCATAAAGTGTTGCTATAAAAGGTCTTCCATCCCCATCTGTAGAGAAAAAGAAAAAAGCTGTCTACAGAGGCTTGAAGCCACACATCTATCACCCAGGCTGTTTTCAGAAGTGGGCTGTATTGGAATCTGTGCAATGTAGCTCTACTTGCCAAGATCCAGAGATTCCTCTTGTTTCTTCCTCTGGTCCAATAAAAATGAATGGATTGTAACTGTAGTGCATTAACACACAATCTATATATGGACTGTATCATTCCTGAATAGTCATTATATATATAGCTGTACACTATAACTATTAGTTATGCAGTTATTGAGGTATAACCAAGTGTTCCTCAAGAATAACTTTAAATACACCTGCTTTGTGAAAATAATGACAAACAACTGGAACATCTTACGACTACAATGGTGGGACTTTAAAATGGCTGCAAGAACCCTAAAACCTTTCAATGGGTCACGACAGAAATTCACCCAGTACACCCAGCTAACCTTCTATCTTCTATCAGAATATCCATCTGTGTTTTGTAAGTGAAACATATACTGTATATATTGGAGACAACACTCTCCAGCTCTTTTTTGGGATTCCAAGGTGGTCCAAAGGGGAGGGGTCTTTGTCAAGTTTTCTTCCCAGTGAGATATGCCACAGATACCTTTACAAGAAATCTCCCACACCCTTAGAAATTAAAGTACATAATTGTACTTTTAAGGGTAAAGTGTCTTGTCACTAGGGTGGTACCATCAAAAGTACCATTTTGTACCCTTAACTATAGGTACCTATTTGTACCCCAGTAGTCTGTCTCTTTTATCAGTCCACATCACACGATTGATACATCGGCTGACCACAATGCAGCCAATAGTCACCCATTTGTTTATTTGTTTGATTAAATAAAATGTAAATAACATTTAAGAATGTTTTAACAATAAAACTATGAATTCAATTTATATAAATCTAGCTTGGCTAAGGGATGTATATTTTTTAGTACAAAAGATAATCACCAGAAATGTTACCCTATCCAAGAAATGGTACAAAATATACCTTTTAGTACTGAGAAACATGTATGCATTAATGTATCAGACAATTGAAAAAGTTACAGATAGTTACCTTGAGGTCCAATATTTGTCCTTGGACTGTGTTAATTTGTTTTTTTGTACTTTTGGGCACAGTAATGTCTCTATTCTGTACCCTTATTTCTGACAGTGCAGGCATCATTATGAGGACCTCAAACCAACTCAGCTGAATACCTTAGATATAGGGGAGCAAGTTTTCGATTCTGAGCAGAACTAGGAATCTATACTTCAGTTTTGAAGGTTGTAGGAGGAAATATAACCTACATCACGTCAGAAAATTGGAGGACACGTTTTTAATTAATTTATTTTTGGGAGCTTATCTCAATTAGACAATTGCAAAGGATGACAACAAAAAAACAACAACCACAGTATTGTGTAATGAGATATGGAAATGTTTTTGAAGGACCGCTATTAAAGACATTTACAACTGACTCTGGGAGATGCTTCTAAGCCCCCCAAAAATTGCCTGACTTTCCCAATAGTTCAATAATGTTCAAAATGTCCTTTTTTTACTTTTATAAAAGTAAAAAACATTTTTATGTTTATCACTACAGCCTCATGATGAAGTAGGGTTACAGTGCACTGTCATGTATCTCCATAAGGAGACAAGCTGTCAGTGAACACCACATGCACAACATTGATTCAAATGATGACTTGGTCAAAGGCAATTATTAAAGTCACTGCTGCTGACCTGAACATTGTTGGGTCAGTTCCAAGTTGATGTGCTGACTGCACTGTGTGTTTAACCGCTGATGTCACCCTTGCAGGCCTGTTTGTTGACCAAGTGGGTAAACCCTAAACATGAATTCAGGAGCTTTTATAAATAATAATTTAAATAAACCCAACCAAGCAAAAATATATGCACCAATAGCAATTAACTAAAAAAGACAGTGTGAGGATCATGCTACCACAAAAGCCTGCTGTAAACCCTCCCAGACAGCCGAAGTCCTGAGTCCTATCAGTAACAGCCTGCTAAGAGGCTTTATCCTCCCACTCCACCCCGCCCCGGCACAAAGAGTTGTCTGTTAGGACAGGGAGGAATCGTAGGAGTCAGCTCAGACAGGTGGCTATCCCCTAGGGTATGAACGTGGGGGCTGGGAGGCTGAGCAATGCACTCATCAAAAACAAGTCGAGACAAAACCCTGGTGTTATTTCAGCAGTGTGGTTTTCCTTGCAATAATCAGAAGGAAGTGGCATGGCTGTTTTCAAATTAGACTCAAATTGTTTGGTTGGAGCACTAATATGTTGGTTTTGACTGAGAGAATACCCTTGATCCTTATGGATGTAAAATAATAAACATAATCTCTTTATCTAACTGTGGAAGGTGAGTGCATGGTATTAAATGCTGTAACACATTATTGGTTTGCTTCAATCATGTGACACACGAGGGGATTGTACAATAAATATTTATACTTTACCTTTACAGGATGGTATTAACCTTTACTTTCCACATTCTAACCGTCAGGCAAACACTGTCAATATGACTTATTTGTGGAACATCTATCATGATATCAGTCAACATTGTACATAAAATAAAAAATTGAAGCAAAACTGATATAAAAAGGACTAATATCTATATGCTAACTGATGTCTATAAAAATCAGCCATAATAAAATAAAAAACAATCAAGTTACGTCTAACTTAACAGATCTATTGATCGTTTTGGACTGCTTTCTTTTAATGTTTTGAAGGAGAGCACTAATGCTATACAAAGAAGGAGGAAAAAGTAAACATTTAGTTTCAGTTCGGTTATTTTGAATTCAACTTCTATGATAGCAAAATATCATGTAACTCTGCTCATATACAGTGAGGAACATCAAGTATTTGAAAACCCTGCAATTTTTCTCCCACTTAGAAATTATGGAGGGGTCTGAAATTTATATTTAATGTGAATTTCCTTTTTGAGAGACAGCAACAAAAAATCTTGAAATCACATTGTATGATTTTTGAAATAATTTATTTGTATTTTATTTCTGCATATAAGTATTTGAACACCTGATAAAATATCTGTCAAAATTTGGTACAGAAGCCTTTGTTTACAATTACAGAGGTCAAATGTTTCCTTCTTGACAAAGTTTCCACACATTGCAACATGGATTTTGGCCCACTCCTCCACACAGATCTTCTCTAGATCTGTCAGGTTTTGAGGCTGTCACTTGGTAACATAGAGTTTCAACTCCCTCCAAAGATTTTTATTGGATTTAGGTTTGATTTTCTGTTATATACTTCTGTTAATAAAAAAAATAAAATAATAAAAAAAACTGCATGCTAACAGTAGTTCTGATGACAGCGAGACATCCAGACACAGAAGGAAATTATGAAGGTGTTGAGCAGCAGATGGATTTCAGACATTTGACTTATTATGGACTAACGGTTTGAATGGAAATGAACTGGACCATTGTGGATATAAAATAAGTTTTGAGATGGCTGTTCTAGGTTTTGGAATTCCTCTCTTCAATTGGTAAGTTATTATTTAATGATTTTTAAGTGATTTGACTAAAGCTGGTAATGTGGCTACAGCTATGATTCATATCATTGACTGGCATACATAATTTTAATCTTAAGCAGAGATAGAATGTTGTTGAATCGCAGCCTGGGAGCTTGGACGTTTATTTACCTCCATTGGTTTTAGGATTTTCCCTCTTAAATATCTCTGAGGTTCTAGTGCTGAGGCGAAGCCCTGAGGTTAGAAGTCAGCAGCTGACATTTGGTAGCAGCAAGTAAACAATTTACGAATAGTTTACAGCCGAATTGAGTGCACCAGCGAGTAGTAATAATTAGGGATGTTCGATATTGGCTTTTTTACCGATATCCGATTTACCGATATAGCCTAACTCATAATTTCCGATACCAATATAAACCGATACAGACATGTGGGGACCCTCCCTCATAAAAAATAAAAACTACTTAAACCATTTAGAAAATGTAATAAGTACTATAATTTTAGTTAGGCAATTGAAAAAGGGGCCATTTTTACTTTGGCTTCAAAAGTAGCTGGAACATTTTCTTACACAGAGAATACTGACAAAGGCCCACCACACATGACAAATTTCTAATTTTAGAAAATGTAAACAACATTATACTTTTATAGCATTGAGGTAAAGTGGAAACAACTGAAACAAGAATAAAAAATAAAAAAAAACAGCAAACATTTAAGCAGGGCCAATAATTAACCTACCTTTTGACATTTTGAAAGTTGTCTCAAACAAATAATATCTCAAAAACTAAACCTCAAATCTGTCATATTTTACATTCTGAGAGAGAAAGGAAGTAGCTGAACAGTTTGATATATAATATGTGTATGGTTTGAAAAACTCATCTTATTAAAAAATAAAAACCGATACCGATAATTTCCGATATTATATTTTAATGCCAATACCGGCCGATAATGACTTTAGGCCGATATATCGGACATCCCTAGCAATAATGTATCTTACAGCTTACTTGCTGCACCAGTAATGTTTACAATATGCGTGTCTCCACTATCAGAGCTTCAGTGTGATGTAACCACATCTTTTTCTGACTTTGTCTCCATCCACAATCGGCCCTTTAGGGAATCTGTTTGTGTCACTGCTCAGTGCAGCAGAAATAACAGATCAACATGGAAGAAGTAGGACTTGTTGATTTTTTCTGTTTGCTGTTGTCATAAACTGCTTAGTAACTAACTCTTTATTTTATTTGTACAAAGTTGGTTGTTTGGTGATGTCTGCTTTGTCCCTCTTATTTACAATTTATCAGCCCGACTTAACCACAGCGACGCTGAGCGACTTGATCAGGCCATTTCCAAGCATTTACCCCAAATAATCTTCTATAGAGGAAGATGGCTCAATCACGTACACAAGTAGACACCAGCAGCTGTATGACAGCGGCTCCTTCTGGAGTACCAAAACAAACTTTCTGATCACTGATCTATAATAGACAGATTTTTTTTCAGGAAAACTCCCGAAGCTGCCTCAGACACTGAAATAAACTCATCCTTTTACTGATGTATAGAAAGAGTGTCAAAAAAGGCAGTTTTGACCCGGAAATATGTAACACACTGTAGATTGGAGATAAAAATGTAAAAGGGTTAAATAAAACTGTGCCCCCCCAAATTAAACCAATGCCCGCCCAGCTAAATTGCCCTGGCGTAGGGTCTGTTGTCAGCGGCTTCTTACATAAGCTCCAATTGGAAGCATTTTAGGGGCACCAAATGGCAGTGGACCCGGCACAAGGGATGCTGGAAGCCTTAGTCCATTTAATATATTACGGACAAACCCAAAACTTATGATCAGATGTACCCCATATGGTGAGATCTTACCTGGAGTTTGACTTAGGCTGACAATTGCAGCAACAGTTGATGTTTTTCTCCAAGTTGCTCTGCAATCCCCTTGTAGCTCTTTCCAGCCTTGTGGAGGTCTGCAATTTCTTATCTGGTGTCTTTTGACACCTCTTTGGTCTTGCCTATGAGAGTAGTTGGAGTCTGAGGGTGTTTCTCAATGTCAAAGCGCCTCGCCTAACAAGGCAATGTCTTGGTAGTCGAGGCACCTTACTTACATGACTGTACACTGTCCTTCCTTGGTCAAAGAAAACGGTTAAATGGAACAGACTTAACTCACATGACCGCAACTGCCGGCTTACGTGCTAGGTTTATGTCCCACCCGTCGTAATGGCATAGTAGTGTAGTAACTTTCTTTCAGCCATGGAACTGGAAATGTATAACCAGCGTTTTACTTGTTTTTAACTTAAAATCAAAGTGAATTAGTACCTGGTAGCCACCGAATCTGCAACTACTAAGCAACTAACCATAACATATTAAGAGCTTTGGAGCTAAAAAAAAAATAAATAAAAAATGTAAAATTAAATTAACATTTTAGATATAAGCCCGATAACTGAAATTACTTGACTTAAATTTAAACTGGAAATTTGCCCTCAAAGTAGATGTGGCTGGCTCCTACTGCACTGTATTCTGGGAAATTTTTGACCGAGGGAAGGCATCAAGGCACCTCTGATGTATCCCTGGTCAGTTAGCTAAACGACTAACAAACGGAGGACATTCCTTTGTAGCACATGAACATTGGAACACGCATTTGCGGTCCCTGATGGCGTATCTCCTAGGCAACCAGGGCGGGACCAAGGCATCAAGGAGAGGTTCCTTTGCATTGAGAAACACCCTGACTGACTGTGGAGTGGACAGGTGTCCTTAACAAGCTCAAAAAGTTTCTACTAATTTAGATTAATAGGTGGAGTAGATTTGGATGTTTTAGTGACAGAGTAACAGGTCTTTGAGAGCCATAATTTTTGATGATTTCCAGGTATTCAAATACTTATGTGTACCAATACAATGCAAATAAATTCTTTAAAAATCATACAATGGGATTTTCTGATTTTTTAAATTTTTTTATGACTTGCTGTCTCTAACAGTGGAAATATACCTACAATGTGAATTTACGACCCCTCTATAGTCTAAGTGGGGGAAATTGCAAAATTGCAGGATATTCAACTACTTACGTGACACTGCACATGAATAATGTGTTTTGCTGCTCCTTGTGTAAAATTACTGCTAAGTTGACAAGTCATTCAGCCACAAGGGCTTTTATCCCTGAAACTCTAACCCCATTTTGTCTTGGACTTATGCCAGAATATAAATTTTTAAAGAATTTTGTATGATTCAAACTTTTAGAAAAAGTGAAAGAATTTGGCTAGTAGGGATGGATAAAAAACTGACATTAAATTAACTTTTTTTTTTTTGAATCACTACAATATTTAATTACCAGAAGGAATCTTTGTCAAAAACAAATCACTTCATACATTAAGAATTTTATGTCTTTTGTAGCAATGGATCACAGAAGTTCAAAGGGGGTACCTTATTTTGCTAATGTAGAGTAGCCGCTATCTGCGCAAAAGGTCCAGCACGCCTGTATGTTAGCATGAGCAACGAGGTGAAGTTTGTTATTTTACATTTAGATTCCTGTCTCTTATTTTCTAAGATACATACACCAGCTGTTTATAAATCAATTGATAAATGTCTATTTAGAATATTGGGTTTCTACCTAAAAAAGTAATTATAGCATATAAAATTAGGAGTAAACTCATTAAGCAGTCACATATTTTTCATCAGGATATTTAAGAGCCATAGTAGTTATGATTGACCGGGGGATGACACTAAGAGCAATGGTTGGTGGAAGTTTTTAATTGCTAATTTTATAATTTCCTGCGACGTTAACCAGAACAAGTGGCCATTTGGTTTCAGCTGTGCCCTCACCATTACTTCCTAAACTAACAGCAAAATACTTTTTGATTACTTTGTCTCAAACTATATAAAAGTATATTTATTAGCAGCTACCAAAAAATTGTATTTATGTTTCAAAATGTGACTGGGTGAATTTGACTGTAATGCGTTTTGAGTGATCAGTTTGATTTGAAAAATACTATGCAAACTTCAATCCATTTGTTAGAGCTTAGGCAGGATTAAAAATCCACTCACAAGCAGACAAGATCGCTTCTATTTTACACAAAGGCATTCTTTAAACCTCCCAGAGTCACAGCAGCAGTAGAGATCCTCCAAATCCTACTCAAACAGACATGATCCTGTGTTTTCATCAAATTTCTATATTTGGATGAGGAGGTATCAAGGGCTGCCAACAAAACTTTGCCAGTATTGCATCCTGATCTTTCTCTTGGATATTATGGGTCATAAGTTGACTTAGCAATTTAGCTTAAGAAGCAGAATAAAAATATTAATGGAACTGCTAAAGTGGTTTTTGAATCCAATAGTAGCTAAAAAAAAAAAAAAAAAAAAAAATATAAGAAAAATCCCAATAAATAATAGTACTTGCAGGACACTGAAGACTTACTGGTACACCGTGGGAAAGCATCATCTTGCATTACAGTAATAGGGTAGCACAGTTTGTTTTCCTGCCCAAGAGGATCAGATCTCTTTCACATTAAAGATGACAGTTAATGAGGGAGTGCTGACGGACTGGTTGAGAAAATGGGATCTGCAAGTGGCAGGAAATCTGCTGTTTTGGGGATAATGAGCACACATATTATGGAGTGGAACAGATAAAATATCCCCAAAATGGAACAAAGCTGATGAGGATTCAGAACTGAAAAAAAGTGTTGCAGAATATCTTTTGAAATGGTAATCAGACGATAATGACTTTGGGTGAGCCAGATTACGCAAATATATAAATTATTTTACCCCGAAGATGAATCCTTTAGGTCACAAAAAACATAACAGTTTCCTCCATGACCCCAGGTTCCCCTCTTTAGGAGTAAAGGGGAGCTCTGGTAATTACAGACCATTCTTCCACAGGGAATTATTTTCAGAAGGAAAAAATGTGTTTGCCAACTACACAATCAATTGTGTCCGTTTATAGCAGGGTCATCCTGTTGCCAGGAAACACTTCAAAAGGCAGCTGAACTTTAGGCATGTTGTCAGGAGAGCTCGCCATTTATACCAGTTAGGTTCTAAATAATTGATGTCGGGATGGTTTAGGATTCAAAAGCATCTCTTCCACATACAGCAGATTAATGTCCCTTAATAATTATATAAACAACAAAATGATGAGAAATGGCAAAGAAATCTGACCACAACACAAAAACGGTTGTTTCCTCTATAATGGGTCTGAATTTGGCTGTGAAAGAGAAAAGCAGGAGTTCTGCCAAGGTCACTGTCTGCTGTCTTTGGTTCCCAATATAGTCGTAGAAAAGAAGTCCGGCAAAGGGGAGGTTAAACGGGTTTATCAAAATTGAGTAAAGGTTTGTTTTCTTCTCTATTCCATCTTTGCTGAAGGTTGCCAGGTGAAGTGTTTTACTGTTTAATCTCAGCTGGGTCCACAACCCTGGCTGTGATCAGGACAAGACTCGCACTCCAGAAATGCCTTTAACGTAACAGTGTTGCAACTAAAATCCTGACAATAAGAAAATGAGCAGTGTAGGAATAACAGTTGATTCAACAGTGATTTCTTGTAGTTTGAGAATTTTATATGAACATAAAGGGAAATGCAGGTGAAATGTAGACCTCAGGGTAAAGGTTACAGTTTTATGACTGATGATGAGTAATTATTTGTTCCAGCCACAAGAGCTTAACGGGGACTTCTCTCAAAGGAAAACTTCATAATAGATGTTTGATGTTGACATTAGCCTTGGTCATGGTGTAAAACTGGCTGCACTGGTTTTGTCTTTACAAAAGAGGGCTGCACAACTAGACCTTGATTGTGTTTGCACTTCAGAATCACAAAATTAATATACACATACTTGTGCTTGAAAAATGCTGAAAAAACATTTTTATTGCCAGATTTATTTTTTTTTCTGATTTTTCCCCCTGTGAAATATAATATTTTACAAACAAAAAAAGCTGTTATTTTCTATTGAGCAGCTTCATAAATTGATATGGTTTGACTCCATAAAATGTATAAAAAATCTTGTAATTAATAAAACGATTGTCATAAAAATATTAAAGAGCAAATCTTTAACATTCCGTGACCTATAGGCTCTAAAAGAGCTTTAAATTGCAACTTTTCCAGCTTCTTGCAGTAGCTAGCTGTGTGATATAAAAAGAGTAGGTCATGCATTACCATTAACAGATTAGGATTTAGTTTCAGGTAGCTAATTTTTCCATTTAACATTATTTTCCAATTTTTACAGCCAAACTATGAAAAAAGTCTACCTAAGCATTTTGAAACTTAGCTGGTAAAGGGCTAATACAGTTAATCCCAGGGAACTTCAACCCACCCTGTTGTATCACTGAATTCAGGCATGTAGGTGAAGTAGTGTGAAAAAATATTAACAACGCGGAATCGGTACTGTCCAAAACGCTGGTTTTGGAAAGCTGCTGTCCCACGTTGCCCTATGCCGCGCTACATGCATGACTTTGGGACTGTTTACAAAATATTAAAGAGCCAATGTAGCTTTACAGACAAAGAGAGCTGGCATAGCCGGCATACTGTATGCGTTCTGTGAGTGTCAAAAGTGGCCAAGATTCAATCGTTCAATAGACATTAAACTATAATAATGCTGAGTTCATCTATAAATTGACTGAGCCTGGAGAAGGCACTTTTTTATCGTCTTTTTTATTTATTCAAAGGAACCACATAGCAACCACATGTCATTCTCATTCTGAAAAAATACTTTTGATGTTTGTCTAATAACAAGACACTTGTGTCTGGATCGTGCTGTGGTCTTCCAGTGTTTGGCCACTTATAACAGGTGTGGAGTGATATGGCACAGCTGAACACACTGCGGTGTCTGGCCACCCTAATGACGACTGAGGACCGACCCAACAGTGTGTCTATGCTGTCATGTTTGTTATCCAGTTGATCCTACATTTCATCATAACAAGAAAATCCAATGACTTTAACATGTAATAAATTTAACGTCCACCCTTCCATTTGGGCCTTTTTCTGTATTTCATCGATGATAATACTATTTAGGCTACAATGATAACAACATACTCAGACTCTGCCTCGAAAACAGTTACCTAGCATATAACATCTTAACAAGCGATATGCTCTGTTTGTCTGTTGGCTCTTTCAATATCTGTTTACTACAACAGCAAGATATAAAAATAATATTACAAGCTTATCTTAGGGTAAGAGGGACTTTGTTCTGCTTATAAGTTAATTTAAAGATGAAAAATCTAACCTAAAAGCAGCTAGCAAAACTGGCATTATAAAAACTGCTCCCCTAACCTCATTAAATTAAAACTGTTGGCTTTAGAATAAGTTGTAACTTAAGTAAATTACAATAACTACTTCAAGAATTATAGTTTTACAACTACATTTTTTTGGGGTGAAAAGGTTTCTCAAGGTTAGCTTGGTGTCAAAATCTAATATTTTATAAGACAACTGACCCATATGTGGATCAGAATCAATTTCATCATGTTACCTAACTAGAAAAGTACTCTTAGAGCAGTAAACTGATATGCAATAGCTGACGCCTTAATGTCTATATATACAGGTCCTTCTCAAAAATTAGCATATTGTGACAAAGTTCATTATTTTCTGTAATGTACTGATAAACATCAGACTTTCATATATTCTAGATTCATTACACAAAACTGAAGTAGTTCAAGCCTTTTATTGTTTTAATATTGATGATTTTGGCAAAAAAGTAAAGAAAAACCATAAAATTCCTATCGAAAAAAAATTAGCATATTTCATCCGACCAATAAAAGAAAAGTGTTTTTAACACAAAAAAAGTCAAGCTTCAAATAATTATGTTCAGTTATGCACTCAATACTTGGTCGGGAATCCTTTCGCAGAAATGACTGCTTCAATGCGGCATGGCATGAAGGCAATCAGCCTGTGGCACTGCTGAGGTGTTATGGAGGCCCAGGATGCTTCGATAGCGGCCTTAAGCTCATCCAGAATGTTGGGTCTTGCGTCTCTCAACTTTCTCTTCACAATATCCCACATATTCTCTATGGGGTTCGGGTCAGGAGAGTTGGAGGGCCAATTGTGCACAGTAATACCATGGTCAGTAAACAATTAACCAGTGGTTTTGGCACTGTGAGCAGGTGCCAGGTCGTGCTGAAAAATGAAATCTTCATCTCCATAAAGCTTTTCAGCAGATGGAAGCATGAAGTGCTCCAAAATCTCCTGATAGCTAGCTGCATTGACCCTGCCCTTGACAAAACACAGTGGACCAACACCAGCAGCTGACATGGCACCCCAGACCATCACTGACTATGGGTACTTGACACTGGACTTCAGGTATTTTGGCATTTCCTTCTCCCCAGTCTTCCTCCAGACTCTGGCACCTTGATTTCCGAATGACATGCAAAATTTCCTTTCATCTGAACAAAGTATTTTGGACCACTGAGCAACAGTCCAGTGCTGCTTCTCTGTAGCCCAGGTCAGGCACTTCTGCCACTGTTTCCCATTTCCTGCACACGCCTGTGCACGGTGGCTCTGGATGTTTCTACTCCAGACTCAGTCTACTGCTTCCGCAGGTCCCCCAAGGTCTGGAATAGGTTCTTCTCCACATCTTCCTCAGGGTCTGGTCACCTCTTCTCGTTGTGCAGTGTTTTCTGCCACACTTTTTCCTTTCCACAGACTTCCCACGGAGGTGCCTTGATACAGCACTCTGGGAACAGCCTATTCGTTCAGAAATGTCTTTCTGGGTCTTACCCTCTTGCTTGAGGGTGTCAATGATGGCCTTCTGGACAGCAGTCAGGTCGGCAGTCTTACCCGTGATTGCGGTTTTGAGTAATGAACCAGGTTGGGAGTTTTTAAAAGCCTCAGGAATCTTTTACAGATGTTTAGAGTTAATTAGTTGATTAAGATAATTAGGTTAATAGCTCGTTTAGATAACATTTTCATGATGTGCTAATTTCTTTCGATAGGAATTTTTGGTTTTTCTATACTTTTTTGCCAAAATCATCAATATTAAAACAATAAAATGCTTGAACTACTTTAGTTGTGTGTAATGACTCTAGACTATATGAAAGTCTACTGTTGATCAGTACATTACAGAAAATAATGAACTTTATCACAATATGCTAATTTTTTGAGAAGGACCTGTAATTATTTAAAAATAATAAACCATTAGGATTTTTGCTGTCCACTATACTAATTAAGTAAGGACTGTTTATTTGAATATAGCATTGGCAGTGCATAAGTAATAAATGGAGAAGGTACATTTTGATAAAGATGCAAGTTGACCTTGAGCTCTGATTATGTGTCTATGGACACATAAAACAAATATTTATAAAAAGAAGTCAGCCTGAGCAGCCTTGAACTTTTCTGAAGCTTTCACTGTGGGTTTCTCTAAATCCCAGCAGAGTCATTTAAAAAAGTATACTTAACCTCTGAAGTTTTCACTAGCAAGAAGAGTTTCAAGTGTCCCTTGCTACATCTGAATACACTAGTTCCAAAGAGCAGCAGTGTTTAATGAGCCTCTTTAGAAGGCACAGTCAGATTCACAGTTTGGGAGGCAGCCAACGACTGCTCCCTAAAGACTATCTTCTCATAATTAATGTTTTCCTGATGGGAAGATGTCGAACTTCCACTGATGCAATAATTCAAAGAAAGTTATTTGCAAGGCCTGAGAATAAATGCTATCAGCATCTCTAATTATTGAATAAAATGAACTCAAGAGTGAGGCAAGCATTGTACAGATACAGCATTTTTCCCAAATGAAAAAAGAAACTCTCCCTACAGGGTAGACCTTTATAAGTTTTCCACTGCTTCATAAAATTCTCAAGAGCAGTTCTTCTGGCCTGCAAATGCAATTAAGCAGATAAAAATAGTCAAATTAGCAGTATCCTAAAAATTAATAAGCACCTTTCCCCAGTGGCCAAATTGGCATCTCAAAGGGTATATTCTTCAGTACACAAGACTCTGCACAAAACCTAAGATGAAACAAATATGTTCATATGAATCACATATGAAAATCATTGAAAAATGTAACAGAACTCTGAAATCAACTACAACCTTGCAGGGAGAGAAGCAAATGAAAAGAGAATGAAGCAATTTCATAGTTAGTATATTCTGTATCCGTGGCTTCCTGTCTGAAGGGTCCGCTTTGTCTCCAGCTCGTTTGATCTCCCACGTAAAACTCCACTCCAATAACCCGTATCCCGTAACCTCATTTGGTAGCATGGTGACAGTTTCCCAGATACAAAACAGTATCCGTTTCCTTTCATCGTGTGGCAGGGGTCCAACCTCCGTGACTAATTTGCAAATGGATCTCCACTAGAAGCCACAGCTCGATTGTACAACTACGTAATTGCTGGTGCTGAAGCAAATATGTAGGTTACACAGGAGGAATAAGTAAATCATTGTTTTGGATTCTTGCTTCTGAAGTGAATTTGAATTGGTTTTAGGTTGCTTCCTCTCCACACAGCCTGGATGTCACTGCACCTCAGATTGGCGTGACTCTGCTGGTATTGATGGAGGGGGTGTACTTTGGAATAAACACTCAAAACGGATGTTGTTGTTTTTTTATTACTTCCAATATCTATAGCTTTTCTTTGTTATAACTTGACTATTTCAAGACTGCTCTTAGAGAAACAGGTTTATATTAACCCTTGATTTTTTTTAAACATTTTGTTACTTGACATCAACAGGGATTTAAGAGACAGAACAGCACCAATTGACACATAATTGTGAAATGGAAAGAAAAATAGGATGTTTTTTTTCTCCTTTTAATTGCCTAAAAAGTTTGGAAAGTGAGTCCTCTTTAATCTGCCACCCCTAAATAAGTGCTAATTAGATGCCAAGTCCATCACTGATTTCATAACTTGTAAAAGCAGGTGCTTCTTAAAAGTAATCTAATTAGTAAGCATAGCCCAACTGTAAATAGTTAACATTTGAGCAAATAAAAAAGCCTTGGAGGTTTGTTACAGAACATTGGATAACAAGCAGCATCATGAAACCAGTTATTGCATTAAAAAACAAAACAACAAAAAAATGTCACAAAATTCATTTAAAGTTCACAAAATACAGTTAGGGGGCACAACAATTGTTAAGGAAATATAATGGAGATATAAAATGCAAATATACATATATTGTATCTGTCCAAAAGATGGGGTTGGTGTGTTTAGGATAATGTGTTGATGATTAGTTTTCCATTACCATGATATACAGTTCAATTCAATTTATTTATGTCATGCCAGTTCACAACAAATGAAATCTCAAGGCACTTTATAAGAAACGTCATTTCACTACAATCATACAGACATTCAACAAAGTTGATGGTGGAAGTATCATACAGAGGCGGTGCTTTTCCTCAGCAGGGAGAGGGAACCTGGTTAACATTGTTGGAGCTACAGATAGGGCAATTGTGGAAGAAATGTGGTTGACAAGAAGGTTCACCTTCTTAAGAAACAACAACCCCAGACCTACTGTTAGAGGTGAAGGGAATGGTTTTGATCAAAGCACATTTATGCATTCCCCACTAAATCTGACTGAGCTTGTGGTATTTGGAAAATAAGAAAGGGCAAACGTTTTAGGGTCTAGGTGTGAAAAGCTGGTTGTGACTTATTTCACAAGGGGGAATACATGGAGGCCTAAATATTAACGAAAAACATGTTATCATTTCTTTCTATTTTACAAATATGTACCACTTTGTGTTGGTCTATCACATACAATCCCGTCAAAATACATTATAGTTTGTGTTTGTAACATGACAAAATGTGTGTTCAGCGGGCATGTATCCACTACCCTGCCTAATTCTCAGAGTGAATGAAAGCTTAAACTATTCCTTATGCTTTAACATTTCACTTAAAATGTTTAAAACCCTCTTGTGGTTTTCATATGGTCCTTGGTGATAATTTTTCACCTTTTCCAGGACTATTTTAGAGATTTCTTCGTGTGTCTGTGACTTTTGTCCTCATTTTCTTTTCCCAGGCTTTTGACCTGACCATTTTCAGAGAAATATCTTTATAAGTTGGTTGAGGCACTTGACACTCACCTATGACTCATTGAAGCATAAGAGTCAAAGATAAACCAGAATGTTGCCTACATGTTCAAAGAAAACCTCTGAATGACCCTCAGAAACCCTAGAGAGCTGTTGTTTGGGACTACTTTAAAAGATACATTCTTGGAAACCAAGATATACAAAAATGAAGGATTTTTCTATACTTTTGTACAGCTTTGCATATTTGTGATAACTATCTGGGTGCTTCAGGAGGCACTGGTTGCCACACACACAAAAAAAAGTGTTGGTAAAAGCCCCAAAATGTCACTCTCTGTTCATGTTAACTGTACCATGTAAGACTCAGGAATTCTGCTGCAGACCTATTACGGCATTGACTGACAGAACCTGTTCTGAACGTCCAATTATTTCACGGCCACTGGCTGCATGTATTCTCAGCTTTATTTTCCGTTTTTACTGGCGGATATTAGTCAGCCGATGCATAGCTGTATTTGTTTGGACATGACATTCAGGCAAGTTCAGAGCAGTTTATTTGTGTTTTTAATTGAGGTGCTGACAAGGAGGTCACGTACGCCGTTCACGGAGCACTTTTGGGTTTATTGGCCCGGGTCAGCCTGACTGAGAGCTTAAGCTTGTCAAAGCCCCTGGGAGGCAGAGATAAGGAAAGGAAGCATAAAACCAAATAAAGCTGCTTTGCTCATGGACGAAGACAAAGTTACAAGTATGCTTAGTGCTCAGGGATAAAGTGATTATACCCGTCTGGACCAAATGCAACACTCCAAGTGTTTATCTGCCTTTTTTTTTCAGTGAACACTCTTATTTAACACAAGAAAACTGAAAATCAGAAAAAGTAAAAAACAAAAAACAGTTATCCGTCACAATTACTTTGTTCCAAATTAAAATAGTTTTTTATGATTAAGTGAAGAGGGGGCATAGGGAAACACTTATTTGGATGCCAGATCCCGGTCTATGAAATACCCCAACATTCACTGGCATGCCAAGGAAGCAGAGTTCTCATATTTCGTATAATGACTTGTCCTGTGTTCTCTGTCTGGAACTCAAATTATCACAGGAAAGATAGTAAGCAAATGACATGCACTTGGAGACGAGAATACTTTCAGAGATAAAAAAACAAAAAGATGAACTTTCCGCATGGTTGGCATGTCAAGTCTTATCCTGCCTCATGTGTTTTTATTATCAATGTTTTTGTTGGAACAGTTAAACCCTTAATAAAATACAGCAATGAGCCACAACAAAGGCTGATGAAATAAAAATACCGAACCGAATAGATTCGACTTTTAAAAAAAACAAGAATCCTATTCAATTGACAACTCCTACTATACTTTTTCACTCACATTTTCAGATGTCTGCCATTATTTTCCACTGTGTTCAAACATGTACTGTATATTTGCAAAACAAATGGATGTGGTCATGCTTTTACGATCAGCATTGAAGCATCAATAGAAAGATAGAGTTTTTAGTCAGCCTGTTTAGGGCCATATCACTAGATCTGAACTAGATCTTCCAGATCCTGAAGCAGATAAGTAGCCCTACACCATCACACTGCCACCACTTTACTGCTCTTTTTCTAAAATACAGAGATTTTTTCTTGAATTTCTTTAGACTGGGGCAATAGGTTTTGCTTTTGGGGAAATTTTAGCATACTTCTTGCTGTAAAAAAAGGTCTGTTTAAGATATTTATTTTCAAACCTAAGCTTTTTTACCTTTATAACAAACATTATTTGGAAACCACATTTTGTATTTACAGTGGATCCCCCATAGTTGGGAAGAGAGGGCTGTTGCCGAAAACACTAAGAATGTACTATTTTAATAGAATGAAGAATCAAATAAACATAAGGTGAAATAATTAGAAACTTTTTAAGAACTACATTTAAAATCTAGAGTCTTCCTAATTTCCACTCTTGGTGGTGCATCCAAATGGTACCAAGGAATATTATTGGGGCTTTTGGATTAACTGCTTTGCAAGCACCAGCCAGTAGTGTGTGAAGTAGTATTTTATGTTCTAATGAAGCATTTTCTTCCAAGTATTTCAGATATGCTGCGAATCTTAAACAAATAAATTGGAGTCATGTTCTAAGGACCAATCCTCTACTAATACTTAACCCCCGTTTGGGGTCAACTGTACACTGGTTATCTCTCTCTGACATAAAGATTTGTAATCAACATCTGAAACTTTTAAACGTAAAAACCAAAACAAAACAAAAATTAATTGATTGCACATAGTTTGTCACCGTATCAGTTATTTCTGTCAGAAATATGGGGCAAAACAAAAAAATTACAATATATTATTTTATTTTCTCAACAAAGTTAACAACATTAATAAAAAAGTTTGCTTCAAAAGCAGACCAACTTAAACATAAAATGTCAAAACAAAGAATAGAAAAAGGAATTTACAGTGGAAGCTCCTCGTTAGAAGACGAGACAATAAAAATGTGCCTTCAAAGCGAGTGTGCGTTTCATATACGCCTACTGACAACAAATCCCCCAGCTGGTGCTATAATGCAGTTTAGCCTCAGGTGTAAATGACCTCTGAGAGAAATTTCTTTGGTTTTCAGTCAAGCTTTGAATGAGACTACACGCCCAAGCTACCACTAATACCCAGTGGAGGCAGAGCTTTATGAAATCCAGTCAGTTAAAAAAATAATACAACTGGAAAACATGCTGCAGGTGGCGCTCACTGTTTGGATTGGAGGAAAATTGCACTTGCTTTGATGCTTAAAATTAATCACTTTGCCACCTGAAATAGTAAAACAGCTTGAATCGTTCAACATGTAACGTCCAATTTTCCAAATGGCTGAAGAATCCGAACCCACTCCTCTTTCTGAGTGCAGTTTTCCATAGAAGGAGAGGAAAATCTGCTCCTCAGCCTATGTGCACCTTTTGTTCAACCTGTTCTTAGATGAAAACCAGACATACGGGGTAATTTAACAATAAATATAATCATAAATCATAACCAAGCTTCTTTTCATATTTTAAGTGATACAATATTAGGCAGTCATTTCTACAGAGAAGATTTCTCTTGCATCTGGTGACATTGGGTAAAAAAATGTTTGAGGTTTTTTTAATCCAATTCAGGAAAATTGTGTCAAGGGAAAATGTAACATTCCCAGACATCTCCACGTCTTCTAAAATCTGGGAAAAATCAAAACACTGAGGATGAAAGAGTAACTTTTTTTTCCTCCATCATATATCTCAGTAGTATATGGAACTACTTTGTCTAGCTTATCACTATTATCTAAAGCAGTAGTATTCATCTGATTCTACCCTGAGTTTCAGAGGTGATTTGGTGAAGGAGTCGCCAGAGATTACAGCTTTATCCATTAAACAATCGAGGTCCGTTGGCGAGGAGGAGTCTCCAGGTAGATCCTCAGCCAGAGTGTCCAGGTAACTGCCTACGGAGAGGCTGTCCAGCCCGTCGCCGTTTCCATCGTTTAAGCTGTTGAGGCTGTCCCGCAGGGAGGAGCCATCCTGGCTGTCCGAGAGGCTGTACAAGCTGCCAGTCAGGCTGCCGTCCTGGCTGGTCATGTCCTCCTTGTCCTCCATGATCCAGCGGATGGACTCGATGCCGTCATTGATCGAGATGAGCTGCTGCATGAGCTTCACGTCGATGGCTCGCAGGTTTGCCTGGATGGTGTAAGAAACACATCATAATTTCACAACAGGAAACAGCCATACATATCAAATGGTTGGTTTTGTTCTTTAAAACTGGAAATATAAAATATTAACTTTTAAGTCCACAATAGTGATAATCACCAACAACAGGAGAGATGCAGCAGTTCATCAGCCAGAGATCGGAATCAGAGATTCTTGATCAGGTCTGATCGATCGTTAGCAGGATCGGTAGAAAATATGCAGTTTTTTTTGGTTTATTATGTTTTTTATGCATTAAAGCTAATAATTCCCAGCAGGTTCAGTATATCAACATATCAAGCCACAGGAAGTACTGCTGTTTTATGAGTAGAATAAAAATATGATAAAAGCTTGGGGATTTGTACTTTCTTGCGATCCTGAATCAATTTATGTAACGGTGGTTCAATGGGAAAAGTAGTCGTCTCGCAATACTTACCTGCCAAATATCAGTGTTCCCATGAGCAAGACACCTAATCCGAAGTTGTTCATCAATCTAGGTTTGGTGTATGAGTGTGTGTTTTTGATTACAACAGGGTGAATGTGGCTTTAGTGTAATGCGCTTTCAGGGGCCGTTATGACTAGTAAAGTGCTACTTAAATTCAGTCCATTTGCCATTTAATTTTTTGTTCATTTCTTTTTCAGCTGTATTTAAAACTACTACCTCTAGCTTTTTGTTTTGTTTAATACGGTTCCCAAAAAAAAAAAAAAAAAAGATTTTGTCGAAATCTTAATCGGCAGGACAGAGCTGCACAATATTGATTAATGGCAGTAGTCATCAAAAATATCAATTTGTGCCATATTTTAGATCCAAAGGATTGGTTTGTGGCAATATTTAGTTGATTAATATATAATAATTGTGTCAAATACAAACGCTGCATGCAAATATTTATGGCTTGTTGGATGGGCATTTACTGCCCTTAAATCCAACACTTAATGTTAAGTGTTAAGCTTAGTTAGTAAAACGTGGGTTAATCTTAATCAATAATAATAGCATGTATTCACATATTTTTCATTTTGTAACAACATTTAAACTCATCATTCTTCCTCTCCTCATAGTCTGCATGTAAGTCAGCATGTAAATGTGCTTGAATGACACCCAAAAAATATCAATCAGCAGATTGTTATTTAGGTTTGATCAGGAGGCATAACCTGTCATAAGACTAAGCTGGCCTAAACAGTGGTCAGAACAGAAAAATAAATGGAAACTGTGGCACACAAAGTTTTAACTAAATAATAAAATTAAAACTTTTTAATAGTAAGAAGTATAACAAATATGCTATGTAATAAAAGAAATTGCTGAAATTCCAAACCAACAAGAATAAAAATGTCAAATGGAAAACAGATATTGGTCAAATGAAAGAAAAAACAAACAGAATCGGTGCAGAATACTGGGTATCAACTGCACTCCACATACAGTGACTTAACGTTCCCACAATTATACTGCTTTCTTATGTTTACCAGGAAAGAAGCAGGATCAACAAAACCATCACCATTACTATTCAAACAGAAGATCAAGTTACAGAGCTCAGTTTAGACTTTGTAATCAGCAGATGCAGTTTGTGGCTTTTTTCCCCTCCTTTTTTTAAATTGCCTTGTAACTCTAAGCATTCTCATTCCGTCCCATGGTTGGAACACTCAGTGCTATTTTGTTTAGACTATCAGCCTCTACAATGTCATTCTTCCTACGTGGCACATACCGCTGACAGTCTTCATCCATGATAATGAATGATACGGCTGCCATGCACAAAGTGACCATTGACTGAACTCTCTGGCACAACAGACCTTGCCACTGAGTGTGGGTGGAACTGGACGTCATTGCTGCGGTCTTTTAGAGGGATTCCCCCCGTCTGTGTGTGACAATCACCGTGAATGAAAAACAACAAATGGGGAGCTGTTACTTCCTCCCATCGATGAGACAGCTGGCTCGGAGCGACAGCCCTTCTCTGTTCTTGGAAAAAAAAAAACAGTCGAAGGTTTTCTTTCAGCGTCTGCTTTAGACCATAACGTGTCATACTTAAGATGTTTCTAAATGAATTGGTTTGTTTACTTTTAAGGCAATTACTACTTGACATTTTTGAGGGTTTGTGCTGTGGAAAAAAACAACTGAGTAAATGGCAAGTTTAATATTGTCCCTGACACCATAATAAATCAAATCCTAACAACATGAGCTCTGTAGTACCAGATCAGTCCACTTGTCATTATGCAGGCCTGCTACAGAGAGTAAAAACCCAGTCAACCACCAGACCATCTGCTCAGGAATCCTAATACCTTTCGTGACCTTACTCACTCAAAACAGTAGTCAGCTACCAGCGAAAGCTTTCATGTAGAATACATGGCAGCAAACAATACTTCAGTAAGGTGAACAGTATCTAAAACACAGCAAAAATGTAGAACATGCTTTAACTATCTAAAAAACAAATACTGAGAGTATTCATGTGGTGGCTAAAATAGTTAAACAAAATGATAATGATTTATAATAATGATGTCTGTGACATTTATTAATTGATGTTTTGATTTTAATACAGACTTAAACCAAAATGTAGTGTAAACACCTGCTGAAATGAGCTTCTTTAGTTTTTCTATAGCATGACTGTCCATGTGAGTAACATATATTTAAATGGCTGTTGTTCAAAACAGATTATTTAACCTGAAATGAAACCATCTGATCATCTCATCTATGCAGGTTCAAAATTAGCACAGCTGCCACTAAGATAAAGGTCATGGGTCATGTATGTTCCTTTCATTAGATTGATCCAAAAACTGGTAAAAAAGGGGGAAAAAAGAAAGCTTAACATATAACAGAATCTTAGATGTTGCAGCAAAGGGTTAAAAAAAAGGATTTCCTTTTAAGAAAAAATAAATGTAATTTCAAAAACTTGTTATAATCACTTTATTGAGCCAAAAAGTCCAATTCATTACTGTAGAGTATCTTTAGAAATGTTTTTGAAAATATAGATTAAGATAAAATTATTGCCAAAACCTGAAATATATATATATTATTATTATTTTGACAAATTTCAGATATTAGGCAGGGTGATCAAGATAAGGTAAAAGAAAAAAATATATATATTTGGTGTTAAGGAACCTAAAAACTGACTACTTGGTTAATAGAAATGTTCCAACTATCAAATGCTGTTTCTAGATTTAAACTTGAACAGTCATGCCAACAACAATAAAAGAAAATGTGCAATGAATGATAATCATGGCACTTCATAAACCATATCACTAGAAATTCTCAGAAAAGCAACCTGCCACAGATGTTTTTGAGATGATGGTGGATTTGGTAGTGTGCTAGACAATCAAGCGACTGGTGCAAAAATGGTTACTGCAGAATCGCTGACAGTAACATACCTACTTCCAAGGATCGACAGTTCTTGTCTGGAAGTGTGGGAAAAGGGTGAGTTTCTTCATTTAGCAATTAGACTGGCAGGGCACAGCAACAGGTGAGACTGGGGTAGTGCTATGTTAGGCTATGCTCTATACAGTCAGAGAAACTCCTCGGCACTCAAACTATGAGGCATTTAATGCACCAGACATTGAACCGTTAGACTGGCTTGATGGAAAATGCTTGCTATTTTGTGACTTTTTAAGAGATGAAATGATGAAAGAGTCTGCAACTTAGTCGCACACAAATTAACCATTGCTATAATAACCGTCCATTAAATTTCGCAGCGATGAGTCAACTAATGGGATTGCATAATCTTACAGTTCATCAGTGGATACTTTAATCTGAAAATTAAACTTTTTCCACTCGCCACTGTCTGATTAATTTCGAAACACTTTGGGGCACTTGCAGTGCACTGAAATTTCACTTCTAGGCGGTCAGTAAATTCTTATGTATAAAGGACTCAAGCAGTTTCTTAAAGAAGACCAGTCTTGTGGTCATGATTAACAGCTAACCTGTGAGGGTGCTGTTGTTTCTGTTTTAAGGAAGTTTGAGATTTCTGTTATATATAATCTTGTATCATGCTATGCTGTGTTAATGTCCTTTAAAGTGTTTTATGTTGTAGTGTTCAGTATTTATTTATGAATGCAATTTTAAGAATGGAAGGATACAGTGTGACAGCACCTTGACTTATGCCTCTACCGTTTGTGATCCAGTGCTTTAATTTATGATAAAACTATTAGCTGAATTGTCTCCTCAAATATGTTTTTATTTTGCTATTGTTGTTTGCACTATGTTTAATTTCCAAACCTAATATGAGGTAATTACACCCAAAACATAATTTATATTTTTTTTCATAACCAGTTACCACACAGCTGTAGATAACTAGTTTTTTAGTTAAAGAAAAATGAGTTCATGTTTTCAAATCTACAAAAAATAATAGAGTGGATACAAAACCAATATAATAATT
This sequence comes from Apricaphanius iberus, assembly GCA_028564705.1. Classification (NCBI taxonomy): domain Eukaryota; kingdom Metazoa; phylum Chordata; class Actinopteri; order Cyprinodontiformes; family Aphaniidae; genus Apricaphanius; species Apricaphanius iberus. The sequence continues at coordinate 231,573 of JAPXFQ010002814.1, read as the reverse complement.
CTGCAAAACATTTTGATTCTAACAAAACATTGTAATAATTTCTTATTTCAGAAGTTTACTTTGTGTCATTTAAATAATATTACAAGCTGAATGCCTCTTGTTTTAACTCAAGACTATTCTCCATAGTTGCTTGCACCAATGAAAAGAGCATACACTAATGTAGCACAGCCCTTCCCCCACTTGTTGCTATGGACTCCCATCAGCTGGCTGAAAGCTCAGGAACAAATTTGTTCATATATATATATATATATATATATATATATATTACTCATATAAAAAGCACAGCTCAGGTGGGATTTATCAACAGATGACATAAATGTTTCTGATGTTTTGTTTTTGCTACTTTTCTGTTGTTATTCAACTTATTCAAGAGTTCTCTCAGCGGAATTGTTAGACTTTTTCAACCTAACAGGTTAAGTAACTGGCAAGCTTTAAAAAAGTAGGTTCAGGTTATGACTGATTAAATTGTGCCACATTATAATGCAGTTTAATTAATAAACATTAAGAGAAAAAGCCCCAATGCTCACCATCTCCTGTCTCAAGAACAGCATTTTACTCTGCAGTTTCTTCAGGTCCGCAGAGTTTGCGCAGAATTTGCAGTTGGCCAAGTGAGGCGCAGCCGACTTGTCGTGCTCGTGTCTGTCGCTGCGTCTTCCCCCAGCGAGCGACCGAACGAGACCGTCCGGAACTTTCCGACCCAACTTCGTCTCTATGTCCGTCAGGTCCGGAGATACACTGTGCTCCTCGTCCATCGTCTCTGTCTCAGAATAACCGCAGTAAGTTCTCGCACGGTGTGGCTTTTGGACAAGTTGTTGGTGCCACGACTAAGTTTTAGAAGAGCCCAAAACAGCTCGATCTGCAGCCACAGCAGCAGACCTCCCATTGAAGCTTGGAACCAGTAGGAGGACAGTTTAACACCAGCATGCTGCTTTAGGACACTCCCATTACATGAAGGGCTGTCTGTAACGAGACACCCGCCAGGTAAGTGCTGCCGCTCAGACACTGAGCTTGGAGGAGGAACAACATATATTTTTTTGTACACTAGTTAAAAACTAAAAGCAGCGTAAATTACGCAGTCAATTTATCAGTATACCTCAGTCTCGAAACACCTACAGAAAAACTATGCAAAGTTTTAGGCCCTAAAAAAATCGAAAACAGCTGGACAGTTGCTCAAATCTTAACTGATTTCTTTTAAACTGGTTTCTCTAAAGCTCAGTTTATGATTGTGAAACCTTTAGTCTATATGTTGTAAGACAAAACAAAATATTTTTCGTGACATTTATAGGCTACTAGTTTAGATGGTGTCCAGCTTGATCGCTGCAGTAGGCCTACAGTATTTGGCGAATGTTGAATATTTAAGTTTTAAACTTTTTTTGTGAAAATACCAAAAGGGAATCTATGGTCTATTAGCATTAGGAAAACTTTGAATGGGGACAAACCTGGACGAAGTTGTGATTTGAATAATTTATGAACATTTATACGACCCTGAATAGGTATGAGCTTAAAAGCTGCTGTACCGAAACAAATCAAACCTGGACTGAATTATTTCACTCCTCAAATATTCAATGATATGCTTTTCATGATTTTTGAAATCTTGTTAAAAACAAGCAATAAATAAATAAACACATGCTTTTATGCCTCCATCCATCCATCTTCCTCCGCTTATCCGGGGTCGGGTCGCGGGGGCAGTAGCCTAAGCAAGGAGACCCAGACTTGCCTCTCCCCGGCCACTTGGGCCAGCTCCTCGGGAGGAATCCCGAGGCGTTCCCAGGCCAGCTGGGAGACATAATCTCTCCAACGGGTCCTGGGTCTTCCCCTGGGTCTCCTCCCGGTGGGACATGCCCGGAACACCTCACCAGGGAGGCGTCCAGGAGGCATCCTGACTAGTGCCCGAGCCACCTCAACGGCTCTCTCGATTGGAGAGAGCAGCGGCTCTACTCTGAGCTCCCTCCGGATGACCGAGCTTCTCACCCTATCTCTAAGGGAGAGCCCAGCCACCCTACGGAGGAAACTCATTTCAGCCGCCTGTATCCGCGATCTCGTTCTTTCGGTCACCAATCGGTGTGCTTTTATGCCTATACCTTGGATATGTTTCTCACTTTTTAAAAATGAAATTGAAGTTTTTATTGATATTTCTGAAGACTGATAGTCTACATGACGATCTTCACATATTTCAACATCCAGATACAGATGATATAGAAGTATTAACTGACTTTGGTTACAGATTCAACATATTTTTCTTGCAGACACACAGAGAGGAGAATGGTCGTGCTTACAGAGGAAGCCAGATATCTAAAGATAAACATGTTATACATACACACACACATACACATCTACACGTGTATACACATCCATCCATACATCCATGATATCACAGTCATATAACATAAATTCGAGTCATTATTCATCTTTATAGATTCCCAACCCCTGTCCTCACTCAGGCTGCCAAGCACATTCATAGGATGCATATTCTGACATTGCAAAGACCCATTATTTTACCTATGGAGATTTTGGTTGCCTTATAAGGTCTTAAAATCATTATATATACTGTTGGTAATTCTGCTAAAAAAATTGAAAAGTACTGGACAACTGTGATTTATCTCCTAATGGACATAACTCTGGGTTTTAAGTGATGGCTGGTCCAAACCAATTAGTTAAAATTGTTCAGAAACATCTAACTAGCTGACATTCAATGCAAAAACAGAGTTCCAGTAATCCTTTCATTTCTTCTTTTTTAGCTCTGCTGGACATCTCTGTATCTGGCATTTCCTTAAAGAGTAGCTTCCAAGCAGACGCGCAAAGTGAGTTTGGAGTAAGGATTAAAGGTGGGACAGGACGAGAAGATGACTACTTGATCTTGTCGCCAAACTGGAAGTCCCTTTCTGCATTTCCAACGTAGTTATCCAATAGTTTCATCCTATATGTGATTACTACTTAAGCCAAATTTCTTAACATGGTAAATGGTATGGATAAAAACTAAATATTTGTATTAATTTTTTTGTTTTTTTTGGGGGGGGGGGGATGTTAGACTACCTTGGATGGTGTCTGAACCGCAGTTGTGTACAAATTAGGAGTTGATAGCGCTACCTCTAAAGACAGATTGAATACAAATAAGTTCAAAGACTCAGCAGTGCATACTATGATCCAGCCTAGACTAAGAAACTGTACAAACAACACATTCTTTAAAACAGTTTATGAGTTTTGAATCTTTTTTTTATTTTTATGATGCAAAATATGGCTATTTTAATTACTTATTTTTGCATTCAAATCAACTTAAATGATTCATAACAGCAGTTTTTTTGCCAAGAGAAACCTGTAATTAGGCATTCTTTAATAATAAAAGATAACTAACAATACAGCTTTTATTTAAATTATATCCAAAAAGATGATTTCTGTTTTTTTTTCTTCTGTATTTAGACCATATTAGATAAGATCCATGTTAAAAAACATCAAACATAGATTTATCAAAAGTGGGCTGGATTATTCTCCACTAAATGTAGATGTTTAAAACACATGACTCAGGTCTATGACACCAGGGTTCAACTGTGAGAGTTAAAAATATGGTAACTTCAGAGTGATGAAAATTCCAACGTTTTTAGTGGGGAAAAAAACAACAACACACATACATTACAATTTTGGCTTTGTTTCTTTTCAATTACCACTTCTTCTTTATTTGCAACTTCAATACATCAGTTTACTAAAAAGATGTAAAAAATAAAATAAAATAAAAAAGAACAAACAAGCATTCAACTCTTAAACGCTTATGAGCAAGATTATCAGGAGTTGAACAACAGCACCCCCTTGTGGTAATTATTGCTCCGTTTCATAGGCATGCCAAATTCTAACAGGCAGAGGTTGGTAAAAGCTGTGCTTAGGACAAACCTTTGAGCATAGGTTATAGTTTCGCTGAATATTACACTATTTACGATTAATTGGGTTGAAAAGTAAAATAGAAAGTATTACTTTAATATTCTTTACATCTCATTATTTTCAATATAATTTGCATAATCTATAGCAAGATATTTATGTTGTTTATTTTAAAAAAACACAAAAATACACAAGGTTGACACAGTTGTGTTAACTTTTCCAATGCAAAGTCACTGTGATTGCACAATGCATAGCAACAAAAGAAAAGAGAGATCCAAATTGTACGTTTTTTGGGGGGTTGGGCATGCACGCTTCAAGGCACCAAAAGGCTCGTGTTGGGGATGTGATTTTAGACTACAGACTGGCCTTTGTCGTCATCATAGCGCTGGTACTGATCCCCGAGCAGAGGCTGGTGGACCTCCATCTTCTGGTTTCTGACACGCACAAGACAAGTGGTGGCGGCGAAGATGAGGGCCACCACCACAAGGGCGGCAACTATGGCTATGGTTATTATTTCTGTCAAAGAGAAAGGTGTGCCTAGAGGGGTAAAAGCAGAATTATTACTTTCAATTTGTCCAGTGACAATGTTATATACAGTATCATGCTAAATGATAGCCACAACCTTCAATGTGTTTTATTTTGATTTTTTTATTTAGTGTAATAGACCAAGATTTTTAAATAAAGTTTGCATTTCTATTCAGCTCAATTTACTCTGATAACACTTAACATAAAATCCAGTGCATCCGATTGCCAATTCATATAAATACTCTGCAGATAAACCTACGATTAAAGGTTCCTTCACCTACTTTGTACTTCAGATGCTTTTTTTTGCCCATTCTGTTTGGCAGGATATATTCATTTTAGATTGGATGGAGAGCATCTGTACACATATATTTTTAAGCATTGCTACTGATAATTAACTTATTTATATCGTGGACTGTTCTACCAGGTGAACATGCTTTGATCAGAACCATCCCATTGTAGCTCTGACTGTATATTTCGGGTTGTTGGGAACAGATTTACTTATTCAGCTCCATCCATTTTTCTGTCACTTCTGAAGGAAAAACCCTCCTACAGCATGTTGCTGCCACTGCCATCTTTCACTCCAACAGTGTTTTGTATTTAAATACCAAAATGCCATCTAACTCTGTTGGTTTAACACAAGTCCCAAAACATTGCAATTCAGAGCATGAAAAAGTGGTAAAAAATGAAGAAGCATTAGTTTTTATTTGCAGGGCACTACAAGAGCAAATTAAAATGAACTTGGCATACCCGGCCACTCAGCTTCATACGAGTAACCCAGATTTTCGGGGGCAGTCACAAACATCTCTGCGTTCGTCACTGGAGGCCAGAAGGGTACCATGTTGTATCCCCTGTTATGACCAATGGGGGCATTTTCTTCAGGATACGCTGCTAAATCTGTTGGGAAAAAGCCTAAAGTTAGAGAAATACACCAAATGTGGAGAGAGCACATGTGAAAATGAGTTGCTATGGCACCTGAACCGTGTCTCCTTAGCCATTCATCAAATATAGCGTCGGTGAAGGTGTGTAGCAGGACAAAGATGGGGTCGTTGGGTGACAGATGCGTCTGTCCTCCAGTTCCATTCAGAAACAAGTGAGCCAGATTGTGTAGGCTCCTCACTATGGGGTCGTAGTTTCCCTGGGGGGCGCTGTAGCCTAGCAAGACAATATGGGGGAATTCTATTCACAATGTATGTAAATGTAATAAAGACAAAGAAACATTGATGGGCTCTTATTCACCTTCGACTGTGTTCCTGAAGCTCTCAGAGGAGGTGGAGTAGAAAGGCGGTGTGTCGAAAGTGCTAACTTGTAGGCAGTCAGCCACATCCTGAGGCTCTGGGAGACGCTGGACCATGGGCCTGTTAACGTTTCCTGCTGGGTTTCTCCTGATGGGAGAAGTCTCTGTGCCTGAAGGGGAATAGAAAAATTACCCACCAGTGCAATCATTCACACACTTTTTATTCTCTTCCGATAAAAGAAAGAGGAATTCCCTGTAGTCATGAACACTTGTCTTACTGTTGCAGATGGTCCCAAGTGCGTCATAGTCCTCAACATTCTCACACACGACCCTCCACTCCGAGAAGACGGAGTTGGGGCTGAGGGAGTTCATGTCAGCATTGCTCCTGGCTCCCATCAGGTCGTCTGTGCAGATGTCACATGTGTTCCCGCCGATGGCAAAGTTCCAGTAGGGCAGGGCGAAGGAGGGATCCCGCAGCATGTCCTGTATGACAGAAACAGAGTCTTAACTTGAAATAGGTTTTATTTTATTATGCTGCAATCCAGCAGGTTAAGAGCAAGTTTCTTTTACCTGGTGGTAATTTCATAATGCACAGATAAAGGTAAGGGTTTTTACATTCTAAATTTGTAAATTATTTAGTTAGTAGTATTTCCAACCAAATAATGAACAACATATATGAATTTGAAGGTCGTGCTGATAACTCTGTTGTGTGGAAGTCATTAACAAATTATTTAAAGAAGACTCGATAGTGACTTCTTAAAATAAAATAAGCTGAAGCACATAGATTTAAAAATTAGTTTTTAAAGGAAACTCATTTCTTACCACACCTTTTATGGAGCAAGAAACTTTCAGAGATCAGGACAACAGGAAGCTCTTGGCCCTTCCTGTTGTCCTTTTGAGCTATCATCCTCTTTTTACCATGAAGCATTCTGGATTTAAAAATGTCCGTTTTTAGAGAGCCAGAATTAAGTTAGGTATGTTTCTAAACAATACACACAGAGACTGCTGTTTTAAGTAATTCTGGCTGTGCCAGGAATACTTATCTCTAATGTAAGATACTAAGGACATGTGTGTAATCATATTGTCTTTGATGTAAAAATAATTGTAGAAACTTAATTTTCTTCCCAAAGCTTGCCAATCTAGAAATGTGATGTCATAAGAATGTCATAAGAAGCCTGGTCAGCGGCGAGCATGAACTGATGAAGCCTCTTGGATAAGAGGTGAAACGTCTTCCAAGACAAATTACCAAGTCCAGTTGCGTTTGATTGAAATTTCCTTGAGATAACCATGACCTGGATGAATGAGAATATTCACAGGCTTGATGTCATAAGAAGTTTACAGATCCTGCTAACTTTTCAAAAGAAAAATAATATCCAAGTTAAACTTGATCTACTCCTTTATATTTACACAATGAATCACACTAAACAGGATGACAACAAACCAGGCATATTTTCCTTGAAAACAGATAGGAATAACTGTCCACACAGTTCAAATATAGGCTCTGTTTTTCTTTCTTTCTTTTTTTTTTTTTTTGCAGGATAGAAGGCTTCAGTGTATCCCAATTTAGATTTTTTTTTCCTACTCTGTTTTGCCAGGTTTGAACAAAAGCCCCTAATTAGGGAGCTCAAGCAGCAAACCTGCAAAGGATATAAGGATGGAGTTTCTCTGTGGGAGTCCAGCTCTCCGCCAAGGTTTCAGCTTCACATGCCAGCCTCATTTTCCACTCTCTGCTGTAACCCACTTGTGAAAGGGATTAATATAAATGTCTGTACTCTATTTTCAAAAGAGAGAACCACTCTCACTCAAGATTCTATTGTTTTAGGAAAGAGATAGTGTGCAAATTCAGTGGAACCAGCTCCACATGAATTGTTTTTGGTGGCATTTTGCACGCTGCTCGCTTATTAAGGCGTGACATTGGAAAGCCAATTAGGATTTTATGGTAAATACAGATGGTGGAAGATACATTGACTAAAATAAACAGAGGAACAAAGCAAGTAGTGTATGACGGTAATCATTCAATATGTTTCCATTATTTCAACTCCTCACTTGCATGTCTTGCTCCAGCTGCAGCAGATGAAACCTGTGCCAGGTGAGGAACCCAGGGCCTTCGTGTGAGAAGTCCACTCCCCCAAAGCTCGCCTGCCCAGGGCCCAGGAATGTCTTGCTGACAGAGTAGTAATGAGACCAGACGAAGTAGTTGTAGACTGTGATGTTTTCAAACTGCACAGTGTTCCCGTCGGGACCGAAGATGTCAGAATAGTGGCGTGTCGCAATCACAAGGTTGGGGTGCACCGTGCGCTTGGCCTGCTGCAGTGCGTTAACAAAGGCAAGCTTCTCGTTGGCGCTGAGCTGCATGACGTTTCTCCTCACTGTAGGCAATTAAGTAGCTTTTAGTTGATGTCATTTGGTAAACAGACTACATTATACAGACAGTATCTTTTCTGCTCATGCAGTGTGTCCACTATGCCCCCTTTTTTAATGTAAGTTAGTTTTGAAAGCACATTTCAGCCTGAGTACTGTGTGTCCACCATTCATTTGTAAGACTTACACCATAGATAAGTAAGGGAAATAAATTCACAATGTGCTGCAATACAGGTCCATGAAATTCTTAAAGAAATACAGATGTAATGACATATATGGAGTGGCGGATGGCCAATGATCCTGAAGTTTGTGTCTGAGTGCAGTTTCAGATTCAGTGCTAAAAAGCTATTTCCCTTTTTTCAAGAAATCTGAACACAATTTAATTATATTTCAAAATCATAAAGAATTAAAGTGATAAAATCTGACCTGATTCATTCTAGATGGAATCTAGATTCCAAAAACACATGTTTCAAGGGTGAAGCCTTTAATCTATATGTGAACAAACAAAACAAATTAGCCTTTTCTTGTGGTTTTGTTTTCCCTATTTGGGGTTGTAGTTATACAGAAAGAGGAACTTACCCAGGACAAAAGTCATGCAAAAACTGCCACTGTATATATATATATATTTTTTTTTTAACAAATAATAAATTCATATTGTAATTGATTATTTACAGTAACTTGTTTAACTTCTTATTGATTTCCTATAAAATATCAAATTTTTACATATAGCACATATTCCTGAATATAATTGTAGTTTTTTTTAGCATGTTTTTATTGATTTATTTAAATGCGTCACTTTTGGCCTTTTATCCTATCTTATTTAGTAGGTATAAAATATCTACTGAAACTAGTTGCAATGATTTTAAATTTGGAGGAATAATATGTTCCAGAACAAAATGAAAAGTGTCAGACTCACCAACAGAAACTTTTTGATCACAGCTGACCCCGGTCAATCCGTGTCTGCAGCGGCCGCAGTTGTACCCGCTGAAATTCCCGTTGCACTGGCAGGTGCGGTTGAAAAATCGAACCGGCCACCGTTCTCGATCGTCCCGACCGTCGTGGGTATACTGAGGCCCGTGCGGCCGCGCGTCCACCGAGATGGAGACGCACTGTCCGCGCCCTGCACTAAAACCGCAGAGATCCCCGGGGAATCCGGGGGGCGCTGGACAACACTGTCCGCTCCTGAGCCCCTCTGGTGTGACGCACTCTCTGGGGAACTGGGCGCTGACCATCACCGCGCACACCAGCACAGAAACACAGTAGGGCCAAATTCTCCAAAACATGATATCATCAAATGTTGTTACGCACGGGTGCTGCTCGGTTTACCTCAGTTTGTAACCCCAATACCACGTTAACAACCTAACTTTTTACTCTAAGACTAAAAATGCATTACTTTAGCACACCTGAGCTTCAGCCAATATGTGTGAAATGACTGTATAATACTCCCCCCTCTTTCAGCAAGCACGCGGGCCTCTTTCTAGGCTTCCCCCCAAAGCACTGGAGCGTTGACCTTAAATACCGGATTAGCGCATGACTACCAGGATTTTCTGACTCCCGCGTGATTCCCTCACATAACATCGTATTTCCTATGGGAGAAAAAGGAAGGTAGTGTGATCCGGTCATGCAGAGTATTGTTCTTCTAAAAGTCAACGAGTGAAAGCAGCCTCTAAAAAGAAATATAAAGAAATACCTAAATAAATGTTTAAAAAAATGCTTTTTTTAACATTCTGTAGCTTGATCTGCTAAAGCTGTATCACATGGATATGTTTATCGAAGTAAATTAAACTAATGCAATCTTATATGGTCATAAATAAACTAATTTAATGACAAATAACCAAATGCAAATCTTAAATAACTTAACATTTTATATCTTGCTAAAAAAGTCATGTTTGAGATCATGTGACTTCTCACTAAGGCCCTTCTTTCTGTTTCCCCTCCCCATAAGAGCATGTGAGATATTAAAGCTTGAATGGCATTTACAAATAAAAAAAAACACCTTCTTATACAGTACTCTTTTTGTTATTAAAGTGCTTATAATGTCAGACACAAACGTCTGTTTGTGATGGACCAACACAAAGCCCTATTTAATAGTGAAGTGGAAAGACAATGACGCATGGGTTAATATTTTTTTTATAAATAAAAATCTGAAAAGTGTGGCGGCCATATCTACTTTTTCTACAATTACAACTACAATTGTTTTGTGGTATATTTTTATACAACCAAAAGACTGAAACCTTCACTCAAACCTTTTTTGCATCATAGCTCAGGCTCAGCCAGATGGGATGAGCATCAATTTTCAAGTCTTGCTTCATAATCTCACTTTATAATTTATACTCTACTTTAAACTGGTTAATGTCTTGCAAGATTCTAATAAAATACTTCTTTAAATCACTGAAATTTCACATACCCAACCAGCTTTAATTTTGTATAATTACTGTGTATAAAACAGTGATTTATAATACTACTGATAATAACATTCTTGTTAAAAAATATATCTTCCTGCTGCCTTTCTCTGAGCTCCAATTGTTAGAGTTCCCCCACCTGTGGTCAGGTGTGTGGCCAGACCAAGGCTCACTCATTCCCCCTCTAACTGCCCCGTCATCATGCCCACCATTTTGATATGTCACTGTTCAGAAAGTCATAATGCTGACATAGAGGCAATTGATTACATATAAATCTGCTAATATAGGTAGCAAAAGAAGTCTTTGGTTTGCTAATGGCTTATTGTTGTTGACCAACATAAAATAATGTCTTCAACGTTTTTGGACACTAGGGCATTTGTGTCATGCTGCCTCATCTAAAAAGTTAATAAAAAAATATAAAGATTTTTTTTCTGTGCTCACTTTTCTCTTGACTACGGACTGGAAAAGCTGCCTGGACAGCTTGCCATAGCTGTCCCCAATTTAGTCAATCAGCCTGAGGCAGGGTATATAAGATGTGGCAAACCTATACTGGTTGTCAGACCTGGCTCAGACTGTGTAGTTGCTACCTGAGTGAGCCTTGGTCTGACCACACACCTTTAGCTGCTGCTGAGGCTGTTTATTTCTTAGTGAACGAAGGTGCTTAGTACTATCTTTTGTGTAGGAATGTGACTATTGGACTTCGCTACTCCGTAAGCCTAGTTTATGTATCTTCGACCCCAAATTTGCACTCAGACGCAGACGTATCGACAGAGACGTTTTATTGTTTATAGTAGTCCGTTTTGTCCTCTCCCCTCGCTGTTTTTTCATCGTTGCTCGACCAGGACAGTAGGGGGAGCTAACTTTTATTGGCGTCTCTTTCTATTATCACAGCGCCGTTTCAGTTTTTTTTCAAAGGCTTGTGAACACATTTCTTCTTCAAGGAGCAATGGACGACAGAAAGTAAGTTCTGTTTAGCTGTAAAGCTTTTTACTAGAAGTGCAGCTCATAGAATACTCTACAAACACATGGAAACTAACAGAGCAGCCTTTTCTGTTGTTTTCCCACACCTCCTTGCGTAGGTGATGGAGAGCCCTTGGGTTGATGGGATAATGGCGTTGCGTCAATCAGTCTCCATCAAAATGGAGAAGCATAAACTAGGCTTTAGTCAAGGAGGGTGCTTTTTTTCTTGCTTTTGTTGTTGGCTTGTCTTCTTTGAAAGACAATTTTGGTTAGTTTCTTAGTTTTCCTCTGGTATTTTTTTCCCCTGTTGAGAGGGTGTCTTATCTTTCTAGCTCCCTGTGGTTAAGGAGAGCGAACCCCAGTTTTCTTGGACTGGAATTTTTTGTTTCATTATTCCTTTTTTTATTTCTTTCCCGGAGGGTCCTGCCATGGCATCTCCTTTTTTTCCTTTTATAAATAAACTGGTTATTTTCTTTTTTGGGGGATAAAACTTGTCGATTGCCTTTTCGTTTGACCCTGCTAAAATCTATTGTTACTCCCTCCCTCCTCCTAGATGCCACCTGGGGGTGGGACGTAACAAGATGTATCTGTGTGTGTATATACAGGTGCTGGTCATAAAAGTAGAATTAACGTGAAAAAGTTTAGTTTGTTTCTCGGTAATTCCATTAAAAGTGAGACTTGTATATTAGATTAACTCATTAAAAAAACATACTGATATATTTCAAATGTTTACATTTTGTTGAATATAACTGAAAACTAATGAAGGCCCCAAATTGCATTTCCCTTTTCAGACTACCCCATAGATGTTCTATGGGGTTTAGGTCAGGTGAGTTTGCTGGTCAATCAAGAACATGGATGCCGTGGTCCTTAAACCAGGTACTGGTAGCTTTGGCAGTGTGTGCAGGTGCCAAATCCTGTTGGAAAATGAAATTTGCATCTCCATAACGTTGGTAAGCAGCAGGAAGCTCGAAGTGCTCTAAAATATCCGGGTAAATGGCTTTACACTGGACCTCAAACAACGTGAGTTATGCGCCTCTTCTCTCTTCCTCCAGACTCTGGGACCTTGATTTCCCACAGGAAATACAAAATTGACTTTAATCAGAGAACATGACTTTGGACGACTCAGCAGCAGTTGAGTCCTTTTTTGTCTTTAGTGCAGGCAAGATGTCTCTCACGCTGACTCTTGTTCAAGAGGAGCTTTGTAAAACGAATGCAACAGCTGAAACCTGGGTCTTACATATGTCTGTGCGTGGTGGTTCTTGAAGCACTAACTCCAGTGGCAGTCATGTGAATTTCCCAAACATTTTTGAATGTTTTTTTTTTTCACAATACTCTCCAGTGTTTACAGCTTGTACACTTTTCTACCAAATCTTGTCCTTCCCTTTGCGTCTTTATTAATGTGCTTTGATACAGAGCTCTGCGAACAGCCAGCCTTTTTAGCAAGGATTTTTTGTGTCTTTACTTCCCTGTGCAAGGTGTCAATGGTTGTCTTTTTGACAGCTGTCAAGTCAGCACTCTTCCCCATTGTATAGCCTACAGAACTAGACTGAGAGACCATTTAAAGGTTACGGGTGTTTTGAGTTAATTAGCTGATTAGACTGTGGCACCAGGTGTCTTCAATATTGAACATTTTCACAATATTAAAATTTTCTGAGATACTGAATTTGGGACTTTCATCAGTTGTCAGTTATAGTCATCAAAATCAAAAGAAATAAACATTAGAAATAGTATATGTGTAATGAATGAATCTGATATAGAAGTTTCACTTTTTGAATGGAATTACTGAAATAAATAAACTTTTTCGCAATATTCTAAGTTTATGACCAACACACACACACACATATTTTATATATATATAGCTAGGAAATATTTTTTTTCTTTTGGTCAATTTAAGCGACTACTAAAAGAACCGGGAAGAAGGCACAATTGGCACCTGTCCCGGTTTTCCAAATTAGGATGTTTATGGTGACAATGGAGGATGTCTTTATGATACTTTTTTTAATTCCCTAACGTTGGTTAAATCATTTTACTGTTAATATATTATGTCTGTATGTTCATTGCATTTATTGTATTTCGTATTTTATTTGGAACTTTTATGGCAACATTCTTGGCCATGGCTCCTACGCAAAAGAGACTTGTTCTCAAAGGATTTCCCTAGTTAAAAAAGGGTTAAATAAAATGAATAAAAATATATAGTCTATCATTTGATCAGTGAATGTGCAAAGCATCTTTTTACTAATTAGAGAGTTTATTTCTTAAGGTTTATTCTATATATTTATATCAATCTATATATAATATAAATGCAGCAGACTACCACCTATTTGGGTTTCAGTATTCGCTGATACAGCTCATTTGTGGATTTTTTGGAATGTAACAGAATAAAAAAATATTCAGTGATATTTTCATAGAGCACATCTAAAATAATTTAATGGAGCAGCTTTGAAAGCTGAAATATCTTAGTGCAATGGTATTTGACGCGCTACTAGCTGTTGTTTGCAAAGTAGGCATTTTTCTCGATGTTGAATGGCTGTACCCCTTTGAAGGGAAATAAGGAAGACAGATTGTTAACTTTGTTGTAGTGCTAAGACGGATTCCACTGTGCGTATACATGCATTTTGGGATGTATTTAGTGTTTTATTTTTTAAAATAAGCATTTATAAGTGTTTTCAAGAGGTCTTAAGTATTGGTGGATGTCAAAAATGTGTGGCCGACAGTTCTCCCTAACCACTGCAACATCATTTATCTGACGGATTTTGCTTTCTATAACATTCGTACGAAATACAGCAAAATAATGAAGAAAAATGTTAAGGATTAACAAGTTTTAGCTTTGGACCAAATTATCACTCTTGGGTTAACAAAAAATATTTTAGATTTGGTTAAAAATGCACCATTTTGTTTGTGCTCTACTCAGTGGAAACAGAAGGTGTCCATTCCAGAAAGCAGGTTATGTGACATAACCTGATACGTTTGAGAGTAAGTTTGGGGATAACCTAAACTTTCGGTTCCAAAAACGATAGTATCTTTCAAAGTATATTAGTAACTATAGAAACAAGTTTGTTCCAGAGAGGTTCTGAACATGGCATAAACTTTTAAATCAGGATCCTTTTGTTATGGAAGCACAGATTATACTGAATTTTGTCAAAATAACTTCAATTTTGTCAACCAGAAACTGTAGGACAAAGCCCATTACATATTACAATCAAAAACAATTTCACAAACATTAGTAAAATGTAAGAGTATTTCAAATAAGACTACAGAACACATTATATGCAGCTAAATAAAATAACCCTACATTGTGAAATGATGGCTACTGCCAAGTGCATTAATATGCCATTAACTGGCAACAATAATAGTTGTTTAATTGGAATATATTAGTATACGTTGTAAACTTCCATTCAACAAAGTCACTGGAAGAAAGATGATGTAGTGCCCCCAGGAACGCCATGAAAGACCGGTCTACCTTAACAGAGCCAACTCCTCAGCTGGTGTGAGGGGAGATGGTGGTGGCCCCACTCCACCAGTTAGACGGTGTTGAATTAAATAATTATCATAAGTAATTCAATGCATGTTCAAGCAGAGACAAAATGGAGCCAATTTCCAGTTTAACATTTATTTTGAACAGATTAACAAATTGCAGTTTTACAGAGGAATTTGCCCCCGTCGTTCCCCTGTGGTCCAGATTTAAAGAAATCTGAACAATTAAATGATCTTCATTTCACAGCTTTATAGAAAACCGGGCCTCTAGGCGTTTCTAATCTCTCCAATCAGAACATTTCCATACAGTGTCTTAGCCCTTATTGGCTGTCAGAAAATTATACAGTCATATGGGTGAGACGTCTTTTCTTAAAAGCTCATTCTGAGTTTTATGGTTTTATGGCAACACACTAAATCTACAGACATCCTGTTTTTTCAGCTTGCAATAAAACTCACCCCAGAGTTTTATGACTTAAAAGCTTACCTCCATAAACAATAGTGACAGACATATATTTTACAACCATGCAAACTATATAAACAGACTTTTACCTTCTGAATAATAAAAGTTTAAACCCTATGCAGAATAACACCACAACGGGCCTCAAACTTCTTTTGATTAGCTGCATGATATCTTTAACATTACTGCCTTAAGAGGAAAGAGAACACATATTTAGAGAGTTGGAGTATTTTCTGATCCATGATGATGACAGGAATTGTTTTGCACACTGAACTGTGGCTCCTGTTGGTCCACAACATCTTACTCCCATTGAAACAATATAGGATTTATTTTTTAAATCTTTATAAAGACCACTGATGATTAAAATATCCCACAATTAACATTCAAATAAAACAAAACACCTCGAGAATATTTTTATGTTGAAAGAGTATTTTATTGATACTATACAATGTTTTAGTTTACAGAAATGTAGCAGGAATTTCACCTTCAAAGTAGTATTATGCTCCAGAATTTGATCTTTTCACGCCCTGAAAGTCATTTATACAGTAATGTGGTACAAAATTGTCACAACCTTTTGTTTTGTTGGAGAAAACCCACAAACAGAAAGCAGTAGATCATTAAAATGTTATCGCAAGGTTCCTGAAACAATGCAGGATCATGCTGGAAGAAGGGGAAACTTTCTGTAGCGTGAAATAGTTCCCTGATCCGGTCACATGCGCTTCACGTTGCAGACCAAAACTACAGTTGGGTAGCATCGTTTTATAATCAGGGCGTGACGGGTGGGATTACACAAAGCTGGCAGCTAAGCTCATTCTCATGTATTCGAAAATGCCCCACATTTCTTATGCATGAGTCGTTGCCGTGTTGCATTGGAGAAATGTTAGGAGGCCTTTTGGGCATGGCTGTCAGGAGCTTTTACACTTAATATTCCTACATCTCCATCTACTGCATGTTTAAACATCAGGAAGTGAACTGGGAGAGTATATTTATAAATTATTTTTATGTTTAGGTTGAACCTTAAATAGATTTTGATGATTATTCTTTATAACAAATGTCAGTGCATTTAACAGGAAAATGTTTTAATGAATAGAAAGAGATTGATGCATTTCAAGGTCACCTGTCAGGAGTGGCAGAGCAAGCTGCTTGCTTATTCTCTTTACATTAACTACATAAAATTCAATGGCTTACATAAGTTAAAAAAAAGGAAACTGAACTTGACCTGCAAGGTGTAGAAGAGGCTGTATTGATTCTGTTATACGTTTAGGTTTATCTTTCGTTCGTCCCATGACTACACATCAGCCGACTGCCTGTTTTATCCCCATTCTCTCTCCCAGCTACCATTTTGTTTGCACTCACAGCTCAAACCTTGGGCAGTTAACGGAATCATGTGAGAAGATGTGACTCGGGCTTAATGGTAATCCTTGCCTTTAGTAATAGCAGCACAGTGGGAGTCATTAGCAGGGAGCTACATATGAGCTGTTCATATGACTATCTTGCTTTTTCCTTCTTTCCCCCCCATTTTGATCCTTTCAGAATATAGGTATGAAAGTTTGCCATTCACTTTGTTATGACAGATAGCTTCTCTTCAGAAGGCTTGTTTTATCACAGTTTCTATTCCTAGAACTTCTTGTATGTGGAGTATAAAGGAACCTGAACATCATACTTATTTCTGCAGTTTTGGGGTGTGGATCTCTACTTTTACCATTATTATTTCCCTTTAAATATCCCTTACAGGTAATATCTAGTCTCGGCTGTACCTAAGCTACCCTGTCCAGAAGCTTCTGATAAAAGATTTCCACAGCTGAAGCCCAGTTATCTGTTCTGCCTCAGCACACCTCAGCAAGGTGTGTTTGATGCACTAGTTAAAGCACGTAATTCAGTGAGACACACCACAGCTTCTGTATTGAGTTGAATTAACTGCTTATGTAAATAAAAAAACTGCTACTTTTTTATAACTTAAACGCCATCCTCGATGCCTTATATGGTATTTTCCACTACGTACTGAGCGTGTAGTGGACTATTTGACTACTTACCACATACATTTTCTTTATTTACAATTGAAGAACTTGACAAACTTAATTTGTCATGTCATGTGCAGTCGTGATGAAATAAGGACCCTCCATTAAATATTTAGGTCTTTAGAAATGTTCACATATCAATGCCAATTTTTAAATTTAATCTTTGTAAAAAAAAGTGTTTTAACTTCAAATAAATGTAAATCATATACACCTAGGACACCCTACCCTCTCTTAACCCTTTAAAAAAAATAAGACTTGATTCACAGGGTAGGATGTTAAAATTGTCACAATTTCAGCGTACACATAGCGATAAAAAATAGGGGATATTCGTGTTTTTGGTCCTACAGTGTATGGTGTGCGGCCACACGATTTTACTCACAAACATTCCAAGCTTAGACAGGAAATCTCAGAAAACCTAATTTTATAAAAGTGACTAAAGTCAATTGAGTAAATAAATATTGATGCCGAGGAAGATGCATTGTAAGTAGTTTGTGGACTAGTTTTAACACAGAATTTTATCTTAGTATTGAATAAAGGAGTGGACACGGCAGGAGCAGGGATTATCCTTGTGATACAAAGATGTGGAGATTAATTACTGTCTTTTTCCACTTGGAAACTTTGTTACACCTCTGACAAATTTCTATTTCTTTGCGTTTGTGCACTGCATTTAAGTGAGCCAACACAGGGAAATAATAGACGCTTCAAAGGTATGCCGCTGACTGTCACCTCATTTTCAGATTGGCTACATTTCACATTTAACAAGCTGGATGCTGGTTTATCCTTGTAACACACCACACACACTGCGATGGAAGACCAAGACAATCCAACATGTTGAATATCTTCGATTTGTGATCGGAGTGTTCCCAATGCAGTGGCATAAAAATAATATATAATTAATATGTAAAAAAAAAAGTTGGTATTGTAATAAAATAAAATTTTGCAAATCATCTACATATAATCATATTTTATAAAGGAATTAGAAGTAAATGTGAAGAGGTTTTAGACTGAAAATACAGTTCAATGTTTTACGTATCTGGGAGCAAATTGAACTCTGTGCTGTGGCAGAGGCTGAATAAACCCCGTGACCAAAGCCCCAGAGGCAGAGGTTGAAGGAGTGCGTCTGAGAATTTGGAGGGTTCTTATCTCCATTCATGCAAGCTTGCTCCCAGGACTACATATTTTATTCCTTAAACTGCATGACAGATATTCATTGTTTATACCAATAACTGTAATGAGACAAGAATCCTGTGCGCCTGATCAATATAAATCTGTAGTTTTCCAGAGTGCAATCTCTGATTAAAAACCAGAAGAAATGCTGGGAAACATATTTATACACTAATAGATTAGTACAAGTTCCTTACTCAAATTAACAATCTTTCTTATGTACTTTCCATTTCTGGCCATGACCAAGGTAGTTGTGCTGAGTAGAAATTAATTTGTCCCTATGAATAGAAGGGGGAAAAAATTACTTAGCGCCATCTGTTCCTGGAATACAAATAAATTGGATAACTGGAGGCTACGTGTCTATTGAAAAAATTAATATGTGCTAGGAAACACATACTTTTTTAAGCAATTAAACAAACAATCCTCAAGATGGAACTCAGCAGTAAGTACATTTAAAAGTCAGAGTCCTGCACTAATTACTAATGCGAAAAGTGAATCTAACAATATAATGATTTATCACACACAGAGTGATTGCAGTATTTATTTCCAATTTACAAAATTATGACTTGCAGCATGTGTGTCATGCATCATTCCAAAAGGATTAGCTTTTCTTTGTACCGATAGACTTCCAACTACCTCTGCAGTATGTCAAGGTTCTGGAGAGTCCTGTGAATGAACCATCATTTGATCCAGGTATGTTGAACCAAGCAGAGTATTGGACAATGCAGGCTGTTGTCCTTTGAGGACAGACTCTGGAAACCACTGGCTTAGAGGAAATAATAAACCAAAAAATACAAAATAAATAATATTTATTGAAAATGTTTTGATTCTTAAATCAAACCAATAAAATTGATGAGTAATACAGGAATGTCATTTGGAAGACATTGACATCCTTCAGAATGGAGGGTAAGTCACACAAAGTCATTCCTAAAGAAGTTGGCTATTCAGAGTCCCACATACGCCCTCATTCATGGAAAGTGTAGTGGAAGGAAAAACTGTTAAGTAAGATGCACAAAAGATAGCTTAAGCATGAGAAGATGGTCATTTGCTTATTTGTGCTTTCATACCTCTGTAGCTTAGATTTTTATTTAACGTTATAAAATGAGGCAATTCCTTTTTGCAGCATAAATGTACATACCATGTTTATCTACCATTGGTGGCCCACTGGTGTGTTGGGCAAATTAGAAAATCATAAAGAACACATTTTATTTGCGCTATGCATTTCAAAGAGTAAACCTTATAATATATAGGTTCATGACACACAGTACTATATTTGTACAATTTATTCATCTTCATTCATATTATTCCCACGTATAGCTAATTAAAACCAATAATTAAATCCCTTAAAAAGCTGGAATATCACATACAATCGTTTTTCTTTTTTTTTTTTTTTTTGGGGGGGGGGGGGGGGGGTAACATTGTCCGACAGAAAATTATTTTCGTTTTCTAATAGTATTTGGATTGAACACATAGTATGTTTTTGTAAATTATGGATCAATGTGGAAACACAAAGGTGATCAGTGAGAAGGTGTTAAAGAAACCAAGGCTGTGCTAACCAAGGCCTCCAGCTTGCCTGAATCGTTGGATGTAATGTCGCTCATCCTACTTTTACAATAATCCATTGACTCTGTATAGGATTCAGTACATATGAGTGGCTTATGCATCTCTTTCTACAACATGTTTTCCTGTTACAAAACCTTTTCATTCATATTATTGGGTATAGCACTCTTCAGTCATTTTCTTTAGGAAGGACCTTTTTGTGGTTTATACCACCTCCAGTCTTTCTCATGAAGTTGGAGGTCATACAATGGTGACATTACATTTTTGTATAATAATATATTTTTAAGTGGAGCCATTTAATATGCTAAATTTCTAAGTAACCAATTTGTTTTTTCTTTCACTACAGGTAATGTTATACAATTGTTTCACTTTTGAACGGAAATACTAAAATAAACAGTTTGATTGGCTTTCTAATTTACAGTGAAGCACCTACATTTTGTACAAATACAGAAAAGGTTTTAAGTATGCCCTGGTAAAATCGAATATAAAACAACAAAAAACAACTTACAAATCAGTTTGTCCTAAGCACTTGTAGGCGTAATACACTGAGCGACCAGTAGAGGACAGTCATGTCTTATTGAAATATTTTCAGGCAAGCCAAGACTTCACACGTCTTGGGTGGGGCTGCCATCTTTAAAAATTAAGAACATTTCAAACAGATTAAAGCTTATATTTGGTGGTATTGCCTTTGGTCTAAAAATTATTTAACATATGAATGAAATTCCAAGAGACCAATAACTCATTGTTAAAAGATATTCCAAGCTTTGAGTTTACACTGGAGAAGCAATATCTTTTTTCATTGGGACAATGGGAGGTTTATGCAGATAAAAAGAAATTGCTTCCACTACAAGTGTGCTGTAGGTGCTATGTGCTGCAGTACATTAGTCCCTCAGTTGCACACCAGCATTATCTTACACAAAGTCAAAGACAGCTGACATTGGGGGAAATCTCCAATCCATAAGATGGCTGATGAGGAATGTAAAATAAGCACATTTCAAACCAGTCATGCATGTTATATAACATTCTTCAGAAAATTATCATACAGATTCGAACAGTGCTGATCGTTGCACCACCGCTGCATCCTGCGAGGTATTTCAAATAGGAGTCAGAACTTAATTTGTTCCACAAGAGAATGTTTCAGAATACAGTGCTAGCTCAAGGTGGACTGACAAACTGATGAATGGCAGGAGTTAGTCTCCCAAATGGAGACCTACACAAATATCTAGATACTGTCTACTTAGCACCAGAATCTTAAATCTGCTTCATCCCCTCCAACACCGAAGCAATTCAGGTGATTTACATACCAATAATTTAAACAGCTGAGGGTGCCGCTACTTGGCCTGCAGCAATAAAACACAGAGATCTACTGCCCAGACTGCTGTTACGACTTGATTGCTTTTTAACAGTCATTAGTCTTCCAGAGGCCTCTTGAAAGCACATCACTTTTTTGGGGGGGTCAACCCTTTGCTCCACGTCACAAGCTTCTTACTGAGGTATGAAAATAAGGGAGGATATTGACATGCGCTGTAAGTAGGAGTAGTGAGGGTAATTCATTGGGGGCCTGGCTGTGTCAGGCCCCCAATGTCAGATCAGGGGAGTCAGCAGTGGTAATTACTGAAGAAAACGGTAGTCTTGCTCTGGGATGTGACAGGGAAAGAGCTGGCTTTGGAGGCCTAAGCAAACCTCAGCCAATTAAGATAAGGGTTAGGCGTATATGATGACAAGGATAGAGGCTAAGAGCTCACCCATTGACAGATGAAAACAGCGCTTTTAAAAGAAAGTTTTGCGACTGTCTAATAAAATATATATCACTTGACAACTTTAAAAATGCTGTCGAGATCATTAAATTGCAAAGGCTTTATTGGGTCACTCTTAAACATACACTCACTGGCCAATTTATGTTCACCTTTCTAGTAGCATGCTTAAATCCAATTTCTATCCATCCATTGTCTATAATCAATAATCCTTGCAGGGGTGGCCTTTGTGATGGGCTGACGACCTGTAGTGTGTACTCCGCCTGTCACATGTTCGAATGAAACTTAACTGCAAAGGCCTTTTCCTTCAGGAGCAGGAAACCAATTTACTTTGCACCGTTCCTCTTCACCCTCTACACTGCTGACTTCTCCATCAACTCCCCACGCTGCCACCTACAGAAGTTCTCTGATGACTCTGCCATAGTTGGACTCATTACAGGTGATGACGACTCAAGAGTACAGACAGAGGACTCTGGACTTTGTGGACTGGTTCCAGCAGAACCACCTGCTGATCAACGCTGGAAAAACCAAGGAGTTGGTGGTGGACTTCCGGAGACGCAGACCCACCACACTGACACTGGTGAACATCCAGGGAGTGGACATTGAGATAGTGGACTCTTATAGGTACCTGGGTGTTCACCTAAACAATAAACTGGACTGGAGCCACAACACTGATGCTCTTTACAGGAAGGGTCAGAGCAGACTCTACCTGCTGAGGAGGCTGAGGTCATTTGGAGTCCAGGGAGCGCTGTTAAGGACCTTCTATGACTCTGTGGTGGCTTCATTCGTTTTCTACAGTATTGTATGTTGGAGCAGCAGTTTATCAACAGCTGAGAGGAAGAGGTTGGATAAACTCATCAGGAAGGCCAGGTCTGTTCTAGGATGCAGCCTTGATCCAGTGCAGGTGGTGGGAGACAGAAGGACTCTGGCTAAAATAACATCTCTGATGGACAGAGTCTCCCACCCCATGCATGGAAATGTTGCTGAACTGCAGAGCTCCTTCAGTGACAGACTGCTGCATCCTAGATGCACAAAGAAGCGTTTCCGCAGGTCCTTCCTCCCTGCAGCTGTCAGACTGTACAACCAAAACTGCTCCCAACAAATATAAATATTTTACACCTGCACTGTATCTTACACTTTGCACTAAACAACCACACTGTTATAATTTGCACATTATTTTCACCTGATGTACATATTCTGTGTTGATGTACATATTCTGTGTATTATTGTATTTTTTTTGTATATATTTTTCTCTTCTGTATGTTGTATATTTGTTGTTTCTTAGGCTGCTGTTTACGACCGAATTTCCCCTGGTGGGACTATTAAAGGATTATTCTATTCTATTCTATTGCAGAACTGCTTGTGTTGCAAAAACCAGGAAACAGATAAACTACTTAGGGGAGGAAAAACAGAAATCCAGCAGCTTTTACTCTGTGTTAAAGCAGAAGTTTGGTGAACTTAAGGTGTTCTTTTGTTCATGTGAAGATTGGAAATTGTAGAAAATAAGATCCTAGATGAACAATGTCTACCTCTCAAGGAATCTGCTGATGGGTTTTCACATGGGACTCGAATCTGTATTTGGGTACCGTATTTGCTCAAAATCCATTTATTTCGTACCATGTGACCACAACCTTGACTGTGCCAGGATACGGTATGA
Organism: Apricaphanius iberus; assembly: GCA_028564705.1. Lineage (NCBI taxonomy): Eukaryota > Metazoa > Chordata > Actinopteri > Cyprinodontiformes > Aphaniidae > Apricaphanius > Apricaphanius iberus. The sequence continues at coordinate 208,140 of JAPXFQ010002814.1, read as the reverse complement.
GAGACCTGCCTCAGAGGTAGAATCGGTGTCCAAGTACGAGTGGTTACGGATCATGTGAATACAAGCCATATTCTGGCAGTATCTAGACAATAGACATGCTCCACATGGAAGTGACGACACCGCCGACCAAAGTTACCGAATCACCACGTGACCATAAAGAGATCAAAAGAACGCTGTTCAAGCATCCCACAGCAACACAGCAGGTTATAAAGCAACGGATTTACTACAACACTCACTCTGTAGATAGCTTCAGGTAGCAGTTGACCAGCAGACCAATATGTTTTCATTTTAGGCTGTCACTTTTTTTATGACGTCGGTACTTCTCACTCCTTTGTTTGTTGGATAGCTACAGAGCTATTTGTATACCGCCACCTACTGTTTTCATGTAGTCCGTCATGTAAAAACACTGGACTCCAATACAGGCTGAAACCTGCACCATGTGAACATAAAAAAATAGAAATTTTCTCTGGCTGTTTTCTGGCACGGTCACACATGTGAAAACGCCCTTAGTATAGTTCACACTCTGAAGGAAGTGTGTGTGAGACTGTTACTGAGTTATGAGAAATGGAACATGTTACACCCAATATGCTGTAACCATGAAGAGCACCCAGCGATCATGGCCACACTGAAGGGCTAACGTTGTCAGAGTGCCAGCATCTGAAACATCAACAGCATTTTCTACAGCATTCTGAAGAGTGATGGCCCTGTGACTGCTGAGTAGTAACACCAAAAGGAACATTCCTGAAATCACAGTGACTCTTCAAAACAATATAGATTTTTTTATTACATAGACTAAAAGGGTCACAAACAGTTTTCGGTTTATATCAACTTAACCGCAAATAACCTCCAAAAGCTTTACACCACAAGCAACAACCTGAACCTTTGATAAGTGGCTTGAAGGATCCATATTTCTGCCTGCAAGGTAAACTGATACCAGTTTTGAAGCATGAATAAGTTGTAGCCTCAAGCAGCATGTATACCATGCAAGGCAGGGGTATATATGCATGCCAAATGTCTCCAGAGAATTCAGACATGAAGGATGTTCCTTTAAGTTTTATACCCTCATTTGAGCCACATTGTATTTAGCAAAAGATATAAAAACAAGGGACAGTTTCTTGTTCTCAGCTGACATGAGTGGGCCTGATGCGGTCTTATGCTGCTGCTGTAGCCCTTACACTTCAAGGTTCAATCTAAGGTGTGTTCAGATATGGTGTTATACATAATGTGGTTGAAAGACATTGTTATTTGAGCTACTGTGGCAATTTTGTCATTTTAAACCCATGTGCCAATTCCTTTCTGACATCAACAATGCATTTTCATCCAAACTGCTGCCATTTGCTGGGTTGTATTTTGAACTATTTTCTGTAAAGATTAGTGATAGTTTAATTTCTTCTCCATCATTGATCATACTTGAAGAGTTGCATGGGGTGGATGCATATCCTCAGTGGTTGTTTGGCGAAAAGTATAGAAAAACCCTGGAAAAGTTGCTAGTCCATCACAGGGGAAGACAGATAGACACAGGACAAACAAGTCATGCATACACTTAGACAAATGGGGAATTTGGATCAATTGTCCTAAAACCAGACACAGTCAACAGGTGAGTATTTTCGAAAATTCTTTTATTAAACAAGAACAGTGAATAATCTCAGGAGGAACCAAGAGCTGAAAACTAGGGAGCTGGATCCTGACTACAAGAGGATAGAGTATAGAAATTACTGAATGACGAGGATCTTGAGATTTGATGATGACGGTTCTGATTCGTACTTGTTGTTAGGTGATAGGTTGCTTGGAGGAAGGTACAGTAAGTTGGATTCCGTGAACTGTGACTGGCTGGAGGTGGGCGTGTAGTGTCTGATTACAGTCTGTTGCAGATAGATGACACGAGAGAGTCTAGATGATTTTTAGGACCAAAGGTAAGACCTGTTTTTCTCTGCTGGTGGAGGTGTTGTTGGGTGGACAGGCGAGCAGCTTGCTGCCAGCAGCGGAGTTGATGAGTGTGGATGTGATTACCAAGAGGGGAGCGGTGCAGAGGCTGACCAGGCAGGAACCAAGTCTGATGGAATGTGTCTGGCTTGAAAAGGTCCAGAGGAAGGCCACTGAAAACCCAGGGAGGATCTACAAGGAGAAAGGTTCAGGTTTCTAAATCGTGAGCAAAGTTTCTTACTATGATTCTCTGGAGATAACTTGGCCATGTACCACGCTAGAAGTGAGAACCGACTGGCATCAGCCTGCAGAAGCCCCTCCCCTTTTAAACTGGATGGTGAAGAGCATCATTGAGGAACATCTCGTGGCTGCTGTCTGACACGCCCTGCATAGAAGATCGGATAAAGAACACCAACACACCCACTTCCAGCATACAGCCACAGAATCCTGAAGGTGCGTTCACACTGGCCAGCACATCCAGGCAGCAGGGCAGCTGGATTTCATGGAAAGACTATGGTACCTACACAGCAAGTGGGTATCCAGTTGCAGCAAGTTGCGCAAGTCAGTACAGCAGGCATCAGTGCATCCAAACAGCTGCTGCTCTGATGGAACGTCAAGGTAAGTTGGGAAAATTGAACTCTTGGGCTGCAAATGTGGAGCAGCAACTAATCAGCGATGAGAATCCGGCTGGAGCTACTCAATGTGGGGGAGACTGAGGACAAGAGAGACAGGACAGGAGGAGATGCCGGCAGTAGCGATCGGAGGATATTGGAGTGTCAAGTAAGCAGTTAAATGTTTTCGTTTAACTTTCTTATTGTGTTCGTTAACGCTAGCCAAACCTGGTTAGGGCAACTACTGTACTAAATATGCATTACTAGTAAAGGAAGAGCAGAGCAGAGGGAGGGAAGGTGCAGAAACTACAGAGAAACAACAGAGAAATCCCCGTTCGCCCACTGAGAAACTGACGTAATGCGCCGACGCGGGGCACAAAATGAGTTTTAATTTTAAAGCATCAACTTTTGTCAGTTTTAGCGTTTTGCTGCCTGGACATGCTGGCCGGTGTGAATATGGCTTAACACTATATGGGTTCACCACACGGACCTATTATTGCCAAGTTATCTTACACCGCACTATACTTCAAGGTGGTAACTTTATTTAACAACACATTTTCTTCACTTTTGTGTATAAATTTATAGACACTAAGGCTGCATTGTTCCATTTTCTTTTAAATGGTGGTTTTGTTGGCACCTCCGTAAGGCTTGAACTCTTACCTTGATGTTTTCCCCAATCCAGCCAGCTAAAGCCTACATTATCATTGAATAAAAGAAAGAAAGAAAAAACACTGGAAGAATGTGAAAAATCTAGGCTTTGGACAAGGATTTGAAAAGGCCCAGGTATGGATTCTGGATGGATCGAATGTCCGTGAAAGTCTGCACATTGTTTGGAAAATGCTCTTTTAAATTCCTTCAGACTTTAGAAAAAGAGAGACATGCATTACGTTGTAATGTATGGCAGGTGTTGCATATTTGAGTGTAGAGTGATTCAACCCTGTCTGCAGGCGGATGAGAATTAGGCATGGCTGTGGCGTATTGCCTGTCAGCATGAGGCATGCACGAACAATATAATAAATATAAAATGAGGTCCTTGAGTCACTTTTTTCTCATTAAAGTCTAAGGTCTGTGCGTCTAAGTAAAAAAATAAGTCACATTCCCTCAGTACCGTGTCACACGTGGTGTTCTAAAAGTTTTATGACTGACACCAACTTTCTTCAAACTCGCTCAATACGAACTGACAACATGTTAGTCTGAGCTCACTGTGAATAAACTTCCTATCATCAGTATGTGCAAGTTTCCCTAAAGGAAATTAATTCAGCAGAACTTCTCAATATAGACACCCATTGATCTGGTTCTGCAGCGCTTCTCTTTCTGGTTTGATGAAAAAAACTCTCACAACAATCCAGACTCCAAAGACAAAACGAAATATGGCTTCTCTGCAATAAGGATATAACAGCGTTGTGGGGTATTTATTATGAGCGGAGCTCCTGTTACATTTTGGAGCAGAGGCGCAGAGGTGATGCTGATGAGTCAAGTAGTTTCTAATGAGACAAAGCAAAAAATAAACCTCACCCTGTAAGGTTGTTAGAGTGAAACATTACCCGGAGTACTGCGTACATGTTAGATGAGTCATGTCAGTATATTCTGATCTCCTTTGAAGTACAACCCCCATACTTCATATTCTCCCTAAAACCTTCCAGGAAATGATAATCATACAAATTTCACCCGCTGGCTTCACCGTCCTGCACATTTCCTCCCTCTTTTCACACTCGGTGTCCTACTACGGTCTCTGTACCTGAGTCAGGTGGCGAGTAATTTTGTAGCACTCCATTATGTCACGTTGCTTAGTGTATTTCATTTGTTATGCAAGCAGGGGTGACAAAGGTTGAAATGTTCCTGCTAATTTAATGCCTATTGAGACAGAAAATTGGATCTACTTCGTGGGAGCCGCGATGAGCGCTGGGATGCTGGAGCTGCCAATTTCTGCCCGGGATTATTAATTAAAATGAAATTTCCATGGGACCCATGACAGTTGCACATATTTCTTCATAATTGGAATCTTCATCAGTCTCTGGAGAAGAGGGGAGTCTCTGTATTGTTTCTTTGGAACTTTGAGGGATTTGCTGAGGTGTATTTGTGTCTGGATACTGAACACACCAGCATAGCTGAATAAATTAATAAATATCATATAATGCTTAATTAATTATGGTTATTCATTTTAAGAAGTGAAAATCATGTTTTATATGGATTCGTTTTCTTGGCTTTTACTGATTTGCTCATTTTGACAATTATGGCCAACAGATGAAAACAAAAGATGACAGAGGTAATGGCAGTTTTTAGATAATTGCTAATTCTTTTTGTAACCACATTTGGCATATCATTTTCTTTCTTTCTTTCTTTCTTTCTTTCTTTCTTTCTTTCTTTCTTTCTTTCTTTCTTTCTTTCTTTCTTTCTTTCTTTCTTTCTTTCTTTCTCAGTAGTTATCCTACTACTCACCTGTTTTTAATTATCATCTTAAATATGATTCTTGTATATATATATATATTGGAAGTACATCTATAAAAATATAAATATTTTAGGGGAGAGGCTTGAAATAGTTTGTTCACAGGTATGAATTAAAAACATGAAGATACATAATGGAGATGAGTGGGTGTTAAATGGGGGTATGAAATGGCAAGAGGGCAGGTTTACCTTAAATTGATCTTAATCTGTGAAGTATTCTCAAGAGGGAGATGAGTCACACCCCATCCAATAATGCAGATGTGCTCAAGCACCCTGGGCTTCCACCATGTCATTGCATTGATGCTGTAATTCCTGTGAAACGTGCACTGACAAAATATTGAGTGACTTAAATGTATAACACATGACCATTTTTTTCAGCAGACTCACACTTTTATATTAAATATTCTTTTTTTTTTTCATTGGTTATGTATACATAAACATTTTCAGAGAAACCAAATTTTGGCTGCGCTAGCTGTAAACTGTATCAGAATAAACAGAAACACTGCAGTTGTCGGCACTGATGCCTTAAAGCATATGGTACAGGGTTTAAATGACAGCCTAGGGTCTTTCTACATGGATAGTGCATTTTCTTTCTTTGCATCAGTGGGTTTTGTTAGGTCAAATTATTACTCTAAATTGCTCTTAACGCCCTGCATAGACAATAGAGTGTTGGTAAATAAAATTTTTATGATATTCTATTTAATGAGATGCACCTGCAATTATCTTAATTTATTTTGGGAGAAAAGAAGGACATCTTATTTATGCACGAGATTTGATGAGTTACAGTGGTGGCAGATGGAAGGACAATGAAAGACAAGCTCTCTTTCAGCACTGAAGTAGAACAAAACAAATGCATCAAGACATAGCCCCAGTTCAGGTTATGTGGTGACTCAGGAAGAACTAAGAGACTGTAACAGGACTAGAACCTACATTATTTACTATGGGGCTGTAGCTTGAAATAACAAACCTACAACAAGCTTTGACACTCAGTGATTCAGGACAGGTGAGTTTCCTCCATTCCTCTGGGTGCTCCTTCGAAGCCACAGCAGTGAATCATTTCAAAAAGCAGCTCTACAAAACAAAAAGATGTCACTCCACAGGGGGCCTTCATTTTCCACCTTTTGTTCTTCCCTCAAGTTCACGCATTCTGGAAAGCAGGTATTCATCAGCACACTACAAGGTGTCTGGTGCTAGCTTGATTTTTACTGCAGTACAGCAATTGCAACCAACTGTGAAATAGTGGAATTATATATATATATATATATATATATATATATATATATATATACACACATCTTTAAGGGTAATTCCATTTGATAAAAATAAAAAATAAATCATAACTAACTAGGAACTGGAAGACCATGGAGTATGTATGTATGTATGTATGTATGTATGTATGTATGTATGTATGTTTAATGAATAAAATATTTACATTTATGATGTAGTTTTGTTGTATGGCACCAAGGTTTAAACGATGTTCTCTGAAAATTCTCATGTTTTAGTTGAGATGGTCCTGATACAGTACTCAGTCTGATCCTAAATCATAAAAATACCTGAGCTGACCTGAGCCATTGATGTGACATTAAAAACATGGGATTCACCTTAAGGCCCTTTGGTATTGCTGTACTTCTCAGCTTCAGGTTCTACTTTCATCTTAGGAACATTTCACAAACAACTGAGTCTCCGGTTGTGGAACACTGCCCTTCCATCAAAAAAAGTGGTGGTTTGGTCTACATTACATTGTGTTTTTTTTTTCTTCTTAGAACTCGAGCTTACTTAACATTCCTTGAATTAGAAATAAACAGGGAGAGGCAGCTTTCAGCTTCTATCCTCCACAAATCTGGAACAAACTTTAGGAAGAATGCAAAAATTCTGAATCGTTAGGCTCTTTTAAATCAAAGATGAAAACTCTACTATTCAGAGCTGCCTTTGAGCCCTAAATTGCGCTTTCTGATCACTATTTGATTCTCGTGGTTTAAGTTTTATTTTTATTTCCTTTTTAAACTATTGTGTTTTATCTATTTTTAATCTATATTGCATAAATTTGTTCCTTACATCATCTTTTCTTATTGATTGATTTAATCATGCTTATGTAATCATGTATTTGGTATCATTATCACTGAATCATGTAAAGCACCTTGAATTGCCTTGTGTTGAAAGTGTGATATATAAACAAAATTGCCTTGCCTTGCCTCAGATACACATTACTAGGGATTTATTAAATGAGGCAGGGATTCTGTCACTTCTCTTAAAAGGAACATATTATGCAACCTTCACATTTTTCCTCCTTTTGTGTTGCCATTTGGGTCACTGTTGTTTCACCAAACATTAATAAAAAAAACATCCATCTATTTTTTTTCACCGTGGGTGGTTCAAGATCAACCAGCGATTTGTGAATGTTTTCCTTCCAGCATCCAGCCCTTTACTCAAACCAATAGAAGAGTTTTTCTCTGCGTGACGATGGAAGGTCTATGACTGTAACCCATATATGAGTGTAAATCTTTTACAGGCAATGGAATCTGGCAGTGATGGCACAGGTGTGGAGTGTTGTCAAGGCTGGGTCCGGCACACTAGAGGGTTCTTCCCCCGTTGCCTAGGAAGGGATAACATTGCATGTGATGTGGACGAAGACGGGATGGCAGAATGAATCTCTCATTGACTTTGATTTTGCAATTGCACAATATTTTGTGTAAATACGGTTTTCATTTAGAGTTGTCTTTGTTCTTTGTGCTTACTTTATTTTTATGCTGAAAATACAGAAATTCAATACTGTATTACTGTATTATTACTGTATTATTCTACCTGCAGTACTTACAGTATGAAATATATTTGCTGTACTGAGGTTTGAATTATGAACTTTATTTATGGCAAAAGTATTTTCAATATTCAATAAACATTTTTTCTTTGTAACTACATGCCCTGGATGCTGTGTTGTCAATTTTTTGATGTAGTGTCTAATAAATGCTGATTAGTATTTATATAACGACTGGCTGTGTTTATGTTTTGAAAGCATTGTTTCATTTTGAGTCAGTTTTTTAATGTAGTTTAAAGACTGAGTTTTGTGTTTAAAGTTTTGAGAATATGGGTGAAGATTTCAAGAAATCTGTTTTAGCAATTGTGAAATACTGTAAGTGGAAATTGCATATAACACCTGCTCACATTTTAAACTCCGTCCCTCATAGGTTAAACCCGAAAATCTTCCACATTGATTGTAATTCCTACTAAATCAGACTGAGAGACCATTTAAACGCTTAGGAAACCTCTGCTGATGTTTCAAATTAAATAGCTGATTCGAGTGTGACACTTTGAGCATAACATATTGAACCTTTACAAAATATTTATATTTTCTGAGATTTGAATTTTGAGTTTTTATAAACTGTAAGCCATAATAATCAAAACTGACTCTATATCCTATATTTGTTTCATATTTTAAGATGACTTATTATAATACGTGAACTTTTGTGTTACATTATAACTTTTTGAGTCTCACCTGTATTTCAACCAGCCAATCATCTTTATAACTGTATTTTTGTATCTCTACCTCAGGAGAGGATAGGTTCATGTTGAAGCTAACCAAATAAGTAAAACAAGTTCTATCGGATTTTATTTTTTCTCTTCCATCTATTTTCTAATCCTCAGTTGAAAGATCAAGCTGCTGTCTTACCTTTCCGAGCTGACAGGAGCTTAAGCACTGCGACTAGATGGATTTGGACAAGATGGAAGCTGTCTGAAGTTTCTTTTGAATTACTTGATCAAATCACAACTGCTCAGACATGCACTTTTTTATGGGAATAAAGTTAAAGCAGGTGCACAAAAACATGCAGAACTGTAAAACTCTTCTGAAATGTCTTAATCATAATGAGATGCTATGAAATTACACGACAGGAACGGATGTTAAGTAGCACATAGCGTTGTATGTTATACAAAAATTTATTAAAACAGTCAATTATGTTAAGAAGGTAAACTGAGCGAAAAACTGCATAACATACAGTATATTGTGACAAAAGAAAGTGCATTGAAACACACTTCAAATGGATTGCTAATTAAGAGCCTACATAGCACATCCATCTGTCTTAGCATCAATTCAGGAGCTGCTCTTGGAGAACTGACGTCTTCTGATTCAGACATAAGCTTAATTACAGAGGGAGCTTTTGCAAGTTAAGAGAACCATATATTTCATATATTTTTTCTCTTTCCAATGCAGCTACTGTGCTAAATTATCTAAAACTCTGTTAGGCCTGAATGTTTTTTGCTAAGACCAAACTGCCTGAAGGCATTTCCCAGAGTGAATTGTTGAAAAATAACAATGAGCAATTATGCAAAACCAACCTAAGTGCAAATTCAGACTTCAATTTGTTTTGAGAGAGATCCTTTCACCACCCCTCTATATTCATTTGTGAATATATTTTTTTAAAATCAATCTTTTTTGAACTGGTACCAAACAGATCCAAGATCTGTATTGGACTCACCAGTGGTGGTATTGGGCTGTGACTTTTGCTACATCCACCTTGGTTCTGAAATCTTATTTTGGCTGAAGGGTTTAGATAACAGACAAAAGGTCCCTACATACAGAGATAAAACATACTAAAAGTTCAAACCAGTGCAGACAACTTATCAACTTTGTCTCTATGTTTAGAAATTTATCATACAACTCCAAAACCCCATTATTTTTAGAAAAGCAATCAGTGACAAACCAAGTTTCTTTTTATAGAGTTCTTGGAAAGTTTTCCAGACTCTAATGTTAGAACACAAATCGTTCAACAGTTAGCAGTGGGTGCTGCAGTAAGATCCTCCCCTTCCCAAAAGCCCTCACAGGTATGCCACTCCCCTCACAACAGTCTATCCCAGCTTTAGTAACATCTGTTGATGTTCAACCCTCTGCAACCGTGTCAAATTGTTTTTAATAATAATTATTGTTCTGCAATGGAAAAGGTTGTTTAAATACCATCCTTTTCATTGCATCATCCTTAGCATGTTAATAGCTGTATCACATTTTAATGAGCAACCTATTTTTCAGATCAGACAAACTCTGGAAGATCATACATTTGATCTACTTTCACTGCACACATCAGACTCCTACTGCTTGTGCAGATGTCTTCACTTTGCATCATATAACTACAGGATAGTTGTTTCTCCATTCCATGTCACCCTTAACAACGTACAGTGTTCATGGCTCATGGGTTTGTAACTCCCAAAGTGGATCAGAGGCAGAATGAATTTATGGATTAACCCCAATCCATTGTTGGGACTTTATAGTTGATTTCAAGACATAAAAACTGTGTAGATTATAGAACAAAATGAATAATCTGACCTGGGCTACAGAAACAGACTGGACATCAAGGCCTTGGGAAGTAGAGGTGCAGAGGGTGCTGCAACACCCCCTTGTGGATGAAAAATGGAATGCATGTTGAATTTCTGCCGGCATAAAGAAATCAAATCAAATTATTTGAATAACTTTGAATTCACCACAAATACAAATCTACGCAATTATTTTTAAGAGAGGGAAATGCAAAAAAATTTCTGCAACAGACTGAACACTATTTGAGCCAATGAGGGAAATTATGAGACAGAAACTAGCAGGACCTGCACAACAGCATAGTGCTTAACATAGCAGAAAAAAATACCCTTTGCATCACTGGAAATTATTCTGTACCATCAGACTCTGACTTGAACCTTCTTCAGATGCTTGGTGATGATGTTAAAGAAAACTTTTGTGTGTCATCAGATATTTTTATATTTCTCTTTATTCACTCTGTAACGTAAATTTAATTTAAGTTGATCAAGCCTGCTCATGAGTTGCTGATATGAGCATAAAGTGCGACACTCGCTAGACATTTTTTTACCTTCATTTTGACCGACTGTGTCAAAAGAATCTGATCATAATCTACTTTTACTGTTAATTTTTAAAATGACTACATATTCAGTAGTAGGCTACTAATTTTTGCAATATTTGATGCAAACAAGCTGAACAGAGAACTACATATTAAGGTCTGCATAATCACAGGTCTACCTAAAGAAAATCAGACAGACAGCTGCAGCTGGTACAGAACGCTGCTGCTCGTGTTCTCACTAGAACCAGAAAAGTAGAACACATCACTCCATTTCTAAAGTCGATACACTGGCTCACTGTAGCTTAGAGAATAGACTTCAAAGTGATTTTATTAGTTTATAAATCATTGAATGGGTTAGCACCAGAGTATATTAACAATCTGTTATCACAGTACAAACCATCCAGATCACTCAGGTCCTCCAGCTCTACTTTACTGATTGTCCCTAGAACCAGAAACAAACAGCTTTTAGTTTCTATGCTCCTCACATGTGGAACAAACTACTAGCAGAATGCAAAGCTGCAGAGACACTGAACTCTTAAGTCTAAAATTTAAACATAACTATTTAGACTCGCTTATGAGTAATTGATCATATTATTGCTTTTTACTTGATTGTTTTTAATTTTCATACAAATTTTGTCTTGATCACCATTTTTTTAATGAATACATTCTTGTATTTTAATCTTCAAAGTGATTTATGCTCTATTTTCTGTGTACTAATTTCAATCATTTCATCTTGTGTTGAAAGTGTACTATACAAATAAGTTTTCCCTAAAAATGAAATTAAACAATTGCTCTTAAAATACTAATAGTTCACCTGCTTTGGTCTAAATGTCTCTCATTTACTTCCTGCTCCTCCTAGAAATGAAATGCACACCCATTTGTGCGTAGTAAGGGGATTGCTGCAGAAGTTTCTGTGATGAGGTTTTGGATTTTTGCTTCAGACAGATGACTTCTGCACCGGTGGTTCAGCTGTATCAGTCTGTGACAATTCTGTTTCCAGTGCAGCTGGCCAAAGACTTAAATCCCCCCAAAAAACAGTCAAATACAAAAAATATTCAGTTGGGGTTAAGACGGGTGCTCAAAGCGACCATCTTGGATTCGATTCCACCTTGCAGATATTTGCCGAGTGTCTATTCCCCCACTTCTCTCCGCCTTCTGCACTACTCTCTGTGGCATCAAAACTGTTAAAAAAGAAAAAACACATTGCCTTGGCGAGCCCGATCTCAGAGTTGCTAACTGTCAGCATTTCCTATTCTTGATATATTTTTGCAATAAGCAGAAAAATAAGATAACGCAGCCAAGCTGTTTGTGATGTGTCTTCTCCAAACCTATTGGTGAGAGTTGTGATCAAGTATGATATTTTGTTTCAGCAGGTTGGGGGCACACAACTGGCTTGAGTACAAGGTTTGGGGGTATGGTATTGGGGTTTAAAGTCCTTGAAGCCCTACATCTAAAAACAATATGAAGTTATATATGAAGAAATATGTACAAAACACAGCCTTGAATCTATTTAAAGAGATAATATCATGCTATTTTACAGCTTTCAACTTCTGGGGTAGACATACATATATATAATAAAATGTTCCCTATTTTGTGAAAAAGGGAGCCCAATATATAAAAAAAGTTGTTGGTGTTGTTGCTGCTGTTCTTTAGGAATGTAGAATAAATATCCTGTTATCCCTGCAGCCAAACGGGCGTTTTCACAGAGAAAGTAAAATTCCAACAAATAAAAAAAAATTGTTTCAGCTGCCAAAACCAGAGCATCTTTGAGAAAGGGGAAGGTGTGTTTGCAATTCTACCAGAAGTAAGCTGCTCCTTCTGCAGGGGTGATGAGGACACTTCTAGCACTTCCTTGTTTCTAGCACACTCAATCGTTTTCTAGGAGAGCAGGATTCAGGAGGATTACTCAGACATGTGTGAATTAAGCCCAAAACCAATAGGAAATATATGACAAAATTGCACTACCAGATGGTTGAAAGCTCCAAAAACTTGATTTTGCATGATATATGCCCTTAAATACAAAGCTACCATAGACAGTAAGTTCCCACCCAAAGCCTGGCCAACAATCCAAACCCCAATGCGTAAATCCTGCGGCTGTTTACAACCACATGGTGTGACAGCGGGGGCGGCCGATTACGATACAAATGGCAGAGCTAAGCTGATGAACTTGTTGTCGGTCTAAAGGGAAACAGGCTGTAGTTTATGCAGCTGATCTCTGCTTGGCCCTATTTATTGACCTGCATCCATTTACTATTTTGCAATATTGTTTTGTGGATGCAGGAGATCAAAACTGCCTCTAAAGCCGAGAAGGGCACATGACCACTCCGACCCCAAATCTCATCCATGGTTGTGATGGATGGCTATTGTCGTAACAAAGGAGAAAAAAAACTTTACAGCTATCTTTGAATCTGTACAGAGGTTCAACAGCAATGGAAATATTATATTGTTTACAGAACGCTTTGATTTTGTTAACACTGCAGTGTTTCGCCGCAGATAAAGTTTTAGATGTTAGCCAAAATGACCAATTTACCAATTTAGTTCTCATCTCAACAGTGGACCTTCTTTCATATGTTCTAGATGTACCATACATGTCTTGAGGCAAACTGCAAATAGGAAATCTTATGACTTACGGTCTACAACAGCCTTTTTTCCCCCCACTCTTCCATAACATCTGAATTTTTTTAGAATTTGCAGCTCCTCCACAATGTCCAATATTCTATTGAAAGCTTATCTGATTAATTCTGTCCTTGCCTGACCTCTCCGTTTAGATGGATGGCCATTAACAGTTTTGCACTTATGTATAGTTCTAGAAAAATGCTACATGCTAGCTCATCCATACATACATCAGACAGAGGTGAAAAGATTCTGAATTAAGGCAACAAGCAGAAAGAGCAGAGCAAGACAGCTTCTTATGGTAGGATAACAGATGGAATGTACCATGACAGAAAACTTAGAATATTTAAAAACTGTATGTTTGCTGGCATCAGTAGGGTCCCCCGTTTCCATGTTCCTTTCAGCTAATATGGTCTCAGAAAAATCCCACACATGTAAAATAACACACTCAGGGATAGAAAAAAAAACATGGTGACATAATGGAAGTGGACACCATGACACAAAACAAGAAATGCTGGCACACCCTCTGCCTTTTTTGAAAGAGACAATCATCTATTTTCTTTCCCATTTGGGCTACTTATATAACGAGCTATTATCAATTATGCAACTGCAACCTTATTTAATTTAAAAGGTACATCACGCTGAAGTAACTATAAATATATATGCAGCATTTGTACGTTTTGGTTTTACGTGGTGGTGACGTGAGTTTGGCTAGAAGAAGCACAATGCTCTGCCTTTTTGTGCAAGCTGGATCTGTTCAATTAAAATCGAAGGAGACTACATATACTCCTGTCCCAGGGAATAGAACAATTACACATTACTTCTTTTTTTTCCAATTGTTGAAAAAATTTTAGTGGAAAAAAAAGTCTAACGGTATTAAGAGCAGAATAAAGTCTGTTGACTCTGTGGCAGCTGTCACAAAGTTTGTCAGCGCTTGTTAAGCCCTGTGTATTTTCAGAGAACTACGTTGGAGGCTTTAGAGCCTTAGAGCAGGTGGGCTTATTTACACAACACTGTGGTTGAATTTCTCACTCCCATCTGACGCTACCTCTTGTGTATTTAGACTTTTGCCTTCCCATATTTGTCGATGTGTCTCCTATTGCCCCCTCAGAAATTAACTATAATACTAATATTAATATTTACAGAAAAACTCCAATGGATGATACTGTTGTCATACAGAACTACAGTGAAAACCCAAGTACTGGTTTTATATGATACTAACAGGGGAATTAATGAAAAACAGTGGGAAACACAGTCATGTAAAAAAAAAAAAAAAAAGAGGACTAGTATTGGTAGCCTTTATTTCCAACATATTTGGGTACATGGATATTTAAAATCACCTTTAACAATACTGAAATGTCTAGATATATACAAAATAAAATAAAACAGAAGAAATCATATGTAAAATATGTTTTGCTGAAACATGGTTTAAAAGAATTGTAAGGTTGGCTTAGGAATATTTACCTTCAAATTTATTCCCCCTTAAAACGTCTAAAATTACACACAAGCTGTATTCTATCAAGTCCCCAGAATGAGAACATCATGAATCAGCATTTCGAAGGTTTACCCTGTTAATATATCAGACTATCAGAGTGTCATGGTAAGCTTTGTGTCACAGCATGGTCACAGCAAATGTGTAACCATTTTTTAAAACAAAAATTAATCTAATGCAAAACAATACCAGGAAACATGTCCCAAACTATGACCCCAAATCAAGAAAAGTTGGAACAGTATGGAAAATGCAGATAAAATAAAGAAAGTAGTGATTTCTAAATGTAATTTGACTTGTACTTGCATACATGAACAAAAAATTGTTCATATAATCTCTAGTCAACATCACACAACGTTTTTCAGCAAAATTTTGCTTTTTTCCTCTGCAATTCAGCCTGTTGTTTACACAAGAACCGGGTATCGGGAGCGTCGGGGTGTGGGGGATTCGTTGTCATGTAAACGCAAGGCTTGGAACTGATGAAAATGATGATGTCACTACCAGCCAACCACGGCATATTGCACTTGCACACTCAGCCATGCAGGGGGGAAACCAGCACTGCATACTTGGGGCACACAGCCACCTAAAGGCCGGGCATATGTACGACATCTTTTTTGACGAGATCATATTGCGTGCCCTGTTTTGTAAACGCAGTGTCGTTTTTACCCGAATTGAAATTATAATGGCAACATTGTTGTCGTGTATACAGCCAAACTGGTTACAAAGTGGCTTAAGGACAACAAAGTCAATGTTATTGCGTGACTTTCACAAAGCCCTGTTCTCAATTCTATAGAGGATTGGTCAGCAAATCTGAAAAGCGTCTGCGAACGAGGCTGCTTAAAAAACCTGATTCAGTTACACGGGTTCTGTCAGGGGGAATGGGCAAACTATTGTGGAAAGCTTGTGGAAGCAAGTCCAAAACGTTTGACGTTTTTTTGTTTTTTTTTTTTTTACAGTTATTGTGTGAATCTAAGTACAGGAAAACAAAAAAAAAATCTGTCAAATTTGCCTAAATGCAGCAAACTAGGACAAACCACAAAACAGCAAGAATTTTTTATTACAATTTTATTCACTTAAAAGCATTTTTGGACCTTGTTTTATATATATCAGTTGATAAAAATCACAGTGTGTTCATATCTAAAACACTTCTAGATGAAAGAAAAAAATCCAACAATGCAGGCGAATAGCAGGAACATATTCATATTCAGGAAACCTATTCTTTTGACAATGCTATGTAACAATGCTTTGGTCAGAATTGATTTGATTACATTTTACATATCAAGCGAAAGCATTTAAAACAATCCCACCTCCTCTATGATATATGTTTGATCATTCCTTGCCCTCTTGCTCTTTTTACATTGGGACCTTTTTTTACTAAAAGCAAGAACATAATACAGGTACATCTAAAGTAAACGAAAATGAATATTTACATTTTCTCACCTCATGGATAAAAATCTTACAAAAATACCAACTGAAAGATAAAAAAACATTTAATATAATGCATGACATTTATAACCAAGATTTATGAGTGTACACCTGAACCCTCTGTTTGACCTGCATGGCATTTGTTTTCCGATGTTCAAAAACTGGCGAACAAAGAGGGGTATTTCAGAAACATCCTTTTGGCTCTGTTAGGGCTACTGATTATAAAATCCACTTTCACAGTGTATGTTATGACATCTCTGGGTCCCCCATAGGGATCATGAAATTTTAATCACCATTTGCACAAAGAGGGCCCAAATACATTTTTCATTATTATTTGTGTATATCATCCGCAGTCAGTGGCTCTTTCATTCTTAAATATTGAGAAGCTTCAGTGCCTTCTGGTAGTTGAGCTGCACCTTAAAGGGAAAATTATATTTTAGATTAATAAAATCAATTAATACAAAAACCAGGAAAAATAAATCATAATTTGCATTTTCAATGTTTTTGAAGGCAGCTAAGTAATTGTATCATAAAAAGACATTTGCAGCCACAGCAGCCTTAAAAACAGGAAGTGAATACCACATTTGGACGATGACGCTGTTGTTGAAGAGTTTTTTTTTAAACAAAAATAGGTCAGTTGCATGTTTGCCTTCTTTTCTGATTACATGGGAAAAAGGTAGAAGTGAGAAGTTAAAAAGCTCATCTATGTAAAAAACGAAAGCGGAGCACTATAGAAATTAACTCCCAAGCAGGATTGTTTTCTGCTTAATCACCCAAAACAGGCTTTCTGCTGGAAACATGTATAACAGTTAAATGTGAATTCTCAAGTGTAGCTTTCTAAGTACATGTTTGTTAGACAATACAGCATAAGTTTCAGTTTGGCTGATTTCATCGGTTAATGGCCATGTGACTCAACATGTAATGGAGTGGTGAGAACAAACAATCCTGAACATATTTCCCACATGTCAGAAAGTGAAAAAAGCGGTCCTGACCCTGAGTACAAATGGGGTGTTTAGGTCGTTGGGAGGCTGAAGAGAGCCAACCAGAAGCTGGAGGCAGTAGACAGGATGACAGCAGCAATGCAGTAAATATGGGCTGCAGCAGGGCATTTGGTACTTAAATAGAATCTAGACCAGGGGCCTCCAAATCCAGGCCTTAAGGGCATATATCCTATATATTTTAGTTCCTTCCCTGGTTCAACACACCTGAATCAATTGATGGCCATTAGCAGGCCTCTGCAGAACTTTGCCATGCTAAGGAGGAAGCTGGACTATTTGAATTACCATATTTTTCGGATTATGAGTCTGACTTTGTAAAGAGAGAAGCTGTTCCTTCGTTCTAAGACTGTGCTGGAGACTTTTTGAACTCCCCTCCTCGCCTGAATTTGATTGACGATCGAACTCTGCCTTTCCTTCGGTTTTTTTTATGTGTTAATAATTTCACACATAAGTCGCTCCTGAGTATAAGTCACACCCCCGGCCAAACTATGAAAAAAACTGTGACTTATAATCCGAAAAATACGGTAGCTGTGTTGGAGCATAGACAACTAAAACTGGGAGGACTACGGCCCTTGAGGCCTGGATTTGGAGACCCCTGACCTAGGTGTTGTTTTCTAGGGCATCCTTGAAATAGTCAGATGAGTGTTACAATTCAGCAGTTGAGCTCAAATTGACTGAACTAGTTCTTAGACAACACTTTATAGAAAGGCTATGGCAGAAAACTCAAGCAGGTAGTGAACAGCCACACTACTAAAGTAAGTGCAACTGTTGTTTGTTAGCATCAGGTTTGTCAACCTAAACAAATGTTGTCTTTTACAGCAGTAATTATTTTTTATCTATTCTTAATCATACAAAAACATGATTTTAAATTAATAACTTTCCTTAAAGAGTAACTGAACCCTATGAAAAAGCATCATCCCGCCCACAGTTAACATTTGAAAGTGGGCAGGGCCAGGAGGCACTGATGGGCATGGCCAAGTGTGGAGGGGGGACGCGGGGGTTGTGGTCTGGAAGACAGTCACGGCTGAACTATGGCATACTGCCGCTTAGCTCTGTAAAGCCTCTATTTACCTATAGTAAAGAGTGAAATGAGGTTTCTACTCTGCCGTCCACCATAGGTAAAGAGAGGTTTTATGTCAGTTCGAGCTCTTGGCTCAGGTCGCTGAGTCAGCACTGCCTGAAGCCAGCAGCATGTATAGTAGCAGTCTAGCGCTAGCCTTGATCCTAATTAGCTTCGGAGGAAACTATCTCAACTTGTGTTTCCTTATTCACCGTTTGTTTAAAACATATAGGTTATAACTTATAGCTTTAAACCACTTTGATGTTGTGGTCCTTCAAAGTGCGATATACGGATTTCAGCTTCCTCTGTTTCTCTCGACATACTTCTGTCTGCAGACGTAGCACCATAGACTGTAGCACACTTGATTAACAATTTCAAGACGAGGTGGGGTGACTGTGTCTGAATGAGGGAGGGCGTCTCTGTGAGACTGTGCCTGTGACGTAGACAATGGAAAAGATCTACCACTATCAGCCAATTACAAAATTTAAATGCAGTAGCACACAATTACCATGAGAGGCAGCACTATGACTTTTTTAGACCAAAAAATTTGGAATTTAACAAGTTTAGACAAAAATGGAAAATAAAAATGAAATTGAAATATTTTATTGGTAAAGACCCGGTTATACAGTTTATAAGCAAAGAAAAATTGTTTTGGGGTTTCATTACCCTTTAAATAGACCTTGTGTATATTTAACAGGATTCAGCTATAACAGTTTTGTTTTCTTCTCTCTTTGTTTTAATAAAATGAAGCTAGACTAGAACTTTGACCTCATCGTAAATATGTATTTGAATTTTGCTTCAATCCAGCAGATGTGTAACTGGAATTTACTTTTTAGTTCTGAATGACATGATGGAAAAGCTAACTTCCAATTTCTGAATAACCACATGATAGTTCTTTGACACTACAGAAGTAAAAAGGTTCTGGTTAGATTACATTTTGAAAACCCATTCCAATAACTCTCAAACCAGGGTTGCAAATAATCAGTTATGTGATAATTTTTTTCTTGAAGCCTTTAAAAAGAGAATATATTTATCTTTGGTTGTGGTGTACATTTAGGCCTTTTTTGTAGTCTAACACACACTGACTTTGCCTTCTACCGCTATCAGATGGAAGCCTGCGCTAACCCACCTGTAGAAGCAGATAACAGTGCCAGTCTTGCTTCAGCTCTCTACCTACTGCTTCTCTGGTGCTTCCACTGGCTACCAGCCTTCTTCCTCCCCTCACTGCAGGCTCACAGAGGGTTCTCCATTCTTTCACACACCGACTTTGCTGCTTCAACCTGCGTGTGGAAGACGATAACAGGCCCGATCGCAGCTCCATTCCTCTTGGCGACCTGACAGAATTTTCCAACATTCGAAATTTTTTCAGATGTCTTAGGGCGCTTTCACATGGTACGGGAGTCCGTACTCGGGTACGGTATTTGGTCAAAATCCACTTATTTCGTACCATGTGAACACAGACTGTACCGTGCCAGGATACGGCCAGAGAGACCTGCCTTGGAGGTAGTATCCGAGTCCAGGTACGGGCGGCCACGTATCATGTGAACACAACCCGTACTCTGGCCGTACTCAAGACAATAGACGCGCTCCACGCGGAAATGACGACACCGCCGGCCGAAATTACAGAATCACCTCGCGACCATACAAATACCAAAACAACGCGATTCAAGCATCCCACAGCAACACAGCAGGTTACAAAACGGCGGGTTTACTACAACACTCACCCTGTAGATGGCTTCAGGTAGCAGCTGACCAGTAGACCAGTTTGTTTACATTCTAGGCTGTCGCTCGTTTTATGACGTCGGTACTTCTCACTCCCTTGTTTGTTGGAGAACTAAGACTTATTTGTATGCCGCCACCTGCTGTTTATTTGTAGTAAAAGACTGGATCCCAATACGGTCAGAGATCCGTGCCATGTGAACAGAAAAAATTAGCATTTTCTCTGGCCGTTTTCTGGTACGGCCACACATGTGAAAACGGCCTTAGATGCTGAAGCTGCAGCCCATATCAAGCCATTTTCTCCCCTGCTGCAGGGAAAGCTGCAACCCATATCAATGTAGATTATCCTCGTCACCTTTCAGCTTCAGCTGTATCAAGAACCACAAACCTCCCTAAACGCTATAGAACAGTTTAAAAAACAATGTTTTTTTCTTTTCTTTTTTTAATGGAGCTACTTAAAACAAAGAAAGATAAAACCTTCTCTGACACAATTTCTGATCTTGGTGCTGTTACTGTTATTACATTCTGAGACATCACTTCAAACAAACAACTCCAGGCCAATCAGTGGCTACCGCTGCTAGGTAGGAGTGAGAAGGATATCACATTACTGGACCAATCAGTCCAAAGATGGGGGTCTTGGGTCGCTTCAGCACGGTTTGGGCCAAGGCAGAGGTAGTCTAAAAAAAGTAGTCGGCTCGGACCGGACACAGATAATGGAAACACACCAGAACCGTTCAAAAGCTACCTGTACCATACCAGCCCTAGTGGTAAAACGGCAGAACTAAACCCTTACAAGTGAATCAGATGTATTTTGTCGAAAGAAAACGTAGACTTGCACCGCTATTGCACAGCTCCCTAACAGTATTTAGCATTTTCTGGTTACACAGCTTTTGGTACAAACATGCTGGCTCATGTCTGTTCTAATCAGGCTAACAATGCTTTTCAGAACAGGAGCAGAATTGCATCTATGAATGCTGAATTTAGGTCTAATTTTAACTTAATTAATTTCAACTTTTCATACCATACTGAGGAATTATATGGAATATTCACATATTTGCTACACATATATATATATATATATATATATACATATATACATATACATATATATATATACATATACATATATATATATACATATACATATACATATATACATATACATATACATATATACATATATATATATATATATATATATATATATATATATATATATATATATACATATATATATATATACATATATACATATATATATATATACATATACATATATATATATATACATATATACATATACATATATATATATATACATATACATATATATATATATACATATATACATATACATATATATATATACATATACATATATATACATATACATATATATATATATATATACATATATATATATATATATATAAAAAATCTTACCTTGCCTTGCTCAGTTTTCCCAAAAGTAACACCATCACTGTTCGGATACATTTGGTTGCATTCTTGTCAGTATTGTACTCTTTCTTTTGTTGTCACTTTTTAAATATTTTCAGTTATATTTTTCACTTTAGAGATAAAGATTAATGTAACGATCAGGAGCAGAGGTTGAATTTGAATGACAAGGATTTTGAATGACTTGAGTGCAGTTAACTAAGAGGTTAGTCTCGGATGAAAGTAAAGCCTCATTAATTATCAAAAAGTTGTTTTGTTTTTTTCAAAATTTGAATTACATGGCACCACAAGTTAACAGAGCTGACAAAAGTGAAAAAGCAATCGTGACCTATATGTGGATACACACAACAAGTTAAGTGACAATTAGCTGCAGGGGGTAATAAGAGATAGACCCTAGGTGCTGTGCTGAATCAGGAAGTAACTAAACAGAAAGCACAAATGGAAGACTGCAATCAAAATACAACTTACTGTAAGTACAACTAAAAAGCACAGAGATAAAATATACTAAAAAAACCTAAAAAGTATTTAGTTTGAAGAAAAGTAAACAGACCAAATATGATGAAAATAGTGACTTTTGATTTGTCTGTGTCAATGAGTAAAATTAATATAAAGAAAGTGGACATTTTGGATATTTGGATATATTTTTCAATTGCCAGTGTGCAAAATGCCTGGTTTTAAAGGGACTGGTTTAAAATAGGTGGTGTTCAGACTGCAACCTAAACTGCTGGGTCTTCATTTCCTAAAACTTTCCTTAAAAGCTTAAGGCCGTTTTCACATGTGTGGCCGTACCAGAAAACGGCCAGAGAAAATGCTAATTTTTTCTGTTCACATGGCACGGATCTCTGACCGTATTGGGATCCAGTCTTTTACTACAAATAAACAGCAGGTGGCGGCATACAAATAAGTCTTAGTTCTCCAACAAACAAGGGAGTGAGAAGTACCGACGTCATAAAACGAGCGACAGCCTAGAATGTAAACAAACTGGTCTACTGGTCAGCTGCTACCTGAAGCCATCTACAGGGTGAGTGTTGTAGTAAACCCGCCGTTTTGTAACCTGCTGTGTTGCTGTGGGATGCTTGAATCGCGTTGTTTTGGTATTTGTATGGTCGCGAGGTGATTCTGTAATTTCGGCCGGCGATGTCGTCATTTCCGCATGGAGCGCGTCTATTGTCTTGAGTACGGCCAGAGTACGCGTTGTGTTCACATGATACGTGGCCGCTCGTACCTGGACTCGGATACTACCTCCAAGGCAGGTCTCTCTGGCCGTATTCTGGCACGGTACAGTCAGTGTTCACATGGTACGAAATAAGTGGATTTTGACCAAATACCGTACCCGAGTACGGACTCCCGTACCATGTGAAAGCGCCCTAAGAGAGATAATAAGGCTCTTAGTGCCAGCCCATAGCAAAACTCAAAGAAAAAAGCAGGTTTACAGCAGTATCTCACTACCTGAGCTGCATCTGTCTCATATAGGCCTACTGTACATTCTGAACCTGACATGAAATCAGCAACAATTAAATATTGTTCATTGTTGCTGGTTGTTGCTGGTTGTTGCTGGTCAGTATAACTGGAAATTAAATTCCTACAGGAATTTGCTCTCCTTGTTACATTGAACAGATCTGACCTATTGTTTTTATTTAATTAGTAACTTGAAAGAAACAAACAAAAAGAAAATAGGCAGGTGGTTTATTTTTGAACACACTGAGCAGCATGTGATGGTCAGAACTGAAAGGACAAATTATTCTCTTTCAATGTTGCGTGTGGACATTTGCACTCAAATGTCAAATGAGTATCTTTCCATGTCCTTTGTGCTCTACACTGACCAGCCTCCCCACTGCTTTAACAAAGTACACTAAGTGACTTTTACTTAATGTACATTTCAAAGGGTTACTTTTTACTTACTTAATTGGATTTTTTTCAAAGTAGATTTTTTAACTTGGACCATAGCAAGATCTCATCATAGTAATTGAACTTTTATCAGAGTATATTATTTTTGTGCTAGTTGTAAAACATCTGCATGCAGTAACATTAAATGGAAGTCAGACCTTTTTTCCTCATGCAGACTGACAAAAAGGAAAGATTCCGTATCATTGATCGGGCCTGTGTCTGTTATTATGAGATATCCTTAGGCCTAATTAAATATTAAACCTTTTATTGCCTTCCACTGAGGTATTTGTAAATACATTTCCAGCCAGTGAAGGCATCAAAGATTCCAGATCCCCCTATCTCCCCTCCCTGATACAAAGTACTGGTTATTGCTGCTCAGCCCCTCCCTCTAAAACCATTTAGGCACATTTAGAATGATGAAAGAGGAACTAAATCGCTACCGATGGATTCCAGGGGAACTGATAGTATATATATCTCAGTCTATCTGTGAGAAATTACATGTTCCCCTCTATGAGGTTATAAAAACGGGTTATAAAACAATGCAACGTTCAGGGACTCGTCCCACTTTACAGTTATTGTAATTCTGATTATCAGATAAAAGAAGCTGTCAATTTCTATAAAGAAACTGGAGTGCCAGATAGAGCGGAAATTGAGACTGGATGGCACACTTTCTGTTTTACAGCTTCATGCCTCGGAGTAATCACAGAAGAGCAGAACAGAGATTGGCCGTTACTGCAGAGGTGGCGAGAGCGCATCCAGTCAGTCATTAATCACAGGTGACGGTTGCATTCGGCATGTCCATCCTGACAAAGTGCCTTAATTGATTTTCCTGCCTGTCTCAAGCCAGTAAATCAGTGACTCCATCAATCGCACTATAAAACTATTAAGTCATAACCCCGGCTAAAATAAACAGAAGGAGGTGCAATGGTATAAAATACGCTGGCCTTCGCTTGCTTCACATGTCCATAATTCAAGGGCATATATTACACAGCCTCAACAGTCTCTTGGCTGTGGCTGTCCATCTTTGTTCATGGGAGGAGGTGAAGTGAGTCAGCTGGAGGTCTTGTCAGGTCGCACAGCGTGAAGTTTTCAAAGCCCAACAGTAGATGGAGCTGCTCGTATTGGCTTCCCCGCACCGGAAAAATTACATCAGTAATTTATTTCCCCCTCCAGCTCCATATCATCATCATTACATGCCATTTATGTCATTATGGTTGGTGTGTGTGTATTCCACTTAAAGTCTCTGAAAGGCGAGATACAAAGCAGCACACAAGCAATGCAAAGAAAAAGCTGTTTGCTTCTAAAAAGCCATGAAAAAAACTGGGAAATGACACAAAAAAGAAAAGCTTGTTTACCAAATGAGTTTGATTTGTCAAATAAGTTTATATTTTCACATCCGATCCTTTTCAGAATCAGCTTTCTATCCAATTCTGAGCATGACGTTTGTTTCCTTTTAGGCTATTGTTGTCCATTGTGATTTTTCTGACTGCTCACTGACATAAAATAGTACATTTGTCCTAGACCTGCCTTAAAACCCCACATCACCCTCTCCAATGGTATACTTTAAAATCTGACAAAAATCTTACATTTTTAACATTTAAGATTATACTAAACAAACCTTCCACGCTTCCTAAAATTATAATCCCACAATTACACCATAAAGAGTAAGAATTGACCCATACAGGATTGCATTAGTGACAGTACACTGGTGCATAGATGTTTGGTAGCCTTGGGAATGCAATGAGAAATTCATATGATGAGAGATGACATTTAAAGTAAGGGAAAGAAAAGATTAAATAAACAGAAGTAAAAACACTGTGGAGAGCTTGTGGTTCGGATGTCAAGGTACGGAATGCACTTCTTAGCTCTGATTACTGCCACTGCTTAAGAAAGCTGGGAGTGTGAGGGGAATCCACTGACATTTGGAGCTTTCTTTAACGAACTCTTGAGAGAGTGGGGACAGAGCTGTTTAGACCACAGATAGCAAGCAAATCATCATTGTAGATTCACACTGAAGGCATCAAAACTAAGAATGAACACACATGGAATTATGTTGTACTTTTACAAAAAAGTGTGATATAACCTGGCCTCCAAAGTCACTGGACCTGAACCCAATCGAGATGATTTGGGGTGAGCTGAACCGCAGAGTGAAGGCAAAAGGGCCAATAAGTACTAAGCATCTCTGGGAACTCCTTCAAGACTATTGGAAAACCATTTCGGATGACTACCTCTTGAAGCTCAAGAGAATGCAAAGCAGTAATCAGAGCAAAGGGTGGCTACTTTGAGGAACCTAAAATACAACACATGTATTCAGTTATTTCAACCTGTTTGTTTAAGTACATACAGTAATTCCATACATCATGTGTTCATTCATAGTTTTGATGCCTTTAATTATGAATCTACAATCTAGTCAGGAAAAGAGAGGAAACTCATTGAATGAGAATGTGTATCCAAACTTTTGGTTTGTACTTTATATAGCACAATATATTCTAAAGCATTAGAGGTAACATCTATTGCAATATCTTCTTTTCTTAATATATGTCAAAACTCATGTTTATAAACATTCTCTTGAACAGTTATTTTGCAAAACACATTTACAAATCCATCCATCCATCCATTTTCTGAACCGCATATTCCTCAAGGTGTCGCAGGGGGGCTGGTGCCTATCTCCAGCTGTCAAGAGGCGGGGTACAACCTGGTAAGGTCGCCAGTCCATCACAGACATTTACAAATATTCAAATCTTTTTTT
Organism: Apricaphanius iberus; assembly: GCA_028564705.1. Taxonomy (NCBI): domain Eukaryota; kingdom Metazoa; phylum Chordata; class Actinopteri; order Cyprinodontiformes; family Aphaniidae; genus Apricaphanius; species Apricaphanius iberus. The sequence goes on along the minus strand of JAPXFQ010002814.1, from coordinate 181,935 downwards.
CCAAAAGAATGCAACACAAAAATTCTAACATTATCAAATATGAAGATATTTTAAATATAAAAAAGCTAAATGTTACAAAAAGAAAGTTCAAAATTCTCTTTTTTCCAGGTTAGTGTTCTTAAATTATTATTGCACAAAAATAAACCTACACGTATTTTAATTAAAAATTCTTAAAATTCAACACACATTCACTTTACTTATTAAAAAGTTAAGATTGGTAGTGTATGCTGGTTGACAATTTATGTGTTACTATTCCCCCCTGGAAAGAAATTTTTAATTTAAACACATTAAAAGCACATTCATTTCTTTAATAGCATATACCTCCATAAACTATACTTACACTTTTTATTTTTACTTTTCAGTCTCAAACCTACTCCACTTTATATACCCAAATATCCATCACATGCACACCCACAAAAAGCCACAGTGGTGGTGCCAGGCCAGATTGCTGTAGCTGAAGATACATGGTGGAATCATCAATCACCACAGCCTCCCTCTGGTCTAATCAAGTTTGTCCTGGTGTGAACAGAACGTTGTGCCAGCCAAAGAAAGGCGGGGCCTTGCTGACTGGTGGGGTACAAAGGACACGGCAGGGCATTTTTTCCCCCTCCCGACATCTGGAAGCACATCAATCTGGTAGCAGATGGACGGACGGACGATGATTAGGAATAAACTGTGTCTTCTCGACGGCTGACTGGGATGCGTCTTCCACTTGTGACAGATTCTTCTGTTCTGCAGTCCACCCTACAGCAAAATTTAGAAACAGCTGGAAAGATAGAGTGCTCATTGTTTAATCAGCAGCTGTTCTCAAGAAACAAAAATAACTTTTTGACTCTCTTCTGCTGGCCAGTGGAGTTATGGCACTTGATGAATAAGGAATTTAAAGCCAAGGAATACACACGCTGTTCACATTCTGAAGCCAAATTGTGTGCCCTGACCTTAAAGCAGAACTTATAAATATCATCAAGACCAAGAGTAAATCACTGAAAATATAAAGGATAGCTTCTGTTTGACTTTAAAATGATTTGCAAATTCAAATTACTGCTGGATTTATTTAAGCTTTGGGCAACAAAGCTGCTCTGTCCTCTGTTTATGAAAAACAAAACAAAACACAGCCCAATAGTAGAGGAACTGAAGTACTACCCAGCATCCGTCTTGCTATTTTCTGTCTGAATTCTGGCATTTGTCAAGGTCAACCATTTCATGGGAATGAAATCAGGGTGATAACCAGGTTTGAGCAGCAGGATTCAGGGAATGAAAAAAAAAAGCTGAAGTGTAGCTGAGGAGTGTAATTGGTCTCCCAGCATCTTCACACGGTGAATGATTAACATGCCTTTGAAGGATTCCAGGCACATTTGCCAGCAGAACAAAGACACGGGAGATAATTATGATCCAAAATGCCTGAATTTCCACTAGTTATTGACAAAGTATTGAAATCTGTCTCGGACATTGGCCTTTGATGCAAATTGATAGATTTACTCAGTCCCTTTAAGGTGCAGTTATCTTCAAAAGGCCAGACAGGATTAAAAGGAAAATGGTTAGAGGTGAGCAAAAGAGACATTGCTCTTAAAGACATGACAGAACAGAAAGGCCTTCAGCGCTTCTATTTGAAAAATTGATTTTGTAACTGGATAGTTGACACATTAGTTAACCGATTTCTCTCAGCTGAAAGACAAGATTGATCATTTATTTATTGGCTTCATCACTAAAATTGTGTCACGACTGCTGGAAGCAAAAAAAAAAAATAGCAACATACAAAGCTATGTGAGATAAAAGTTTTTTTTTTCTAATTATGTCAGGGTTTGGTAACCACAAACTTGGTAATTGCAAACCTGAATCACTGCTCAGTTGGACAGAACTGAATCTTAGCAGGGGTTCCTCTATGTAGTGTTTCCATGTTCTCTCTGTGCTTGCGAGATATACTTTGGATGATCCAGTTTCCTACCACAGTGCAAAAGCCAGCATGCTAGGTTAACTGGAATTATATAAGTTATTGAGTGAAGAGACAGATTTTTTCCAGCATTGCTTTTGAACTCAAATCCAACGGATAAGTAAAATTTTTATCAGCACATACACAAGCTCATATACACAAATATATGTAGTAGGGATGCACCGATACAGTCTAATTTACATGTTACAAGTTAACCGATACCATGAACCGATACTTAAAATTAGTTAAAACTGCAATAAATTAACAAAAACTGGTTCATTTTTCACTTTAAATTGCTGTTTAATGGTGATTTCATGCCAACATGTTGGGAAAAAAAGTTAAATACTTAAATATGTTACAGAACCATGTTTCTGTCATGTAGCTCTGTATTCAAGTGTTCAACCTCTTATTACGTCATTTTTTGCAGTCACTGTTTGTAGTTAAAATGTGATTTTAAAAAAAATCCTCTAAATGAAATATAATGTTCTCAATGCTTCGACCCTGAGTCTAAATACTGCACCAATAACCAAAAGGAAATTAAACAAAAATGGCATGTCACCACTTTTAACCATTGGGTTAAAAGATGCTCACATAGCAAAGCTGAAACATGCTAAGCATGTTTTTTTTACTCTTATCAGGATGTGTTATTCCATGCAGACTGTTTAGCTTTGATTTTAAATTTTGCGCTGTGTGATAATAATACATCGAATTAACCTGCCTCCCAGGCAGCCAGTCAAAACTGCTTTATATATAATTATATATATATAAATATATATATATATAAATATTATATATATATAATTATACAGCCCATTTATGTTTTGATTTCAGCCATTTATGTGAAGTCCATGTGACATCATGCTATAAGGATTCCTAATTGTGCACATTCTTGTAAAGATAAGCATGTTGTCAAAACACTAACTCTATGTTTAAATGAGTGCCACTTCAAGCACTCAAGGTAAGTTGGAAAATGGGAATGTGGACAATCTGCGCCTTCTCAACAGGGTGAGCACAAAATGGTCCCAAAAACATTGGAAAAAGTTGCTAGATTTGAGGCTAGTTGGTCTTAGTAATATATACAGAGGGAGTAGCTAAGGTGTCTAAAACAGGTCTGTGAAGAATCTAGCTTAGAGGAGACATATCATGGAAAATCAACTTTTTTAGCCCTTAAATGCATGTAAATGTGTATTTTGGGTGTTTAGGAGTGCAGACAACTTACATTTATTCTCTTCTGGTGCTGTGTTTATATCTTTACATTCTTTTTTGGTCATATTTTTCAGTCTGTTTAGTTTTCTCTATTCGCTATTACTTTTTCTTGTCTATTACGTCACAGCATTTGTTGTTGAACTGCCAAATAAGGTAATGGACGTCCGGGTAACCAATTTCGTGAAGCCACCATTTTTTTTCCCCCACAGCGATTTTGTAGTCCAAGGTCAGTCATGTCGAAATTACAAGAGAGAAAGTCAAAATGTTCAGTTATTGGGTGTATTAACCCACACAAATCCCTACGTCGACCCCCACCATCAGAGGATCTGAGAAGTGCCTGGTTTAATTTTATTTTTGGTGGAAATATACCGCCCTCCATGGGGAAAGTTCCCCTCGTTTGCGCGAAGCACTTCGAGGATGAATGCTTCAGCAACCTCGGTCTGTATCAGGAGGGATTTGCCAAAAATACTTCGTCTGATTGAGGGGTCAGTTTCTTCTCTCCACGGAAACAACGGACAAAGCAAAGCGGTAAGCTTCAAATAACACTAAAATGACAGTAAACTTTATTTTAGACATGAATGTTGTGTGTTGATATGTCGTACGGGCAATTGTTTTGATAGAATCAGAATCAGAATCAGCTTTAATGGCCAAGTATGACACATACAAGGAATTTGACTCCGGCAACTTTTCTCTCCAGTACAGAACTTAAATAAGTGAAATTAAAAAACGGAAAAAATAAAAAAATAAAAAAATAAAAAATAAAAATAAAATAAATAAAAAAAATTAATAAAGGATAATATAAACAAACAAATATAAATAAAGGAAGATCAGAACCTATGATCCTCTCTGAGGACCTGACTGTTCTCTGCAGTCTGTCCCTGTCTTGCCTGGTGGCGGATCCGAACCAGACAGAGATGGATGAGGTCAGGACAGACTGGACTATCGCTGTGTAGAATATGGTCAGCAGTTCCTGAGGCAGGTTGAACTTTCTGAGCTGACGCAGAAATTACAGCCTTTGCTGGGCCTTCTTCCTTATAGAGTCAATGTGGGAGGTCCACTTCAGGTCCCGTGTGATGGTGGATCCTAGGAACCTGAAAGACTCTACTGTGGGGACTGGCCTGTTGGTGATTATGAGAGGAGATGTTGCAAGGGGGTCTCTTCCTGAAGTCGACTGTCATCTCCACAGTTTTGAGCGGGTTTAACTCCAGGTGGTTCTGACTGCACCAGAGGACCAGATGTTCCACCTCCCTTCTGTATGCAGACTCGTCGCCGTCACGGATGAGTCCAATGACGGTGGTGTCATCTGCAAACTTCAGGAGTTTCACAGAAGGGTCTCTTGACGTGCAATCAGTGGTGTAAAGGGAGAAAAGCAGAGGGGAGAGAACACATCCCTGGGGGGCGCCGATGCTGAGGGAACGGGAGCTGGATGTGAACTTACCCAGTTTCACCTGCTGCCTCCTGTCAGTCAGGAAACTGGTAATCCACTGACAGGTGGAGGGAGGCACGGAGAGCTGGGACAGTTTTTGGTGGAGGAGCTCTGGGACGATGGTGTTAAATGCATAGCTGAAGTCCACAAACAGGACCCGAGTGTAGGTACCTACAGAGTCTAGGTGTTGCAGAATGTAGTGGAGAGCCATGTTAACTGCATCATCCACTGACCTGTTTGCTCTATAGGCGAACTGCAGGGGGTCTAGCAGGGGATCCGTGATTTCCTTCAGAAGGGACAGCACCAGTCGCTCAAAGGATTTCATGACCACAGATGTCAGGGCAACTGGTCTGTAGTCATTTAATCCTGTGACAGGGGACTTCTTGGGAACCGGGATGATGGTGGAGCGTTTGAGGCAGGAGGGGACCTCACACAGCTCCAGGGTGTTATTGAAGATCTGAGTGAAGATGGGAGCCAGCTGGTCAGCACAGACTTTCAGACAGGACAGAGACACTCCATCAGGACCTGATGCCTTCTTAATCCTCTGTCTCTGAAATAGTTGGCGCACATCCTGTTCACAGATCGTCAGCGCAGGCAGGGGGTCAGGTATGGGGATGGTTTGGGGTGATGCTAGGCCTTTTGTGATGGAGATGGTGGGGGAGGTGGAAGGTGTGAAAGTTGTTTCAAACCTGGAGAAAAAGTCATTGAGGTCCTCAGCCAGGCGGGGGCTCCCCACAGGGTGGGGGGATTGTCTCCTGTAGTTGGTAATGGTCTGCAGGCCCTTCCAAACTGCAGAAGAGTCGTTGGCAGAAAAACGCTCCTTCAGTTTTTGGCTGTAGATTCTTTTTTCTGCCTTGATCTCCTTTGTCAGCTTGTTCCTGGCCTGCTTGTACAGGCCCCGATCCCCACTTCTGTAGGCCTCCTCCTTGTCCTGGCGTAGCCGTCTCAGTTCTGCAGTGAACCATGGTTTGTTGTTGTTGAACGTGCAGAAGGTTTTGGTCTGCACACACATGTCCTCACAAAAGCTGATGTAAGATGTCACAGTGTCAGTCAGTTCGTCCAGGTCTGAGGCTGCTGCTTCAAAGACGCTCCAGTCAGTGCAGTCAAAGCAGGCCTGTAACTGCATATTTGACTCATCTGTCCATCTCTTTACAGTTCTTACTACAGGCTTAGCAGATTTCAGCTTCTGCTTGTAAGATGGGATGAGGTGGACCAGGCAGTGGTCAGAAAGTCCCAAAGCAGCACGGGGACAGAGCGATATGCATTCTTTATTGTGGTGTAGCAGTTGTCCAAAGTGTTCATGTCCCTGGTGGGACACGTCACGTGTTGTCTATATTTAGGCAGTTCAAGTTTGAGATTTGCTCTATTAAAATCCCCGAGAATGATTAGCAGAGAGTCCGGGTGAGTTTTCTCCACGTCTGTGATCTGGTCGGCGAGGTGATGTAACGCCTCCGTTACACACGCCTGCGGTGGAATGTATACAGCGACCAGCACAAACGAGGCGAACTCCCGCGGTGAATAAAATGGTCTACAGTTTATGAAGAAAGACTCTAGGTGAGGGCTGCATGTCTTCTTTAACACTGTGACATCTGTACACCAACCTTCGTTAATGTAGAAACACGTTCCTCCTCCCTTTGACTTCCCAGACAGATCCGCGCAGCGGTCCGCTCGGAACAGCTGGAAGCGCGGGAGCTGTAGTGCGCTGTCCGGGATGTGTTCACTGGACCAGGTTTCAGTGAAGCAAAAGGCGGCAGAACGACGAGAGCAACGACGAGAGCAATTCATCCATTTTGTTAGGCAGAGAGCGAACGTTCCCCAGGTGTATGGATGGGAGAGCGGTGCTTAATCCTCGCTGTCGCAATTTAACGAGCACACCAGCTCTTTTCCTACGTCGGCGTCTCCGTCTAAATCCACAGAGCGCTGCTGCTCCTCCAGTCAGAATCTCCATAAAGTAGTCTGGTTGATTAAAAACCGGTGAAAAAAGTCCAGCACTGGATAGTCCTATTTGTAGGATTTCCTCTCTGCTCATTTTAATAGCAGAGGGAGTGCAGAAAACTACGCAAAAAAGTAAAATTGTATCAAGTACTAGGGAGCGAAGTACCGAGGCGTCCATCTGCGGCGCCATCTTAGATAAGATAAGTAGCATTGTACATTCTACTTCTGTTACCGATGTGTGCTAGCTTTTAGTTGAGGATATAACTGTACTGCATGCTTTGAATAAAATGATTGGGCTTTTTTTGCCGGTTTTTGTCGTGGGGTACACATGATGTACAGGAATTTAGCGACGATCGCTTTGCAATAGAAAGTTTATCTGCCGGTAGTAATCGTATGGCTGCTATCAGACTACAAAAATGTCCTAACGGGGTTGAGCGGAACGCTCTGTAACCTGAAGGAGGCGGGGCATGAAATGTTTCGCTTACATTTAAAGGGACCGCACGAAAATTAGTTGCTCTAAAGATGCTCCTCAGAACGGTATAAGGAGTGTCTGTGGGGATACAATAACATGGAATTCAGACCAAACCACTGTGGTTCTACTTTACATAGACCACAAGTGAATGATTTACATGTGAAAAGGAAGGATTTAAAAGCATGATATATCTCCTTTAACTCACTCAGGAGAATGTATGTCTGATTTTCTAAACTGAAAACTTTCTGATTGATGCCAAAGGATCTTTTCATATTTATTATACTGCTAAATCCACTTCACTTATCTCTTCCTTGTTTGCAAGTCTTATTAAGTCTGTCTAAGTCTGTTCTTCTAGAAATCTAGACAATCCACAGTAGAAAAAAAAAACTCAGCAGGTTGGTCCAGCTAAGCTCCATTGTAGTCTTAGCAGGTCTTGCATTGACGTGACTAATGCAAGGCAGAGCCAATCTGTCATGCTGCACAATCCCCTCAGCTCCTCTCACTCCTCCATTATTATTTGCACCTGTGTTTGTCCTGAACCTCCGTCGTGATTATTCATTTTCTCCACCTGTTCCTCCTTGTTCTCCCCTTATTGGATCATTGTCGTATATGTCATACCGTTGTTGTGTATCGTCGTACCTTGCTGCACTCAATAAATCATCACCTCACACCTGGAACTCTGCTTCTGCGCCTGGGTCCTTTGCCCTCCATGCAGCATACGCGTGACACAATCACAGTGGTCAATTGCGCCTTTTTCACTAGGGTCACTTTAGACCTGAATGGGTTGGGTGTGTTTCAATTACCAGCTCCCAGGGCTGGTTCGTGAAGCAGGCAACTTGTCTATCTTTAAAACTAGGCTTAAAACCTTCCTCTTTGACAAAGCTTACAATTAGAGACAGGTTAGACAGGTAGCTAGGAAGAGACAGGTTAATGTTAGTAGTCAGGTAGAGTGTCAAAAGCTAGGAAGAGATAGGAAGTGGTAGAGTAGCTAGGTAGAGATAGATTAATGTAAGCCAGGTAGAGTGTTAGTAGCTAGGTCTCCTAGTAGCTAGGAGACAGGTTAATGTTAGTAGCTACGCTGCTTTAGGCTAGCGAGTTGGAGGACATTATTAGAGTCAGTTCCTACTTTCTCTCCTACTTTTCTCCAACTGCATGATGTGTTGTCAATTCAAGCACTAACCTGTTTTCTCTTAGTCTCTTCCTACAGTAGGTGCTCCTGACCCGCCCTGCTTGTCGACCCTGACTAAGATGGCATTCCAGTGGAGGAACATTCTCCATGTCCTACTACCAACTTCTGCTTCTGCATCAGTTCTGTTGCTCTTTCGGTGTCTCTGCTGCCTTCTCCAAACCCCAGATGGTCTCCGCAGATGACCGCTTATGCTGAGCCTGGATCTGCTGGAGGTTTCTTCCTGTTAAAAGGGAGTTTTTCCTCTCCACTGTCGCTTCATGCTTGCTCAGTGTGAGGGATTGCTGAGAAGTCACGATGCAATCTTCTGTGGTTCTCTAATTCCTAAATTAAACATTATATTATAATAACTCTTCTTGTAAAGTGCCTTGAGATGACATCTGTTGTGAAATGGCGCTATATAAATAAACCGAATCTCACATAAACGGTACTGGGTGAGGACTTGAGCGGGCTTAGCTTAACAGAAGCTCCATCAAAAAGCAGTCACAAAGTCATCATGACAATGCAGATCCTCTCAAGAGTCAAAAGACTCTTGACCAACTTCACATCGCTCAGACATTGGTATGTACATGCCTCCATCTCCTGATCTGTATTCCTCACGCCAGTACTGATCTGACAAGCAATCATCCAGTCTGTGAAAAAGAAAACGAAGCAAATGGGAGTGAAATGGATGATCACACGTATACTTCTCACGTTGTTGTAAAGAAAAAGAAGACGAAGAAAAGCTACTGGAGATCGAGACAGAAGGTGCCAGAAAACTCGAGTTAACATCGGCAACGCATTTTATTGCTGCATGTTTTGCTTGATCGAGAAGGGTTGTTGTTCTTGATAAATCTGAAGCTGAAAAGTGACAGGGAGAATTTTCACTGATATGGGCTGCAGCTGTGACATCTGGGATATCAGAAAAACTTTAATTGATGTCAGATTTTTGTCAGGACACCAAGAGGAATGGAGCTGCGATCTGGGCTATTATCACCTTCCACACATGGTTTGTCGTGAAGTTGGCATGTGAGACGACGAAGAAGCTGCTGTGGCGAGCCTGCAGTGTCAGGGAGGAATAAGGCTGGTAGCTGCTGGTAGCAGCAGAGAAGCAGGAGGTCTCTGCGATGACCAGAGAGCAGAAGTCGGCTGGATCACACTGGAAGGCTGCAGAGTCTTCACAGACTGGATTAGTGTATGTTTTGAGTCACGCTCTCCCCGCCTGCTACAGGAAGTTTGAATCAGTAGCTAACACTCAACAAAAATATAAACGTTGTTTCTGCTCCCATTTTTCATGAGATGGACTTAAGGGAATTTAACTTGTGGCTAATAAAAGGTACACCAGTGCACTAATCATGATGTCAGATCAGCATCTTGACGTGGCACACCTGTGAGGTGGGATGGATTATCTCAGCAAAGCAGAAGTGCTCACTATCACACCTTTAGACATATTTGTGAACAATGTTTAAGAGAAATGGTAATATTGTGTATCTGGAATGAATTTTAGATCTTTAAGTCCATCTCATGAAAAATGGGAGCAGAAACAAATATGTTGCGTTTATATTTTTGTTGGGTGTAGTTGTCACCAAAGTTGAAAAAAAAACCAAGCCGAGTGTTCCGTGCTCTTTGTCCGTCCGGGCTCTTGTTGAAGTAAAGACGTCATCTAATATGTCTGCCCCCTGAAAAGCGGACCCGCGCCTATGTATTTTAAAACAGATTTTTAAAGACATATTTTACAATATGGTCAATATTTTGCATTTAATGTGCTTTATGTAATTATTATTACATAATATTGTCATGGCTATTTTCAAAGATGTACTGCAAAAACTACACACTGTCACATTAAAAGCTTGGCAATAAAGGTGAGTGTTGAGCCTGCTCTTAAAAAAATGAACGTTCTCTGCGGCCACGAGGTCCTCTGACAGCCTGTTCAAGAGGTGAGGGCAATAGTACTTTAAAGATGCCTCAATATGAGTGTGTGTCCTGACTTTTAGGAAGATAAGGAGATGGTTGCCAGAGGAATGCATAGACTGCGAAGGTTAATATGGTAAAAGCAGTTCTGAATAAGGAGAAGGTCCAAGACAATTAAAACACTTAAAAACCATTAAAACAACTTTAAAATCGATCCTAAAACATATGGGTAGACAATGCAGTGGTTTTAAGACTGGTGTAATGTGCTCCTGCCTCCTGGTCTTCATCAGGACACGTGCTGCTGAATTTTGCAGAAGCTGTAAAACTAGAAAGCAGGGTATTACAGTAATCGATTCTACTGGTGATAAAAGCATGCATTAGTGTCTCCATATTGGCCCGACAAAGGATGGGGCTGATTCTGGCAATATTCTTTAGGAGATAAAGACCTATTTTAGTTATGTTTTTAATATGTGAAATAAAAGTCAGGTCAGAATAAAAAAATCACGCCCATGTTTATTCACTTGTAAAAAAGGATTTAAAGACAGTGATCATAGTTTTGGTAAATGTTTCTCTCTCGGAGCCTCAAGACCAGTGACTAAAATGTAAGTGTTGTCCTGGTTGAGCTGGAGAAAGTTGTCTGCCATCCAGGATTTGATGTATAAAATGCAGTTAAAAAATGCATCCACTGGCCATGTGCCATCAGGAGACATGGAGATGTATAACTGTGTATCATCAGCATAACTGTGAAGGTTAACGCCATGTCTTCTGATGACACTTCCAGGAGGGACCATATACAGGTTAACAAGCACTTGGCCTAAAGTTGAACCCTGGGGCACACCACATGTGATTTTGTGGACCTCAGACAAACATGTATCTAAACTTATCATAAAGTCCTGTCTGTAAGATATGATGTGAACCATTTATGAACAGCACCAGAGAGGTCGATCTGTTGTAAACGTGTTAAAAGAATAGTGTGGTCTACTGTATCAAAGGAAGTGCTGAGCTAAAGTATAACCAACACTGTCACCTTCTGAGCTTCATAGTTTAATCTAAAATCATTTAAAATCTTCAAAACGGCTGTCTCGGTGTTGTGGTTTACCTTGAAACCAGACTTCAATTTCTCTAGGACATTATGAACGTTATTAACGCCATTAGGTTGAATTAAAACAAGTTTTTGCTAAATCTTAGCTCAAAAATGGTAAGTTAGATACTGGTCGGAAATTGTTTAGATCATTAAAATCTAAATTGCTATTTTTCAGCAGAGGCCTCACTACCACTCCTTTAAAGGTGGCAGGCAACAAATGTGCATGTGTCTGCTTAGATGATCAGAAACAGAATCCATAAGGATGGCATGAACGACAGACATACACAGGTGGGGGTCATGCTTACAGCCCATCACTGAGCAGGACATTTGGCATTTGCCAGAAAATATCAAGATTGGCAAACTCCCCACTGACCCCCTGTGCTCTTATGAAAGCAGATTTACACTGAGCACATGTGACTGAAGTGACAGAGCCTGGAGACGCTGTAGAGAAAGTTCTGCTGCCTACAATATCCTCCAGCATGACCGGTTTGGCAGTGGATCAGTAATGATGTGGGGTGGCATTTCTTTGCGGGGTCGCACAGCCCTCCATGTGCTCACTATAGGTAAGCCTCAATACCATTAGGTATGGAGTTGATATCCTTAGACCCCTTGTGAAACCAGAATCTAGAATATCTCCTCCCAGACTTCCTCCTAGATCTCTAAAAAAAAACATCTGCCACCTTTTTAAGGAGCATGTCCAGGCATTGTAGGGAGGTGATGCAGGCACGTGGAGGCCACACACACTACTGAGCCTCCTTTTGACTTTTTTTAAGGAATTTACATCAAAGTTGGATCAGCCTGTAGGGTGCTTTTCCACTTGAATTCTGAGTGTAACTCCAAATCCAGTCCTCCCTAGGTTGATAAGTTTGATTTCCTTTCCTAATTTTTTGTGTGATTTTGTTGTCAGCACATTCAACTAAAGAACAAAGTATTTAATAATTTGAATATTTAATTCGTTCAGATCTAGGGTATGTGATTTCAGTGTCCCTTAAATATATATATACAGACGTGGACAAAATTGTTGGTACCCTTTATTAAATCAAATAAAAACTCATAATGGTCACAGAAATAACTTTCATCTGACAAAAGTAATAATAAATAAAAATTATATAAATGTTGACCAATAAAAGTCAGACATTGCTTTTCATCCATGCTTCAACGGAATTATTTAAAAAAATAAATGCATGAAACAGGCCTGGACAAAAATGATGGTACCCACAACTTAATATTTGGTTGCACAACCTTTTGAGGCAATCACTGCAATCAAATGATTCCTGTAACTGTCAATGAGACTTCTGCACCTCTCAGCAGGTATTTTGGCCCACTCCTCATGAGCAAACTGTTCTAGTTGTTTCCGGTTTGAAGGGCGCCTTTTCCAGACAGCACGTTTCAGCTCCTTCCAAAGATGCTCAATAGGATTGAGATCAGGGCTCATAGAAGGCCAGTGTTTTCCTCTTAGCCCTTCTTGGGTGTTTTTAGCTGTGTGTTTTGGGTCATTTTCCTGTTGTAAGACCCGTGACCTGCGACTGAGACCATGCTTTCTGACACTGGCCAGCACATTTCTCTCTAGAATCCCCTGATAGTCTTGAGATTTCATTGTACCCTGCACAGATTCAAGACACCCTGTGTCAGATGCAGCAAATCAGCCCCAGAACATAACCGAGCCTCCCCCATGTTTCACAGTAGGGACCGTGTTCTTTTCTAGATATGCTTCATTTTTCCGTCTGTGAACATAGAGCTGATGTGCCTTGGCAAAAAGTTAAATTTTTGTCTCATCTGTCCACAGGACATTCTCCCAGAAGCTTTGTGGCTCGTCAGCATGTAGTTTGGCATACTCCAGTCTGTTTTTTTTAATGATTTGTCCTCTGGCTCAAACAGCGAAGGATGTTCCGATCTGACACTGATGTTCCTTGAGCATAAAGTTCAGCTTGGATCTATTTTGAAGTCTTTCTAGGCTCTTTTGTTACCATTTGGATTATCCGTCTCTTTGATCTGTCATCAATTTTCCTCCTGCAGCCACGTCCAGGGAGGTTGGCTACAGTCCCATGGATCGTACATTACTGAATGACATGTGCAGCTGTAGTCACAGAAACATCTAGCTGCTTGGAGATGGTCTTATAGCCTTTACAGTTAACATGCTTGTCTATGATTTTCTTTCTCATCTCCTGAGACAACTCTTTCCTTTGCTTCCTCTGGTTTATATTGAGTGTGGTACACACCACGTCACCAAACAACACAGTGACTACCTGGAGTCCTATATATAGGCCCACTGAGTGATTACAGGATTGTAGACACCTAGGATGCTGATTAGTGGACATACCTTGGATTAACATGTCCCTTTGGTCACATTCTTTTCATTCTTTTCTAGGGACACCATCATTTTTGTCCAGGCCTGTTTCATGCATTTATTTTTTAAATAATTCTGTTGAAGCATGGATGAAAAGCAATGTCTGACTTTCATTGGTCAACATTTATATAGTTTTTATTTATTATTACTTTAGTCAGATTAAAGTTATTTCTGTGACCATTATGAGTTTTTCTTTTATTTAATGAAGGGTACCAACAATTTTGTCCACGTCTGTATATGTCAGGTTGTGGTGGTCGGACTTAGGTGCAGAGGTCGGTTTTGAGAGATTAATAACCATCTTTTATTTAAATCAATTAATATATATCCAGAGGCGCAGAACGAGGAGCCACATGAGGGGAGGTATGTCGAGGATGCAGCGAAGGCAGACAAACGCATTGAGGTGATATAAATGCTATGGGAAGAGTAATCAAGGAATGGAGAACACCTGGGAGGAGGGGAGGGAAACACAGGAAGGACTAATAGTACAACAGGTGAAACAATTTAGACTGATTGACTGAACACAGACAGATGGGGAAGAAACAAACGGATGAAAAAATGACAGAGATGGATCATAACAATATATATATATATATATATATATATATATATATATATATAGTGCAGACCAAAAGTTAGAACACACCTTCCTTTCTTTTTATGACTACTGACGTTGTAGATTCACACTGAAGGCATCAAAACTATGAATGGACATATATTGAATTATGTAGTACTTTTTCAAAAAAATTGTAAAATAACCTGGCCTCCAATGATGATTTGGGGTGACATGAACTGCACAGTGAAGGCAAAAGGGCCAAGAAGTACTAAGCATCTCTGGGAACTCCTTCAAGACTGTTGGAAAACCATTTCAGGTGACTACCTCTTGAAGCTCAAGAGAATGCAAAGCAGTAATCAGAGCAAAGAGTGGTTATTTTGAGGAACTAAAATATAACACATGTATTCAGTTATTTCACCCTTTTTGTTTAAGTACATACAGTAATTCCATACATTATGTGTTCATTCATAGTTTTGATGTGCTTAATTGAGAATCTACAATGTAGTAGGATAGAGACAACAGGTATCAGATCATATAGCATGATCGAGTCATGTTTAAAAGAAAAATTGATTCACACCACAGAGTACTTCACAGCTACCTAAAGGAAAACACAGTTTACTTTGATCATATGCTGTTCAGTCCATGAACGTAACAAAAAGGAGGTCTTTATCCAGCTGTAGGTTTTTTACAAAAAACTTTCACGTATAATATTGTTCTATCAGATGATGTGTTGAATAATTTATGCATTTTCTCTCCACAAAGCATTCCTTTGTTTTGTGGTGTTTTTTTATTCACTGCCAGTTGAACACCGGCAAAATCTGAACTACTTTGGTCTGCCTGTTATTTCTCACAGAGAGAAAGACCTCTCTGCATGTTCACACACAAGAAAGTATAAAATCTTTCTTCTTCCGTCATGTGAGCCCTATCCTCTTATGTAACCATGCTATTCAAACATTGCACCAAGGCCGGAATGCAAATTGACGTTTGAGGGATTTGAAAAGCCACAAAGGCAGTTCATGTCAGTCACATCATATTTTGAGGAAGAGACAACATCAGAGAGTTTGGTCTGATATACTTCAATAGCTTCCCTTGCATGGCCAAAATAGACCCCTTATCATAAATACACTCTTGCTAACCTATTTTTTGCTAACCTATTTTTTTCTAAAATATATGCAGTTATGTATATTTTTTATATATGTATAAACTGAAAGTATTTTCCAGCAATCAAACAAGCTGCGAGTGGAATAAGAATAGAACAATATAGATGAAAAGGGGAGTAAAAAAAAAAAAAAAAATATTTACCACTTTTTAAATCCGTTCTATTCAAACCAAGGCAGAAAACAAAGTTAACCCAGCTTTGAGACTCATCAGTTCTGGCTGTATACATCCTTGGGAGTTGAAGTTCTCATTTTTCTGCTGCGTGTATAATAAAACAGAACAGAAAAGAAAGAGGGTAAACAATTAAAGAGATACTGTTCATAATTCCAAATCTGGAGCATTACACTGTTAAGTGTCAGAGTTAATGTAGCACTGAATAGTCTGGTGTGCAACGCAAACATGTAAAAGAGCACTTGGTAGTCCTGAAACAATGGATGGATTATTTTCATCGCTTTAAGACAAAGCTTACATTTTACTATAGGCGTTTTTTAGCTCATTTTTTGGGGGTGCTGAAGCACCCCCTAAAGTTTGAGAAGTATATATATTTTTATTGTAGTCTATATTTTTAAAAAACAAACAAAAAACTAACTAGAACATTATTTAAAAGCTTGCTTGGAAGGTAATATTAAAATATGAAATACAGCAAAAAAAGTTGTATTTATGTCTGTTTTTATGCGGTAATATCTTTTCCGGAGCCATCAGTAAATGTGTCATACTGGTACTTGCTTAGGGTGAATCTCTGGCCAGAGTCTGCTGCAGACTGCTGCATGATCAGCAAACCAGCAGAAGGTAAGAAACTTTGCTATTTTTATCAAACACACTGCAAGTCATGGGCAGGCCATTTATGTGTAAGGTTTGTGCAAAAAAGAGCTAAAATGTAAAAAATTTTTGGTATTTAAAAAAACATTTATTTTTTCAGTAGATGCACATTTAAAACTGCTGATAACTAAAAGATCTGCCTCCTATTCTACTTTTAGAAATCCTAGGAACTACCAGTAGACCTGTAGTCTGAGAACGAAGTGCTCTGTAAGGAACATATGGAACTATCAGATCTCTGATGTACGGTGGAGCTTGATTTTTAAGGGCTTTATAACAAAGGAGGAGGATCTTAAACTCTATTCTGGATTTAACATGGAGCCAGTGGAGAAAAGCCAAAACAGGAGAAATGTGATCTCTCTTTTTAATATTCATCAGAACTCTTCCTGCAGCATTTTGGATCAATTGAAGGCTTTTAATTGCATTTTGTGGACCTCCTGATGATAAGGAATTACAGTAGTCCAGCCTTGAAGTAACAAATGCATGGACTAGTTTCTCTGCATCACTCCTGGACAGGATGTTTCTGATTTTAGCAATATTCCGGAGGTGAAAAACAGAAATCTTAGAAACCTGTTTAATATGGGATTTAAATGTCATGTCTTGGTGAAAAATTACACTGAGGTTTTTACAATATTACCAGAGGCCAAATTAATGTCATCCAGATGAATTGATTGATTTAGCAGTTTCCTTTTTAAAGGTTCTGGTCCAAAGACAACAGCTTCTGTCTTGTCTGAATTTTAAAGTTGAAAATTTAGAGTCATCCAGGTTTTTATGTCTTCCAGACATGCTTGTAATCTACCTAACTGACTGGTTTCATCAGGTTTTATGGATAAAAATAATTGTATATCAACAGCATAACTGTGGAAATTAATTCTATGCTGTCTAATTATTTTACCAATTGGAAGCATCTGTATAGTAAAAAAGAATCGGTCCAAGCACAGAACCCTATGGCACTCCACAGGTAACCCTTAAGTTGTTAAGAAGATTTATCATTGATATGAACAAACTGGAATCTGTCAGACAGATATGATTTAAACCAGTCTAGTACTGTTCCCTTGATCCCCACAACATGTTCAAGCCTTTCTAAGAGAATATTATGATCGACTGTGTCAAAAGCAGCACTAAGATCTGACAAGACCAGGGGTCTCATTTATAAAACATTGCGTAGAATCCCTACTAAAAGTGTACGTACGACCAAAACAAAAAGTTTGCGTACGCCAAAACGATTTCTGATTTATAAAACCATGCCTACGCACAGATGTAAGCAATTTCCCTTCATAAATCACGGTCTTCTTGGAAGTTTGCGCACGTGAATTTGGCTCATATCCCGCCCTGAACACGCCCAAATCTGGCTATAAAAGGTCAATGCAAAGCAGGACATGAATATTGATGCATATGAAGAAGAGGGGAAATATGGCAACAACAAAAGAAAAACAAGAAGAGAAACTTTACGGAGATGTTGAAAGAAGTCCTAGTGGGTGAAGTGGAGGCTAGAAGAGACATTTTATTTGGTGGACACAGCAGCGGTGTCACAAATAAAAGGAAGAACTGTGAGTGGCAGCATGTGGCGTCTGCAGTGCAGACTGTCAGCGCAACTGACAGCACAGTACACGAAAAAAAAAATTAAAAAAAAGTGGTCGGACCTCAAAGTTGAGAAAAACAAAAAAAAACACTTCCCTCCCACCGCCAGAGTGGGTCTGCTACTGGAGGGGGTACGTGTACACCCGAGCTGACACATTGCTACCTTAAATGATACAATAAAAATTTTACATCCTGGCCGATCCTTGCTCCCTGGGTGAAAGCTTCCTGTCGAGGAGGAGGCGGCTGTGGGTCGGGGTTCTCATGCTGGGGAGGGGGTACGCCAGGAGGGAGGTGAATTTCCTCGGACGGGGCCCTTATAGTAATATGGGTGCAGTCAATTTCGCCGATTATGTTTGGGAACCCGGACATTGCTGCAAATTGATTAATTTCGGCCTGCTCCCCCACAGTATATGGAAACGTGATGTATCGCCTGCTCATCTTAATGATCCCATCCAAGACTGCGGGAATTATTGCGCTCAGGGACGGCAAATGATTCAATTTCTTAATTGGCACACAGTCCCGGCCCTTTTATCTGAGTTTAAGGTTTTGAGATAAATTTTATGTATCTATTTTAATATTGAAAAATGTTTTAAGAAGGGCTATAGCTCACTGCTAAGCTACAATATAGATATCATTGCTTGTTTGGATGTTTATAATAACATGAATCCATAATTAATGTTTGGTGTGAGGTGAAATGATATGCGTGAGAGGAGTAATATGCAGTCTGGCTGCAGTTCACCACCTGTTGTATTTATTCTTGACGGGGCTAAATATGTTTTAAATATCTTTAGTCCGAGGTCTGTTTTTCTTTTATTCAGAGATAGAAAGACACACTGTCTATCAGCAAACATCAGACCTGGGACACATGGTGGGTGTATGTGTGACCTTTGAGGACCTCTGAGACAAAGAGTTTTATTGTAGGCTGTAAAACTAGGATGTTTATAGATTTATTCCAGACCATAAAACCATAAAACTCAGAATGAACCTTTGACAAAGAACAGGGACACAACTCATCTTATGACTGCATAATTCTCTGACAGCCAATAATGGCTAAGACACTGTTTGGAAATGTTCTGATTGGAGCAGATTCGAGGGAGAAGAAACGCCTACAATCCTGGCAAAAGTCCGGTGCCTATAAAAGTTATGACATGAAAACCACTCTTGGTCAGATCTCTTTAAATCTGTCCCAGAGAAAAATGGCATGTTTTCTCTGTAAAACCGCATATTTGTTAATCTGTTCAAAATAAATGTTAAGAACTGGAAATTGGTTCCCGGTCTCTGTTTTGAACATGCACTGAATTATTTTTGATAATTTTTAATTCTACAAATGGTGACCTCGACCGTGTGCAGAGTTTTGGACCGAGATCAAGTTATTTTTTAAGTTAATTAACGGACATGTATTTGCTCTATTGACAATTTGCGCTGAGTTGCGTAGTTTTTAATTCTGTTAATTGGTTAATCTAACATTGGGTAATGTTGTCATGCAAGTTAAATATGTTTTTTTGTTTTGAGCAGATTAACTGTTGCGGGCCCGTTGAAGTTGCTCCCTTGTCTGTGTCTCTGTTCTGCGCATGACTGCGACCTGCTTTGCGCTCCGCAGAGAAACACTGGTGCCTGCTGGGAGATGGAGTTTGTTACTCTGCAGGACAATGGAGCAGATGGACCGGATGGTGCGGTCCCTTCAACGACTCAAAATCGGAACCAAAGTGCGGATCGGGGCTTGAGATTTGGCAATCTCAATTTCGACAGGACGCTGTCGAAAAGTGTCAAGGCTGGCAAACGAAAATAGATTAAAGAGGGCCTGGGTTGCTCTCTGTTAATCTGGGACGGATTACCTTGAACTGCCTGCGTCTCCCCAAACGTGCGCGTGAGCACCGCAAATTGGGATGTGTTAATGGTCCGGCATATTGGTGAGGTCCGATGAGGTTAGTGTTTTGATTTCTGCTTGTACAAGTATTGTGTCTGTATGTGTGTGTGTGAGATGTTTTTTACGCAGGCGTTTTGCGAGACGTGCTGGTGATGTTGCGTTTTGTGTTAAAATGTTATAGTATAAATAATGAAGTCGGGTATAAGAGCGGCCGCCCCAAGCTAGGCGCTGAGACGGCGGAGCTAATTCTGTGTGAGTTTTTGCTTGATAGCACGGCTATCATACAACAGCTTTGACTATATGTTTTGATAAATAAATTAGTGGTAATAGGTGGTTTTCTGCCATCTGTTCGAGTCTTTTGAGTGGTTTTCTGGAGGCCGGCGCCGGGAAATTTCTCAAAGCAGACTACGACAAATTGTAACAGATTGGCGTAAACCTCCGCGATAAAATAATGTACTAATGTCGAAAAATCACCGCTTATAATGTTTTGTTTTTTGTTAATGGTTTTGGGCTGTAACGGATGTTGTAGGTTCGGTGTTTTCTGTGCGGAACGGCTGTTAGGAAACATATGTTTCAGTCCGCGTGGGAAGAACAGGAGATTTGTTTTGTTCGTGCCGAATTAAAGTTTGGTAAAGTGGTATAAATTGTGCGGAATAAGACCTGGCATGGCGGTATGTAATTTTCTAAAGTGTGTGTTGCGATTTTCTGGAGTGTTTTTGCCGTACTTTTTGTACTGTTTTAGGTATGTTGCACAAAGAGAGTTTACGCTAGCACGTTGCTGTAGGCTGTTGTGCTAAGCTAGCGGTTTTCCTTTTGTGTGTCAATATGTTTTGAGGTTGAAACTAACTGCATGTTCTGTGTTGCAAGCTAAAAGTTGATTTTGGATAGAAAGTGATTACAGACTCCTGCAGACGATTGCCTTGTTAAGACTTAAACGAATTTGGATTTTCTTAAGTTTTTCTGGTTAAGTAGGATGTAAAACGGCCTCAAGATAACTGTTCAGATAAATTTTGTTTGCTACTCCCTTAGGCAATGTTTTAGCACATTTTCTACGAAGGGCAATTTAAGGTGTTTCACATTTAACTGCACTGTTACGGTACGGGGATTAAAGATTAAGAAGTACATGCTGAATTTAGTTAACTGGTTTTGCCGGAGACGGCTCGATTTATCACATGAGGGGAGCATGTACAGTTATTGGGATAATTATGCATGTTACAATTAAACGCAAATGACTAAGAACAGTTACTCATGAGTCGATTCTGACTTGGTGGAGTTTAAATTTTTGATTTCATCTTTAAAATTAAAAAGAGGGGAGTTTATAGGCAAAATAAAAGATGCATTTTTTGAATCTTTAAGTAGGTGGATTTTTTGCTTTTTGATTGATCTAAGCAGGATTTGTTAAGTTGGCCTAAATAAAGATAAAGCTATAAGTAGTAATTATAAGAATTTAACGAAAAGCAAACGGTGTTAACTGGAAAGCAACAAACTGGTTTAAATTATTTTTAATAAGCACCGTGTTGTATGATACAGAGAATGAATTCTTTCTGTGATTTAAATAAGTATCATTTATGCTAAAATTATGTTTGGCTTATTTCTGATGGCTCTATAGACTTTAGAAATATAGTTTAGTCTGTGAATGAATGACCTAAAGGAGACTGGTGTTACATTATTTACACAATTGAACATTCTTAAGGATTTTCTGGACACAAAATGCTTATTGGAGTTATCAAAGTTCAACTGGGGCTCAAGAAGTAACCCAGCATATTTCAATTCCGTTATAAATTGAATGTTTTTACCATGCAAAACAACACTTATCATAGTGATATTTTCTAAACTAGTGGGATTTGAATGTTTAAGTTTGAAAAAAAGAAAACATTAAAACACAGAGTCATCTTTAAGGCATCAGTTTGTTTTTAAACAGACTGGGGATAAATTTGGAATTGGTCTAAGGATTGAAAGTAACAATTAAAGTCTTTGGTAGATTTATGTAAGAACAAATAATGAATATCAGCGGTGATCGATAATGATGGTTTAATTTAGAAGTAAGAAGCAAATTCTAATTCATTTATTCTGATCGTGTAGAGGCAAAATGTGATAGGACCAGCTACATTGAAATAATTTTGTACCATATATTTGAATGCACATTGTGTTTTGAAAAATAAGAATTGGTTTTAGTTTTAAAGTTTAAGATTAATCTTTCAGATGTTATTCATTGATTGTTAGCTAGTCCACTTGAAGCTGAGAGTAAATTTACAGGTCCTAAAACAGTGTAGAACAGTTCTGATCATAGAATAATGGCATAATATACCATTTGATTAGTGGGGACTCTGTAACTGACAATTTTTTTAGATTTTTTTGATTTTATTTTCTTTATTTTTTCTTATTTTTATTTTTCCTCTTTCTCTCTCAAAATTTATATATTTGTATTGATTTGGATTCTGACCCAGATTTCTGAATTGCGGTCTGCTTATTAATGAGAACTTTGGAAAAATGTTAATTTGAGAAGCTGGATTAAAGAAACATGATTCAGTGGTAATTTATTTGACATTTCTAGACGCTTCAATTCAATTTGGTGTTTATCATTGGAGAAAAAAAAAAAGAAGCCTGAGAGGGATACTGAAAAATGCTAGTTTTTGTTTTTATTTTAATGCTACTAGTTTGTGTTTAGAGAAATCTTATCTCTTGAACCTCTTTTATTGAATTTTTTTTGTTCTACTTCTAAGGGGAATTAGACTACTATGTATCCTACAAAAATTTGAGAGGAGTTTTAGTTGCAAAAATCAGTTTGACTATGTTTGATTCACTTCACAGAATCGGACAGATGTTTTTGAAGTATGAAATGTTTTCATTATTTACAATCAGAATATTTGGGCAAGTTAGCACATTTGGGTTTGTTTAAAGAGGAATCATATAAGCAAAAGTACTTTGAATTTAGATTGGATTGTGTTAAAAAAAAAAAACAAGTACTTTAGGTTTGGCAATTTCTAACAATAAGCAACCACCTGAATACTTTCACATCAATTTGATCAGGGAATGAGACGTGCCTGTTTTGCACTACGGTCTTAAAGTCCTACAGGAAAATATGTATAGGGAAGCTGTTTTGTCAGTGATTTAAATCTTGGATTTTTCTTTAGAAATATGTTTAGAATTTGAAGTATAGCAAACTGAAGACTATTTTTGTAAACTAAGTTGTGTTTATCAGTCAGTACTGTTCTCTGATTTTGTTTTAAACATTTGATGTTTTTAATTTTGATATTTTTTGTCTGAGCCAGCTTGATAGAGATCCAGTACACTTAAGTGATGGGGAGTTTGGAGACTGGATCGTTATTGGTAATTGCTCAGATGGGAGGAGCTTCACAGGTAACCTTGACAACACCAACGACAGTTATAATTGGAGGGGAACCTAGTTGGACATCTTTATCTCACTGTAAGTAGCATACTTAAATTAGCAGAAATTATTAATTGATTAAAGGGATAGAGTCTGGGAAAAGTGGTGTGAAGTCTGAATTTCAAAGGGGTTTAGTTCAATATGAGCTATCCGTCTCAACCTCAGTGAAGCGGAACCAGGAGAGCCACTTTTCCATAGAGACTATTTACAAGAGGGACAGAAAAAAAAGAGGATAGAACATTTGCAGATGGTTATTGCTTTTATTTTTGTTATTGCAATGTTTTAGTGGTGCTTTAGCAATATCTAACAGAAAAATCCAGCCTTTTTTAATTTTATTTTATTTGTCTATTTACTTTGTGAACAGACCACTAAACTTTGAAGAAAAGAATTAGTGAATGGTATCAATGCAGTTTATATCTGAGGAATAGACATTATGTTATGTTTGCTCTCAGACACCATTTTGTAGGACATCAACATAGAGCCTACTGATCTTACTGATTGATTTTCAGATATTTTACTCACCTCAAGGAGTTGGGAGACTGCTGAGACTGAAATGTATTGCCCAGGAAGGAAGTTGTGGGGGTGATGAAAGAATTTGCAGAGTGGGTAAGACTGACTGATAGAGGTTAACCTGCGTTTTTCTATACTTTTGATTGTATTTGTGATCAGACCATAGATTTACTAAGTCTGGGCATGTTTGGTAAGACTAAATAAGATTATATTGATTTGCCAAATTAGGGCATGGGACGTGAATGGCTGTTTGTCCACTGTTGACGCACTCCAAAGGCTGCAAGGGAGCTCGGTGCTTTGTGTGGGACTGGATGGAATGTCTGGTCTGCTTATCTGTGGAATGACTTGTCATAACTGCCTTTCACAACAATGCAGGAGACAATTTGCTGAGATTAACAAACGTTCTTGGCTTTATCCACAGCAAGCACCTGAGGAAAATGGGGAGGGCACGAAGCTGCTGCCCCAGTAGGACAGGCCTGTCGGGTGCTGGATGGGAAAACATGGCTCTGTTCCCATGCTCAGGTTTGGTGAATTTGAAGATAATTGGATACTTTAAATTTATAGGTTTAGTTTTTGTTAATTTATACTTGGAAAATTTACAGGGTCTGACAGCTAAAGTGTGAAAAACTCAGGCTAACTAAGTTAGTTTTTGCGTACTTATGGGATATATTTCTGGCTATTATGACACATGCTATGGGTTTTTTAAGCTGTAAGGAAGAATTTAGAAACAATGCGTAAATGTTAAATTAATCATTGATTCCATACCAGGTTTTTTAATAGCATCAGATCGCATCTTCCTGCACCTGAATGAATTGGCTGTGTTTGGGGAATGGTCAATTACGGGAGTAATTTACCATTAAAGAGGGATTATTATTGTAATCATCTGAGTGTGATTTCATTTGGAAAAGACAGTTCCTTTATAGACATTTACTGAATGCAGCTCCACGGCAACGACGAACCTGGTCGAGGATCAGCAGGAATCTACCTAAAGAGGGTCGAGAAGGTTTTGACCAAGCTGAAACGGAAGCTGAAGCTATTTGGAAGCGGGGCCAGCTGTGGATTTGTGTTTATTGGGGGAAATGCTCAATTAATGAAGTAATTGGCATTTCAGAGAGTGGTTATCTGTATACATGGGAGTAAAACTGGAACACTAAAAAATAGGAGCCCTCCACCCTGATCAGCTCTGTACATCGCTCTTGCAGCAGCCAGGTGCCATTGTGGGCTACAACGAGAGTGAGGAGTGAAGAAAGAAGAACAGAATACAAATATAAAGACTGAACATTTATTAATCATTTTCTTGCATTTTACAGGTTGTTTAACTATTTTATTCACAAGTGAAGATTGTTAACACTGCCTAAGAGGGTTTCTTAAAGAATTTTTAATCAGTTAATTTTCAGGATTTCTTAATTTCCAGTTGTTTTTAAGGTTGTATTAAGGTTTGCATTAATAAACAAGAGGGTCTAGTAGAGGAAAGACTAAATAGACTCGAGGAGTACATTTTAAAGGGTTCTTAATACCTTCTATTTCACAGGTTTCTTAACAGTTTAAGTTTGATTTATTTCAGAATATAACATAGTGAGAATGTATTTGTTCATGGATTTTCTAAGCTTCTTCCACAGTATTAACATGTATCAAGTCAGATTTAATTATCTCTTCACATGTAAGACATTCTTATACATTTTTGGGTTTTGAATTTAGTTTGTGGGAATTGTTAAAATAAATTTTTTGGTTAATGCCAAAAGAGGGTGAATTTATAATTAACAGATTTACATTTTTTGAGTAATGGGAGTTAAGGTTAAAAAAGGTACTTTAACAGTTTGTGTTTTGAATTTTAGTCTGGAAGTCTTGTTGTGGTATCATATGAAAAACTTCATGTTTTAAACTGATGAAATTTCTTGGGCTTGAGTTTTTTGCATTCTCAAAATGCTTTACAGGTTTTGATCTTAAGTTCTAAACACTAACCCTGAAGGAGAGTACAGAGGAGTAATCAATCCATTTTCAAAAATGGATTGAAAAGAGGGAGTTGTTGTATTTATTCTTGACGGGGCTAAATAGTCCGAGGTCTGTTTTTCTTTTATTCAGAGATAGAAAGACACACTTGTCTATCAGCAAACATCAGACCTGGGACACATGGTGGGAGTATGTGTGACCTTTGAGGACCTCTGAGACAAAGAGTTTTATTGTAGGCTGTAAAACTAGGATGTTTATAGATTTATTCCAGACCATAAAACCATAAAACTCAGAATGAACCTTTGACCAAGAACAGGGACACAACTCATCTTATGACTGCATAATTCTCTGACAGCCAATAATGGCTAAGACACTGTTTGGAAATGTTCTGATTGGAGCAGATTCAAGGGAGAAGAAACGCCTACAATCCTGGCAAAAGTCCGGTGCCTATAAAAGTTATGACATGAAAACCACTCTTGGTCAGATCTCTTTAAATCTGGCCCAGAGAAAAAGGGCATGTTTTCTCTGTAAAACCGCATATTTGTTAATCTGTTCAAAATAAATGTTAAGAACTGGAAATTGGTTCCCTGTCTCTGTTTTGAACATGCACTGAATTATTTTTGATAATTTTTAATTCTATACACCTCACCAACTGCGTCGTCGATTCCCTCGTCTCCAAAATGTCCGTACGCACGGGTCAGAGTTGGCGTACAGGTGCGCACATTTTCCCGTCAAGTCTGTTTTTTATAAATCACAACTTTTGCTTTGAAAGTGGCGTACGGCAGTTTTAGGCCCCGTTTCGTGCGTACGCAGTGTTTATAAATGAGACCCCTGAACAGTCACAAATCAATTATCTAAGGCCATTAGAATTTCAATAGTAACTTTTACCAGTGCTGTTTCAGTGTTATGATGAGCTCTAAAACCTGACTGAAATTCCTCAAACAGGTTGTTGTTTTTTAGATGCTCACATACTTGATTAGCAACTATTTTCTCAAGAATTTTGGAAAAGAAAGGAAGGTTAGATATAGGTCTGTAGTTGGCTAAATGATTTTGATCCAGGGAGGGTTTCTTAAGTAAATGTTTAATTACAGCAACCTTAAATTCCTGAGGCACATATCCATTTATTAAAGATAGATTCATCATGTCTAGAATAGGGCCAGTAACCAGAGGGAACACTTCCTTAAATAATTTGGTTGGTATTGGATCTAACATACAAGTTCAGGGTTTAGATGAAGCTAATATTTGTGATAATTCCGAAATTTCAACGGGATCAAAACGGTACCGACATAGACATTGTTCTACAGTTTTCTCTGATACTGCCTCATTTACTGAACGAGAGTTAATCAAGTTTGGGAGAATGCCAATTATTTTATTTTACTGGAATTTATTTTATTTATGAAGAATCCTATAAAGTCATCACTTCTGAGAGAAGGGAGAATATTTGGCTCCACAAAGCTATGATTCTGTGTAAGTTTGGCAACTGTACTAAAAAGAAACCTAGGATTTTTATGATTTACCACTATTAATGAAAATAAATATGCTGTTCTAGCTTGTCAAAGGGTGTTTTTATAAAGTAGTAGACTATTTTTCCAGGTTAGAAATTAATTATTTTAATTGTGTAGAGCATAATTTTCTCTCCAATTTCCTAGTATTCTGCTTTAAAGTACGTAACTCTGCATTAAATCAGGGAGCCAGCCTCCTATAGCTTATTACCTTCTTTTTTAAGGAGGCTACACTGTCTAGTGCCAAACGCAGTGAGGAAGCAATACTTTGAACCAGACCATCAATTTTGGAATGGTTAGTGTTGGAATTACTGCCATCCACTGTTGTATTCTGAGACACATAAGGAAGCAAGAATGGAACAGATTCTTTAAAACTTGTTACAGCACTGTCTGATAAAGGTCTACTGTAATGAAATTTTCTTTCGGATTTTGGAACACTGGGTAAATTAAATTCAAGGGTTATCAAAAAATGGTCAGATAGGACTGGGTTATGTGGGAGGACTATTAGTTCATCACACTCAATGCCGTATGTCAGTACAATGTCTAAAGTGTGTTGCGCAGAGTGTGTGGGTCCCCTCAATTTCTTAGTAAAGCCAATTGAGTCTAAGATAATTTTAAAGGCTGCAGTTAGGCTATCACTTTCAATGTCCATGTGGATATTGAAATCCCCTATTATAATTAGCTGATCAGTGTTTAAAACTAAGTCAGATAAAAAATCTGAGTTCTGGTTGAAGAATTGAGAGTATGGGCCGAGTCATACTTATTTTAATGATATTTCATCGTTTGCTTTTGTCAGGTTAACTTTTAGTCTATTTGATTTTGGCCGTTGGCAAGACACGGTCTCAATATGGTATCGAGTCGGTAACAGTACAGAAGCTGCAGAGAGGTGGGTTAAACTATGACTCTGCTTCCTGGTCTGGACCCTGGTTTGTCAGTGTTTTGAAGGACTAATAAATCTGTCCAGATTCCTACAAAGAAGAGCTGCTCCATCCAAAGTGGGATGGATGCCGTCTCTCCAGATCAGACCAGGTTTTCCCCCAAAAGTTTTCCAATTATCAATGTAGCCCACATTGTTTGCTGGGCACCACTCAGACAACAATCGATGAAATGACAGCATGCAGCTAAACATGTCGTCACTGGTTCGATCGGGCAGGGGACCAGAAAATATTATACAGTCTGACATCCTTTAAGCAAACTTACACACCGGAGATACACTAATTTTAGTGACCTCCGATTGGCGTAACCGGGTGTCCTTTGCCGCCAGCGTGAATAACAATCTTACTGTATTTATGCTTATCCTTAGCCAGCAGTTTCAGGTGGGATTTTATTTTGCCTGTTCTGGCCCCTGGAAAACATTTGACTATGGTCGATAGTGTCTCTAAAGCCACGTTTCGGACTATGGAGCTGCCAATTACCAGTCTGTTTCTCAGTGGGTGCGTCACTGAGTGGGGAAAATCTGTTAGAAACGCAGACATGTTGGTGGTGCCCTTTGGGCTGGGAACTATGCTTTCTAAGTACCGTCACCCAGTCGGCCTGAGATCCCACCTGCGTGGGTTCTGTTGGAGGACCGCTAGGTGATTCTGTCCTTGCTGGCTGCGCGCTAGCTCATCGGCCTCGATTATTTACTGGATTCTTAACAGCGCGGAGCCAGGCCTCTAACTCTGAAACTCTCACCTCAAAAGCTATGAAAATTCTACAGTAATTACACTTACCATTATCACTAAAGGAGGCGGGGGAGTAAGTAAACATCTGACACAGAGAACAATTCAATTCAATTCAGTTTATTTATATAGCGCCGTTTCACAACAGATGTCATCTCAAGGCACTTTACAAGAAGAGTTATTACAATACAATGTTTAATGTAGAAATTAGAGAACCACAGAAGATTGCGTCGTGTAATTCTCAGCAACCCCTCACACTGAGCAAGCACGAAGTGACAGTGGAAAGGAAAAACTCCCTTTTAACAGGAAGAAACCTCCGTCAGATACCAGGCTCAGCTCAAGCGGTCATCTGCCGAGACCGTCTGTGGTTTGGAAAATATAGAACAGAGACACAGAACAGAGACACAGAAAGAGCAACAGAACTGATGCTGAAGTTTGTTGCAGGACGTGGAGAACTTTCCTTCACTGCAATGCCATCTTAGTCAAGGTCGTCAAGCAGGGCGGGTCAGGAGCACCTACTGTAGGAAGCGACTAAGAGAAAACAGGTTAGCGCTTGAATTGACAGCACATCATGCAGTTGGGGAGAAGTAGGAGAGAAAGTAGGAACAGACCCTAATAATGTCCTCCAACAGCCTAGTCTAAAGCAGCATAGCTACTAACATTAACCTGTCTCCTAGCTACTAGGAGACCTAGCTACTAACACTTTCTACCTGGCTTACATTAACCTATCTCTACCTAGTTACTCTACCTCTTCCTATCTCTTTTTTTGACACTCTACCTGACTACTAACATTAACCTGTCTCCTAGCTACTAGGAGAGTAGCTACTAACACTCTCTACTTGGCTTACATTAATCTATCTCTACGTAGCTACTCTACCTCTTCATATCCCTTCCTAGCTTTTGACACTCTACCTGGCTACTAACATTAACCTATCTCTTCCTAGCTACCTGTCTAACCTGTCTCTAACTGCCTATTAACATATCTCTAACTGTAAGCTTTGTCAAAGAGGAAAGTTTTAAGCCTAGTTTTAAAGATATACAAATTGTCTGCTTCACAAACCAACCCTGGGAGCCTGTTCCATAGGAGGGGAGCCTGATAGCTGAAAGATCTGCCACCCATTCTACTTTTAGAAATCCTAGGAACTACCAGTAAACCTGCAGTCTGAGAGCGAAGGGAGAGAGGAGCCACAGAGGGGAAAAGAGACGGAAGAGATGTAGCCATAGCTGCTACGAAACTAAGCTAACGAGCTAGAGAGATCTTAGCACACCAAGAACAACCGTGTGAAACACAAAGGGTACACCAACAAGTACACCAACTGGAAAAAAGTGTAGTAGTGTGCTTGAGTGTTAAAATAACATAGAAAGACCTCAACAAAGAGAAAAATAGATCAATCGAAGAGAATCTGAGCACCAAACACCAAGCAGCTCCGAGGAGCTCAGCAGTGACAACAGGAAGTGACGCAGCAAATGTCGCAATACTCACAATGTCCACCAACAAGGTTGGACTGGATGTCCATTAACATAGTATGCTAGTTACTGTTACTTGACAAGTCTTACTGAAGCATATTGCAGAATGATTACAAAAATAAAGTTTTGTTTTTCAGTTTAGCCTTTCTTTTTTTTTTTTTTTTTTTTACAAAAAATCTTTTGTTAAAAAATTTTTCTGACATCAGACAAAAACTGTTAATATCGTTTAGAGATAAGTATTTCTCAGCATCTGAATTCCAAACGAATTAAAATTGAATTTAACTTGCTTTAGTTGTACCTACAGAACATCTTGTAAACACACTGCATTCGTAATTATTAATTGATTTTCTATTTGTGAACCAACAATTCAGAAGACCACATCTCGTAATTAAGTATTCATTTTTAAATGATCACATTTCATAAAAATTATATATATTTTTTTATGAGCAGTGACTGTCCAAACCTTATGTCAGATGCATGTGCAAATATTATAGCCAAGGTACTACTGACTAGCTAAATCCATACTGACTGGATGTCCATTAACAGTATATCTCCTGATGTGTGTGTGCATCTGTTAAAATGTACCTTGCCTGGCCAGGAAGTTCTCAGCAGCTTAGCTTCACTTCAAGAAGTTCACAATTGTAAAAGTTTTCTCTTTCTCAAAGATAAGTGGATTACTTACTATTGTCACAGAATAATTTATTAGGATGTTGCTGCCAATGCTGTTGAACCTGCACGCTTAAATATAAGAAAAAGTCAGACTTTATGGAGAATATGTCTGCGTGTACATTTTTAGGTCTTACCCCAGACTCTCATTTGTATTTAGGAATGGACTTTGACTGGATAATGGAAATACTCTTTGATACAAACCACTCCATTGCAGTTTTGGTTTAAGTTTAGGTTCATTTTTCTGCTGTAAGACTAACATTTAACCAAGCCTATAGTTTTTTCTGCACTAACAGTTTTTTTAAAAATATTTCTCCATTCAACTTTCAATAAGTTCTCACATGCTTCCCTCTCCATTCCCCCACATGACCTAATGATCTCTACATTCTCTCTCGTTATCATGGCCCTTTTGGCTGCATCTCTCATAATGCAGTTCTTGCCCCAAACCTGTCTGTTTAGGTGGTCTTGGTAGATTTGCAGTTTCCATTATCAGATGATGGATATCTGCCCTGTAAGATGTTCAAAGCTGATGGTGATGTTGTTTTTATAACCTAACGCTGCTTTGAACTTCTCCATAACCTTCTCCCTGACCTGTCCACTGTGTTCCTTTGTCTTCATGATGCTGTTTGTTCACCAATGTTCCTCAGGAAGCCCTGATATCATCATAGAAGATGTGTGTTTAAAACAAGAACAAAATACATTTAGGTGGACTCTAGTACTAATTAGATGATTTGTGAAGGCAGTTGTTTGCAGTAAATTCTATTTAGGGATATCTGATTCAATGCATACCCATTTTGTCTATTCCTTCTTTGTAAAAACCTCTGAAAGCCATGTACCATTCTCTTTTGAATTTCTTTTGGATTTTATCATACAATTCTATCACATAATAACCCAACAAAACAAGTGCAGGAGGTATGAATACTGCAAGACACTGTAAAGGAATAAGAGGTCATTTAAGAATTTTCTGTGGCAAGAGCGAGTAGAAATCCGTCTCAAGCAGAGCTAAAGAGAAGGTCAATTAAGAGTTAACCTCATCACACTCACTGAGAGTCCTTTGAAAGTTTTTAGAGAACTTCTTTGAACAGATATGAAGTCAAAGACTGCCTGTTAAATAGATGTGTGGTTTTCTAAGTGTTCTGTTCCACAGCATGTTTTGATGGCCATATGGGTACACAGAGAGAAGGGTGTGTGTGTGAGTGTGTGTGTCGCTGCTTTGCTCAAAATCTGTCCAAACAGAGAAAGAAGAAAGAGAAGGAATGAATCATCACATTCTGTTCTTTGTTGGAAAAATGGAAAGCTGTGCTTTTGAAGTCACTACGGAGTTTAAAACTCCCAATCTGAGGACGGTTTGAGTCCATGTTTAACAGTTCAAACACCAGCTTCAACAACTGAAAAGACGAGGAGAGGAAAAGTTATCCAAACATACTTGTTAACGTTTTTAAACAAGTTATATAAATACATATATACTGTAACTGCTGGTCTCAGGCCAACTCTGAATGTGTAACTCCAGCGGAAATGGCTTGTGTGTTTAAAAGTAGCCTTCTATCCTGTTAAAAACCTGTATCTCCCACACACAGAGGGAGGAACAAAATCTTCACTGCTGTCCTACTCACTCTTCTAAATCCCAGTTAATATTTGATGAGGTCAATATCATCCTTTTGTTTCTCAGTGAAAAATGCATCAAAATATCAAACAACGCTTTGCTGTAACTTGGCACATCCTGCTCCGTTTTCCATCTTGAAATACTGTCAGTTCTTGGGGAGCTTTTATGCCACAGATAAAAGCATCGCAAGGATTCTGTTTTTACACTGACTGCATAAAAGATCAAGGCTCATAATGAGGCAACCTGAGAGGTGATAGTTCATAAGATGAAAGTATATGGGCTGCTTTGGGTATGTTAAAGAGATGTGCAGCGCTCAGAAGTGTAACCATCACATGAGTTTACTTTGATAATGACAGATGTATTATGAACAGTATAATGTGTACTTGATCTCTGTCCACAGTCAAATTCATTACATTTGGTAAAATCTATGCATGCCATCAGATAGATTTTTAAACCCATGAAGTGCAGGGCCATTACCTTTATCCCAATGTGCCAACACTTGAATCTTGTGTCACATGATTACATTGTCACTACATTAATAACCTAAATACATTGTTTGCCTTAAAATGATAAAAGTAGAAGTAGAAAAGTGAAATATATACTTAAGTTGATGGGTAGAGAGTGAAATAAATTCAGCTCAATGTCAGTTTTATACTCACTTTCAGGGGCTTGCTGGCCATTGAGAGATTCAGAAGGTTTCCCTAACAGCTGGTCTGTTCTATGGTAGGTGACCAAAAGGTATTTTCCTTTTTTTTGTAATTTGATTATCCGGTTGAGTGTCCGTGTTGGTGAGTGATGCATCTTCTTATATAAAAGATCTTTGAGAGCGCACAATCGCTGAGTTCTACGTCATTCTGCAGAACTGCATTTCTGCTCATGTTATGAATACATATTTCAGTGCTATTTGGACTTGTCTTTTGATTCAGAATGTAAGTTAAAAGTTTTTGTCTAAGGTAATAACTACTTGACAGTGAATTATTTTCAGCAGAATTTTATCTAACATGCTGCTATGATGAACTTTTTCTGTTTTATTTACTTGGAATGTTGCTACTCACTGCTGCCATTTATTGATTATTGATTTATTGATGACAAGATTGTTGTACAGTCCCTGGTTTAAGATGCTTTCTTCATCCTTGAATCATTAATTCAGCAACTGAAGAATCTCTCTCTCTCTCTCTCTCTCTCTGATACTCTCAGTTATGCAGCATTTGCAAATATTCTGGCATGTTTTTATGTTGCGAGCATAGGTGGGTAAAGTATGCAATAACTGTTCTAAAGTATGAGCATTATTACTTCAACTTTTTGCCTTAGCTCCCTATAACACACGTGGGCGTTTGAAGTAGCTCGAATACATTATTAAATATTAAAGAAAGAAAGGAAAACTCCTGTTTAATTGAGTAGCTGAAATTACAGGATTTAAAATTATTCTTTGTCGGGAAAATCTTAAAAAAACACTGATTAAAGTTTAAGGCCAAGGCCTGGTTTAGCCAAAGATGGCATGATAGAATTGATAAAATGAAAACTTTTACAAGTTAACAATAAAAAGGAAACACCTTTAAAATTAGTTATCCTAACTAATTTGCCTTTGCCCAAACAGACCTTATGAACGTTTACAGTCCTCCAAGTTGCTGCGCGTCGATGAGTGAAGTGGGTGACCAAGGAGTGTTAGCCAGCAGGCTAACAATGGTTCGCTAATCTGGCTATCAGCGCTGGGAAGCTCCTGGCTCTGGCATCCTCGGTGCTGGCTGCGTGGTGATCGGCCCCCGGCATCCACCTTTTTAAAGCCCCCGTGTGTAAGAATTACCTCCAACTAGTTGTGCGCTCAGTGAAAGCAAGCAACTAAGCAGCCTTCTCTGGCTTCTCGCCGTTATAACACGTCACTACTACTACGGAAGCCGCGGAGTAAATTGTGCGAGTTAAATGGAAAATAAAGTCTTTGCTGGACTAACCTGTGTCAAACATAACACTAACATAAACTTCATTGTCCAGCAAAAAGCCTGCAACCCCTGCGTCCGTCTTCAAGTTGGTGTCCCTCATGATAGTCTCCATCTGGTAAAATGTTCCAAAGATGTAGATTCTTGTTTTCTCCCAGTTATTTTTCTTTTCTGTGGTATGGTTTCCTCCGTCTCACGGGGCAAAGAGTACGGATGGTCCTCCATTGTAATTGATGACTATCATCCACGGTCCTCTATGCTCGTTACTTCTCTTCACCTCTCCTCCTCCCCCGGCTGTCACTGGCTAAAACGCGTAAAGCTAACAAGTTTAACCCCTTTCGGCTAACGTATTCAATGATGGCGATGCAGCCTGACAGCCTCAGATGGGGGGCGGTGCACCCTCTGTTTCTATAAACAACGTATTCAAAGACATGGGAAAGCTTTCATGATAATGCGATTGTGATTAGACCTCGGTAAAATAAGTATTTATGAAAGGAGTACCTGATTTTTATTAGTAAAAAGCTGAATTTGTTACAAACTAGGACTTTAACAGTACCTTTTTATAGCTCTTCAGTTCGACATTCACCTCTCATCGGCTCGGTGGAGGCAGCTAAATGTGGGTTTGGCTGGTTCATCTCTCGGCACACGTGGCTCACATCTCCCATTTCTCAGCGGTCGGCAGTCTAAAACTCAGAGGGGTCTAATTGGACTCTGGGGATAAACAACGTCTTTGTTTATCAATTTTCAAGATTCACCTGGAGTGGTCTTTGGGTTCCTTTGGAGCGGATTTCTCCCAGAAACTCGGGCCTCCCTCCGCCAGCGAAGGAAGATGGTTGGAGATTATCTTCTGTTGCTCCCCCAGCCGGCAGTGGCATGGAGAAGAAAGAGCAGCTGGCGGCGCAGGCCTATTTATGCCTTCTGCTTGGTCGACTTCCGGTGGAAGAGAGCAGGTTAGCGCCACCCGATGGCTGTATGTGACCCAACAAATGCAAAAAAGATAGAAAACATGAATTCTGATTTATGCTTTGGAGGAACCTGTATGCTTTAAGAACCCAGGGCTTGATGTGCAGATGCTGGAATGAAAGCTAAAATAGTTTACCAATTGTAATTAGTTATAACTAATTTAGCACCATTGATTTATGTGTAAACCAATAAAACAATGTAAGGAAAATTAAAACATTATTTGAATCAATAAATGTTTAAAAGTTATCTGGATAAGAAGTCATGTATCTTTGGGAAATTACTTCTTTGAATTGATAATGGCAGTAGACAATCTAATTTCAATATTTCAATGCATAAAGGAGTTTCAAACACAGTTAATAAGATTAGTTTCTGTTCTTTATCTTCTTTGAACCGATTCCTATTTGAACACCTCTGATTGTTTATTCATCGAGTGCCAGCCTGAGCCAACACATGGGCTAATCTTAGCTTTAGCTTCCTCTAACACACGTTGGCATTTGGAGCTGTTCAAATACATTTATTAAGCATTTAACAAAAAGGGGGAAACTGCTGTTTTATTGAGTAGCTCAATTGCAGGAACTAAAACGACTCTTTGTCGGAAGTCTTTTAGAAACACTGAATTAAGTTGTATGCCTTACCCAAACCGATACAGATGAAAACAATACTACAAATAAAAGGAAACACCTCTAAAATTACATTTCCTAACTTATTTGCCTCCACCCAAACAGATTGTTTAAAGTTCACTCCTGATGTCTCCGTCGATGAGGGAAGGGCGTTGTGCAGCATTAACGTAGCGGCTAACAATGGCTGCGGTGGCTACTTAGTGATCCTCATGGCTGTGGGAGCTGCAGTTATCTTATGTCCCGACTGGTTAAGCAGCATTTGGCACCAACTTCTTTCACTAAACAGTACCTTTTGCGATTTCCAGCAAATCTTATCGGTTCTGTGGCGTCGACTCAATGTGGCCTTGGCTGGTTTGGACTCCCACCGCACACAGCTCTCAGCTCCGTTTCTCAGCATTCAATAGTCTGAAACTCAGAGAGGGTTTCGTCAGCTTCTGAGGATTACACAGTGTTTTGTTTATCAATATTTAACATTCACCTGGTGGTTTTTGAGTTCCTGGAAGCAAATATCTCCCAGGAACTCGGGCTTTCCCGTTGCCAGCGAGGTGAGGTGGTTGCTTTGGCCTTCCCTGGAGCGAGCTGGCCAGGACTTGCCGTGAAGAAGGAAGAGCGGCTGCTTGCCGGGTGGTATATAAATATATATATATATAATATTTATTCAGTGCAAGCTGTAAGCAAAAAAAGTGATCCAATGGCATTTGAAATTAGTGTTTTCAACTGAAAGTACAAACACCTGTTTCAACCTGAGCAAACCTGTCTCCTCTTCAAAGAGGTAGATTATGTGACAAAATATTCAAAAAGACAACTTACCTAATTACAACCTGCAGTTTAGTCATTAAATGGGGGGAGTATCTTTGTATATTGTTGTATTGTTTATTTTCACTGAGAACAAACAGATTAATTTACATATTTAGGAGTTGGATAGTGCTTTATTTACTTTGCAATATTACAGATACAGAGATTTTCACTACTTAATTGCCGGATTTCTCTTAGTTTTTTTCTACCCACATTTTTCTCCCACAGTTTTGGACTTGACTGAAAAGTGCGTGATTATTTATTTCCAAAATTTTGTTTTCTTTAAATATATATATTTTATTATGCTGCATATGGCTGCAATTGTAAGTTAAAAAAGTAACAATACATTTTTTTTCTAACTTTTTTTTTTTTCTAACCTGACATGTTTGGCAGTCTGGCACTCAGAATTGGTCTCTGAGTACCAAATACGAGCCCAACAGATTTACCTTCTCAGGCCGAGTGGCAGCGAGGTGGAGAAAAACAACCACCAATAAAACAGAGCAACATTAACAAAACAGACAAAATAACATGAACTAAGAACTACAGTTTCAGAACACACAAAAACTGGTATAATATAAATACAAAAAATATGTTGCTGAAAAGCTTGTTACACCAATTATGTTTTGATGATAACCGCAGCTGAAGAATATGTCTCTAGATACTGATGTGTCCACACCTTTGTGTGTGTGAGAGCATGCAAGTTCATATAAGGTTTCCCAATGCAAGTGTTTGATAGCTGGTGTAAGGAACCATTAATCCCTACTACAGGAATCAACACAGACATGGAGGTCAGGGATACATACGTTCAAAGGGCACCAGAACCCAGGAGACACAGGCGGACCAACATAGGGCTGACTGCACCCCCCAAGAGAGGAACAGAGGGAAGCCCCAGGGGAACATCCAGCAGCTACAATGCTGTGGCCCAGGAGGCCGCAAGGACAAGCCTATGGGCTCCGCTGGTAACCAACCTGACAAGTAGACGGAGACCCACGGACAAAATCATACGTACCCTCCCTCTTACGCACCCATATTCTCACCAACACACAAGGACGACCAAGAAAGGACGCTGCACACACACTCATACGCCCCATACACACTCTATACTCCCAGGCCTAGATGCCCCAGCAAAGAAACCTGTCCTTGTCCCAGGGGATGAACCACCTGCCCAATAGGATGGGGACAAGCAGACCACCAAAGCCCCCACAGAGGCAAAAGCAGCCCACTAGACCAGGAGCACAACCAGATGGCCTAATGTAGCTCCCGGGTTCCCATGGTCAGTAGCAAACAGGGGAATAGAAAGATCCCAAGTCTCTTTCCTCCTGCTTGAATGTGGTGTTGTTGCATGTTGTTCTACTGTGCACTTAAAACACACGGGTGGGACATGGGAAAGATGCTAGAAACCCTCATCTCCCACTCCACCCCCCTCAGTGTCTAGATGCAGTTGAGCAGTTGGCACCGGCACCTGAGGCGAGGCTCACTGGCGGGCCTCACCCCTGGAGCCGAAAAGAGTGCCCACCGCAAGGTCCCATGTGCGACATGTGCGTGTCTCATGAAAAAGTTAAGTGAGAGTGCCTAAGTTATACATTGGCCGCCACTGGGCAGCCAATATGGAACCCCCCTGCCCACACCTCAGTGATGTGCTCAAGACCCTGCATGTGTGGTACACAGATGGAGCAGGTGGACAGAGGTGCCGGGGAATGGGGAGGAAATGACCGGGGTGACAGAATGCCTTCCCGGGGAGCAAGTTACCCCACTGATTCTAATAGGCACCTCAGTTCAGCATGATCCACCTGGGGCAGGAGGGCTTGACACGTCCAATTCAGGGCCCACGGCCGCAGCCCACTGCACACCAGAGCCCAGAACCACCAAGCCTGTAACAGACTCACCTGGGAGCAGCACGGTCATCAGGCCAGTGAAACCGCCTTAAATCGCAGCATGCAAACTGTTTGACTTTATATATGTTATGGACCATAATTGCGTTATAGAACATAAAAATAATGTCACAGATACTTTGCTTACTAATCACTTTTAGCGTGCTTACTGAATTATTAACTCAATTACTTTTTGGAAAAAAGTAATTTGAAACTATAACTAATTTGTTTTTGAATGCAAGATGCCCAACTGTAATGATTTTTAGATTTGTTCAGACTCCAAGGCAGCACCGATTCAGGAAGAGACAGGTTAGTTCTTAAGTAAAAATAATATTTTTATTTTATAATGGATCAGGTTGAAGATTGGTTTCTGAATGTCGGGTCAGCTCGGGAACAGAGATCCGGAGGCATGTTTCAGGAGAGAGAATGGTGAGGATTGAAGCCAGGACTTACGGAGATGAGGATGAAAAGGAACGAAGGAGGTGGTAAGTGGAATCCAAGGGTTTGAGGCTGGCTGGAGGTAACATATGGTTTGATGTGTGAAATGGACGAGGAGCGAGCAGGTGAGCGGAGAGCTGACGAACCAGCAGATGAAGTGGTGCAGAGACTGACTAAGACGACTTCTCCAGAGGAGGATTGTGAGTTCCGTACAACAAGGAAGTACGGACTCCAAGGAGGAAGCCAGGAACCCAGGAAGAAACAAACTCGGGATCTGGAAGAGAACAGGTAAGTCACCAACAGAGCAGGTAATCCAGAAGCTCAGGAATACAAAGTATCAGGGTAAATCCAATAGGAAGAGGCGTGAGCACTCCAAATTCCGGAAGTAAAAGGAACCGTGGGCGCAAGAACAGCGACGACAGATCAAGCAGCTGCAACGAGTGTAACACAATAAAACATTGTAGTATTTCCAAAATGCTGTGCTGTAGCATATCCATAATCCATTTCTTCACTCATTGTGCATTTCTTGTTTTTACTCCGTCTGATTAACTGACTTTATCATTTCTTTACATCCTATGTGACTCGTGTCCAATGGAAGAATGTCAGTGTGACAGGGCCCATGTCGCCATCTAGCGTAGTGGTGTGGACCACACTTTATTTAATAATTTGATTTTCTGAGTGACATAAACCGGACACAACTCTTGACTAGTCCAGTTTCTGCTAAAAAAAATAGATTTAGTTGTCCATGTAAATGCTTGCCAATACTTGCTCAGTATGAGCAATTACTGAAGGATTGTTGTGGTTGGAGTCTGCTTGTTCAGGGAACATCTGTACAACTGTACTGACAAGACCTTCCTTTTTAAGTGCCTTGCTTAAGTGTCTTTTTTTTGCTTCCTGGAGACGTATCGCGTTGGTAAGACGTATCGCGTCATTTCCTGTTTTGTGACTAACTCGTTTGTAGCAAGTCGGTGTTTCTCTCTCTCTTGAACTGATCTAACTTTCTCTGTCAATAAGTTTTTTCTGAGTTGCTTAACACACAAACACATTAAAACGTTAAGTTTCTTCACGGTTTAGGACTCTTTAAGCGTTTTACTGGGTTAATTACTTTGTTCTTAGGTAAGGTAAGGTACCGCTTGGTTAGCTTAGCTTTACGGCTAGCATGGCTTCGGCAGCTTTCTCTCTTGTCCCTCCATCTCTCTCTACACCTCCTCCTCTTTCCTGCTCTCTCTGTCAGATGTTTAGTTACTCCTCCGCCTCATTTAGTGAAGTTGGTAGGTGTAATAAGTGCAGCATTTTTGTAGCTTTGGAGGCGAGGGTTTCTGAGCTAGAGGCCCGGCTCCGCGCTGTAGAACAGCCAGGCCCAGCAGTAGCTAGCGCGGAGTCAACTAGGACAGGACCTAGCCGTCCTTCAACAGCTCCCGTGCAGCCGGGACCTCAGGCGAGCTGGGTGACTGTTCGTAGGAAGATTAGCGCCAGACCCCAGTCCGCGGCCAACCTCCAGCCCCTTTCTCTGAACAATAGGTTCGCCCCGCTCAGCGACGCACCCGCCGAGCAGGAGAGGCCGATTCTTGTAATTGGCAGCTCCATAGTTAGGAATGTGGCTCCAGAGACACGAAAGACCACCGTCAAATGCCTTCCAGGGGCCAGGGCTGCGGACATTAGGTCCCATCTGAAGCTTTTGGCCAAGGACAAACGGCGGTATAGCAGGATCGTTATCCATGCTGGTGGCAACGACACCCGGCGACGGCAGTCGGAGGTCACTAAAATTAGCGTAGCTTCGGTGTGTAGGGCTGCCAAAAAGATGTCTGACTCTGTAATTTTTTCTGGTCCCCTGCCTGATCGTACTAGCGATGACATGTACAGCCGTATGCTTTCGTTCCACCTTTGGTTGTCAAGGTGGTGTCCAGAAAACGATGTGGGCTACATTGATAACTGGGGGGCCTTCTGGGGAAAACCTGGACTGTTACGTAGAGACGGCATCCATCCCACCGAGGACGGAGCTTCGCTTCTTTCCAGGAACATTGATAGGGTTATCTCTAGTTCCCCAAAGCCGTGACAACCCAGAGTCCAGCAGCTCAGGGAAACCAGAGTCCAGATCAGGGAACCCAGAGTCCAGGTCAAGGAACAGGGACTGCCACCCACCCACTACCCTATAGAGATAGTTTCCCGTCCACTACCCAAAACTAATGAATTAAAAGTTAATGCTACTAGAGCAAAGTATAAAAATCTCATAAAGATAAATAAAACTCGGACTGAACATAAAAACAAATCAATTAAATGTGGTTTACTAAACATAAGATCTCTCCCCTCAAAAACACTCTTAGTAAATGACTTAATTTGTGAAAATAATATTGATTTGTTTTGTCTTGCAGAGACATGGTTGCAGGAAGAGGACCATGTCACAATAAATGAGTCAACTCCCCCTAGCTACTTAAACTTTAGTGTCCCTCGAAGTACTGGTCGAGGAGGTGGAGTAGCAACTATCTTTCATTCCGATTTACTAATTAATCTCCAAAAAAATAATAGTTACAGTTCCTTTGAGCATCTAGTTTTTAGCTTTCCTCATACACATAACAAAGCAGTAAAGCCACTTTTGTTTGTGGTCTTATATCGTCCACCAGGACCTTATTCTCAATTTTTAGATCAGATTTCAGATTTTCTATCTGACTTAGTTTTAAACACTGATAAAGTCATTATAGTCGGAGACTTCAATATTCATGTTGATAATGAAAGTGATAGTCTAAATACAGCTTTTAACACTATCCTAGACTCAATAGGCTTTACTCAAAATGTGCAGGGACCAACACATTCTTGTCACCACACTTTAGATCTTGTGCTGACTTATGGCATTGACTGTGAAGAAATAACAGTCTTTCCACATAACCCTATCCTGTCTGATCATTTCCTTATCACTTTTAAACTTACTCTAATGGATCATATCAAACCTGAAAGAAAACTTCATTATACCAGAACGTTATCAGACAACGCTGTAGCAAATTTTAAAGAAGCTCTTCCAAATTTAATTTCCTCAGTTGATAAATGCAGAACAGAAAACAGTGATTTAACTCGTGACCCCTCACAACTTGACATTTTAGTTCATAGCGTTAATTCCTCCCTGCGTCGGGCAATAGACAAAGTTGCCCCCTTGAAAAGGAAGGTGGCTAGCCATAGAAGATTAACTCCCTGGTTTAATTTAGAGCTACGTACCCTAAAGCAGAATGTTAGAAAACTAGAGAGAAAATGGCGCTCCACGCATTTACATGATTCCTTTTTAATATGGAAAAATAGTTTATTGCTATATAAAAAGAGCCTTCACACAGCTAGAACAGCATATTATTCATCTTTAATCGAGGAGAATAAAAATAATCCTAGGTTTCTTTTTAATACAGTTGCCAAACTCACACAGGATCATAGCTCTATCGAGCCAACCATTCCCCAAGCTCTAAGCAGTGACGACTTCATGCAATTCTTTATAAATAAAATAGACTCCATAAAGAATAAGATAATTGGGAACCTTCCCAATATGCTTGCTTCCTCCTTAGTTAATGAGGCAGCCTCAAAAATGGTGGAACCTAATATATGCTTAAACTGCTTTAATGCAGCCGAACTTTGTGATGTACTAAAATTATTAGCTTCATCTAAACCTTCAACTTGCGTTTTAGACCCAATCCCAACTAAACTCTTAAAAGAAGTTTTCCCTCTGATCGCTGCTCCAATTTTAAATATAATGAATCTATCCTTAGTCAATGGATATGTACCACAGGAGTTTAAGATTGCTGTAATTAAACCTCTACTTAAGAAACCCTCTCTTGATCAAAACGACTTAATTAACTATAGACCGATATCTAATCTTCCCTTCTTATCTAAAATTCTTGAGAAAATAGTTGCACACCAGATATGTGAGCATTTAAACAATAATGAGCTGTTTGAGAAGTTTCAGTCAGGCTTTAGAGCTCATCACAGCACTGAAACAGCTCTGGTGAAGGTTACTAATGATATTCTCATAGCCTCAGACAATGGACTGGTGACCATTCTGGTCCTGTTAGATCTCAGTGCTGCCTTTGACACTGTTGACCACAATATTCTCATAGAAAGGCTTCAAAGTGTCGGTATAATAGGAACAGCACTAGGTTGGTTTAAATCTTATTTGTCTAACAGATTTCAGTTTGTTCAGGTAAACAATAGATCTTCCTCAACCTCAATAGTTACTTGCGGAGTACCACAGGGTTCAGTGCTTGGGCCGATTCTCTTTACTATATATATGCTTCCTATTGGTAAAATAATTAGGCAGCATGGGATAAAATTCCATAGTTACGCAGATGATACACAGCTATATCTATCCATAAATCCTGATGAATCCAATCAGTTAGGTAGACTACAGGCATGTCTGGAAGACATAAAAACTTGGATGACTCTAAACTTCTTGCTTCTAAATTCTGATAAAACAGAAGTTGTCGTCTTTGGACCAGAAGCTCTGAAAAAGAAACTACTTAGTCAGCCCCTTCACCTGGACGGCATTAAATTAGCCTCCAGTAATAAAGCAAAAAACCTCGGTGTCATTTTTGACCAAGATATGTCATTTAGAACTCACATTAAAGAAGTCTGTAGGATTTCCTTTTTTCACCTTAGGAATATTGCAAAAATTAGAACCATCCTGTCCAGGAATGATGCTGAAAAACTAGTCCATGCCTTTGTTACTTCAAGGCTGGATTACTGTAACTGTCTATTATCAGGTAGTCCACAGAATACAATTAAAAGTCTTCAGTTAGTTCAAAATGCTGCTGCTAGGATTCTGATGAATATTAAAAGAAGAGATCACATTTCCCCTGTTTTAGCTTCTCTTCACTGGCTCCCAGTAAAATCTAGAATAGAATTCAAGATCCTCCTTCTGACATATAAAGCCCTTAATAATCTAGCTCCATCATACATAAGAGACCTGATTGTTCCATATGTTCCTAACAGAGACCTTCGCTCTCAGACTGCAGGTTTACTGGTAGTTCCTAGGATTTCTAAAAGTAGAATGGGTGGCAGATCTTTCAGCTATCAGGCTCCCCTCCTATGGAACCGGCTCCCAGGGTTGGTTCGTGAAGCAGACAATTTGTCTATCTTTAAAACTAGGCTAAAAACTTTCCTCTTTGACAAAGCTTACAGTTAGAGATATGTTTATAGGTAGTTAGAGTCAGGTCAGACAGGTAGATAGGAAGAGACAGGTTAATGTTAGTAGTCAGGCAGAGTGTCAAAAGTTAGGAAGAGATAGGAAGAGGTAGAGTAGCTAGGTAGAGATAGATTAATGTAAGCCAGGTAAAGATCCGGAGCCGGTCGCGGCTTACCGCCGCGGAAGAAATGTGCCCCACAGGGGCCAGCCAGCGCCGGAGAGAGGTCCCTCAAGGGGATCCTCCCGCACAGTGCGGCCGCCCATTACCTGCCGGGTTGAATCCCCCGGGCAGACTGTGCGGACCCCACCCGTTTATCTCTTAAACGTTTCTCGCCCTCTTCAACTCTGTCCTCTCAGTTCTGTCTATTTTTCCTTAAGATAGTTGTCGACTATCGGTCTCGTGCCGGTATTTAGCCTTAGATGGAGTTTACCACCCACTTTGGGCTGCATTCTCAAACAACCCGACTCCGAGAAGACCCCGGCATGACGGGGGCCGTTACCGGCCCTACACCGTCCACGGGTCAGGAGGACTCAGACAGAGTGTTGGTAGCCAGGTCTCCTAGTAGCTAGGAGACAGGTTAATGTTAGTAGCTATGCTGCTTTAGGCTAGGCTGTTGGAGGACATTATTAGGGTCTGTTCCTACTTTCTCTCCTACTTCTCCCCAACTGCATGATGTGCTGTCAATTCAAGCACTAACCTGTTTTCTATTATAGTAGGTGCTCCGGATTAGCCCTGCTTGACGACCCTGACTAAGATGGCATTGC
The DNA here is from genome assembly GCA_028564705.1 of Apricaphanius iberus. Lineage (NCBI taxonomy): Eukaryota > Metazoa > Chordata > Actinopteri > Cyprinodontiformes > Aphaniidae > Apricaphanius > Apricaphanius iberus. The sequence continues at coordinate 137,196 of JAPXFQ010002814.1, read as the reverse complement.
AGTGACGGAAAATTCTCCACGTCCTGCAACAAACTTCTGCATCAGTTCTATTGCTCTTTCTGTGTCTCTGTTATGTATTCTCCAAGCCACAGACGGTCGCGGCAGATAACCGCTTGTGCTGAGCCTGGTTCTGCCGGAGGTTTCTTCCTGTTAAAAGGGAGTTTTTCCTTCCCACTGTCGCTGCATGCTTGCTCAGTATGAGGGATTGCTGAGAATTCCACGACGCAATCTTCTGTGGTTCTGTAATTTCTACACTTAACATTGTATTGTAATAACTCTTTTTGTAAAGTGCCTTGAGATGACATCTGTTGTGAAATGGCGCTATATAAATAAACTGAATTGAATATGACATCTGCTGTGAATTGGTTCTATATAATTAAACTGAATTGAAATTGAATTGATCATTCAGGATTGTATGTTATGACTAAATATGTGCGTCATTGTTCCCCCAGTTGGGAGCACAGCATAGGGGAAGTTTTGTTTGGCCGATTTTGTGATTTTCTTTGTGTTTTTTGTGATTCTGTATGGATTCTTGAGCAGTGGTTTAGTTTTGCTAGTATCATGAGGTGTATTGATTTAGGTTGGACTACATATGATATCACTGATGGCCTAAGGGGGAAATGTATGGCCTGCCACTGATATACTAACATGCACTCCTGCTCCACAATCAATACAGTACTGACACAAATATTCCAGCAATAGCTCAATAACATTACTGAATCACTCTACATCAAGTAGATGCTCCCCTCAGCTTGGGATGCAGAATGCTTGAAAGTACAATGCATCCTTATGATATAATTAACTTTTTCATTATTTAAACTAATTGATCTGATGTCAGAGAGGTTAGACATTTAATTCTTAAGCTGTGAATTGATCTTTTAATATAAAAAAAGATGTTAATCAACAGAAAATCAACATAATTTTTCCTAATACAATCAAAAACAATAAATATTAAAACACCTTCTTAGTTGACCAAAGCATTTAATTGTTAAAGAGGATATAGTATATAAAAAATAAATAAACTTTTTCTGGGTTTAGGTGTGTTATTGTAGTTCTCAGCTGCATATACACGCATACAAAGTTGGAAGAAAAAAAATCCATGCTTTTTTGAGTGAGATGCGAGTTTCTGAATTCATCCCGTCTTCAGTCTCTGAGTGAGAGGCAACAGCCGTTCAAAATCTGCCCAGCTTTCTAGGTCACAAGATGAAACATTGGAATATCCACACCCCCTCAGACCACTGTCTCCACCCAATAGGTACAACAGTAAACAGCAGTTACCAAATGGAAAGCACTGGTTCAGATTAGGAAACACCATTTTGAAGCACAACGCATAATGCTCAGTTTTTGGCTGGTCAAAATAGCTCAAAACAATTTATCGGGTCCCAGTTGAAGAGGACAGAAGAGTATCGTTGGTTGAATGTATTTTTGATAGTAGTAAGGTTGCTGTGCTCCTCTCTCAGAGACACCAGCCATGTAGCACTGCTGGTATGTGCCTCCTCCTTTTCCCATATGCTCTTCCAGTTTCCATCCTTGGTGGGTTTACTCTGATGCTATTACCCTGCCACTGAGCATACACTTCTGTAAGTTGAGTTGCAAATAGCTTGTTTATTTGTCTGGCTTCATTGTCTCTCCTGTCAGCGGCTGGCCATGGCTTGGAGCCTTTGTTTGGGAGCTTTTAGTGCTTTAGGTATGGGCATCTGGCTGTACATCTTTGGTATTGGTATTTTCATTTTGCTGTACTGGGCCTCTGTCAACTGACTCACTTCTCTCTGAGTTGCTTTGATGTTAGTCTTCAACTGCCTTTTCCATGGTGGGTATGTTTCTCCTGGCTCCCATGGTTGCTCTTATAGCCAAACATTTCTAGGAATACTGCTGCTGAAGAGTATATTGACTCATTGGTTTTAGTGATTGTTATGAAGGACTGCTCTCACTGCTGCATTCACAGTTTCAAGGAGACTTTCCAAAGGTACTTCACTTAGCCCTTATAATATGTGTCATTGTAATTATGCACATTCTCAACATGATCTTATCTTTCAGGTCAGCCCATGCCTCAGTTAGCATTACTGTTTTACTCATTGGGGGTGTTGTATTTTACTTTTTTGGGGCTATTTTTATATACAGTTCCGTAGTACATATGTTTTAAATATCTTTAGTAAGCATTCAGAGGGAAAAGTCTGTTTTATATTATTCATGGTTGTAAAACACATTCTTTACCAGTATTTTAATTGGGGTAAGGTTTTAAGCAATAAAACTCTTAGGTAATAATTTACTGCATGTTGTAAAACCAGGATGTCTGTAGATTAGGATTTAAGACAGAAGCTAGAAGTAGGGAGGACCCGGGACCATAAAACCATAAAACTCAAAATGAACTTTTGACCTGGACCCAGGAAATGGCAGTTGTAAAAGCAAAGAGGAGGACACTTCCATCTTATGAATGCATAATTCTTGACGGACCAGTCGGTGTCAAGACACTTTTTAAAAACGTTCTGATTGGATCAGATTCCGAGGGACAAGAGACGCCCAGATCCTGGGAAGTTTTGGATGTCTATAAAAGTTATGGCATGAAAACCATTCGTTGTCAGATGTCTTTAATCTGGCCCAGAGAAAATGGGCATGTTTCTCTGTAAACTGCATATCTTAATCTGTTTAAAATAAAACTGAGAACTGGAAATTGGCCCCTTTGTCTCTGCTTGAACATGCACTGAATTATTTTTTTTTTAACAAAAATTTAATTCTACAAATGGTGACCCCGAACGTGTGCAGAGTTTGGACCAAGATCCAGTTATTTTTTAAATTAATTAACGGACATGTATTTGCTCTATTGACAATTTGCGCAGAGTTGCGTAGTTTTTAATTCTGTTGATTGGTTAATCTAACATTGGGTAAATGTTGTCATGCAAGTTAAATATGTTTTTTTTGTTTTGAGCAGATTAACTGTTGCGGGCCCGTAGTTGAAGCTGCTCATTTGTCTGTCTCTCTGTTCTGCGCATGACTGCGACCTTCTTTGCGCTCCGCAGAGAAACACCGGTGCCTGCTGGGAGATGGAGTTTGTTACTCTGCGCGCCCAGGGGGGCTGGTTTTTCTCCGGAGAATACAGAAGGACAATGGAGCAGATGGACTGGATGGAGCGGTCCCTTCGACGACTCAAAATCGGGGCCGACCAAAGTGCGGATCGGGGCTTGAGAATTGGCCTCTCGACTTCGACAGGACGCTGTCGGAGATTCATCAAGGCTGGCAAGCGCAGTAGATTACGGTAGGGCCTGGGTGCCCTCTGTTTTCTGTACGGATTCCCTTGTTGAAGGCCGGTGTATCTTCCAAACGCACGATTGAGCCACGTGAATTGGATTGTGTTTAATGGTCCGGTTTTTGGTGGGTCCGATTGAGGTCAGTGTTTGATAATATTGTAAAAGTACTGTATTTGATGTTTTGAGGTGACGAGCTGGTGTGTGATGCGCATGCGCCTGTGTATGTGTGTGCGTATGTGTGTGTGTGAGATGTTTTTTTACGCAGGCGCTTTGCGAGACGTGCTGGAGATGTTGCGTTTGTGTTAAAATGTTATAGTATAAATAATGAACTCGGGTATAATAAAATCATTAAAATAGATAAATAAATATATAACTAAATATGATGGATAACTAAAATTAAAAAATCTATAAGAATTAGCTGTGAACATTTACAACAGGCCATCAGAGCGGACGCCCAAGCTAGGTGGTGAGATGGCGGAGCGAGTTCTGCGTGATTTTCTGCTTAATAGCACGGCTAACATACAACAGCTTTGACTATATGTTTTGATAAATAAATTAGTGGTAATAGGCGGTTTTCTGCCATCTGTTCGAGTCTTTTGAGTGGTTTTCTGGAGGCCGGCGCCGGGAAATTTCTCAAAGCAGACTACGAAAATTGTAACAGATTGGTGTAAACCTCCGCGATAAAATAATTAATAAGATCTAAAAGTCACCGCTTATAATGTTGTGTTTTTTGTTACTGGTTTTGGGCTGTAACGGACGTTGTAGATTCGGTGTTTTCTGTGCGGGACGGCTGTTTTGGAAACATATGTTTCAGTCCGTGTTGGACGGACAGGAGATTGTTTTGTTCGTGCCGAATTAAAGTTTGGTAAAGTGGTATAAATTGTGCGGATTAAGACCTGGCATTGCGGTATGTAATTTTCTAAAGTGTGTTTTGCGATTTTCTTGAGTGTTTTCGCCGTACGTTTTGTACTGTTTTAGGTTTCGTTGGACAAAGAGGGTTAACGGTAGCACGTTGCTGTAGGCTGCTGTGCTATGCTAGCGTTTTTGCTTTTGTGTGTCAATGTGTTTTGTGGTTAAAAATAACTGCATGTTATGTGTGTTGTAAGCTAGAAGTTGATTTTGGATAGAAAGTGATTACAGACTCCTGCAGACGATTGCCTTGTTAAGACTTAAACGAATTTGGATTTTGTTAAATTTTTCTGATTAATTAGGATGTAATATTTTATGACATGACTGGACGTTTGTTAGAAAACGGCCTCAGATAACTGCTCAGATAAATTTTGTTTGCTACTCATTTGGACTCCCTTCGGCAATGTTTTAGCACATTTTCTACGAAGGGCAATTTAAGGTGTTTCACATTTAACTGAACTGTTACAATACGGAGATTAAAGATTAAGAAGTATATGCTGAATTTAGTTAACTGGTTTTGCCAGAGAAGGCTCAATTTATCACATGAGGAGAGCATGTACATTTATTGGGATAATGATGCATGTTACAATTAAACGCAAATGACTAAGAACAGTTACTCATGAGTCGATTGTGACTTGGTGAAGTTTTAATTTTTGATTTAATCTTTAAAATTAAAAAGAGGGGAGTTTATAGTCAAAATAAAAGTAACAAAGTTTGAATCTTTAATTAGGTGGATTTGTTGCTTTTTGATTGATCTAAGCAGGATTTAATTAAGTTGGCCTAAATAAAGATAAAGCTATAAGCAGTAATTATAAGAATAGAACGAAAAGCAAACGGTGTTAATTGGAAAGCAACAAACTGGTTTAAATTATTTTAATAAGCACCGTGTTGAATGGTACAGAGAATGAGTAAAACTTCTCAGAACTGCATATATTCTTATCTGAGACCACGAACAGTTTATGAATTCTTTCTGTGATTTAAATAAGTATCATTTATGCTAAAATTATGTTTGGCCTATTTCTGATGGCTCTATAGACTTTAGAAATATAGCTTAGACTCTGAATGAATGACCTAAAGGAGACTGGTGTTAAATTATTTACACAATTGAACATTCTTAAGGATTTTGTGGACACTAAATGCTTATTGGATTTATCAAATTTCAACTGGGGTTCAAGGAGTAACCCAGCATATTTCAATTCCGTTACAAATTGAATGTTTTTACCATGCAAAACAATACTTATCATAGTGATATTTGGGATTTGAATGTTTGAGTTTGAAAAAAAAAAGAAAACATTAAAACACAAAGTCATCTTTAAGGCATCAGTTTGTTTTTAAACAGGCTGGGGATAAATTTGGAATTTGTCTAAGGATTGAAAGTAACAACTAAATTCTTTGGTAGATTTGTTGAAGAACAAGTAATGAATATCAGCGGTGATCGAAATGATGGTTTAATTTAGAAGTAAGAAGTAAATTCTAATTCATTTATTCTGATTGTGTAGAAGCAAAATGTGATTGGAGCAGCTACATTGAAATAATTTTTTACCATATATTTGAATGCACATTTTGTTTTGACAAATAAGAATTGGTTTTAGTTTTAAAGTTTAAGATTGTTAGCTACAGGGGTCAGTTCCCAATCTCTGGTTGGGTATTTATTATATCTACTATCTGAGCTGGCGTCTTGGTTCCCCCTTGCCAGAGCAATTGTGTTGTATCTCCTCAATCTCAAGTTGTGATAGCAGTTACGGTTTGTGGATGTTGGGACACTGAGCTTCTAGTTGTTTTGCGGTCAACCGTGACTGTGGAATCTAAAGTAACCATTCAGCCCTCATTATTTTCATGTAACTTCACTGACTTGTGTGACTTGAGTAGTAGTATTCCAACAGAGACTTGTTCTCACAACCCGCACATCTCCACCTTGTTCCAGTAGCCCATTTTCATCAAGGTGCTCTGATTCCCTGGCACCTAATGAAGACCCTGTTTGGCCGGGCAACATCTGAGCTGGCATGTCATGTTTTTCATCGTGACTCATCATGATATGAGGTAGGAAGTAGCGGGAATGGTTTTGCCCAAGGACCCACACTGGATACTGTTCATTGCTGATTAACTACCATGTACCATACCCTTACCCTTTATGTTTTATTGAGGTAATTTGCTGCATGAAAGTCCTCTTAATGTGCAAGACAGATTCAAGCGGAGTCTAAATTATTTATATGTGTATGTGTATACAATAAATTATTTTCTTTATCCGCTGTAAAAGACAGAAAATTATGATAATTATGGTGATTAAACCTTTAAAACCACACACACTGTGAAGAGCATTTTATTTTGAGTCATCTTGGCTGCACATACATGAACATGCATTCCTTTTATTATTTGTTTAATTTCCTCTAAAGTTGAGACAATCATACTTTATGTTTGTATGCTGCAAACACTTGAAAACTGAATACATATTTATAATGAATTATATCGTTTCATAAAGCTGGTTCTGATTTTAGTGTTGAAAATATTTTATCCAGGCGACAATGAATTATTCTGATAACTGTTGCTGACCTTGAGAAAAACACAAGGAAAGTTTAGTGAGTCACACATCACACATGGATTTAAGTGCTTTTGTTCATCAATACTGTGGTAACTGGTCCTAAGATTGGTTACACCAAATACTTTGTAAGATCTCACAGAGGAAAACACATTGGCTTTCCATTGTTAGTTAACCCCTTGCTGCTGGGTGATCCATACAACATTATGTTGTCACTCACATGCCAGTGTTTCAAGGAACATTGGGGAGCTTTTCAGATAATTGATTTCCAGGTAAGACCTTCATGTACTTCAGTTAAATTTGAATACACAATAACTGTATAATGTTCTTGCATGGGTTACCTTCTTAAAAGGCTGGTTAATCAAAGTCAATTAAAACAAATCAGAACAGTAGGATGGCAGGAAAGACAAATTTTGACAGATATCAACGTTTATGGGTACCCAGCATACATCTAATGCTCACCAGTTCAAGTCTGCACTTAACTAGACCGCACCTTGTTCGTAGGCAGTAATTAAACCCGCTAACACATCCCTGTGTTTTGAAACACAACTGGTTTCTAGCTTAGCTCTAGAAAATGCCCCCACCCTGTAACTAATTCTGTGCAGGGCACAGAAACAGACTGAAAATGTATATAAATGCCAAAAATCAGAGCACCCACACTTGAGTGTGCTGGAAATGAAAAGCTAAATTGAGCACGGCAATCTGGAAAATGCTTCACAGTTAAACCCATACAAATAACAATGGACCAAAGCAATGTGATCTAATGACTGAGATATCTGGTGAAATGTGTACCTCTGTTCCTTTTAAGTCAGTTATTCCCTCTCTATAGTATATTTATACTGTATTAGGGATGTGTCTTGGGGGTGATACAATATATTGTGATGTATTGGGATACGATGCATAAAGCTATATATAGTGATTTCTTTTAACTGAATTAAACTGTAGAAAAACTGTCACAGCATTGCAAACACTCTAGCCTGTGTCATCAATAACACATCTAGTTTTATTACTAGATCTAGTTGATCCACTGGAAATAAATATGTGAAAACAGCAACAGAATAGAGTTATATTTTGCTACAAAAAATATTATTTTTATTAACTGCCACATTCAAATTATAAAAATATAAATCAGTAAATTTTTTTATATTCATACAATAGTGTAACATGGTATATCTTAATATATTGGCATATGTGTATTTTCTTATATCCTTACTTTATACATAGATTTACATATACAGATGCATTTCATAAGGATATTATTTAAAGTAATATGGTTAATTTATGTCAGTAAGTACATTTACATAGATGAATCACAAAAATAAGTGTTATTTTTCAATTGTTTATCAAAATTGTGATGATTAAACCTCAACACTAAAGCAAACCTACAATTCAGTTCCTTAGAAACTTTAAATATCATATTAAAACAATACAGAAATCAGCCTTTTAGGGTTAGGATTCTGTGACTGGGTGGATGGGCATGTCTCTGTCTTCTCACCTCTCCCTCTGCAGGGTGCGATTGGCAGGTGCCTCATTACCACTACCACTCTCAAGGAGGATGGCTTCTGGAGTTTAACAGCAGATGGTTCGGCTTCCTAGTGTGATACAAGGCCAAACTATTGCTCTGTCCCTTCCTAGAAACTTTATTCTGTGTGAAGATCTTGTACTTACCTTCCTTGTTCTCCCTCACAGACTCACTCCTGGAAACCTTTGATTACTCCTTATCCTCCGACAATCATACACAGATCATCCACGACTTTCTTCCTCCCTGGTCAATCGCCACGCCATCCTCTCCTGGAAAACACTACCACACTAAACTCTTCTGCTGGTCTACCCTCCAACACTTCACCCTTCAGAAAAGAAAGACTGGATCCTTATCACATCAGACCACCCATCTCCAGCCAACCTCAGCTAACGGTTTTCAAAATACCTCCTCTTACTAATCTCCCTTCCGACTCTCAAGTAAGACCTACAATCTTTTACATCAAGATTCATCTCCATAATTATTCGTTTATCACTCGTCTAGCCATTCACCTGTGTTCCTCTGCAGTCCAGCGCCTCCGTCCAGATTCCACAGCAGCTGTCTTTCCATTCCCCTTTTCTCTCCTACTAACAATAAACATTTTAAAACTGCTTCTCCATTGTCTCTGATTTTTGTCTGAAATTAGAGTCTTTTGATCCAAATGTGACAATCACAAATTATGGCCTTCCAAGGTGGTGCTTATCCCTTTGGTTTGTGCAACGTTTTCTACCACAGTTTCTCCTTCTAATCAACTTTCGCTAATTCTAACAGCACTTTGTAAATATCTAGTTTCTTTCTGAAGCGTTTTTGATGTTTTGTTCCTTTTGAGGGTTTCTGGTCCCTGGACAGCTGTCAAGTCTGCAGTCTTCTCTTGGACTGTGTAGGTCCTAACATGGACACAACCTTTTTGTAATAAAAGTTTTTTAATTTCTCTGTCAATTTTTTTTTTTCTATTTCAAAGAAACCATGTTTCAGGTTTTTGCTCTAATCTGAAATAGACACTTGATTGCTCCAAGGCTTTGACTTGCTGAAATCTGACTTTTTGTATCAGGCTAGAAGAACAGATATGCCTCAATATAAAATCGTTTCCTTCCAAATAGCTTTTGTAATCTTTTATGTTTTCTAGGACATTATCTTTAAATATCTCACTGATATTGAAAATAGTTAATTCAAAGTCTTCTTTCTAAAGTACCAGCTTCCACACCAGTGCTGTCAGTGTGACTTGTTAGCTTCAGGGTGCAGTGGTTTAGCAATTCAAAAAGGATATATATATATATGTATATATATATACATTTCAGCTGGTCTTGCTGAAAATGAAACAACTAATCCCAGACATTTTCTTTGTGCATCTTCTATAATTAGGTATTTATTTATGCTGATCACCATCCTACAATGAAAGAGATTTAATAACTGTTTTAACTCAGAGGGCTTTCTGGTCTCCTGTGACAGTATGTAAATTTATGAGTATAGGATGGAAAATCTGTATGAAGGAGAACCAAACTGAGCATTCTGTTGTTTTTTTTTCACCTTATCTTTTTGTGGATTTTAATTTGAATGCTTTGGAAAACAAGTGGTTGTGGTAAATTAATTTGTTCATTTGTAACAAACAGTTGTTAGAGGTGACTATTCATCACACGGAAAGCAAATGATACATGTAGTCTCTGCAGGAGACTTTAGATAGCCAAAGGATGTTTAGAGTTCCCTGTAGCCAAAGGATGTTAAGAGTTGGCTGGAGTTTCCTGCCATATTAGTTTCAGCAATCTTTCTTGGTAATGTTAAATACAGCCTTTAATGCATGCATAACAGTTTGCAGTATAAGAGCATTTCAAACAGGAGCTGCACCCCTGTGTATTGCTTTTTTATCATACAGTTTCATTTTCTTAGATATGGTACTAAAAAAAAACATCTTTAACCTTTCGGGATCTAATTTTGAGATTTTCTATTTACTAATAAAAATCTTATTATTGTTGTATCAGACTTTCTTTATGTAATATGTCCAATACCAGAGGACAATAAGGTGTCTACTTTCCGTTATCTGGTTGAGAAATTAAAAATAAGTAGTTTTCTTAGTATTTCTAAGTGGATTTTATAATAGGACTTTCTTAGAGAACAATTTAAAAAAAATCATAACTCATTGCAATAGTCTGACACCTAAAGACGCATGTTTCTGAATTTGTTTTTCTCCTTCCATGAATTCCTAAGAAATATTGGCCTGTAAGGTATGTGGAATTGACCTGTAAAAGCTGACTCATCCTGTCTAAGGTAATGTCAGCCTTCCCAGCTTATGTGTTGGCTGGAAACATGCTAATGTGGAGCTAAATGGATTTTGGGGTACCTAAATTGGAAGATTCAAATAAGTGCATCAAGCAGCTGTTTAACACTCCATTCAATGATTGCTTAAGGCACAATGCTATGTGCATTAAACACATGGAGGAGAAGATTGTTGCTGAAATGTATATCAGGGTTTTTGGTGGTTTTTTAGACAAAAAATACAGAGTGACAGCAACAGCAATGATGACACTGATCATGATTTGGGCTTCTGAATCTTATTTTAAAAGTGCTCGTTTGCTGAAAGTCACTTTAATATCAGTAAAGTTTTGGTTAAAAAAACCAAAGGTAAAAATATAATGATAGGTATGTGGTAACATGGAAAGCATATAAAAAAATAAAAAAAAGAACAGAGACACAGATGCTCACTGGATGACTGAGTAACAACTACAGTAAGTAAAGTAGTGTTACAGCTTTAGTAGATACACCTAAACACGGAGTAATCTAAATTAAATATAAATAGGCTATATACTGTGCTTTTTTTTTGTCTGTGGAAAGTAATGATTATGATCAATATTTTACTGTCAATATTAAAAAAGAGAACACCAATTAAATTAAATGCGAAATTCACATGAAACTGAAATCTGCACCTGCATGTGCTGAATCGAGTGTTTCAATTGGAATTATTGCATAGGCTGATAATTCAGTTCTATAGATTTTTTGGGGGGGCAATTCACCACAGATGTCATCTCAAGGCAGTTTACAAAAAATATAATTGCAATTAAATCAAACATTGTCATACGATTTTGGATTTTTACTCAAACAGATGACTTCTTAAAGGCATTTTGATGTTCTGGAAGCTCATGTTGCTGCCAAACAATATGCAGGATTAAAAGCACCAATTCAGACAAAGTTTTTAAACCAGTAAAAATTTCTCAAATTAACGGGAAAATAAGTAGAGGCTTTATGAACCAGCCATTTCCTGTCCTGTAAGATTCAGCAGGAGAAACTCTCGCACAATATGCATTGTTTCTGCACTGGTACTTGGCACTACGCTGTTCTATATGTAGTGCGTCTGTGATCAGCCGCAGTAGCCACAGATGCTCCTCAGTAACTCTTCATCCTGCTGTGATAAAAAAAATAATTATTTATTGATTTGGTTACCTTTTATTCCTAAAATTGAAAACATCTACTCATCTGCATCAAGTGATCAGGGGTGTTCAAAATGTCAAAATGACTTCAGAATTTTCCATAGGCCTGATTTTAAATGTATGGAGCCCAACAGGGGTCAGTTGCAGAATTTTTTTTTGAGGAGTAAGAATCCGTACCCTCGGTTTATTAATCCCTGAGTTTATTCAACTGTGTGACCGAGTACGGGGGCTCCTTTCTGTTTCATAATACTGGCTGTTAAGGAGAAGCAAGTTGCTACTTCGGCAGACTGGTTTACATGCAGGTTTACCATCCGGATGAAAGTGGGTTTGAATCCTGCTCATGACAGCATTTTGCACCTTGCCATACATCCATATTTTGGATTCGTGCAGGAAGTAGCTTCTTAACATAAGTCTCATTTTTTTATAAATAACAGTTTTGTGGCCAACTATGGAGTCTGCCAGACTCAACAAATGCAATATTTGAAGAAAAACCAGTCGCAAAATGTGTCGCATAGCTGGAAAATGGCCTAAAAATGGGCCATAAATGACGGTATACCAACCTCCACCCTAGAATACAGGCACAGTCCAGCGCGATCTGTGCATGGATGCATGGAGCAGGTGATGCAGCATAAACACCTTGCATTAAATAGAAATGAGTTAACCAGCTACTTGTTGATACAGTACCCACTTTGAATGTAAGACCCACCTTTTTAAACAGGCTTACTCCCTTTAACATTCTCCTAAGTGATCTAGATTTTTATTATTTTATCTGTTGTTGTTATTGTTTGTTGCTGTAAGGTGTCCTTGAGTCCCATTAAAGGCGCCCCAAATAAAATGTATTATTATTATTATTATTATTATTATTATTATTATTATTATTATTATTATTATTATATCAATCTCAGCAAAAAATGCTACAACATTTGCACATAAAGAAACTGTATGAGATAGTGGAATATCAGTTTCAATACTAATTAATATGAAAAGAGCACTGGGAGAATAAGTAGGGATGGGTACCGATATCCTGTGCCATTCTGACATAAACTGTAATTAATTCCTAGAATTAACTAAATTTTTTAAACGCAATGAATGCATACACAGAACACCGACCTATTCATAATTCAACCCACACCACATCAGATCTCCTTCCTAACCTGCCAAAGTACAGATTGTTGTTGCAGCGGTGTGTATGTGTGTGTGTGTCTAAATGACATGTGAGTATATTATTATTGGCGTATTGGGTTGATATGATTATAAGTTAATAAACTGTCTGTGGGAATTTTCCTTACCATCTGCTTTGGATGTCAGGTCGCTCTCAAGATCAATCAGCAGTAAAAGGAGAGAATAAAAACACCGTATTTATGTTGATTTATGCATTTAGGTACGCACTGGTAGACAACTGCATATTCAGTGCCAATTAGCGGGTGTGGCTGGACTGAAAATGAGCTTTTCTATTGGCTGTTCAGACAGCTTTTCAGGGAAACCAGAAAAAGGTGGAAAACAAGTTTTGTTTCCTCACCTGGAGCTTTTATCCACCTTCTTTCTAAATAATTGTCGAAGAAGAACACTTAAATAGTTGTTCGCTGAGGTTAAGGAACTTAGAGAGATGAGCAGAACCATTATTTGAGTCAGTTTAATAGATATCCGGAGTTGAGAGTGGTTTGATTCACTTCGCCACTTGTTGCAATTTCTGAAAACGTTTTAGGTAATTGGACAGTCTGTCATTGTTCGGAGAAAATTCCTGGTTCTTAGGTTGGATAGAAATTATCATTAATAATTTTTATTTTTTGCAACTTGTTTGTTCCTGATACTAGTTCAGACCACCAAAACTGCAAATGTGTGTGTGTGTGTCTGTGAGAGACCCCATAGTGGAGTATGGAGTATGACTGTTTGAGGTTGTGGACAGGTGACTTTTATACTGATAACTAGGGGTGACCAAGAATAGTCAGATAGTCGATGCATCGATGTGCAAAGCCTGATTCAACCACCAATCTTAAGGTCGAATTTTCACAGGTGAAATGAACATCATACCATTCTGGCAATATGGGGGTGCTCAATGTCTAATTGCACGTACAAAGTTTTATGAAGTTATATACAGCCTGTAACTATGATAATACTGAAAAAAAAACCAAGCATTCAATAAATATTCTTAATGTCTGTGTGTGAATAATTCCAACCACCCCTGTGACAGATTTAAATTTCTTTTATCCATCACAGACGAGGAGTATCTTGGCTGCAGAGATTACTTAATGTTCCCTTTGCAACCTTTGCCATTGTTGTCCATTCTGTGCGGAGAAATTTCAACATTAATTTACAGTTCAGAGTTCTTCAATAGAATGGGTACCTGTGGCTAATCCTCTATTTCAGGTGGACAAATACATAAATTAAATTCCGCGGGTAACAAGGAAATTTTATTAATGTAGGTGGGTTAGGACTTGGGAATGAGAAAATATAATTGTTTTAATGTTTTGTTTGGGACTCCCAAAGAGGATCATGTTGATATAAAGAATCATGCTGATATATTGTTTTGGTGGAAGAGCACAATAGAATGACGTTTTGCTAATGGGAGAACATTATATATGTTGTGCATTCATTCAGCGCTGCGAGAAAAAGCACTGGATTTGCGTTTAAGGGACAGAATCAAGTTAAAACCAGGGACTGTGGACAATATATAGTTTCTTCACAACTAGCTGAAGAATTACTGCATCAAGTTTGGCAGGGACGAACCCATCAAGCAAAAATATTGCTGGGGACATGCCCCAGCAACCCGGGTTAAAATGATGCCTATGTACTGTGTGTAAAAAAAAATAATGTTACCCTCCTGCTGACTTCCTAGTGTCATACCCATCCCAACCCATTCACACACAGATAGATCATTCGACCAATGATTGACTGTAAAAAGATTTGAGAATTCTGATTCGAATGTGTAAATCCCTACTAATAACGAATTCAAAGAGGTGCCATTAATACAGGTAATGAGAGGAGGAAAAAGGAGATTCTGAGAGCCAGAAATCTTGCTTGTTTGTAGGTGACCAAATACGTATTTTCCATCATAATTTGCAAATTCATTAAAAATCAGATCATGTGATTTTCTGGATTTTGTTTCTCATTTTGTCCCTCATCGTTGAGGTATACCAATGATAAAAATTGTAGGCTTCTCTCGTTTTTTAAGTTGGAGAACAATCACAATTTGTGGGCTGACTAAATATTTTCCCCCCACTGTGTAGACCCAGTAAACAACACAAAGTTTGTGACCTCCGCGTGATGTGCCAAGAGGGTTCACTATTTCCAATTCATCAATGTTTGCTGGATTTCTAGGTATTGATCTGCTATTGAGGGTAATTTGTTTTTCTGAAAATGAGAGCAGTCACGATGTGACACACATTAACCAGGTTCAGTGTTATGTTCTCCAAACTTGATCAGAATATCTGTATTTTTTAAATAGTGCCTGCATCGTATAGGATTGAAACATACATAATGGTGTGACCAGGAACTTCTAAGTGGTAATCTTCTGGCTTTACCAGTGGATAGTTGTGCTCTATAAATGTCTTTCTTCACTTATAACAGGACATCTCTTCAGCTTTGAGGTATCACTGAACAGAACATTAGATTATATGAGAGCACTGATAACTTTGTTGAGACCAGAATCTGTAATATTGCGACCATGACATTGCAATACATCATTTATTTATCAATGGCTGAAATAAAGAAAAAAATCTGATTGTCTCAGCTATTTCCTGTACAGCTATGTTTGAAACGTTAAAAATAGCCTGCATCGTTAGAAATAAAGAATCAGCATTAAGTCCGAGCTGAAGTATATGAATTCCCCTTGCACTAGTCATACATTCTTGAGTACGATATTGTGACATTAGTTCTCAGTGAACTAAGTGTCTGAAATGTACACAATCAATCATTAAGGAGGAATAGGAGTGGGCAAATCTTTGAAAAGTGGCTGTGCCATAGTCTACAGTGTTGAAATAGATGTGTCCTAACAGAAAATTAAGTTCTACATGCAAAGTTGTTGCAACAACCTGAAAACACATAGCAATATTATTTTACAGTACACCCATTATGAACAGAGTTTCTGAATTATATAACAGGACATAATGAATCACACTCTGCAGCCGTAATTCATGATTTCCCCCAGTCTCCTCCTGCTAACCCAGAAAATAATTTAAGAATGACGGAGTGCACAAGTCCAATATTTTTTAAGCAGCTGGACATCAGATCAGCACCATAGACAGACAGCACTAGACTCCCACACATCTCCAATTCAGCACCAGGGACAGCTCTGCCGCTCCCCAGCATGAAATGGTAAATGGCCTGCATTTGTATAGCGCTTTACTCAGTCCCTACAGACTCCAAAGCGCTTTACACTACATTCAGTCATCCACCCATTCACACAGACATTCACACACTGGTGATGGCAAGCTACGTTGTAGCCACAGCTGCCCTGGGGCACACTGACAATGAGGCGAGGCTGCCGGACAATGGCGCCACCGGGCCCTCTGACCACCAGTAGGCAACGGGTGAAGTGCCCAAGGACACAACGACTGAGACCGTCAGAGCTGGGGCTTGAACCGGCAACCTTCCGATTACAAGGCAAACACCCAACTCCTGAGCCACAGTCGCCCCTGAAGATTTGTCTAATGTGGTCCACTGTTTTGCTTTGTGTGGTGCTTTTGTGTGTAGGTTAACCTGTTTTTGCAGGTGGTTTATAACTCTGTATGTTACCATTGCAGATTCACCTTTGATATAATTACTTGTGTAATCTTGTGTTGTTAGTTTGTCTGGGTTGAACGTCTGTCGCGCTCCTGTTGACTGATTGTCAGTTATCTTGGTTAGCCCAAATGGTTGTTTTTAGTTTTCATAAATAGGGTAGCTTATTTTAACCCTCTCTCTTGGAGAGTAGTTTTGTTTTACTAATTGTAGTATTTATTTTATTCAGCAGTCCTTCAGGAGATAGTTGGTGGGATGTGGTCTCTCTCTTCTATGTTCCCTTGTTATTTCGTTTGATTTTGTACGGCCTTAGTTTCTCTTTCAGAACTATATATATATATATATATATATATATATATATATATATATATATATATATATATATATATATATTTTTTTTTTTTTTTTTCTTCCTCATTATGTCTCTGCCTCTATGAGGCTTAGCTTAGTATAAAATATTTTTCATTTTCGGCAATTCAACTGTACATTTTTTCCAATTACGCCTAATTTTTAGCAATTTTAATTTATTTCTACTAGTCTTCATTTCAAAACACCTTTTTCTTAAAGTTAGCTTTTATTTCATGGTGTTTTCCCAAAGACATTTATTTTTAAAATAATGCTTTTCAGTTAAATGAGTACATCTGCCATTCAGAGTGTGGGACCTAAGATTTTTTTTTTTTGTCACATTATGTACTTGCTTGTGTTTTGTTAACCTAGACATATTTCGCAAGGTTTTATTTCTTCATTTAATTCTGAGCACTTTGTTGTTCCATAATGGAAATCCAGACGTGCCACAATTAGATAAGTCAAAACATCCCAAAATTTAGATTGATACATGTGAAAATGCTAATAAAACTTATTCATAATATGCATTATTTTTTACATCTATATTTTTTGTAGTTTTATTTATATTCATACAAAAGTAATATTGCACCCCTTCAGATTAAAAACACAAACAAACAAAAAAAGGCTACTTTGGCTTTCCATGGTCCCCTACTGATGATGTTGATATATTATGTTATGATACTCTATTTTTCTATTGATGAATATTGGTTTTTGCTATTCAGGATGCTACTATCAGTACGTTTACATGCACATATAAATCCAGCTTTTGGGAGTAATCGGAATAATGGCTTGCCCCCTGTTGATAGCCGAGTCAGAGTTTTCATGTCACTCAGTAAATCAAATTATTAAATGAAATATGTTCCACTCCCCGACAATTGATGGCGATATGCACCCCTACATGTTAGCCCTATAGCGGTTAGCTTTGAACAGCACTCTGTTGCAAAGTAGTCCAATTCTCAATCGCTTTATCTGTGTAGCTTAGTCAGGCTTCTGAAACTCCAGTTCGGTTCGATTCAAGCCTGACTAAGGTGAAAAAATGTATTTCAAAAGTTTGATTTTAGTTGGACTAAGGTAATAATTTGACTTTCTCTTTCTGCATGTACATGTACTGAGTAAAGTATGTTGCTGTAAGCAGTTTTAAAATCTTGTTATACGTGCCCCTGAACTCTGATGACCTGCCCCTCTCAAGGTATCTGCATGGCCCTGCTATTCAGGTGGAGCTGGAACTGTTTATTTTAATGTAACAATTTTGTGTAAAACAATCCACCTCCTTTTCCCCTATATACATTACCCTTTGTGGCAAATAAAGCTGTTGTCTAATTTTACACCAATGCATGTTATCTTTTATTTTACCCATCACCTTCACATACACTATCTAGGGTCATAACACAAATATAAAGAAGTTCGTTTTAGAGACCTTAATCATTAAAAATTTGCCTCAAACAATGTCATGTGTGCTTTCAGGAGGATTTGTTGCTCCAAACCTTCATTCTGCAAGTTTCAAATCAGATAAGCAACAAAGCAGGGAGTGACATCTTAACCACTTGTCAGTCACCCGACATTTCACCCACCTCAGTATAAATTGACAAAAACAGCCAGAGAGCCAATATCCAGACCACTAAAACAGCCAACAGAACCAATTCAGCTTCAACACACTCATATGATATAGCAGATTTGGAGGTTTGGTCCAGCCAACTTTAAATAAGCATTTCCAGGTTTTGCATTGGGTGTGTAACATGGTGTCAGGTAGCTGCAATGAATGCAGGGAGGCAGAGGGAGAGCAATCAGCCTACGCCTGGCTGAGATGGAAGGCCGTCGCCACACACACAAACAAGCAATCACCATGGGACAGTGATTGATGTCTCATCCCTCTTTGAAATCTATCACCCAACCAAGTGGCTGTCAAGAGCTTGCCTCATAGATTGTTAAACATGGCCTAATATGCATCACCCTGGCAAATAGTTCATTCATTCTTTATGTGGGCCTGAGTTGTGTTAGCAATTGTCTAAATGTCTGTTTGATGCACTAAGTGCTTCATTGTCCACATAGCACTTGTTTAATTTGATTTGTTGGTTTTTGAATGAAGTCAGATACATTTCTGACTCTAGAAATTCAAAAGTAAGAAAACTACAAATGTGATTAGTAATAGAATAATCTGCAATATCTAAAAACACCTTTCAACTATATGAACTATATTTTCTCTTTTTTTTTAACGGCTTTGCCAAGCTTTAGGCAAGGCAAGGCAGTTACATGTTTATAGCACACTGTGAACAGTAAGGTATATACACATATGCTTTACATTATTAGGTGATAAACAGACCAACCATATGATAAAAGCATGTAAAGTAAAAATAGCAATTAAGAATAAAACATGAAAAGCATAAAACGTGAAAAGCATAAAATAAGTACAACTATAGAAAGTTGTGGATTTAAGGTAAAATGCAGCTATTTGGCTATTCATTTTGAAAGGACTGCTTATGGCAGTCAATGATATACATGGTGTATGAAAAAATATTAACATTTGGTGCACCACCCTGGACTACCCAGAACTATTTTAATAGCCAAATATCTATATCAGTCTCATAATCTGAAGGAGTGAATTATTTACCATCTATTGATCATAAAACCCTGCCATATGTGTGTGGAACAAGAATGACAACGGTTACTTTCCAAAATGCAAGAGTTAATTTACAAAAGAAGGAAAATAAACATTTAATCACTCAAACTAAATAACCAACACACTACTGATCAAACTAAACGAATAATTAAAAATAAAACAAAATTTTTTATAAAAATTCAATAAAAATAAAATACATTAATTCTAAATCATTCTTTGGAGGAATCTGGAGGCAAATCAAACCCATGGCTTGATTTGCAGATGCTGGGATGAAAGCTAAATTAGTTTACCAGTTGTATTGTTTTGAGATAGCAGTGAGGTGTGCTGTAGGAGTGACAGAGGAGTTCAAGGTGGAGGTGGGACAGCATAAAGGATCGGCTCTGAGCCCCTTCTTGTTTGCTTTGGTGATGGATAGACTGACGGATGAGGTCAGACGGGGCCGTTACTAGAGATTCTTTGGGGCACGTGCCTTAGTAAAAGTTGCCAGTGCCCCAGTAAAATTAGAGCGCTGCTTTCACTGGAAACGGCATTCGTGAGCACATCTCCGTGCCTGTATAACTCAAGTCTGTCACTTACGAGCCAAAAAGGAAAAAAGAAAGGGGTCACAATAGCCAATCAGGAAATAGCACCTCTGTAGCTGGGCGAGGTTGAATCCAACAACCAATAAAACTAATTCACAAGATTCTTGCAAAAGTTTTGTTTGTGGAGTAAATTATCCCCTGTTTTAATGTTACCACAAATTCACAACTGGTTTGTCAAAAAAAATGAAAAGTTGATCGCTGTTAGATAATGTCCTCCATAATTAGCATCTTTTTTTTCAATGCTTAGTCCTTGTGGACCAAATTTAGCAGTTTATTTAAGTTTACCAGCCTGTGCTGTCTCCCTCATACGCACACTCACACCTTGTGTAGGCTGCACGCACAAATCTAGACAATAAATAATGATTTAAACTGTAGAGACAGTCATGTAAAAGTAGCTTATACTGTTCGTGAAGCTATCATACTGTAAAACTAAACATAGCCTTCTGATGAACTATTCAGAGATGGACATCAGAAAATTCTTCCTGAACAGAAGCAGAGGGAGAGGAACGGAGAGGAGAGATGAGGACAAGGGAGGTATGATAGTTGTTCACATTAACTGTAACACAAACATTTATGCTGGTAATAGCCAGTTCTCTGATAAATGGTTTAATGGCAAACCTAAATAAGTTTGATGCATTTGCAAATGTAGCCTATAATAATCTACACAGAATCAGAGTAGCCTATAGGTGACAATTTGCCTATAATGTAGCCTCTAATAATCTACATAGAGTCACAGTAGCCTATAGGTAATAATTTGCTTATAATTTAGCCTATAACAATCTACATAAGGTCAGAGTAGCCTATAGGTGATAATTTGCCTATAATGTAGCCGATAATAATCTACACAGAGTCAGAGCAGGCTATAGATGATAATTTGCCTATAATGTAGGCTCTAATAATCTACACAGAGTCAGAGTGATTTATAGATGATAATTTACCTATAATGTAGCCTATAATAATCTATGCAGAGTCAAAATAGCCTATAGATGATAATTTGCCTAAAATGTTGCCTCTAATAATCTACACAGAGTCAGAGTAGCCTATAGGTGATAATTTGCCTATAATATAGCTTAAAATAGAAATATACTTTTTGTTTATTTTTGTTACTTTGCTTTCCGACTACTCGTTTTAAACTTGGACTGAGGTTTGGGTAGTAAAGAGTCTGACTCTTTCTAATTTTGAATGGTTGCAGTAAGATTATGTTGTTTGTAAATCTTTGAGATGTGAATGTGCAAATACATATCATTATATTTTATGCATGAATCTATCATTGTAGTTTTACCAGTGGTTTAAAATAGCCTACAGTGTGACCGTGACAAAATTGATTTTGAAGCTTGTACCTGTAGGCTAGCCATTTATTTCATATTATATTCAGTAATATATTCATATTTCATATTATGTACAGTACATATTTCATATTTCTTTTTTTATGTATTGGGAGCTGGGTGCTGTGCCCCAGCACAGCTCTAGGTCTAGAATCGCCCCTGAGGTCCGACAAAGGTCTCTATGGACTATTATGTTTGCAGATGATATTGTGATCTGCAGTGAGAACAGGACAGTAAACAATCTAATTCCAGTATTTTGATCAAATAAGGCGAGTTCAAACACGGCTAGGAAGATTATATTCTGTTCCCAAACAATGTATTTTAAACCGAGTTCTGTTTGAAACGTTAATAGAAATCTTTGTTTATGAAATGCAGGCCAATTCCAACTTGTGGGCTAATCTTAGCATAGCTCCATGTAAACTCCCCAAACTCCTGTTTGATTGAGTAGCTCAAATTGCAGAATTTAAAATGACTCTTTGTCGGGAAAGTCTTAAAAACACGGATTAAAGCTTCAGGCCAAGGGCCTGACTTACCCAAACAGATAGCAGATGAAAACTTATACAAGTTAATAAGGGATGCGGACTCCAGCCGGTTCAGGCATGCAGTTCAGGCTCCCATTTCTGTCATGACCACAGGCAGATTCAGGAATGGTCTGCAGAGTTCAGGCAGAACAACAGGGTTTGTTTATCAATGTTTTTCAGTCACCTGATTGGCAGTCCCTTGGTGTTGCTTGAATGAGTTCCTCCTCCAACTCAGATGTTTCTCTTTCGCCCGCGAAGGAAGGTTCTTTGATGTGGACCTTCCCGATCAGAGCTCGTCAATGGCTCTGAGTGAATGAAGGACGAACTTCCGTTTGCGTTGGGCTTATATAAACTTTCTTCTTCTCCACTTCCTATGAAGCTAGAATGCAGATTAGCGGCACCAGATGGCTGTGTGTGACCCATCAAGAGAAAGTATATATTTTTGAAAAAACAATAAAAAAATAAAACCACAATTAATGTTAAAGGCATGGAAAGTAAATCACAATTAATCATCATAATTATTTACTCAAACGCAGCTCTAAACAGACGAGTTTTAAGTTTTGCTTTGAAGCAGTTTATTGTTTGAGGAGCTTTTCAATCATCAGGAAGGTTATTCCAGATGAGGGGGAGAAGGGAAACTGAAAGCTGCTCCTCCATGTTTAATTTTGATTCTAGGGATTATTATTAAGATTAGAGTTGGAAACCCTCAGTGGTCTAGGGGGTTGGTATAATGACAGCAGGTCTTTCATATATTTTGGAGCTAAGCCATTTAATGATTTCTAAACTAGTAGTAATATTTTGAAGTCCATTCTCTCAGCTACAGGGAACATATGTAATGGTTTTAGACTGTTGAACAAAGCTGTCATTCACACCTTTAAAATGCCATCAGATTGTTTATATAACAAAAAAACCCCGGAAGTATAAACTTAGCAAAAAAAGAAACGACTCTTTTTCACGAATGTGTATTTCAACAATATCCAAATAATTATACAGATCTCCATTTTAAAGGGTTTAAACAAGGTTTTCCCTGCATGTTCAATTAATCATAATCAATTTATTAACATGCACCTGTGGAATGTTCGTTAAGACCTTAACAGCTTACAGAAGGTAGGCATTTAAGGCCACAGTTCTAAAAACGCAGGACACTACAGAAACTTGTCTACCGCCTGTGAAAAACACCAAAAGAAAGATGCCCAGGGTCCCTGCTCATCTGCGTGAACGTGTAATTAGGCATGCTGCAGGGAGGCATGATGTGGCTAGGGCAATAAATTGCCATGTCAGCACTGTGAGACGCCTAAGACAGCGCTACAGGGAGACAGGAATAACAGCTGATCATCCTCGCAGTGGAAGACCACGTGTAACAACACCTGCACAGGATCGGTACATCCGAATATCACACCTGCGTGACAGGTACAGGATGGCCACAACAACTGCCCGAGTCACACCAGGAACACACAATCCCTCCATCAGTGCTCAGACTGTTGGCAATAGGCTGAGAGAGGCTGGACTGAGGACTTGTAGGCCTGTTGTAAGGCAGGTCCTTACCAGACATCATCAGCAACAACGCCACCTATGGGCACAAACACATCTTCGCTGGAGCAGACAGGAGTGGCAAAAAGTGCTCTTGACTGATGAGTCATGGTTTTGTCTCACCAGGGGTGATTAACCGATTTGTGTTTATCGTCGAAGGAATGAGCGTTACACTGAGGCCTGTACCCTGGAGCGGGATCGATTTGGAGTTGGGGGGTCCATCATGGTCTGGGCCAGTATATCACATCACCATCTGACTGAGCTTGTTGTTATTGCTGGCAATTTCAATGCCTTGCGGTACAGGGAAGACATTCTCCTGCCTCGTGTGGTACCCTTTATGCATGGTCATCCGGACATGATCCTCCAGCAGGACAATGCCACCAGGCGTACTGCTCGTTCTGTGCATGACTTTCTGCATGATAGCAATGTCAGTGTTCTGCCATGGCCAGAGAAGAGCCTGGATCTCAATCCCATTGAGCACGTTTGGGACCTGTTGGATCGCAGGGTGAGGGCTAGGGCCATTCCCCCCAGAAATGTCCAGGAACTTGCAAGTGCCTTGGTGGAAGAGTGGGGTAACATCTCATAGCAATAACTGACAAATCTGGTCAGGTCCATGAGGAGGAGATGCACTGCAGTACTTAAAGCAGCTGGTGGCCACGCCAGATACTGAATGGTACTTTTGATTTTGAGCCTCCCTTCATTCAAGGACACATTATTCTATTTTTGTTAGTCACATGTCCTGAAATATTTTTAGTTTAAGTCTTATAGCGTTGACTCTTTCAGTGTTCATACAAATATTTACACACATTAAGTTAACTGAAAGTAAAAAGAGTTGAAAGTCAGAGGATGTTTCTTTTTTTATGCTGAGTTTATTTTATGTGGCCCTCAATGTAAAAAGACAAGAAAATTCATATTTAAGGGGAACAACTGAGGGTCAGGGAATTACATTTCAATGGTCATTGAAAGTTTCCAAGATGTCAGATAATTATTAGCTGAATCATCTATCTATCTATCTATCTATCTATCTATCTATCTATCTATCTATCTATCTATCTATCTATCTATCTATCTATCTATCTATCTATCTATCTATCTTTCTATCTATCTATCTATCTCATGCATGCATCCACGTTGCATTAAAAACTTTTCTTTAAGGACTGTATAAAGTAGTAATAGTGTAATATTTTTTAGGTTGTATTTGTATTTCTTTTATTAAATCATCAGTGTATAGATATTGGCTGATTAAAAATTTACGAAACTATATTGTATTAGTATTAGGCTCGTGTCAATTTCCCATTTTAGTTAAAGTTGGTATTGATTTTTATTAGGTGATAATACTGATAAACATAAGAATGTCTCCCAATTCTTGATGCAATTTATAATGCAGATTGTTCAATAAAAAAAAAATCCTCGTTCGGACTGATTTTGTTTCATTATACATCTAATTATGTTTTAACGCTTCTTAAAATTGCTCCAACAAATTGCATTGAGTAGAGGGAAGAAAATGAGGGTAGATGTTATGTGGAGACATAAAGCATGAATTCCACCCTTCCACACTTAATTAGCAGAAATCAAACAGAAGTCTACTTGCAAACCCAGTGAGGCAACAGTCTGGTTTATTCTAAGATCTGTGAAATCGCACTACATCCTGCTTGTGTCACTTACCTCATCTCACCCTTCACTAAAAAACAACTTGTGAACCATAATGTTTCTTACTTTTCGGACTCAGTCTGGCCCCCCCCCCCCCCCCCAATTTGGTTTTGTTAAGGCATATGGTATAGCAGGCAGATAACCATGATCTAGTTCATACATGAGTCACATTCATCACAAATGTGAGAAAAGCCACCAAAGAGAAGCAGTATCACTAAAACCCTACAGCCGCATGTAGTGTTCTGTTTATCATTCACCATCTTGACAAGTTGGTCCTCATCACCACACTTATGTCCTCTCTAGATGCTTGTCCTCTCCCATTGCAAGCAGAGAAAGACACTACGTAAAGGGGGAGGAGAGGTACGTTTACTGTGAGGGTTATTTTTCTTCTCTGATTCTTGTCTGATAACAGTGTTTCGTGTTTTTTGTCTGCAGCTACCCTTAATCAAGAGGAGGTGGGACATCGAAAGAATTTGAGGGCATTGCTGATAAAAGAAGCTTGTTTCCAGGGCCCAAGGCTAGAAGGGATTTTTCAGATTTTGGCTGCACCAGAGGAAGAAACTATTTCACTGTAGAAAATGATCAAACTTTGTAGTATCAGTCAATGGATGACTGATCTGTCCATAACTCCCTTGAGGTCTGACCTGAACATTATTAAGGGCAATAATGCTATGTGGAAATAAGCATTTGCCATAAGTCAAATTGCTGGCAAATTTAATCAAACAAGCTACAGAAATTTAAGAAGAACATTCTTTTCAGGAGAACAGAATTCAAATAAAGCTTTATTATTTATGTGTAAAACAGTTGACATAAATGCTACAGACTTAAAGGTTAAATCTGGAACATTTTCATAAAAAGCAAGATTTAAAAGTAAATCATACATCAACAGGGCTTTTAGAGGGGTGCAAAATGAATGTAAAACATTTTCTTAAACAAATTATATTTGAATTAAAATATATAAAATTTACATTTAAAACAGGCACGACAATGACGGATCGGTACGCTAACTCACTTGCTAAATTTGCTAACGTTAGCTGTTAAACTCCTCTAAAAAACATTCCTCACTGGACACAGTTCAGGCTGGTTACTGGGTGTATCGGCAGCGAACCAGACAACCCAACAGCTGGAATGATGTATTTATTGCTGTAACTACAACCTAGATAAAATAGATGTCGCTATCATGCTCATGTTCCATTTCCAACCTTTAATTAAAAAGGGAAATGGAAAAATAACTGCCAATTCTGACAATTTTTTTATGAGTGGAAACCAGCTGATGTTTTATTCCCAATGTAAGTAGCAGCTGCTGATCATTTTGCCCTTTCACTTTCGGTCCTTTCATACCCAACTTCACTAAGGTATACCACTTTTAACCACCAGTGATTCATGGCAGTGCTCATATTTTACAATACATCATTTGTCTTTGTGAGTCTGGTGAAAGAAATTAACCTAAAGGAGCTCATTCAGTGATTTTGGTTTGATCAGTAACTATTATCTTGTCATACTTCTTTGGAGAAAACTGAATTATGTTTATTTTTTGTAAATAAACTGTTTCAGGGGATAGGTTAACTGATTTTTTGTTGTTGTTGTACAGGTACAAAAATGAATCAATTGAAGTATTATCAAATCATTGGTCAGTATTATTTACAGCACAATTCTTCAAATGGATTTTGTTTTAAAGTAAAAAAAAAAATTGAGACCAAAAAGTATTGACCTGGTTTTAATAACCCTTAAGCCTTAAGGTGCCCCAATTGGGAGTTAACTTTTATTTTGCAGCTGAAGACAATTTTTCCTTAATAGTAGCTTGGTTAAAAGTTGCAATCTGCTTTGAAAACTTTGCTGATCCCTGAGCAGTTGATTAGTGATGAGCCATTAACATTTCAAAGGCAAATGTTTAGGTGGCACTGTGGATTACCCCAACCAGTATGCTAAAATGAAATTACAAAACACAATGCGAGCAGATAACCTGCACAGTTTTATTGGACAGGTATAGAAAAAGTTTACAGACAAAAATGCAGTCGCACATGCCTGTGGGTCATGGTGTGTGCTGTCTCTCCCAGCCTCCAAAGGAAGGCTTGATTGAAGGCAGCATTATGCGTCATCTCCTCCCTTCACAACACAGCATACTTCTCCACTGCATGAGATGATCGTATTGATTACATTGGGCCTGTTACTGTTTGTATGATTAAAAAGGAAAAGTAAAAGTAAAAATCAGGGCAGTTAAAAAGTTGTTTGAAGAAATAATAGTACATGGGTGCTAAATAGAGTAATGACATGTAATAAAGAAGCATTGCTTTCACTGGAAAAATGTATATAAATAAAAGAAGAATACATATGCATTAAGGGTAAAGTTATGAAAGTAAAGTACTCTGAAGTTTTTAAAAATAAAGTGGCTTATCATATTTTCCGGACTATAAAGCACACCTGATTATAAGCCGCAACAGCCTATATTAGGGAAAGTACACTAATGTGTAGAAATACAAGCCACAACCAATTATAAGCCCCAACTGTTTTAACATTCTTACCATAAGTACGGTTTTGTGCAGAGGGGATTGTCTGGAATGTGATCATGATTAAGGAAGCTTCAATTTTAACATCATGGCGGAAACACCATATCCCTCCTCTCTCTGTTTGTTCAGCCTATCTTGAAGAAAGACTTCAAGTTCGGGCCATCTCCTTTTATTACCTCTGAAAGCTTTTTTTCGTCTTATTGCATTGGAAGAGTTTTTCATGCTCATCATTGATTCAGTGCTGCTAACAGTATGTGAAGGCGCTGGGGCACTATTTCCTTTTTTAAAAGCCAAATTGACTGCCTTTGACTTATAAGCGGCATCATATCTATTTCTTTGTTTTGCATAATGAGGGTTTGTGTATGAAAACTTGTGTTTGTAGACTGTTACTCTCTCGTAATTATGTTTGGTTAGCTTTGCTTTCATTGTTTGCACAAACTTCTCTCTCTCTCTCTCTCTCTCTCCCTCTCTCTCTCTCTCTCTCTCTCTCTCTCTCTCTCTCCTTAAAGGCACAGAGGCACAAAGGTATCCTTTGGTGAAGACATAACTTGTAAAATCCATAGATCGAGGAGGCCCTCTAGTGGCTGTTAGCTATAAAAAAAAAAACGATAACTAAAATGCACCGGATTAAAGAACAAATAGTTCAAAACATGAGAAAAAAGTAGTGGCTTATAGTCTGGAAAATACAGTACTCACATTTGAGGAATGTGCAATAAAGCAGAATAATTTAAAAGCATTTACAGAATATGCATGTGTAACATGAACACTATATACTTTGCAAAAGCAATTTTATGAATCTCTGTAAACTCTAATGTGATGGTTCTAATTTTAAAGTACTTTTAATATAATACTCAGAGTGCATTTAAAAGCATGTACTTTAGGATTTTAATAAAATAAAAAAATACAAATATCTGCCACTGTACCACTGTAAATTTAAGTAGGGACATGCAATTTTACAGAAAATTAAAACAAAAGATTACAGAATAAGATCAGATTTACAACACAACAACATAGTATCTTGAAAGTGATATGGAGCTAAATAGCTTCAATAAATGATGGAAATTGTACAAGAAACATGATCACTTTTTTCTCACCAAGGACAACTGTCTGCCGCGTTCTACCCTTCATGGTGCTTGGCTGTGACAATGGTCTGAACGGTGTTGAAGCTGTGGATAATCTGGAAGGAATGTCTGGGGATCTTGGAGGGTCCAAAACTAAACAAAAAGTACTCCTCACCCAGCGGGAGAGGTTGTAGAAGAAAAGCAAAACATAGCTTAATTACACAAACAGCATGCTTGTTCACTTTGTTTTCTTTAACGCTGTTTGAAAACTACCTCTTGAGTTTCTAAATTAAAAGGTTTTTACTCTTATTTTTCTCTCAGCACAAAATGTTTTTTTTATATTTTCTATCGAAATAGTTGTCAACATTGCAGTGTTATGAATAGATATTATGTATTTGATAAAAAAAATACTTTTAATCATTGAAGACTTAAGATTTGACTCAATCTTGCATCTAAAACAGACTCCGGGAAAAAATGACTTGTGAAAATCTCTGGTTGACAGTCATGGGAGATTATTTTTATCCCAACAACCCGAGCCACCATTTGCACCATAAATCGGAGTAAACACCACTGGCAATAAAATACAGATGCAGGAAGCACTCAGGATTTTGGGGTTAAAGGGTTAGGAATGTATGTAATATTAATCTATTTTTGAAGAGCTCAGTGATATCTGATGATGGATTCAGTTTTTGAAGGAGTATCTTATTTGACTGTGGAACATTTTAACAGCAGCTATATGGGAATTGAAATTAGACTCCAAGATAGCCTTGATATATTTTTTACTTATAATGCTGGTTCTACAGTGTATCCATATATTCAAAAATACCACTCATAAATTGCTGCTACAGAGATGAAACCACTTTAGCATTTCAAAGGGATTCTTCTGTTCATATCTGGCTTTACACCATCCATATAGCCCATCAAAAATACTTTTTTGGCTCTTGAATTCTTCTATCCCCACTGGTTCATCCCTTTGGGAAATATAACCATTCCCAGGACTGACATCCATGTTTTTCACCATATATCAAACAAAGCCTGGTACTGAATTGCCAAGGCCACGAGGAACCTGCGAAGCCAGACACACAGGGCCTTTGTTAATCCCTACTAGTCAGCCGTCAGCAGCTCCTCAAGAGGATTTCCTTATTCTCCCAGGATACACCACTCCTGAAAGTATCAAATGTTGGATAAAGTCACAAGATAAGAACCAATCTGATCTTGATCTCCAGCATAAAAACAAAAGCTTGAAGATGTTTTCCCCTCCTGTGATGGAGATCAGATTTAACTGCCCTCCCCCATCTTCCTCCTACTCACTCTCATCCCGGAGACATCCCAATTAAGAGTGAAGTATTTGTGTGTGGGCTTCGCCTTGGTTCAAACAAAGACCTAATCATAGAGCTGCACTGGCACAGCAGTTGGCAAAGGGGTAAAGCATTGGCCTGGATTCTGATGGAAAGTTTGTTTTACATTTTTCCTCTCCACTTCTCAGTGGTGTCAGAGTGCTCCAAAATCACAGATGAGCATAACTGTTTAATGTGAAATTTACCTTTGATCCTGGTGTGCTAAATTTAGCATGGTGCAGAGCAGCATTTTTTGTTTTTGTTTTTTTAAGCCGAGTGGAATGATGATGTTCATCTCACCCAGTAAATTTAAAGAAAAAAACTAAAAAATAGAATCCTAAAACAAAGAGGGACTTAAAAGCCTGGATTCCACAACTAGTGACCCCTATAAAGTATACAAGCTAAAGAGCTAGCTAAGGTTGGAGAGTATTTGAATGGCTGGAAAACGGGGGATTAAGGACTTTGAATGTAGCATGTGTGTTGGCGCCAGATGGTTTTGTCTGAATATTTCAGAAGCTTCCTGTGTATGGGGATTTTCACACACAACCTTTTTGCAGGTTTACAAAGAATGGTTTAAAAAATGAGAACATATCCATAAAGTTGCAGGTGTGTGAACCCAAATGCCTTGGTAATGTCAGAGGATAGAAAGGAATAGGTAGATTAGTTCAAGATAATGGCAAGTCAAGAGAGAATTAAAGGTCCAGTGTGTGATTTTTAAAAATAAAAATCAAGTACTGCTTTCATAAATGCATATTTTACCAAGGTCTAATCACAATTGCATTATCATGAAAGCGTTCTTGGGTCTTAGAATATGTTGTTTATAGAAACTGAGGGTGCATCTCCCCCCATCTGAGGCTGCCATGTTGCACTGCCATCTTTGAATACGTTAGCATGGGCTAAACTTGTTAGCTTTACACGTTTTAGCCAGTGACGTCAGGGGGAAGGGGAGAGGTGAAGAGAAGAAACGAGCAACGAGCTCAAATACAGCAGAATTATGTATGGTTCTGTACCTTATCACCTGACGAGACAATCAAGCTTATGCCAGACGTTGACATGATCACAAATATGACACTCCACGGCTTCCATAGTAGTAATGACGTGCTATAGCGGCGAGAAGCCAGAGAACACTTCTCAATTGCTTGAATTCACTTAGCGCACCACTAGTTGGAGGTAATTCTTACACACGGGGGCTTTAAGTAACCAATCTTTACAAGTAGGCGATGCAGACATTTATATGCCTGTTTATAAGATATTTTTGGCTCTCTTATGTAGTCCTAAGACTTGTTCAACAATTGTCTGCCAGTATTGTTACGGACATAACTAAGCACAAAGTGAAAGGCTGCCAAGGACTAATCATGCCGCTCTGAGAACACAAAGAAAAGGGAACTGTCAAATATTGTAAAGCAAAACAAACACCAGAGAAACAAATTCAAGCCTTTGCAATTTGGCTCAGCTCTTTCTTCACCACGCCAGCAACCAATTCTTCAAGCCGTGCTCCATCCTATTATTAATCATGAACAAGTCTGCAAGCTACTTTTCTGTTTAAAGCAATGACGATCCTCAAGTCTGCACATTGCAATGCTGCCATTTTAGATGTTGACTCAAACCCTCAGACTTAGATTTGAGGCACTCTTGAGGGCACTGGTGGTCAGGACATCAAGAGAACAAAATCTCATCATCCTCAAAAATGCAAAGATTTTTAATCCCTTTTGTTGCAATTGTGGTGATTTATTGTGTGATTAGGTGATGTATAGGGTTGCAATTAGTATTTTTATCATATTATAATTGTTATGATAATTGAGTGTATATGTGTTTGCTTCATATTTTTCGCAGATTTTTCCAGAAATCTGAAAGGTCATTTATATCTTGTTTTGGTAGAATGCCTTGAAACCTCAACATAGGCATCCATGATTCAACTCTCAATCGGATAACCTTTTCTTTACCTCTTCCCTTATTATTTATGAAGAAAATACAAGTTGAATACCCCTTCAATTTCTGTTTTACCTTTTAGTTGTTTTTGGTCATATTAATTAACAAAAAGGAACTTCAGACAGAAACTAAGTCAATAACATTTTCTCAATTGTTCTGACTTTAGAGGTGACTCATTCATCTCATTTGTCTAACTTTTGTTATTAGCAACAACTTTCGTAATATTCTACATAACCCTAAAGAACACATTGAACATCTTCAGTTTATTATATATTTAGGGATGTTTATGAGAAATGGGTCTCCGGGTCGGGGATGAGGTCCTTCCTCAAGTGGAGGAGTTTAGGTATCTGGGGGTCTTTTTCACGAATGAGGGAAAAATGGAGCGGGAGATTGATGGACGGATTGGAAAGGCATCTGCAGTTATGCGGGCGCTGTACCGGTCTGTCGTGGTGAAGAGAGAGCTGAGCCGAAAGGTAAAGCTCTCAATTTACCGGTCGATCTACGTTCCTACCCTCATCTATGGTCACGAACGCTGGGTGGTGACCGAAAGAACGAGATCGCGGATACAGGCGGCTGAAATGAGTTTCCTCTGTAGGGTGGCTGGGCTCTCCCTTAGAGATAGGGTGAGAAGCTCGGTCATCCGGAGGGGGCTCAGAGTAGAGCCGCTGCTCCTCCACATCGAGAGGAGCCAGTTGAGGTGGCTCAGGCATCTGGTCAGGATGCCTCCTGGATGCCTCCCTGGAGATGTGTTCTGGGAACGTCCCACCGGGAGGAGACCCATGGGAAGACCCAGGACTCGCTGGAGGGATTATGTCTCCCAGCTGGCCTGGGAACGCCTCGGGATTCCTCCTGAGGAGCTGGCCCAAGTAGCAGGAAAGAGGGAGGTCTGGGTCTCTTTGCTTAGGCTACTGCCCCCGCGACCCGACCCCAGATAAGCGGAAGATGATGGATGGATGGATGGATATGAGAAATGTAAAACAAAGCAGGAGAAGAGAAAATTTAAAGAGTTGAATGGAGCAACTTCTGAGATCATTTTTTAAATCTCAAATTTGTTTGTTTTATTTGTTGTTATTGCTCAACTGGCCTTTCTGATGAGGGAACATAGTATGTTTCCTATCTACATATGCCTGTATACATATATGATTTAACTGTGTAGATTTTACATGTATACATTTTAATAGGTTCTTAACTTCATGTGTAAACATCTGTCATCATTTTCAATGTGATTATTTCAGACTTGCACACATTTACTCTTTAACCATTGCAGTCCCTCTGTAGACTTGTGAAATCTCCCATGAGCTATCCCAAGGGTTTAATTATGTAAAAAGTGCTTAGACAAGGAGGCACATGGGAAATCTTAATTCATTCTCACTGCCAGTCAAGGAGAGACAAACTATATGTCATACAGAGTCAGATATGGGAGCAAACACATCTTAAAATGAGTCAACTGGAGGTATATTCAGTTAAATTATGCCTAAGTCTTCTGATGTTTCCCCTTTTGAGCTTCTTAAGTGATAAAAAAAGGCAGAATAGTGCTTTTCTAGCCTATTCACTAAAATCCACAAGCACAAGTAACCAGCATGACCTTAATTAATATGATAAGATATATTATTACTCTACAGCGTATAAGCTTCAAATAAAAGATGAAACACTGTTTGTATAACAACACCTTTATTATTCACAATTTATTTTCAAGTGGCCTCCTCGTTAATCTAGGCTAATTATGGCTGTAACACTTCGAAGAGTGGATGGAGGAGGCATGATTGGAGAGTACAAACGTTCTCTCAAAGATACGCAAAACAACCACTAAGGGGGTGTGATTTGCTGCGGGTTGCCCTAGATAACACTAGTTTGTTTGTTGTCATGCATGAAACCTCAAACATACAACTTAATTTGTACTTTTGCTTCATTCTATTTTTTAGGTTGATTTGCTGTTTTTTAACACCACTTCAAAGAGTTTCCTCTTTAATATTGACCGAAAAGAAATAAAAAAAAACATTCTTTAATGCACAGCTATCAAAATAGAACCAATAGAGATGCCCTTTGGATGTACGTTGTGATTTTTTAAATTACAAGTTTGGTTTTATACTCTGGATGTCAGTTAAAATAACTGACAACAACAATCAATAATCAACTTGCCCATCAAAGATCAATGATGATATTATGACATAAATTGGTATCCATGAACCAAAGCAAATAATAAAATAAATGGATAGATTTGCAAACATGTCCAGAATGAACTTTAGGAAAGGGTGCAGTAAGTGATGCCATTACCAGTGTTACAGGCAGCTGTTTGGCCAAAGTGGAAAAATATGCTTTGTCAGAAAGCATGAAGAACTATTGATAAAATACACAAAAGTCTACATTTTTGTAAATTAAGTGAGCACATACCACATGTTAGACAACAGAGATTTGGATAAATATTAAAAGATGCTAGACTATGGCCCACCACAAATGTTACCACTCCTGATAAAATGGATAAAGAAACAATAATTTCTGTGCTGTAGATTTTGCACCAGTTCTCCACAAGTGAGCTAGTCATTTTTTATCCATTTTGTTCCCAATGGTGCTGGTTGTCATGATTTCCCTGTTTCCTGCGTTTCCTGCCATGATTCATGCTGCTCCTCTGCTCACAGCGGCTCCTATACTTGCTGATTGCTGATGTCTCTCATCTGTGCTGCTGCCTATGTAAACTCCTCTGCAGTCACTCAGTGAAAGATTGTCTGTCATCATCCTTGTCTCAGCCTTTGAGTAGACAATGTCATTGTTCCTGAATATACCTGACCTGTTTTTTGCCTCCTGACCACCATTTCTGTTAGCTCCCTGCCTTTACTGAGTTTCTCAGATTTTGGCTCTGAACCTTACCTCATTTATCTGGGCTCCGATGACTGCCTAACTGATTTTAGATCTGTTCTGCCTTCTCTGTCTGCCTTGGTTGCTGACCTGGACTCTAGCACTGACTTAAGGATTATAGACAAAGTGAAAATTTACTTTCCCATTTAAAAGACTGAGTCGATGTTCCCTGTGACTTCACCACCTTCGATTTCTAGGGTACAGCATCCCCTTCTCTTTACTGTCCTGTGGGTGAAGTGATCCCCTGTAAATTGTGATTTTTTTTTCTCTCTTAAACCTAATTTATTCTTTTTTTCTGTGGGGATGTGGAGACATGCTGCTGCCGGCCGCGGTGGGGAACAGAAGAGAAACAGAACCTCCAATCCTATTCCTTGGCTAGCAGAGGAAAGCACAAGTTTCTGGAGAAACTCGCTTCAAGGAACCCAAAGACTGCCGACACCAGGTGAATCCTAAATATTGATAAACAAAGACGTTTCTCCCCAGAGCCCGACGAAACCCCTCTGAGTTTCAGGCTGCTGACCGCTGAGAAACAGAGCCACCCAGGGTGGAGGCCCTAACGCAGCCCGAACCGCATGCCTGAACCGGAAGGAGGCTGCATCCCTTCGTGCCAGATGCCGCATCGAGCTGCCAACACACGACTGATAAGAGTGGCCGGGTCAGAGAATCCCAGAGGTACTGTTCGTGAGTGTCGGGGCCATCCTTCACACAGCTGAACCCAGAAAGGAAGGAAACGGTGTCCCGATCGGAGGCTCCAGGAAATACCAGCCTGCTTACAAGCCTAGCAACCCTTTGTTAGCCTGCTGGGCTAACGTCGTCTGAGCCCCCTCACCCATCCAGGATGAGAAAGCTTGGAGAGCTTAATCGTTCATAAGGTCTGTTTGGGCAAAGGCATTTTAGTTAGGATAGCTAGTTTTAGAGGTGTTTCCTTTTGTTTATTGTTAACTTTTTAAATGTCATCTGTTATCTTTGGGTAAATATGGCCTCAGCCAGAAGTTTTTATCAACGTTTTTTTAGACTTTTTCCAACAAAAGTCACTTTAAACCCTGTGATCTGAGCTACGCAATCAGACAGCAGTTTTTCCTTTTTGTTTAATGTTTAGTAAATGTATCTGAGCCACACATGCTTCGCAGAGAGCTAAAGGAAAAGGAAGACCACATGTCTGTTTAGGCCGGCGTTTCATAAACAAAGATTGCTCTTAACAGCTCAATAGAACTTGGTTTAAAAATAGATTGTTTAGGAACAGAAACCAATCTCATCCCATATTTGAACTCTCCTTATTCGATCAAAATATGGGAATTAGATTGTTTTACTGTCGTGATAAATCCATAATTTAAGTAATTTTCTAAAGGTCAACTACTCTTATCCAGATTATTTTAGAATTTTTATACATAACATGTCTTAATCCAACGAATGCTTTGTGTTTTCTTACATTGCTTATTAGTATCGTATCAGAATTAATGGTTTCTCATCTTATTACATATAGATCTTTCTGTGTTCTTTTATTTTTAACTATTAATTTATTTTAAATCAGTAGTGTGTTCTTTTTCTAGATTGGTGATTAAAATATTTTTCTTATTTTTCCTGTAAATATATCTTGTATTGTTTGGAAAGCTTGAAAGATTGTTTTCGTTCTTGATTCAACACACATATTGCGTATGTATAAGTGTATGGTCAATAAACGGTAAAGAATTCATTCCTTCAGATTATGAGACTGATATATACATTTTGCTTTTAAAATAGTTCCTGATAAAGTTGGTGCCCCGAATAGTAATAATTTTCCATAAATCATTAATTTTATTGACTGCCTTAAGCAGTCCCCCTAACTATTAATAGCCAAATAACTACATTCTTGGTCATTTCCACAACGTTATGATAATAATATATGGAACATATTTATTAGTGATTACTGTGGGTTTCATTTCTTGAAGTTATGGACAAGAAATTAAGATAAGGAAGAAAGAAACAAAGAATACGATGAAGAGAAACAGGACCGGTAGAAGTGTGAACTGACAATAAAAGATAGGGAGGTAAACAAGGAACAGAAGACAAACATCCCAGTCATCCACCTCTGTTGGATGGCAGAGAAGTAGGAAAAACAAAACAAACAAAAACAATAGAACAATAGAACCAATAGAACAGAACAACTTCAACAAAACGGATCTTGTAATATGAACTAAGAACTGCACAGTCACTACACACAAAAATGGATTAATGAACACAACACTAATGTTTCTGGTAAGCTCCTGGTACCAACTATCTATTGACGATAACCTCAGCTTAAGAATACGTCCGTACACACCAATATCCCCACACCTGTTTGTGTGTGTGTGTGTGTGTGTGTGGTGTGTGTGTGTGTGGGCATGCAGGTGTAAATAAGGTTTCGCCATGCAAGTGATTGATACCTGGTGAAAGGAGCCGTCAATCCATGCTACAGGAATTGATGCAAACATGAAGTAGGTCGGTGACATATATGTCCAGAGTCCCCAGATTGCAGGGGCCACAAGCGGACCAGTGCAGGGCCCGCCCGCCAACCAAAAGAGGAACAGACGGAATCACCAGGGGAACACCCAGCAACCGCGATGTTGGGGCCCAGGAGGTTGCAGGGACGAGCCCACGGGCTCCACCAGAAAACGGCTACGCCAAGGCGGGCCCGGACCAGGACCTGGAGGCCACGGGGATCAGGGGCGCCCCGCCCCCTAGCAGGGCCCCGACCAGGGTTCGGATGACAGGTGTACCCCGCTGCCGCCGCAAGGCAGGGGGGACCAGCAGCTGGCTGATGGACGACAGACACCACCCCGGATATACGCAGTCCCAAGGCCACGACCAGCACCTTGACACCCAGATCTACCAGCGCCGAGACCAGGGACCACCCCAAATGAATCGACCAGGCAGTGGAGCCCACAGATCCGGCAGGAGGCCTGGGTGCCAGACGCGGTCCCCACCGACCGGCACCAACCTACTGTGTGTGTTGGGATTCTGTGCTGATGGATGGGAGCTGCAAGCTGACGCCAGATTGTCTTCGCTGCAAGCGTGCTAACACAGCCAACTTAGCTCCAAGGAGTTGCTTTCTGAAGCAAACTTTGAGATTTTCTGTGCTCACTTGGTTTTCTTCGCAGAATCAGATCCTGCCAGAACTAAAAGATTACCATCCTCTCTACACCTACTAACCTCTCTAATTTCTGCTCCAGTGCTCCTCCACATCCTTACCCAGTTCCTAGTGATCTATCAGACTGTCTACATTCAAACTTCCTGTAATAAACATCTTTTATTAAAAAAAAAAACTTATCGTCCTCGTTCTGATTTTGTGGCTGCCGTTTGAGTCTAGTCCAAACATGACACGGAGGGGTTAAAGTCCCCACTGGATATGGGGAGATGTGCCAGGCCAGAGGGCAGCCAAAGACCCAGCCTGACAACTAGACATAGACAGACAGATACAATCATACGAACCCTCCCTCTTACACACACACATTCTCACCAACCCAGGATACCTGAAAAAAGGACGCTGTACACTCATTCATACACCCCATACATACACTATACTCCCAGGCTCAGGGACAGAAGCGCTTTACCTCCAGCGCTGAGGTGTATATCCACCGCCAGGTCCCTACATGTGTGTGTCTCATGTAAATGTTGCGAGTGAAAGTGTCTAAGTTGTACAATTAAATTGGAAACCAGGCCGCCACCGGGCAGTGAAGACGGCAAGTCCTCCACACACCCCATTGATATGCCCACGCCCTAAGGCCCTATGTGAATGGTATAATGAAGGAGAAAGTGGACAGAGGCATCTGGGGACGGGGAGGAAACAA
Organism: Apricaphanius iberus; assembly: GCA_028564705.1. Lineage (NCBI taxonomy): Eukaryota > Metazoa > Chordata > Actinopteri > Cyprinodontiformes > Aphaniidae > Apricaphanius > Apricaphanius iberus. The sequence continues at coordinate 98,787 of JAPXFQ010002814.1, read as the reverse complement.
CAGGGGTGACACAAGGCCATCCCTAGGGAGCGAGCTCCCCTGCTGAGTCCAATAGGCACCCCCGCTCAGCACAAACCACAAGGGGTGGGAGGCCCCGGCAGGTCAAAGTCGGGGCCCACGGCACCACCAAGCCCCATGGGGGCCAAGGCCATTCCCCCACCCCCATCCCAGGGGGAGACCTAAATCCATCCCACCATTCAGACTACTATCAAAACAAAGGACACTACACACACAGGTTGAGTTTAGCCCACCCTCCCCCTGCACCCCATCACATTTATACAATTGCTATCAATACTTTTTTTTTTTTTTCTTACCCTTACCCTTTGAAGAAGTCATTGTCTTGCCTTGTTTATAACAGCTCCAATTGATTTTAATTATTGCTATTCTTGTAGACAAGCACACCTTTTGGCAAAATTTTCTTGTAGCTATGTTTGACTTATAAAAGAGAACGTTGTTTTCTTGTTTTTTTCCCCCCATTATGAATGGGGGTAAGCCACTGTTACATACAGTATTTTCTCACCACTAAAACAAAAAGTTGTTGATTTATTAGTTTCTACACTGTAAGATTTTTGGTGGCACTAGTGGCCTTTATTTGAAAGTTCTTGGACAGGGAGAATGGGAAAAAGAGTTTGGAGGACATGCAGAAAATGTTACGGGGCTGGGAACCCTAACCCAAGAGAGTCGCAACGATGAATATAGCCTCTGCATATGGGGCACCTGCTCTAACACTACATTACAAAATGCCACATTCCTACAACTTTTAAAATATAAATCATAAAGCACTTAAGTTAATGTCAAATAAATGAACAAGGTTGCCACTGACTGAGATCCCTGATTTAATAAAAAAATTGTTTTTTTAAGGGTTTGGTCACTTCTCTATTGACATGAGTATGTCAATAGAGAACAAAAGTGTGTCACTTTCAAATAGAAAAATTGTAGGAACATTTTGGAGTGAAAATTAAGGGGAATAACATTACAAGAAGGATAACAGTTTATTCCTTGATTGAAGAATAAAGAATTGGGGAACATCTGATAAAATTGGTCTGGCACTGTAGCTTTAATTGAAACGTATTCACTTTAATTGCGCTTTTCAACTAGATAAGGAATGCCCCTCGGCTGCATTCAGTTTTCCAGAGTCATTCTAGGTTAAGCACATATCGAATACCCTGTAGTCAAAATCAGAACTCCAGTAATTACACCAGTGGTGCTTTTACTTGCCGCAGTTCACCTCAGACAATATGTACAAACTTCAGTTAAAAGCACATAATTCCCTATGAGACCTGCTGGCAGACTGCTACTTGCTCTTTGAAAGTAAGTTAGAATATTTTATCGGGTTGTTTATGATCCAGTTTGCACATTAACTATTGATATTCCAAGCCTTGTGCCATTACACTGCATGCAGAGACTGATTACATTATGTTATAATACTAATTACAGTCCTAAGGGTTGACTGAAATTGTTGGCTGTCATTTCCATACCAAACTAACATCCAAGGGACAGGGTGTGCATAATTAGCCTTGAAAATGAGATGTGTGTGTACTGGATCAAACAGTGCTGACCATTTTCATTTTTTCTTCCCCTTATTGATTTTTGACAGATAATTTGTGTATGCTTCTTAAAAAAAACAGCTATAAACAAAAATCACAATTTAATATCCTTGTGAATTAATCTCAGAAGCATAAACATGATGTGGTTGGCTTTATTTCCAGAGTGGAGGGCCTTATTATTCTGGTTCTTTGGTATGACACTTCTGGGTTGCGTCCCAGTAGAGAGCCTCGCAGAAACTGGGTCGAATGTTAAATCGGCAGTTGAATCAAGAGCAAAGTGGGAGAGGCTCGATATAGGCTTGATTTGCTGAAAAGAAGTATCAGCGTTTTCGTTTTATTAGAGTATACCTCAATCATATGGGCTTATTCTGTAACAAAAGAAAAACCAAGACAAACATTTTGTTTTACTTTAGAAAAATCACAATTGGAGCTGATTAAGTAAATGATTCAGTGCCTTGCAAAAGTGTTCCTTATCTTTCCCACATCTTTATAATTTATTGATTTTGTTTAAAAAAAGAAAAGCTCAATTTTAAAGGTAATCTGAAAAGTGTGGCCTGCATTTGTCTTCACTCTGAAGACCTGTAAATGTATATCACTTGATTTAGTATCTACAGGCCCCAAAGTGCTTTACACTACATGCAGTCATTCACCCATTTACACAAACATTGAAACACTGGTGATGGCAACCTAGATTGTAGTCACAGCTGTCCTGGAGCACACTGAAGGAGGCTGACATCGTGTTGGCTGTGATTTCCATACCAAATTAAGAATTTACTGTAAATGTCCCTTTGACACCCACTCCAATCATTTTTTGAGCTATTTCAAAAAACTGCTGTGGGTCTTTTTTTTTTCTGACATTATGTACACAGAGATTGAAAATAAAGAGTGAAAAAGAGAGATGATGAAGAGCGTTGGGGAAGAAAAGGTTAAGAGGGAGAGGGTGAGTTGAAGATACAAGAGAGGGATAGGAACACAGAAAACAAAAACACATCCAAGTCTTCCTGCACTGCTGCAGGAGTGGCAGTAGCTTACTAACAATTCACCTCTGCGTTGTGGGCAGAAGTGTTGGCATGGATGACCCCACCCTGCCGCCCGTTGCTGAGAGCTCTCCGTTTAAGCTAGCTCTCCTGCTATTTTACAGCCCCTCACACCTCCAACTTTGATTACCGGTGCAACAAAAACAGTGAGCAATATTGTAAGTTGCACATTTTGCCTGTGTCTTTGTTGGTTAAAATATGCTTGCTGTGTCTACAGATATACCTGTATGTGTGATTGGTTTATATTATTATTATTATTATTATTAGAATGACAAGACTCTAAGCATTCTAATGATATATAACATGTATAAGTTCATAGAAGTTAGAAGTCAGAATATCAATGGGTTTTTACATGGAAGTAGGTGGGAGCCGCTTATGGGCCATCATACCGCTAACGCTCTACAACCCACTACAGCATATGGGTGTTGATCCGCCATTGTCTTCTCTACTCCTCAGAGTGGGTGGGGGGTATAGAGTTGCTACGTCACACATCCAGTCTGTTTTAGGCTGCATTTTAGCGTCTGCTACTGATTCACAGCAATGTGATTGTGGGGTGGGTAAGTGGGTTTCGCCCAGGGCACCAAACAGGATAGGACCACCACCAGACACATCCTAACCAATTTTTTGAAGCGTGAGCTATTTTGCAAAGAAGAGTGAAAAACAGTTTAGGATAGTTTTTTTTTTTTCATAGATAATTTTGGAGCCCGTTGGAGTCTTTCAGAAGAAGTTTATATAAACTCGCACTTAGTGTATATCCATATAATAGGAGTCAATTGGGGCAGGAGATTTGCCACCTGTAATAAGGCATTATCTCCTGTAAAATTCCTTCATTTAACCATGTTTTGTTATTAACTGTTACCATTACTCTCCTCAGAGTTCAGAACATCTCAGAAGTGCTAATTTGTTTGGTTACGGGGTGAATTAGAGGCTATAATACAAATATACTATCTCCAAATTACAATTATGTCACTCCCATGCTCCATCCCAGTTGTAGTCTGAGCAGGACACTGTGTGGTTTACGGAGGTCAGATAGACAGATTGCTACTGCAGACATCATCGTTTGCATTTCCGTGTTTCCAAATTTCACTAACAGAATGACCAATTGGACTAAGTTCAGCTTCTGCAGGCTCCCTTTCTTAAACCTACCCAGACCACAGCTGCAATGGCAGACACTGTCAATGTCACTGAAATCCCAGGTTATTGTAAGTTGGAATTGGTTGCATTAAAATCCTGTAAAAACCCCAGAAGCTTATACCTTAGCAACTCCGACACATTACAAACTCACAGGGGAATATTGCTAAGTATTTGTATATCCATATTAAACTATTCATGTGCATGTGTAGTTGTGCATTAAAAAGTAAAACATAATTTCCAAAAGTTAGTAAAAATATAAACTGTGAAAAAGCAGCTCTGCAAATACCAGTAGCAGAATGTCATTTAGATAAGTTAAATAGTGCAAATCACAGCAGAGGTCACATTATTGAGATTGTTGGGAGCAGTTTTGGTTGTAAAGTTTAACAACTTCAGGGAGGAAGGACCGGCAAAAATGCTCTTTCATGTATCTAGGGTGCAGCAGTCTGTCACTGTAGGAGCTCTCCAGCTCAGTAACATCGTCATGCATGGGGTGGGAGACTCTGCCCAGCAGTGATATTATTTTGGCCAGAGTCAGTCTATCTTCCACCACCTGGACTGGATTCATCCCAGAACAGAGCTGGCCTTCCTGATGAGCTTAGCCAACCTCTTCTTCTCAGCTGTAGATACACTTCTGCTCCAACATACTATGCCATAAAAGATGTTTGATGCCACCACTGAGTCAAAAAAGGTCTTTAGTAGTGCTCCCTGGACTCCAAAAAGACCTCTGTGTGAAGTGAAGTGTTGTGGGTCTGCACATGTGGATGTTCCCCACCAACTTTTTGGTTTTCCCCACATTGATCAGCAGGTGGTTCAGCTGGCACAGGTCCACAAAGTCCCTTCACACATGGGACCGACCAACGATAGTAGAGTCAATAGGGAACTTCTGAAGTTGGCAGTGTGGGGAGTTGATAGAAAAACCTGCAGTGTAGTGGGTGAAGAGGAAAAGTGTCAGCACAGTTCCCTGTGGGCCACCCGTGCTGCAGACAAGCCTGTCGGAGACATTTTTCAGTCTTTTTCAGTCTTTAGATGCACAAAATGAGTAAAAAATCATACATCAAAAGATTTGTGGCTGTAATTGCAGTAAAAATAGGCTTGACTTGGGGAGTTTAATACAAATGATCACCTGACTTTTGAGATTTTTATAAGTAAAGTAAATAAGCAAAACAAAAAAGTATAATCACTTCAACCTACAAATTATGTGCCATATTGAGTTGATGATATAAAATCCCCAATTTCTAAGGCACCCTATTTAATCATAATATCACAGAAATACCATGTTTTCAGAGAGGTTCTCATCTTAATAAAATTTATCATACCTTTATACCTTTTTCTACCAGGTGATTTGCATTTTGCCAAGATTTCCAAGCTTTCAGACATCCACCCAGAATTAACTTTATCATATCCAAATATATATGCACATCATTTTAGAGTATTCAGTGCTAGTCACCTCCAGATGTAACACCTCCAAGGCTCCATCTTATTGGTGTCATGATGTAAATTGGTCCCTGATGCAATGTCTCTTCTGCTTCCTGGTGTCCCCTCATTTAGAGCAGAATTTTAGGGAAGTTTGCTACTGTACCAAACCTTGGAAGGTTTTCAAGTAAAAGATCTGTGACTGTGAAAAAAAAAAAAGCATTTCGGCTCCCCTGTCTATTTTCGGCATCATGACGTCTTCAACTGAGACCGCAGTTGATGGTGGAGTGACAAGTTACTCATCAAACACAGCAGGGAGAGCAGACATTAAAAAGCAGCTCTGACAGACTACGGGGTGTTTCCATAGTGCAAAAGCAACCATGCGTGCTAATTGTTAACTGAGGTTCAGCGTAGCTCTGGTAAACTTTTTTTAAAACTCTTTTTGTATACAGTAATAGCATGTTAATCTGTAAATAATGCATCATAAAATAATTTGAACTTTTTCATGTAATATTTTGCAGAGATTTTGCAAACAAAAATTCTACTTTAACTGCTCTGGGTAAAGGGGAAAGAAGAGGAATAGTGTTGCAGAGCATTCCGTTTTTTTTAGCAACCATATCTTGGCTTACCTTGAGATGTGAAGCAGAAGAAGCTTATTTGTGAGATTTATTGGCAAAAAGATATCCCAACAGAAAAAGAAAAAAAAAAAACGACAGAAACCTTAGGATGTGCACAGACTGGACATTGGGAAATTAGGAATTTACAACTAGATAAAAGAAAGTGAGATGGAAGGGAGTCAATTAAACAAGAAGGGAAAATTGTGGAGATGCAATGGGTGCAAAAACAAGATTCAGAAACTGAAGAGTGAAGGGCTTGATCCTGAAGACAAAATGGAGGGATGACACATGGAAAAAATCTATTGTGTAGCTCAAAAGTGCAAGACTTTGGAAATGATTCAGTAAAGTCCCACAGTTTCTTCTCCCTCAGTATCTAATACTGTACTCTAATGCTGCGTTTTCTAATTGCCAATTTACTGGAAGGCATTTCATTATAATAGGGCCTTCTGTTTGTCAGTTAGTTGTGTTATGTCTTAAAATAAAAAAGATTAATTTGGCCTTGATTAATTGGTTGAAGGATCTAGTGTAAATATGTATTCTATTGTTATTTAGAAGTTAATTTTCAAAGTTCAAAAAGGTACAGAAAAAAGTCCCAGAAAGTGGGAGATTTCCACTTGAACACAAAATCCTATATTGCTGCTATGCATATAAAACTTAACACCATATCCCAGATAACTTCTTTCCCTTCACCGCATGAAGAGCTGTAATAACATTCTATGGTAAATGTAGTCTAAATACCAACAAGTGAACACTCAATTACCTAGGCTTAATTGTTTACTAACATGTGTATCATATTAGTCGGTTTTTGGCACTCTCTGGGAAATCTCAAGAGATCAACTGAACCTGGTTTCCTGAACATGACAATGAGTATATTGTCCAGTGGGCTCCACTGTTGCCAATTCTTAATACAGAACATTCGTTATTTGAGTTAATCAGATACTGACAACAAATGTGTATGAAGCTAAAATGTCAACATGGATCACAGTCACTGAGTAATGTCTATGACAATTTGTTGAATCTATGCAATGAAACCTTGAGGTGGCCGTCTTAAGATACAAGGGCATTCAACTCAGTATTGCCATAGGGAACCACATAAAGTAAGAGGCGATTGTATATGAGCCAGAGATTTTAATAATTAATTCCAGTTGACATCTCTGACCTCATAAAGACCTTTTTTTTGACTCTACAGTGGCATCAGCCATCTTTAATGGTGTTTTATGTCAAAGCAGCAGTGTATCTTCAGCTGAAAGAAAGAGGCTGGCTAAGCTCATCAGGAAGGCCAGCTCTGTTCTAGGATGCCCCCTGGATCCAGTGCAGGCGGTAGGAGACAAAAGGACTTGGCCAAAATAACATCACTGATGGACAGACACACACGTGTGGCCGTGCCAGAAAACGGCCGGTAATTTCGGCCGGCGGTGTCGTCATTTCTGCGTGATGCGTGTCTACAGTATTGTCTTAGTTACGGCCAGAGTACAGCTTGTGTTCACATGATCCGTATCCACTCATACCTGGACTCTGATACTACCTCCAAGGCAGGTCTCTCTGGCCGTATCCTGGCACGGTCCAGGCTGTGTTCACATGGTACGAAATAAGTGGATTATGACCAAATACGGTACCCGAGTACGGACTCCAGTACTATGTGAAAACGCCCAGAGTCTCCCACCCCTTGAAGATTTTGCTGAGCTGCAGAACCCATTCAGTGACAGACTGCTGCACCCTAAGTGCATGAAGAAACATTCTTATAGGTCCTTCCTCCTTGCAGCTGCTGGACATTACAACCTAAACTGCTCCCAACAAACCTAATGTTTACATCCCATAATTTGCATTAACTCATGTTTGTGTGTCTTCACATCAGTTTTATTTTTTTATTTTTTATTTTTTACAGTTTATATTCTGCTAACTCTTGGAAGAAATGTTTACTTCTTTAATTAAAACTACAAATGCACATTCTGTGCATATTTCTAAATATCTTTTAACTATTTAAATATTTTTTAAAGTATCCTCTGTTATACACTGTAGTCTGAGCATGCCAATGTATTTTTAATTACTGCTCTGGTTTTTGTAACTCTGATGCTTATCTCTTCTTCTTCTGTCTTTTATACTTTCTATTTCTGAATCTTAATGTTTGTAATTCCTGACACTTTGTTGCTGTTACATATATGAATTTCCCCTTTTTAGTTCAAGAAAAGATTGTTCTAATCTCTTCTATTCTAACATGATGCAAATAAATGGTTGGTTATCACAGTTCTCAATTGTTTTCTGTCACTATTTCAACATTTGGTTGAACTGTCAACTTAACTTTTTTTCCAGCCTAATCTTTCACCAAGCTTTGTCTTTGTGTTGTTTTTGCCTCAATGCAGAAACTAAAACCCATTGTGCAGGATTGCTTTTTAAAGAAAGGAACCCTCAAGATATCCAGACTGTATCAAAGAAAAACACCCCTAAGCCTCAGAATGACCTCCACGGGCAGATAAAATTGCTTTAGAAGCCAAGGCAGACATTCCCTTCAGCTGGGAGAGAGAAGCAGAAAATGTCTACACCTGACAAGAGCAGAAACCCAAGATGGTTCACAGCAAGTAAACAGCTATTTGACCCAACCATAGGTACTCTGCCCTGCATCATCCAAGGCTGTGTTTTGGCATCAGAACATGCTGGAGTTCAAAAGGCTTCTTCTGTTTGAATTCTTGTCTCTACACTTTTTCAAAGTTCTCAACAGGCCTCAAGCCAGACTGGAAAAAAAACAAAAAAACATCTTGAATATACATTTGATTAAGTTAAATATTTATTCATCCAATTATAACCTCAGCATTTCTCACAGTTATCTTCTGAATATATATAGTAATCATTCAGTGTCAATACAAGTATCAATATTGCTATTCTGTGAACAAAATATATTTTATAATGCTGTCATTTTCTTTTCATGAATTTGCAAATGAGGCTCCTTGACAAAGATAATTCACTTCGTCCTTCAGGAATAGATTTTATTTCGATAAAAACAAAGTCGCTCTTTCTGTCTCCAAGTTTAATTTAGGATCTTTCACAAACATGTTTTTAAGAGAGTATCAGGTAATTCCAGGAACTGACATGAGAAACGTATTGTATGGACTTTATCTTAACGGGGTAAATAGATTTTGGAGCATTTTGTACAAAGATAGAAGACGCACAGATTGCTGAACAATTCCTCAGTGCTGATGCAGAAAACCATCAGGGATAAGAGACCATATCGGATGAGGTTCTAAGCTTGTAGAATGTGAGTGATAAGACTACTAACAAAGAGATGTTATTGACTACATTAATTCGGTTCAATTCAGTTTTTTTAATATGGCACAAAAAATATAAGGTACCTCACAAGACACAGCAAATGACAGTAATGCTTTTACCAATGAGTCAGTCTAGGAAAGACACAGCTAAGCATATAATCCCTGAGATAAATATACTTGTACAGTATAAGAAAGAAAGAAAGAAAGAAAAAAAAAACTGCATGAAAAGTTAATGGCAGCAACAGCCCCATCAATGACCTATCCAGGAAAGGCATACAGTCAAACAAGGTAATGCACCAAGTATTTACTTTATCAATGCAGTGTTAAAAGCATTAAGAAAAGAGACACATCACCACAGGAAATGTTCTAAGGGTAGAAAGAAATATAGGGGAACGTGCAGTTAATGGCAGCAAATGCTCTGTAACTTTTACTTTTGTAATGCATTACTCCCAACACTGTACACCATCGGATAATCTAGACATCATTTAGACGTCATATAGACATCTATTAAATGTATTATAGCCTAATGACATTCTAATAAATCCAGCTTTTACAATCTATTAAATTAATCACAACAAACCTATTAAAATTAAATTAAAGTTATAAAATTGAATGTTAAATCAGGTTCCCTAAAATGATCTTTTAAAATAACAATGATTTTTTAAAACGGTTTCAGTAACACTATACTTATTTTACAACTGGATATAAATACATCTCTTAAGCTTAACATTGACCAAACTATACTACTGTAATGTAAATCAAAATATTTTTCAAACATCCAACCATCACAAACATATGAATGTGCAATATACATATTGTTAATTTCAACACATTTGTAAACATACAAATTCAAATATATAATATCAAAATATTTTATTTTGCTTATTTTAATTAAACAAAGATTGTGGTGACAAATAAGTAGTCTAATGTACAAAATTACAAAAATAAAAATGTAGGTATTTTTTATGCAAAACATTTACAAAAAAAAAAATTAGGCCAAAACATTTATTTTTTAAATATACAAAAACTCTTGGAAAATTCATCAACCTGAACCAAAATGTAAATAAATAAATAAAATACATCAAAGGCGTCCTCGGCCTCTTATAGCGCCCTCCAACACTTCGAGCTGGAGCCTGTTTGAGATGTGCAGCCATTGCTGAGCTGATAATTTACTCCGTAGCCTCTTTTAAAGTTTTCTGAATAGATTCTGCAAACACAGCAATAGAATAAAGGAATAAATATTTTAAGTGTCACAGAGATCACAGCGATATTATCCATTAAGACAAAGTACATGGTTTCAAAGGACCATTCGGTTTAATGGCTACTTAATAGCAAGCTAGCAGGTAAGCTACAGCTAGCCTGCTAGCTATGCTGCAAACGGATAACAAACATTGTAGGACAAAACAACATTTCAGTAACTTTCCTTTGAGCACTCACCTATATGCGACCCTTCATATTTGAAGAAACAACGTTTTCTAACACGTAGTGGTCCCAATGAGTAAAATAAATTGGTTCGGAGGACTCCGGTATCCATAAAGACGATTAGACCGAGCGGAACTTTAAGTGTGTTGCTTCCTCCTAGTGGTGAGGGTCGGGGGTTACCACTAAAATAACTTATACGTCTGGTCTAAACCAGGTTTTAATGTAGACGTTGAATAAACATCTAAATCAAGGCTAAATCTAAACTTTACTCTATATTGATCAATGACAATTCAAATCCAATATTTTGACATCAGCTGTGCAACTTAGTTATTTTTTTTAATCACTGTTCATTCTTTAATGTATTTAATTAAATAATCTAAATTTGGTCTAAAGAGAGACGTTGATACGTGCATTGATCAATAACTGTTAAAAACGTTTTAATCCAGTACTTGGCCGTCATTTACACAACTTTCAGTTATTTTTCTATTTAATATTTAATAATAAATGTATTAAATTGTGTCGTCTAGATTGGGGCTGAAATGTAGACCGATTATAGACGGTCTAATTTCGGTTTGAATTTAGACGGCACATCTAATAGACGTCTATTGCTCAGTGGGAAGATGATGCCGGATCTAGCATTACATCAGCTAATTATAGGGCAATATCCAGTGCTGCATGCTGCTGTGTTGACCCATTAGCGTTATAATGGGGAGTCTAAGTCACGGCCTACTATTTATGGACCATGGTTCCCCTACTACCAAAAAAAAAATGAATGAGAGTCAATGGAATGATAAAAGTTATTTTCTGATCCTGTTTTAAATGCGCGATGAATTGAACATATGATGTCCCTGAATTTTGAAGACAAATTTTGATGCAGAGAAAAGACTATTTTTTTCAGCCAGGAGACCCATCATGGGCCGACCCGAAGGGGAGGAGACTTAGGCTGGATAAGGCCTGTAAACGGGTCTCACCCACTTCCATGTTTAAATCCACAGATATTCTGACTTCTATCTTCAATTAACTTTTACATGTTTTATATCACTAGAAAGGTATGAGTCTTTTGATTGTAATAATATATGCCAATTATGGATACAGTTATAGACACAGCGAGCGCTTTTGCCTACAAAAACACCCCCGTACCTCTCAAGGATATAAAATGTGCATATTTCCTTCGTAATTCAATAAACGTGACAAAACGATCCATCTTGAATTCATCTTGTCTATTTACATCCATATATCCAATTAAAGTCACCCGATCAAGTGTTTTGCCCATGCTAATAATAAAAGCCCATAAAATAATCTAATGAACACTAAAAATAAACCTTTAAAGTTTTTTGTCCTCATCTTTCCGCATCGTTCCACTCCGTTTCCAAAGACGTTACTTTAACATTCTGATGCATCCACTTGTAGATGACTAGATCTATGTACGTCTTCATGTCCGTCATCCGAGCTGGCATCTGGCTCAAACATTTACAGCTGGATAGCTCCGATATTGCTCACCATTTTTGTTGCACCGGTAATGTTAGGTTGGGGGTGTGTGGGGCTGTAAGCTAGAGGGAAAGCTAGTGTAAACAGAGAGCTCTCAGCAACAAGCGGGAGTCCTCCATGCCAACAGTTCCGCTCACAATGCAGAGGTAAATTGCTGATAAGCTACTGCTGCTCTGCAGAAGCTATGTCCTAGAAAACGACACAGGTTTTGTGATTTTGGCTAAAAATGGCATAATAATTTAAAGACCACTAAGAATGCCTTAAAATAGCTCAAAAGATGATTGGAGAGTGTCTTCCAGAAAGGGGTATTAGTGTATTTATAAAACTGAACATATACGTACACTACAGTCTCACAAATTCTAAGTTTTGCTGACATGCAGAATGTATTCCAATGCAAATTTATTCTCTACACCATCTTCCATTTTGCATGAGCTGAAAACAACGGCGATATTTTTCAAAAGAATTGCAATTAGGCCATGCACCTCACAACTCACTGAGCTGATATAATTTAATAACAGCTGTATTCAGCCGGGAAATTCATCTCCTTGTGTTGCGCATTCCTGACATTTTGCACATTCACACTTTCAAAAAGAAAAAAATGGAAGTTGTTTTTCCTGAGTTTCGCAACTGATGTGAAATTCTTACGCAGACCTGCTGATCGAAAAAAAAGATGTGTGTGCCTTTCATACTAGTACTTGTATCAAATTCGCAGCAGAGAGTGAAGTACTTTTTGACACTGCCATAAACAACAGTTGGGGGTAAAAAAAAAAAGATAGAAAAAGACTTTCCCTGTATAACGCACAAAGAGATCATGTCTTCAGTCATCAAACTTCTTTGTCAGCTTTGCAAAGAGGCTGAAAACACATACACATAAAGAGAAAGCCAGAATACATCCTTACACTTTTTTTTTGTCACCCCTGACTAAACAGCCCATTTTCTTTAGAGCAACCTCAGTCAAAAGGCTTCAGATTCCTTTCCGTAGAGAGGCCTACCAGATGCAGCACAGTGACATCTCAAACACTAGCAGACTAAGAAATGCATGCGTAATTAATGTGCATCTAAGTGGTGCAGCACTTCAGATGCAGTGCATGTTCGGTCGTTTCTATTCATGCAGGTTTTGAATGTTGCAACAAAGCATGTTTGAGGAAGCAAATTATCTGTTAAATGAATTTATATGCCCTGATTGAAGTTTGTTTTATCCACAGAATGAGCTACGTATTTCACCATCAAGACATATCAAGAGCTGGATTATCTTGGAAAAGGCCACCAGCTGTTCCTGCTAAGTCTTTAGCAATGCAGCAGGCCAACGGCAATTTCCTCTCCATCACGAAGCTCACTTTCTAAAGTGTGCTGCCAAAATATCTGCTATTTATTTTGGAATTGGCAACCAGTGTTAACTTCTGTTCTGAAACATACCAGCAGCCAAGACCCTGCATTACTCATGCAGCACATTATGGTAGACTTTGGCCCATTCATTTTCTTACATGATCTGACTAATGGGTCCACCATTCTCTGTGTGCCCACAAGGGTATTTATTTTAGATCTCTCCTTCATGTGGAAGCCTGAATGTTCAAACAATCAACCACAGTTGTTTTTTCTACACTAAAAATAATGTTAATTTGCACCAGCATGTGTAAATTTTAAGTGTTGCTTTACTGTTTAAATGGCAGAAAGTGATGCTGTCACAACAAAAATAAACTGACACTGAAGGCTAACTTCACAAGAAATATTATTATTTGTATAAAGGCTTTATGTTCAGGTCACGTTATACTAGCTGATTACAACTATCCGTATAATTTTCTCCAGTACACATTACCAGTGTTGGGATTAACGTTGTTTAAGTTTAACAGAGTTACTAACGGCGTTCATTTTTAGGTAACGCATTAATTTAATTAATTACTTTTCCCACCGTTACAATGCCCTTACCGTTAAAGGGGATGTACAGTGTCGCGTTACTACGACGTGGTTGAATGAAGTGCAGCGGTGTCAGGCTTTCTGACAGTCACTGCAGCTGCAGGAACAGAGCATAGGTGTAGGTGATGATGACGCCGCTGCAATTATGGTGATTCATTTGGTGAGTGGGCAGATACTTTGAGTGCTCTTGCTGTCTGCATGCTGTAAGAATAGTTGTGAACTTAGTTTTAAGTTGGATATTAGGCGGACATTCGTTTAATTAAAACGGAGACTCGCTCCAACCAAGAACTGCGCTAATAAAGCGGCTGCTTGCTGCTCGCTCTTGAAGGTGGTGGGTTTGGTTTTTCAATAAATCTCCATACGGCCCAGAAAATACCTGTGAGATCTACCAACAAAGTAACCCCAAAATATTAATAAATTGTTGCTCAGCATCCGAGGAACATGACAAGCTGATATTTCTTATTTATATCGTGATGTGAGGAGTTCTTGACCGTGAGAACTGAACAAGCACAAGTGACTGCAATTACGAAGTCACACTGAATAAAGCAGGATTGGTTGAAAGGAGAGAGATCAGCTGTCTGGCTAACAACACTTTTTGTTGCAGTCACCTGTGCTGAATCAGTTCTCCAGGTCAATCTCCACCCCTATGTTACTGTACAATAGGCTATGTGATATTTCTCTTTCTTATAGCTTCCAGTTAATGTGACCGCAGGTGACACCAAATCAATCTTGAAAAGTTTTACTACATCTACAGAACCAGACACAACACTTTATCTGACATTTGATTGCATAGAATATTCTACATCAATAATTTTACTGTAATATTTCAGGTTTTCCTTCAATAGCTTCCAGGTCATGTGACTAAGTGATACGAAATCAATCTCAAAATGTCTTATTACAACCAGTTGGATAGTGCTGTTTACTGTCCAATTAAAGATATAGATTTGTACAACTTAATGGACAGATTTTTCTTAGTTTCATTTTACCGACAGCTGTCTGTTTTAGTTTAGTACTGTAAAGAAAATTGTGTGATTATGTATTTCCAATATTTATTTTTTGTATAATATTTTTCTGCATACAGCTTCAATCTTAGAGTCAAGTTAAAATACTAATTGTTCTAAAATACTGTCTATATGGTGTTTTATTATTTGTCATTCAGTTATAAAAATGTTTCACGTTATATCAGAGAACTTAATTGTTTTACAGAAATAACGCCACAGTTACTTTTCTGAGTAACTAATCACTTTTACAGTGCAGTAACTGAGTTACAACTCAATTACCTTTGGGATAAAGTAATTTGTAACTATAACTAATTACATTTTTAATCTAATATATCCAAAACTTAACATTACTCAAGCAACCAAAGCTGCTTGATTGCATTCTCTCTTTTCTTTGCCACTTAATCGATCAGACTTATCTCGGGAGCAGACAACAAAATATAAGCAATTCTCTTGTTTAGACCTTTGCGGAGGAAAATCCAACTCTGAGGGTTTATGTCTTTTTATACATAAAATGATGTGGTCTGAGGAGAAAGGATTTCCAAGCTTATCTACTGATCAGCTCTATGGGGGATTGGTAGTTAGGAAGATGCTGGAGAGGTGGAATGGAGGTGAGAAAATACTACATGAATACAAACAAGAAAACATGCACATTTGTCTTTTTTCTGATATACTCTGTCAATGTTTTTTGGGGGGACACAAATTTATTTAGCCCCTTCATATTTTATCTCCTACCTGCAGTGTGTTACATATTTCCAGGTCAAAACTGCCTTTCTTGACACTGTTTCTATAGATCAATTAAAGCCTTAGTTTCTTTTAGAGGCAGTCTGGCAGAGGAGTTTTTCGAACGACTGTTCTACATTGGTGATCAGAAAGTTTGTTTTCGTACTCCAGAAGGAGTCGTGGATGAACCGCTGACATGCTGTGTTTGCTTGTGTACGTGATTGAGTCATCTTCCTCTATAAATTATTATTGGGGATATATATTTGGAAATGGCCCGATCAATTTGCTCTCTGTGGCTATGATAAAGTTGACCTGATAAGTTGTACATGAGAGGGAAAAAGCAGACTTCACCAAACAACCAACCTTGTACAAGTAAGGGTTACTCACGGAGCAGTTTATGACAACAGCAAAAAGAAACAATCATCAAGTCATATTTCTGATATATCGATCTCTTATTTCTGCTACACTGAACAGTGGCACAACTCGCTGCTGAAACTGATAAATGCATGACTTTAGCGGATTCCCTAATGGGCCGATTGTATATGGAGACACAGTCAGAAAAAGATGCAGTTAAATCACAATGAAGATCCAGTGGTAGAGTCACGAATATTGTAATTGTTAAGCCTAGTTTATGCTTCTCCGACCGTGAATTTTCCCTCAGACGCAGACGTATTGACGGAGACGTTTTTTATTTATAGAAGTCCGTTTTCTCCTCTCCACTCGCTATTGTTTTTCAGCGTTGCTTGACCAGAACAGCAGCGGGTGCTAACTTTTCATGGTGTCTCTGCCTACTATCACAGCGCCGTCTCAGTTTTTTTCTAGGCTTGTGAATACATTTCTCCCTCAAGGAAAAATGGACGACAGAAATTCAATTTTGATTAAGCTGTAAACCTTTTTACTAGAAGTGCAGCTCATAGAATACTCTAAAAACACATGTAAACAAACACCTCCTTGTGTTCAGATCTCCAAAAGAAAAAGATAGATAAATTATCCTTTCAATATAGAGCATATAGTGGCGAAATGTTACATTAATTACTGATTACAGCAACTATAGAGCCCCGTTCTTGTGAAGCGATCTCTGGCTGTTGCTAATACTACAAACTATTTTATGTATCTTTAAACAATTTTTTAATAAAGAGCCATTTTTATTGGAAATAATCCATCTGTTCAATTGGTGTTCTTTAAACATGTGGCCTTTATTTTTCATTCTCTGGGGACTTTGTCTCCCCGAGTGGCGTTGCTGGTGTCCTTCACCTTTATTTCATTTAGAGCTTAATTACCACTTGCCACACTTATAAACGGTCTGCTAACAACACATTGGTGCACTACCGCCACAAACTGGTACAGAGTGTGTACAACAGTCAGTGCGTGACCTGATTATATCAGCTTTCCAAGGCAGGCACAGATGTCTCTGTGGGCGGGCCCATGGCGACAGGATTGGTTGGACACATGGCAGACGACAAACAGCCGCAATAAGTGAAACTCATCGCAACCACTTTGAAAATAAGACAGATGGGAGCCAGCATCGCGGCAGCTGCCAGCAACACAAGCCAGTCATGCACTATGTTCCAGGACATACAGCGAGTCTTCCGTGGTTTTGATCGGCTGTCAGTTTGTATGGAATTCTGGATATCAAAGCAGTTTAGGGGTGAAAAAGCAGAAGTGTCACAAGAGTTTGCTCTTACTTCTGACTGCTATATAAGAAACGAAAAAGACGTGAAAGGGTATACAGTGTATTGATATAGACTTTTCCTCCATGTTTTCCCAGACTTTACTCCTGTCAGCTCATTGGTCAGCTAAGGAAACCTTCATTGTTGGTCCTGGTCTGAGATACAGTAATGAAAAATGAACTTTTCTAAACACTCTGGGATTGGGTCACAGACCTTGCATGTGCATAACACACGCATGAGCACAAGATTTCAGATACACGATTTTTGTGTGTCGCTTAGCAGGAGGGATAATCGTGATTATCACTTTGTTGTGCATGTCCCATTGAAAATAATGGAGGAGAGTTGACGTTGCCTCCCATGTGTCGAGCCCATAGAAACCAATCAGCAGACGATTCACATCTTTTTAATTTCGTACACTTTCTGAAACTTCCTATGTGCTGCTTTTTCACCCGTGAACTGCTTTTATACCCCAAAATTCACTCAAATCTGACAGCCAATCAACACCTCAGAAAACACTGCCTCCTGTGTGATTGGTTGTCAAAGTGGTTGTGATGAGTTTCAGTGATCGCAGTCGTTTGCTCCCTACCGCGTGTCAAGCTCATAAGGCAGGAAAATCTGCTGACAGGGCGATTAGTGTTTGCGCATCCTAAAAATCACTTGGACCTGAAAACACAAAACACAATGAACAACAAAATTGTGCATGCCTTTTCAGGTTTTAATAAAAAAAAGACAATTTGAGTTTCTTTTCAGTTTAACAATTAATAAATGATTTGCGCCTTCTAGTAAGAAAGTCCTGTTAAGCACTGACAGAAATAATCTAGATAAAACATATTAAACATAAACTATAGAGTTTGAACACTTGACTAAACTTAAGCTTGACTTAGGTAAAATTCATGTTTAGCTATACAACTTAGAAATCCACGCCGTAAATAATGTCAAATGTTTCTGAATGAAGACACACAGAATAACTCAGTGGATAGTCTATTATCCACTAGTTCAATAATCCAAGAATATGACAGAGTGTCATCCTAAATGTCTTGCTCTGTAATTGTTGCTATGTGAAGAGGCACCATAAAGCACAACTCTAGGATGTCACCAGGCCTAAAGCTGAAAGGAACAGTTACTCATCTATTTGATGCCAGAGGGCATTATCAGTCCCAGCATGCATATCTTAAATTCAGAACAAGTTGGAAGTCCATAGAGTTAACTTCACAAATTTCTCTTGTGCTGCTTTAAGCTTTTGTTTTCTCATTGTACATGAAAATTCATATTCATCTTAGTTTGTCTTAGCATTTTGTAAATAAAACGTTTTATTACTTTTCCCTTCTTTGGCTTACCCGGTCAACATGTGATTATTTCAGGTACGTCCGAATGTGTAAAATTGTTAAATAATGGAAGCCGAACTTTGAACCTTATTTGTAACTGGAAAAAGTTGCTACATGTTTTCTGGAACAAAACATTTATTTGTCTCTGAGACAACAGATTTTTTTTTCTTTTTCGGATTGGTTTCCCCCCCCAAACATTTCATCAAAAGCTGACCTTGCTTTGATTTAAAACAACGTGCTGGACAAGAAGTGAAAAAGTCGATAATTATAATGGAAAACCCTATGGGAGATCTTGGAGACCATTAATAATGGGTATAATTTCCCTACTGGCCACTCTATTTCATGGCGTTTGATAGATTATTTTCCCACATGAGATGGGTTAAAACATCAGCACACACAATATGAACACAAATGTTTTAATGGATAGGAAGAAGTATGACGTTGTCCTTGTCCTGAAATAAGGACTATCATACCTAATATTAACACATAAAACAGGTAAACAGTTAAATTAATTCATGTTTGTCTTTTAGATGATATGAACATCAGCCAGATCATTCTTGACAGCAGTGTTTGAACATATCAGTTGTACATTACCAATGTAAGTTAAAATTGTCCAGCAAAAAACTTAAATCAGCAGACATGTTGTGCAGCATGCTTCTCTTCTAACCTTGCAAATGTATTACCTTTAAAGCAAATCTTATAAAACATTTGCTACGTTCATCTGCATCTACCCATTTATCTGTGTCTCACTACAGCTCTTCATTGTCCTGGAGTGCTCATTGCACACGCTCTGCCAGCCAGTAAATGGTGGCTTGCTTTCACCAGGACCAGAACTTCCTGCACAAAGCTCTGCAACATGCTCTCTTTTGTATTATTTTGTGTGTGGCAGAATTAGCTTATTTTGCCATACAGATGGAGCTTTGGTCACACATCTGCGTCACAATCTACTCAGCTGTTCGGACTGCGGTGAAACATAGAACAGTTCTATTTACTTCAGCTATGGGTAGATTTTTCAGCAGCAAAACAAGTGTTAATAAATCAGAAAAAAACAAATGCAAGGCAAGGCAATTTTATTTGTATAGCACACTTTCAACACAAGGCAATTCAAGGTGCTTTACATGATTACAATTTGAACACAAAAAAGAGAGCATAAATCTCTTTGAAAATTAAAATACTAGCATTTACAATACAATACTAAATAATAAAATAATAATCAAGACAATAATTTGTATGAAAATTAAAAACATGCAAGTAAAAAGCAACAATAGGATCAGTTACTCATAAGCGAGTCTAAACAGGTCAGTTGTAATTTTGAGACTTAAAAGAGTTCAGTGTCTCTGCAGCTTTGCATTCTCCCGGTAGTTTGTTCCAGATATGGGGAGCATAGAAACTAAACACTGCTTCTCCATGTTTAATTCTGGTTCTAGGGACGATCAGTAAACTAGAGCTGGAGGACCTGAGTGATCTGGATGGTTTGTACCATGATAGCAGATCATTAATGTACTCTGGTGCTAACCCATTCAATGATATATGCCCTTTGAAGTCCATTCTCTGAGCTACAGGGAGCCAGTGTGTTGACTTTAGAACTGGGATTGTGTGTTCTACGTTCCTGGTTCTTGTGAGAACAGGAACAGCAGTGTTCTGGATCAGCTGCAGCTGTTTTTAGGTAGACCTGTGAAGATACTGTTACAGTAATAAAGGCGGCTAAAAATAAATGCATAGATTAGTTTTTCTAGGTCTCCTTGTGTCATCAGTCCTTTAATCCTAGAAATGTTCCTTAGGTGACAGAAAGCTGACCTTGTTATTGCCTGTATGTGACCCTGGAGGTTCAGTCCATTATTACAGCTACATTTCTGGCCTGGTTGTTAGTTTCTAGTTGGACCTTTTTATGACAATTACTGATATGTAGTTGATATTTTTTGGGTCAAAATACATTTACTTCAGTTTTGTTTTTGTTCAGTTGGAGGAAATTATGTGACATTTAGTTTTCAATTTGCTCAATGCATTTATTAAGCATTTGGATAGGTTCAACATCACCTGGTGATATTGATATATAAAGCTGAGTGTCATTGGCATAGTTGTTGTAGTTAAAAGTATTGATGCTCATAATGTGGCTTTAATGGGAACATTTAGACGCTAAATAGGAGGGGCTCTATGATTAGAGCTCTGGGGGAACCTTCATGTGATTTCTGTGTTTTGTGATGAGAAATGGCTAATTGACACATCTAAGTTCCTGTTCTTAAGGTAGGATTTGAACAAATCAAGTGCAGTACCAGAGAGTCCAACCAAGCTCTCTAGACGTTCCAGTAATACTGTATATCATGATCAACGGTGTCAAACGCCGCACTAAGGTCTAATAGTACAAGAACTGTGGTTTTACCATGGTCAGTGTTTATACGGATGTCAATGAAAACTTTGACGAGGGCAGTCTCTGTGCTGTGGTGGCTACGAAAACCAGACTGATAAATATCAAAGCGGTTGTTCATTGTTAGAATGCTGTTTAACTGCTGGAAAACAGATTTTTCAATAATTTTACTGAAAAATGGGAGATTAGACATTGGTTTGTAGTTTGGCATTAACATGCTGTCTTGGTTCTTCTTTTTTAGTATTGGTTTGATAACTGCTGTTTTAAGAGCTTGTGGGAAAACGCCTGATAGGACGGAGGAGTTAACTACTTTGATCAGATCCGCCCTGAAGCTAGGAGGACCTTTTTCAGAAAATCTGTTGGTAAGATATCCAAGCAGCAGGTAGCAGAGTTTAGTTTCTCAATTATTTAACTAAAGCTTGATTGATTTATTGTTTGGAAATAAGTCATTTTCTCGGGATGGGTGTTAATTGGGCTCATAGTTGGTATTGGGGTTGAAGCTGATGTACTGATTGACCTTCTGATGTTCAAGATATTTTCAGTAAAGAAGCTGACAAATCATTACAGGCCCTGGTTGAGCTTAGTCCAGGGGCTACTTTCACTGGAGGAGTAGTTAGTCTCTCCACTGTAGCAAAATGGTGCTTTCAAATGAGATGCAAAATGGTCAGATAATGCAAAATCAGTCACAGCAATGTTAGAGATATTTAAGTCTTTGCTAATAAGTAGGTCGAGAGTGTGTCATCGGTTGTGCATTGGCTAATTAAAGTGTTGGGTTAGGTCAAAGACCTTTCTAAGAGTTTAAATGAATAACGGTATTTATTAATGTGTCAGACCCACTGTGTTTAACCCTAAAGTGAGATTAATTCAATGCTTCATTTTCAAAATACTAAAATACTAAAATACTTTGTTAAGACTGCTGAGCATGGGTGTGTATATCAAGGCCTGAATTGGGGGCCAGTGATGATCTTGGGGTGTCACACCAAAATGATAGCAATACAAAGGGGATGAGGCGTAGACTCAGTGATAGATGTCAGAATCACCAAATGGGGGTCAAAGATTTAAAGTTAACATCATTCCATAAAATCCATAAATTCCTCTAACTATCACCAATTGGGTCAAAGATTTAAAGTTAACATCAATCCATACAATCCATAAATTCCTCTAAGTAATTAAAACTATTTCTCTGTTTTATCATTCATTACAGTATTATCTACAATCTATGAGTGATGAATTCAGGAAAGAAGGAGACCTTCAGAAACCAGGGCATGATTATAATCACTGACTATTTAATGACTCATTCAACATTTTGACTGATGTTTCTCTGGGAGGCAAAAAATCAGAGTATATCACTAGAATAAAACTAGATTACACCACTGATTAAATCAACAGTTTTACTTTTGTTCTGAGTACAAAGACCACTGCCTTGACTAGGATTGAGCAGCATTGGTGGAGGTCTACACTCTCTGAGTGCTTTTCTTTTATAAAACTATATAATTGAGCAAACTATTCCCCAAAAATGAGACTTCAATGCTTATCATGTTGCAAAGCTCAGTTCCCTTTTATAATTACGTTTTGATAACATCTATTGTAATAAAACAGAGTGGGTGTGGAAAGTATTCTGACCCCTTTATTTTATATATTTGCTAAAATAAAAACAATTTAAAAAGTTAATGTAATCTCATTAATGTAAACTCAGCACCCCATATTGACAGAAAAAAACAGAAATTTAGAATTTTATGCAAATTTATACAAAAAATATATCACTGGTCATAATTACTCAGAGTTACAAAACAATTTCTGCAGCACTTAAGGTACCTAAGAGCCCTGATCTCCATAATCCTTAAATAGAAGAAGTTTGGGATGACCAGAACTCTTTCTAGACCTGGCCGTCCAGCCAAACTAAGCAATTGTGAAAGAAGAGCCTTGGTGAAAGAGGAAAAAAAGAATCGGCCGACCGTGGCTCAGGAGTCAGGAGTTTGTCTTGTAATTGTAGGGTTGACGGTTCATCTCCAGCTCCAATTGTCTTGGTCACTGTGTCCTTGGGCAAGACACTTCACCAATTGCCTACAAGTGTTGCCAGTTTCCAGCAGTCTCACCTCTTTCAGTGCACACCAGGGCACCTATGACTGCAACGTAGCACCAGAAATTTCAATCCTGGTATCATCTCATCTTGGAGTCCATTGTTTTTTTGGGGGGAAACTCTACGTGGGCTTTCATATGTGTTGTCCTGATGCAATAAAGCCAGCACTGGTGGAGGGCTGCAGTGATAGTTGACGTGGTGGAACTTTCTCCCTAGTTCATCTCTGAAGTTCAATTACAGTGATCTTTGGGTTCTTCTATACCTCTCTCACCAGGGCTCTTCTCCCAAAATTGCTAAATTTTATTCTAGTGCCAACAGCGTAGCTGAATTTGACACAGATGTGTCAGCAAAGGTTCATGTGCATAACAAAACAAGTGACTACTGCCACACACGTACTAATACACAAGTGAGCATGTGAGACGTACAGGACAAACAACCATGCACACAAACACTCACACACCTAAAGACAATTTAGAGACACCTATTAACCTGACATGTATTTGGACTGTGGGAGGATCCTCATGCATGCGTGGGTTCCCTCTGAGTATTTTTTTATGGGTACTGAGAGTAAAGGGGGATGAGTGTGATTTTACTTTTTGTTCTTCCCAGTTATGTACTACTTTGAGTTACACTATCTAAAAAAATCTCGATAAATGTAAGTTAATATGTTAACTTAGGTTTGTGAGCTGGACCACGCCTCATATTCAGTATTCTCTCACTAATTTACTCGGATCCAACTCACCTGGCATCTCACACCTGAATTCCATTCCTAATTACTCTGTAATCTATTTAAACCCGAGCACCTAGTCATCAGCGTCGCTCAGACTGCGGTCTCGTAAACCCGCCTTGGTTAGCGAAGACAAGCTCTATTTTCACGGATGTGCTTACCCTTGATCCTTCCGAATCCGACGAGGAGCTCTTCTCCAGCAAGACTTCCATCATTGGACCATCACCTCCATCCGTGGTCCGTCAAGTCTCTCGCTGTGCCAGGCTTCCATCGGCTCATCGGGATTCCAGCCAGTCCTCTCAGTCAACCAGAGCTCTTTCATCAGTCGGATCCCTCTCCAGCGACTTCCGCGCCTCGAGATTGGCGCCCTTCTCCATCTCCTCCCCGCACATCTAACTCCCTTCGTTCTTTTCTCGAGGCTTCGCCTCCCCGTTTTTGTTCTCTGGCTTCGGGCCGCTCGGTCCAAGTTTCCTCCCATTCCCGCAGTGCGTCCTCATCGCGCTCCGGGACTTCTTCTGGAGTTCAGCGGTCCTCAGTAGGCGCTGCAGGCCGATCGGCTCCAAGCTTCTCTACGTCCCGATCACTTCAGACTCCCTGTTCGCCAAAAGCTAAGTACTTTCCTCCCGATCTCTCTGGCAGTCCAGCTCGGAGGGCTTCTCCTCCCCGTTCCCGTCCGGCTTCATTCCGGATGAGGAAGTCACCCAGAGTTCGTCGTTCTTCCGCCTCCGTCTCCAACTGTCCGGACATGTCTGGGTGGACAGTAGCCCGCTTGCAATCTTCACTCAGGGAAAGAGGCATCCCCTTTAGCCGTTCTGCTAATAAATATTGCCTCTTCAAGCTCCTTTTTTCCCTCTACTTCACCGTTAACCAAAACTTCCTCCTCCCATAATCTACTTCCTACTTGAGCCTCAGTCGCCACTTCTTCTCAGAGCACATCCCAGCCCTCAGCTGCCGGGCCAACATCCACAGCTCCCCCTGCTGGCGGGGAAGCTTCTTCCGTCTCATTTCCCTCAAATTTTGCCTCATTCGTAACAAATCTTTTCTGTTCCTTAGCATCTCAGTCCGGATCTTCATTTAATCAATCAACTCCTTTCCCCCACATTCCCCCTTCTATGTTTCCTACAGGTTCAACCCAGGCTTCCACCCATGCTTCAGGAACCCCTTCTAACCCTTCAATATTACCAACAGGCTCAAATGTCCAACAACCTATTGCTGCATTACCTCAAAATTCTACTGGTCTGCCGTCTCAGTTGCCATCTTCATCTATTCACACACCAGCTTCTAACCATTACACTCTTTCCACAGCAGTACCCTCCCATTCGGCCACCCTCTTCCATCAATCGCCCTTCCCCAGTTTCACCCGCTCTCCGACAACAAATTTTGAATGGTAATTACATTGATTTGGCTCTCCTTCTCTAGGTCTCTCAGGTCAGCCCCGGGAGGTGCAGACCGGTATGGGGCCGATGCAGCTAGGTTCAGCTCTTAGCTCCAGCTCCAAAGATCTGACCCCCACAGAGTTTGCTTTTGCATTCTCCCTTTATAGGGACATCATTTGCTCATTATTTCCAGACCGGCAGACTGAATTAGATGATTATTTATCTATTGTCCTTGACATGGCCCTTAGATTTGGAGGAACAGGGTTTTACCGATATCATGTTCTTTTTTTATCCCAGGCAGCGGGTCGTCTGGCCCAATTCAACCAAGGTACATACCGGGGTTGTATAGACTCAGAGTTATATTGCCGCATCTTTGCAGCTCATGCATCCCTATCTTGCAGCCTCTGCGGCGCTCCCTCCCACCCTGCTACTGCATGTACACTTGTTACTCCTCTCCGTCCTCGGCTATCATCGACACACAGCTCATCAGTCCCCAACCGTTTGTCCTCAGCTGCCCCTCCCCCTCCAATGATTCCTAAATCTCTGCCACAACAATCTAAACCAAATGCACCAGTCTCCGGGGGGTGTGGATAAGCGTGGCCGTCCCATCCTTTAACAGGGTGGTAGGATGGTGAGCAACAATTTCAATGACCTCGGTTGCTCAGCCTCTAGCTGCAGGCTCTTGCATACCTGCTTCTTCTGCGGAGGGGCACATGCTCGGAACACCTGCCCCCATAACCCCACTTCCAAAGCAGATTGACTGATACAGCACCTCGCCACTCCCATCAAGGTGAGCGCTCTGATCTCTGCTTTGGCCAGCCACCTCGATAGGGAATTTGTCGATTTCTTGGTTAAGGGTTTCACACACGGGTTCCACCCAGGCATTGAAGTTTTTCCTGATTCCTCAAATTACTGTTCTAACCTTTTATCTGCCCTTTCTGATCCCGATACAGTCGATTCTTTACTCCTTAAAGAGGTTAAGGAGGGTTTCATGATCGGTCCTTTCGCTCGCTCCCCTTTTGCAGTTTTTCGAATCAGCCCCCTTGGGGTAGCAACCCGCAAATACTCGGGAAAGAAAAGACTGATTATCGACTTGTCGGCACCTCACAATTCCTCTGTCCACAGCATCAATAGCCTTATACCATTTCCTGATTTCTCAATGCAGTACGTCACTATAGATCATGCTATTCGACTCATCCGTTTAGCAGGTCGTAATGCAAGGCTTTCTAAAGCAGACATTACTAGTGCCTTCAAGGTCCTTCCCCTTCATCCAGACTTTTGGCGTTTCTTTGGGGTCTTTTGGAAAGGAGCTTATTACTTCGCAGTCAGACTTACCTTTGGTTGCAGAAGTAGGCCCCGGATCTTCGACTCCCTTTCCGAGGCTTTGTGTTGGATTCTCCTTAACACTTACTGCCTCCCTTACCTCCTTCATCTCCTCGATGATTTTCTTGTCATCACCCCTGCCTCATCTCCTTCTTTTCTCGGCCTCCGTAACCTAACCGAAGCATTCTCCAACATCAGAGTTCCCCTGTCGGAAGAGAAGACTATAGGTCATCATACTTCTCTAGAATTCCTGGGTATTACTCTCAATTCTTCCACTTTTCAAGCTTCTCTGCCACTCGAGAAGGTTCACCGAATCACTCTGATTCTTTCTAACTTCATCTTAGCCAACTATTGCGCCAAACAACAGATTCTCTCTCTTTTAGGTCATCTCAACTATGCAATGCGAATCATTCCGCAGGGGAGATCTTTCATTTCCCACCTTCCTTCAACCGCAGCAAACATCCCTTCACTTCATGGTCGTCTTGCCATTGAAGAACCTTGCCGGATGGAAATGCGCCTCTGGCAAGAATTTATTTAATCTTGGAACGGTGTTCCATTCTCTTATAATGACTGCATTTCTTATCCAGATGAGATCCAGCTATTTTCTGACGCAGCACCCTCTACGGGCTTTGGCGTTTTCTACAATGGAAGGTGGTTTGCTTCAACATGGCCCTCCGAGTTCGAACGTTTGCAGCTCCAGTCAGCCTCTCTCTCATCCGCTCATTATGAAATCTATCCTGTTGTAATTGCAGCCCTACTTTGGGGGCACGAATGGTCTCAACACTGTATCCTTATTCATTCAGATAACTCTGATGTTGTTGGGATCATAAACAAAGGCCGATCACGTTCAACCTTCATCATGCAGTTCATTCGAAGACTCACTCGGGCGCCAGCCAAACTTCATTTCATTCTCCGTGCTGCTCATGTATCTAACCATCGGAATTCCATCGCTGATTCACTCTCTCGCCTCTTTCCAGAAATTCAGGTCCTTGGCTCCAGACGAAGATCCTCATCCAACTCCGATCCTACTGTTTTCAGCAACCATCTACAACAAACTACACAGCTTCAAGACCTCTCCATCATTTCTCAGAACACTATCCTCAACAGCATTGCTCCTAGAACTCTCTCATCTTATCTTTCAAGATGGAACAGTTTTTAAAAGTTTCTATGTAACGAATAACCTTCCATTCCCTTCACTCATCCCGTCTTCTATTCGCCTCTTCATTACCTGTCCGCATCCAATCATATAAATCCGCGTTTCTACTATTCAATCATACCTTTCTGGCATTAATTTCTTCATTAAACTGGCTACCGCCAACTCACGTCCAGCTCTCTACGTTAGCCACATATCCATGCTGCTCAAAGGTCTTAAGAATCAAGAAACACCTTAACCTAATCACCGATTCCTATAACCTCTGACCTCCTTACCCGCTGCATCCACACAATCTGTTACGGTTACTCTCCTCCTCTAATCAATCCCGTTTACATCTGGCATCAACCCTGATAATTATTCAATCCACTCCATCCGAATGGGCGCAGGCACTTCAGCTTCTCAGTTAGGCATTTCCGACAAGACTATTCAAATCCTAGGTCGTTTGTCATCTTCAGCATACCGTTCTTACATTCAAAATAATCTCGACGATCTGCACCATGCTCATTCCTTGCTTCGTTAAATAATGACCAACTTTGGGGGTCCTGAGCAGGCTCGAGAAGAAGACCGACTTCCGAAGACTGCACCCCCACACAGAGTCAACAAGCCTACATCAGTGCATCCTTCCAGACACATCATCTCTCTAACCTTTGTCAATAAATGAACTAATCAAAACTAATCTAATCTCCGTAGGCGTGGTCCATGCTAATGAAAACAAATGAAAGTTTGAGGCTGTAATATGACAAAACATGAAAGAGAGCACACTGATCTCCTGCATACTTCTACAATCTTAATAAACGATTAATGCTATTCAAAGCTGGGCTAATTTTCATGAAACAAATTCAGTGTCTTTTAAAAAATGAAAATACGTTCTGCAAAGGTTATCTTAAGATATGTCCCAGTACACCTACTTGCACAGTTTATACATAACGCAGGCAAAAAGAAAAGCAGGTATGTCAGCAAGAAAACGACCAACTCCTTAGGGTCCAGGTGGGAGTGTTGAGAAGGAGGGCGCAGATGCTAAGAAAAGAGATGGCAGTGGGAACTGTTAATGAATGACTATTGGAAACTCTAGGCGGACACTGGGTTGAAATACTTACTCGTCTGTGATTAATGACTACTAGGTTGCCGTAATAGGTACCACTGGGACCTCAGACACTGGCAACTTTTTATAGAATCGCCCCAAAAGCAAAGAGATGCTTCAAGTAGCAAAACAAAACATAAAGACTTGATGTAGCCCAGCGTGGAACTACAGTCCTATTCCTAATGTAGCTTTTCCACAGTGTCCTTAACTGTTATTTATTTTTTATTTTATAAATTTACTCTACTCATTGTATGAGGCAGCTGAAATTTTCTGTATTCAGCAACCCTGAGCAACTTCAAGTGAAAACAGTGGCAACATTTCTTTCCGTTTATTGCTATTTGAGAATGCAAGATGCAGAGAGTAAGAATACTTTTCCACAGTTACATTTAAATGTTTCATGTCTATCCATCCATTGCTTATACCGGCTTATCCTTTCAGGGTTATAAGCAGGGGCGTTTCCTGGACCTGGCAACATAGGAGGCTGAGCCCACACCCTCAGGGAGAAATATGGGGAAACCTACGCAGTGAAAAATTACGGAAGCTTATTGCATTCACTTGAAAAAAAAAGCTCTGTTTTTCTGAAATAATGAGATTTTTCAGAATTAATGAGATACATTTTAAAAATAAAAATAAATACTGCTCCGTTTTTCTGAATGAATGAGATACGTTTTAAAAATAAAAACTGCTCCGTTTTTCTGCATGGCTAGCGCATATGACTCTCACCCAAGAGCTCCCACCTGAGCCATTATTGTGCGCTTTACCACATATGCTTCATCATTCTCTGATTAGGTCATTGGAGTATAAAACTAGATTTCTTTAATCATAAAATATGTTATTAAAATGTAACTCCGGGTGTAAACGTAAATGAAAGTGAACTGACCTTTGCAACATGATTATAACTCAATTGTAATTTATAGGGGGAAATTGTCTTAATTCTATATCTATAACTACAAAAGCACTCAGAGAGCGTAGACATTTGTGAAGGCAGCTCAGTCAATGTCAAGACAGTGGTATTTTCTAGAGAGCGGATCGGGCCGAATTTCTCTGTCCGAGCCCGGCCCACGTCCAACAGAGCAGCAACCGAATTGGACCTTACCCCGACCGGCATTAAGATATTTACATCCGAGCCCGACCCGAAACAGGTATGTACGTTTTAATAAACCAAGGGTATGGATTCTTACACCTGAACAAACCTGGTTGGCTCAATTTGAAGGGTTGTAAAAAGATTAAAAATTACTCCAGAACAGAGCTTTTCCCTTAGTGTTGTTCACACTCGTCAATTCGCCATTTTCAATCTTTTTCTTTTTGTCCTCCATGTTTGTGGCTGGAATCGGGAGTTGTGCGCATCGGCTGTGTAAGTGAGGTAGACCTACAGAAGAGAGGTGCCAGTGCTGGGCAGAGCAACTGCTGCTGCGTTCAAGTGTTTCCATTTAAACACAACACAGTTGTAGCAGGTTTAAAAAAAAAAATCAATTGAAATATGTATGTATATGTGTAGTCTTGTTTATTCTAGAGGTATACTCAGAATTTTTTCCTCATGTAATCATCAGTCTGAATATTAAATAATCGTTTAGTCAGTGATTTTAATCCCGACATGCATTTTGCAGCAGCTGCTTTATTTCAGCATTTATGAGGATGGCCACATTATCTTTGCAAAGTTTGAGGAGAAGCAAAAACTAAACATGTCAGATGATTTTAAGCTTTTCACCGGACAATCTTAACTTATGTCTGTAATTTTAGACACTCCAAATACTGTCGTTGAAAATGATCTACCTGATGTTCACATAATCTCTTGGACATTACTACAGTGTTTATGTTAATTAATTGTGGTTTACCTGTTTATGTGTTATCCTAGAGTTTTGTCGCCCTCATCTGCCAGCCACGACAACTGAAGAATTGTCCCTCTTATTTCTGTCAAAAACAATCGTCTGTTCCTTTTTTGTCCGCTCCAAAGAGTTTAGATTAAACACTGCACCTTTTAGCCAAGAAAACACATAATATTCACTACATAGCCCCTCTCAAAATCTCCCTTCTTCCTTAAAATTATAGGGTGGCTCAGTTAATGTAAATGTACTCTTTAGGGGTTGAAAAAACATTTAGGGCTTGATGGGAAATATACAGAGCTAGAGCTGGGAATGCCCACGCCATGCGACACTACTGGTTGTGAGGAGAGTTCTGGTGATCATTGGTTGAGAGCTAGGGTACATCTTGGACAGGTTGCCAGTACATCGCAGACACACAGGACAAACAACCATGCATGCAACTCATCTTAGAGAAACCAATCAACAAAAGTCATGTCTTGGGCATGGTTGACGAAGCCGAAATACCTGGAAAGAGCCCACGCATGTACAGAAAGAATATGTAAGCTATATGCAGAAAGACCCCAGGCCCAGACTCAAACCCATGACATCATACAAGATAATATATATTCAAATAAATACAACAAGAATGAGTACAAAAGGCTGTTTTAAATTATTATTTCATTAATATGGGAGGAGCCAAATCCATCCAAGCCAAACCACCATTGTAAAAAGTAATAGTAATCTTTAATCATCAGTAACAATTATCAACATGTATCAGAAAACCAGTTTAGTTTCACTAGTCGCACCCAAGACTGTTACTACATTACTACAGTTAACAGACTTTATTTATGTTTTGAACAAAGAAATCCCTTAACTTGAATCTGTATGAATGTGGAAGAAATTATGAATGTATGCATGTACCAACAACTCAGCCAGGAGGTCACAAAAAACAGAGGACAACTGCAGGCCTTAGTTACTTTGCTAGAGCTCAATTTTCACAATAGAAACTGGTCAAAAAGGGGGAGAGCTAAGGTCCATACTAAAACAGACCGATGAGAGCACAAAGGTTCTTCTTACATTTGTCAAAAAAACATCTTGATGATCCTCAACATTTTGATCAAATTCAGTACTCAAGAGAAAAAGAGTAAACTTTTGGAAGGTGTGGAACCATAACATCCAGTCCGCAACTATTACAGCATTTCCAGAAAAGAACAATACACTAAAAGTAAAACATGGTTGTGTTAAAATGCTGTTTTGAACTTCTTGTAATTAATATAACAATAAACGATATAGTGTGACTTTTAAAACATTTTTGATGGTCAGAAATGGTCCATGTGGCTGAATTAGAATATTTAGAAAAATTTAATTGGTCAAAATTCCTCCACAGTAATGTGAAAACCTCATTGCCTGTTATTGTAAATGCTTGATGGCACTTGCTGCTGCCAAAGGTGGTAGAAAAAGTAATAGGTTTCACATGAGGACAGGCTGGTTAGGATAGCTTTTCTTCTTAAATAAATTAAACCAGCTGAAAACTGCATTTCAGATTTGCTCAGGTTATCTTTCATATTAAAAGTTGTAACATGGACGAAAAATAAAAAATAGGAGCAATCTGTAAGAGGGTATATATAAATATAAATATTTATTTTTTTCTGCAGTGGATGTGCCCCATCTTCAAAAACAAATTGAACTTTCTTTATGAAACACAAGTAAGGCTTTTATTTATTTTGAAGACAAATTACTAACCTTAAAAGGATCTTCACTTTATCTAGGCTGAAGGTGTTTAGGGTTCACACACTGAAATGGAAACTAACACTTGTATGTCTATGACTGCACTGCATTCGAGTGCCAATAAATTATTCATATCTGTTTTGTTCTACACATTACCTAATCCTCAGAGTAAGAAACATAGACCTTCTTGGGTTTCTGCTACAATCCATTTGACTTTAAAACAACTTTGACTGAATGTCTGCAGGTATGATTCTTTAGCACTCTAAAGTGCTCAGGCCAGAGAATAATGTAATATCTCAGCGGCTTTAAAATTGATTTAACTTCTTTTTTTATTCCTGAACATTTTCAAAAGAACATTTAAATTTACAAAACCAATTGTACTGAGGTCCCTTTGCAGCCAGAAACAGCAATTCAGATATGAATTAATCACACCAACACTACTGGCCTCTTTGCATTCTTCTGAAAAAATATTGAGTTACTTTCAATGTAAGACAAGTTGATTTATTTCTAAGTTGGATCTGTTTAACTCAGTTGCTTGAACAAGAAAAAATATTTTTCTTCTAATTTCTAACCTGTGGAATTTCAATTTGGATTTATCTTGTAGGACTGCAGCAAACAAATTCATAAAAGTTCTGTGCTGCATATTGATAACCTTTAGAAATAGCAAAAAATCACAATTTATGTTTCAGGAATTCAGAAGTAGACAATCCCATTTGTGAAGGAATAAAAATGAGAAAAGGAGTAAAACAAATTTGTTTCCCATATGAATACATTTTAATGCTTTTAATTGCTAATATACTAAGTGGACCAAAATATTTTGCACAGTTACACAACAAAAGTCATACATAGCAATGGTCTCCACATAAACTGATGCTACAAACCAAGATTAAGGCAACATTGAGATAAATAAGACTCACCCGGAGTTGAAACGTAATAGTACTGGAGAAGCACATGGCAGGAGGCGGCATCACATTACACGAATGCCCCATGGAAGTAGGGGCTGAAGACATACCACAACAGTCTCCCAGAAAGAGATCAAGTGCATATCACCATGGTATAAATCCAAGAAAGAGTCTCAAATATTAAGACTTGAACTGTACAAGGAACTGAGTTGATCAATACATGGTGCCTAAACAAACTGACTGCATTCAATGAATCTTAATGGACCAGCTGCTATATGATGGGACCAACCTAGAGAAGCTGGGTGAGTCCGAGACAGGCCCCTGGTCACAAAATCTTGATAATAAAAGACCTCGAGAAAGGGGTATCCTATCCTACTACTGACCAACTACATCCCTTTGTTCAACATAGATGTTCCTGTCAGGTATCATAACAAACAAACATGGATAGGTATCTGAGTCAGTACATGAGCAGGGCTCAGAAAGGGGTTGGCTAGAACACCAAAAAAAGTAAACAGCAGCTACTGTTGACATAGACACAAAAGTTTGATCTGAGACATTTACATGTAACAAAGCACATAAAAGGAAAAGTGTAAGGCAAGGCAAGTTTATTTGTAGAGCACAATTCATACACAAAGCAATTCAAAGTGCTTCACAACTGCATACATTAAGAAAACAGATAAAAAAATAAATAAAAAAAACATCAACTTAAAAAATGTATTAATTACAATAAAAAGCTAAGGTGCAGATAAAATACTTTCAATTGTCATATACATGGGTAAAAATAACTATTTTCAGCCTGGATTTAAACATTGTTAGAGTTGAGGCTTGTCTCACATCCTCATGAAGACTGTTCCATATTTTAGCTGCCTGAAACTGAAATGCAGCCTCACCTTGTTTATTGTTGACTCTGGGAACCACGAGGAGACCCCTCCGTGAAGGTCTCAGGGCCCGAGATGGTTCATATGTCTCTAACATGTCAGAGATCTTTAAAAAAAAAAAATAAATATGTCAGAGATGTACTTCGGTGCCAAACCATGAAAAGACTTGTACACTAGCATAGCTGTTTTAAATTCAATTCTCTGAGCAACAAGAAGCCAGTGCAGAGACTGGACTGGACTAATATGGTCGTATTTCCTGGTTCTTGTCAGGACTTGAGCAGCAGCGTTCTGGATGTTCTGCAGCTGTCTAACAGCTTGTTTTGAGAGGCCAGTGAGCAGGCCGTTACAGTAGTCTGACCTGCTGGAGACAAATGCATGGATAAGTCTCTCTAAGTCTGGTTTTGACACTCTTCCTCTGGTCTTAGCAATTTTTTTCACATGGTAAAAAGCTGTTGATGTTATTGCTTTGATGTGGCTGTCTAAGTTCAGGTCCGGGTCCATGATTACCCCTAGATTTCTAACCTAATTTCTTTGGTTGAAGACAGTGAGACTCAATGTGACTGATAATGCTTTCTCTTTGAGTCTGTGGGTAAAATTCAATGATCTCAATTGTCTCTGTGTTTAACTGGAGAAAGTTGTTTTGCATCCACCCACTGATCTGTTCAATACAGTGACAGAGTGTATCTATAGGCCCATGTTGACCTGCCATCAGTGACACGTAGACCTGAGGATCATCTGTGTAGTTATGGTAAGACACATTATTACTGTTAATTAGCTGATCCAGTAGAAGCATGTTGAATAAGTTGAATAAAAGTGGTCCCAAGATTGACCCCTGTGGGACTCCACAGGTTATGGAAATTTTGTCTGAGACACAGTTGCCAGTCCTGTCCTCGAGATAGTACTTGAACCAGTTTAGAGCAGTACCAGAGGTTCCCACCCAGTTTTCTAACCTGTGAAGTAAGATCCCATGGTCCACTGTTTCAAAGGCAGCGCTCAGGTCCAGCAGAACTAAAACTGAGACTGCCTGCGTTGGTGTTCATGTGGATATCATTTGTCACTTTGATCAGAGCTGTATCAGTGCTGTAGTGGGGCCTAAAGCTTGACTGGAAAGTATCAAACACATTGTTAGACAGGAGAAAGTAAGTGAGCTGTTGATATACTACTTTCTCTAGGACTTTTCCTAAGAATGGTAGGTTTAATATGGGCTGGTAGTTGCTCAGTACTGTGGCATCAATATTGCTCTTATTTAGAAGAGGCTTAATGACCACAGTTTTTAAAGCATTTGGGAATGTTCCAGTCTCAAGTGAGATGTTAACTAACTGACCAAGTTGTGGTAACCAGCTGCTCAGCACAGACTCAGTGTAGTTGAGCAATTTTTTTTTTCTAACAACTGTATTCATGAATACTTTTCTGTAACAATGTTTGTAATATTGTGCTTTGAGAAATACTTTTCAATACCTTCTGCCATGTAGTATAGTGATGTTTGCAGTTTCATATTGGGAATGTAATTAAACAAGGTCCGCAAAGATACCTGAAAAAAACAGACAGCTAACATTGTCTTATAATTATATTGGACTGATTTGTGAAATTTTGGTTTGGCAAAGCCCAAATGTAAAGATCAGCCTGTGAATGTTCAGTTTTCCAGCAGGAAATTGTGTCAGACATGACAACACAACATTATCTAGACATAATCATACTCATTGAGCTACATCCTATCTTTCCCAGTTTACCCTGTATGACATAATACCTCTTTGTCCTCTTCCAACTCAGGAGCCAACCTGTTCACAAGACTTATTGAAAAACTCTCTTTTCATGGTGTCCTTACAGGAGAACATAAAAAAGATCTGGCTCTGAGATTAATTGAAGAGGGACCTTTACAAGAAATGAGACAGGGACAGTGTGATTGTCCCACATCTTAGCCAGATAATGGTGTCTTGGCTGCAGAGATCCCTCTGGAGCTGTCTCTAAGCCTCAGACAATGGGAAAAAAATAACCTTGCCGTATCCCATGCTGACACTGGGCCCACCCAGCACAGATTGGTACCTTTGTGCCACGCAGGCAATCTTAATTAGATTTGACGTCACTATCCTGCCAGCTGTATTGATCTAGGCCTAAGGTTTATCTCTGGAGATCACAATTTGTGAAGAGAAATTGCAGTTTTAAGGGTTTCCAACCATGACCAATCAAGTCTTCCTAGAAATCCTTCCTTACTGGTCAGTGAGTAAGTTGTTGTCCATTTGTATCTCTTGTGATCACAGTAAAACCTCAACTTACAAAATAAAACTAGTAAGGTATATCTTAAAGGAACAGACATTGTCAGGAACCTCAAACATTTTATAAGCCAATATAACTGCTTTTGACTAAATGAAGAGTCTAATTAGGAATCGTAACTAAGCTTAAATGTATCCCTATTGGTCAAACGTTTACATGATAGTAGTGATAAATGTTGATTTGAAGGTACGATCTAGTTTAGAACATTAAAAATATGTTATATGATATATATATAAATGCAAAATACATGTTTTTTTTATAAAAACATGGGATTGGGATGACTATGTGGTAGTGAGAGAAAGCAATGCAGCAAGTCAACCTGCTCCATGCCACCAAACCCATGTTATTCCATATTCTCTTGCCTTACTGACTCTATCAAAACTTTTCCCCACTGCTCTAAGGTGTTGTCATACATTCTTTATGATACTTCAATAATGGGGCAGAGGACTGGTCAGGAATGCAGCTTGGAGGGGGAAAAGGGAGAGGCATTTAACACTGTCAATATATCTCAGAAGTCAGGGACAGATTTGATAACCGAGGCCTGAATGACACAAGTTTAAGAGGCGGCATCAGCAGCCTGTTTGCGTCTGCCAGAATCCTGACAGATAAGCAATCTGCCTGCAACTTAACCTGGAACCTGACATAATGTGATTCACTTTCAACAAGACATGGAAAACCTCTCCTAGAGCAGACTGAGAGCAGTTAAGCTTTTTTTTTCTTTCAAAGAAACAACTTGTTGAAATTCTTTCATCAAAAATCAGAGACGTAATTACATCTGTGTAGTGGTGTTTGCATGTTTGCTGAATATATATGTATTATTCATTTTTGGGACTTAAGGGATAGCGTTTTAGACCCAATCCCAACTAAACTCTTAAAAGAAGTTTTCCCTCTGATCGCTGCTCCAATTTTAAATATAATGAATCTATCCTTAGTCAATGGATATGTACCACAGGAGTTTAAGATTGCTGTAATTAAACCTCTACTTAAGAAACCCTCTCTTGATCAAAACGACTTAATTAACTATAGACCGATATCTAATCTTCCCTTCTTATCTAAAATTCTTGAGAAAATAGTTGCACACCAGATATGTGAGCATTTAAACAATAATGAGCTGTTTGAGAAGTTTCAGTCAGGCTTTAGAGCTCATCACAGCACTGAAACAGCTCTGGTGAAGGTTACTAATGATATTCTCATAGCCTCAGACAATGGACTGGTGACCATTCTGGTCCTGTTAGATCTCAGTGCTGCTGCCTTTGACACTGTTGACCACAATATTCTCATAGAAAGGCTTCAAAGTGTCGGTATAATAGGAACAGCACTAGGTTGGTTTAAATCTTATTTGTCTAACAGATTTCAGTTTGTTCAGGTAAACAATAGATCTTCCTCAACCTCAATAGTTACTTGCGGAGTACCACAGGGTTCAGTGCTTGGGCCGATTCTCTTTACTATATATATGCTTCCTATTGGTAAAATAATTAGGCAGCAGTTACGCAGATGATACACAGCTATATCTATCCATAAATCCTGATGAATCCAATCAGTTAGGTAGACTACAGGCATGTCTGGAAGACATAAAAACTTGGATGACTCTAAACTTCTTGCTTCTAAATTCTGATAAAACAGAAGTTGTCGTCTTTGGACCAGAAGCTCTGAAAAAGAAACTACTTAGTCAGCCCCTTCACCTGGACGGCATTAAATTAGCCTCCAGTAATAAAGCAAAAAACCTCGGTGTCATTTTTGACCAAGATATGTCGTTTAGAACTTACATTAAAGAAGTCTGTAGGATTTCCTTTTTTCACCTTAGGAATATTGCAAAAATTAGAACCATCCTGTCCAGGAATGATGCTGAAAAACTAGTCCATGCCTTTGTTACTTCAAGGCTGGATTACTGTAACTGTCTATTATCAGGTAGTCCACAGAATACAATTAAAAGTCTTCAGTTAGTTCAAAATGCTGCTGCTAGGATTCTGATGAATATTAAAAGAAGAGATCACATTTCCCCTGTTTTAGCTTCTCTTCACTGGCTCCCAGTAAAATCTAGAATAGAATTCAAGATCCTCCTTCTGACATATAAAGCCCTTAATAATCTAGCTCCATCATACATAAGAGACCTGATTGTTCCATATGTTCCTAACAGAGACCTTCGCTCTCAGACTGCAGGTTTACTGGTAGTTCCTAGGATTTCTAAAAGTAGAATGGGTGGCAGATCTTTCAGCTATCAGGCTCCCCTCCTATGGAACCGGCTCCCAGGGTTGGTTCGTGAAGCAGACAATTTGTCTATCTTTAAAACTAGGCTAAAAACTTTCCTCTTTGACAAAGCTTACAGTTAGAGATATGTTTATAGGTAGTTAGAGTCAGGTCAGACAGGTAGATAGGAAGAGACAGGTTAATGTTAGTAGTCAGGCAGAGTGTCAAAAGTTAGGAAGAGATAGGAAGAGGTAGAGTAGCTAGGTAGAGATAGATTAATGTAAGCCAGGTAAAGATCCGGAGCCGGTCGCGGCTTACCGCCGCGGAAGAAATGTGCCCCACAGGGGCCAGCCAGCGCCGGAGAGAGGTCCCTCAAGGGGATCCTCCCGCACAGTGCGGCCGCCCATTACCTGCCGGGTTGAATCCCCCGTGCAGACTGTGCGGACCCCACCCGTTTATCTCTTAAACGTTTCTCGCCCTCTTCAACTCTGTCCTCTCAGTTCTGTCTATTTTTCCTTAAGATAGTTGTCGACTATCGGTCTCGTGCCGGTATTTAGCCTTAGATGGAGTTTACCACCCACTTTGGGCTGCATTCTCAAACAACCCGACTCCGAGAAGACCCCGGCATGACGGGGGCCGTTACCGGCCCTACACCGTCCACGGGTCAGGAGGACTCAGACAGAGTGTTGGTAGCCAGGTCTCCTAGTAGCTAGGAGACAGGTTAATGTTAGTAGCTATGCTGCTTTAGGCTAGGCTGTTGGAGGACATTATTAGGGTCTGTTCCTACTTTCTCTCCTACTTCTCCCCAACTGCATGATGTGCTGTCAATTCAAGCACTAACCTGTTTTCTATTATAGTAGGTGCTCCGGATTAGCCCTGCTTGACGACCCTGACTAAGATGGCATTGCAGTGACGGAAAATTCTCCACGTCCTGCAACAAACTTGTGCATCGGTTCTGTTGCTCTTTCTGTGTCTCTGTTATGTATTCTCCAAGCCACAGACGGTCGCGGCAGATAACCGCTTGTGCTGAGCCTGGTTCTGCCGGAGGTTTCTTCCTGTTAAAAGGGAGTTTTTCCTTCCCACTGTCGCTGCATGCTTGCTCAGTATGAGGGATTGCTGAGAATTCCACGACGCAATCTTCTGTGGTTCTGTAATTTCTACACTAAACATTGTATTGTAATAACTCTTTTTGTAAAGTGCCTTGAGATGACATCTGTTGTGAAATGGCGCTATATAAATAAACTGAATTGAATTGAATTGAATTGAATAGCCCAACACATTAACTTTTTCCTTTTCTAACCAGGTACAATATTATTTTAAAGAGTCATTTGTCTAAGGGCAGCTGTATGGTAATATTTGACTCTAAATCAGCAAATAAAGTTCTCCTCTCCAGTGCGTAGATGAAGATCCCTAATAGAACAAAAGCTGGTTTGTTTATTTGATGATTGTATTGTAGATGTTTGCTAAGAGGAACACTTCAAACTGACATCAGAGATTGTCAGACAGCATGATTGTGAGATTTTATGGAAGTATCTAAATATTTTCTGCTTCTGTAGAGAAGCTAATTACACCACAATTAAAAGTACACATCGACTGAATCCCAATTAGCCCATCTGAACAGTCACAGTGGAGAGTTGGTGTTTTGCCAGTTCTTTGATGATGGAAAAACATTTCAAAAGTAGAGTATTTTCTCTTTTTGAAAATATGCTTACTGTTGGAAACTTCGAGTGTCAATGCATTGCATACTGGTATAACACACATAAGAACTGAAAATGAAAATATTTTACACAACAGTAACTATGTTTATGATGCTGATGTATTTTATTCCATTTCAGTGTCAAATTACAATTTTATGCTTTGTGGATTTGAATTAAGTGCCAAAGCATAGGACAACGGCTCAGTTAGTGAGATTTGGCATTGGTCATGGACAACACTGTGGGGCTGCTTACATTACAGCCACTTTCTGTGTAACATTTAATTATTTCTTAGTAGAATTTTATGGCATTATTGTAAAAAATAATTTACACTCCGCCACACAAACACAGAAACCCACCCCGGCTTTGATCTAACTGTAGTGGCTGTAGATAATACCTTTAATATCTTGATTCACACTGATATCATTATTAGTTCGGTAATTATATACAAAAGTATTTTTTTCTTTAATGATCGTTTTCACATTGCCCTCAAATTCTAAACACTTGTTCCTGGTCCCATTGCAGACATATCCTGGAATTTTCATCCAAATCCACCCATAAGCTTTTAAGTTATGTCGCTAACCAACAGACAGACAAAGAAACCCTGCCTAAAACATTCCGTAGCCTAATGTCCGGAATATAAGCTGCTACTTTTTTTTGTTACACACTTTGGACCTTGCAGCCTATACAGCAATGCAGCTAATTTATAGATTTTTACTGTCTAAGCATAAAAGTGAGACAGATATGAGGAAAGATTATGCACCTAAGAAAAACTAGTTTAATTTTGTTTTTGAATTGCTTTACTGCATATCATGCACACACCCTCATCATGAAAAATACATGAATAAATGTATATGATGTAGCTTTTAAGATGAAGGCAATCAATCTGGCCGTCAAGAAGCAAATAGTTATTGAACATAATGTTGGCATCAATGAATCAATGTTAAGAAGTAGGCTTTAGAGCGCAAGAGGAAAGGGAAGATCAAGATAGCTTCCAATGACTTTTCTGGATATCAAAGATACATTTTATTTTCTATCTAGGCAAGTTACTATCATGTTGGTGTTTTGTTGATGGCTACATAATATAATGTTTCACTAATACAATTCTCTCACTTTTTTATTAAAAAAGGGAATTGGCAGATCTTTATAATATTATAATCATTTTTAGTTAATACTGGAAATTAAGTCATATGTGTTATTATATACAAGTTTTCTGAGTTATTGACTAGCAAAGTGGCTATTGCAGGCACTCAGAAAACCAAGGCTCTTTTCTGAGTTCAAGTACCATCCCCTGGTTTTTATTTTTGAGCCTTATAGCAACCCAAATGTATTAAGGTGACCAAACATGTTTACATTTAGTTCACTCAACAAATTTCTTTATTGCTAAATTGACTGAAATCAGTTGGGAGGAAATGATTTGCATAATTTTATTATTTTCACAGAGCAAGTTTTTTTTTTTGTTTTTTTTTGAGTGCATGGTGCTTTGTGGTCTTCTGATTGAAATATCAGGGAGGCCTTTAACCATTTAATTTATTTATTGTTTTTCATCAAAAGAATAATTATGGTAAAATGTTATTCCATGTATTTATTCTCTGACAATTTCATTACATGACCGATGCTTTTCTTTTTCAACGACACCCTCTATTAACTTAAAAATTGTTAATCTTCAACAAAAACACATTATTTTTATTATGAAATTGACTACTATAGTGTTGGAGAGTATGAGTGGTTCCCCCTTGGCGATAAAATGCTATACCTGCACTTATCATTCATTCTTCACTATCATCTTGTATTACTTACTCAATCAGTCTTTGTCATTTGCACCTACAGCTGTCATTTATCTAACCCGTATTCCCCATAATTTATAGTAACTTGTTTATGAACAACAGAAAAAATGTCCTCTGCTTGGTTAGCCTGTTAATAAGCAGTCTACAAACACACTTACTTTGGTAGTCTGGGTGCTAAATGCATGTGCACTCATGTACACGCATGCTGACTGTGATATGTAAATACAGACAGATGCTCATGCATACCATTTGCAAGTCATCCCTTAAAATGAATAAATGTGTGAAAATGGAACTCTTCCATAAACTAGGTGCATTAACTCTGAAGCATTGGATAGTAGTATGGAAGAAGTTTAAGGATAACGGGCTCAATGCTTTGAGAAGGCATGCTAATAGGGAAGGAGAGCATTTTTTCTTTTTCCTGACATGATTCTAGAAAAAAATGCCTGCTGGCTGTATGACACCTCTCGGCAGGACGTGCACCTTCAGGGAATCGAGCCCTTAAGCATCATTCTTGTGCTTGACAGGGAGATGACACACTGTCAATCACATATTCTCTCTGCAGTGGGCTATTCATGGTGATAGCATCCACAAGGCAGCAAAGAAACTTCTCACTATCTTAATATGACAGAGTAAGTGCCTCCCATAAGATTTGTATTATATGTTTGAAAGATTTGCTTTAAGGATGTTCCCTACAAATAAAAGTAAATTGAACAGTGAAAGTGCAGCAAAATACCTGTTTATTTGTGGTCTTAGTGGGATTTATAAGTACTGGGGTAAAAATGGCTTACAGGTTTGTGCATTCCTTGGCCAAAAGCTATATATATAGTGGCATGTTGCATCAAGATGTTAGTTGTAGGTTGCAAGGAGTGTAGTCCATGTTAATTGCTTCTCCAGCACATTCTATAGAGGCTCAATTTGACTAATCTAAGGAATTTAAAAGCCAACTCTTTAAACTTTTTCAGCTGTTTAACTTATTCCTGGACAATGTCTACCGCTGGTCTTTTAAATTACCTTCTCTACTAGGCCAGATTTAAAAATCATGGGTTAACTTTGGGCCGGATACCCCCTACTTTACTATGTGCCAGAGGTGTGGATTCGAGCGCTATCAACACTTCAACGAAGCCAGATGATAAAATATGCATGAGAAAGTGTGCAAAAGGCAAAAAATTGCAGCTTTAGGCCACAATGGAAGATGTCCTCTGGGGAATGGACCCTGGCTTGAACGATCCATTTATGGACCTTCTGAAACTATATACAGAAATTATACAACATTTAATTCTGACCCAGTATTTGATTGAACAAGAGACATTCCATGAGAGCTGATATTACAGTACAATAGCACTGCGACTTTTTACAGACATTATCCCTCCGCTACACAGGCATTAATGGTGCATTCACACCGCCCAAAATGTCAACACCCAGCATTGCAAGATTACATGTTAAGTCTATAGTTGAGTCCATCAGAGTCTTGTCAGGGAATTTCTTAATTAAAGCGATGATATAAGATTCCTTCAGTAGTTTTAAGAGGTTTTAATCACAGACTTGCTGATCAGACAAGAAGGACAGTTTTGCACAGAAATAAGTGCATACTGACCTGCCTTCCAACATCCTACACAGTCAGTAATCCTGACAACTATCAATATCATATTAGAAACATTTCTTCAGAATGATAACATTAGACTTGAAGGCGTCGTTGGATGGATAGAGAAAGTATAATCTTTCTGATGTTATAATGCCCCTTAGATATCAGACGGTTACTATGCCAACCCAGGATGTAGCAACAGAAATCAGTACAATTCACCTGGCCTAGAATTATGTGGGGTCATTAATCAGATTGGTGACCATATCATAAAGAAAGAGCACACATAATCTATATCCAAGGTGCTTTGTGTGCTCTTGCTGTTGCAATTTTTGAAACTTTTGCTGCTTTCCAAGCTTCAAAGAGACAAAAGTCAGCAACGCAGAAGCTAAGCTTGCTGAAATTTCACCTCTGCCCCCTGAGCGTCAACCAATCAGAGCGTCTCGCTGTAGTAAACTTGCCCGACGTTGACGTTGTCTAACCAGCGACGATCCAACATTAAAATAATCGGCAGAGACAGCCCCCCAACGTGTTTTGCTAGCTGCAACCCTAAAAAATGAAATTTCTATGGCTTCACACTGGTAAGTTTTGTGAGCGTTTTTTGACTGCTATTTCAATAATAAACAAACGAAAAGTGAGAGGTAACTTTTGAAATATGGGTTCAGCAGAGCATAAGAAGAGAGTGGCTTCAAGCACTGGCGAAACTCCAGCCCAGACTCCAACGGAATTTACACAACAGTAATATTTCTTCAATCAGTTAAAGTCATGCTTGCAAATTTGTAAATTTTCCAGGACAGGACTTACTCAGCTGTTGTTTCTGTTTTTTTTCTTGAGTGCTCATGCAGCATGGGTGCCTCATGCAGGAGCTCACAATGGAAGCTGCAGTTTTACTGCTCGTGTTTGGCCTGAGGGGCAATCACGAGCACAGAACTTTCAGTTAGACTCCGACAACTAGCATGGGCAGGACCAAAAAGCTGTCAAAAGACACACTACTGACCAGGGCATTGCTGGAGCATGAATAAGGAAGACATTTCTCATTTTTTTATATTTATTTGTGGTTAAACTTATGGACAGTCCTTTTAAGAATGGAAAGTGACAAGTTTTTGAGATCCACAAATCTTGCTGATTTCCAGGTGTCTAAATACTTATATGCAGCAATAAAATACGGATACATTTCAAAATTATACAATGGGACATTAGTGAGATTTTCTTACACCCCTCCATAATTTTTTGAGTAGAAGAACTTGCAAAGTCACAGGGTGTTCAAATACTTATGTTTCTAACTGTATGTCCTGAATTTCATGACCCAACTTTAAAGCATTGCTATGGTTGATTGTGTTAATTCTTCTGGAGGGCCATTTGCATGAATTCGACAATGCTCACAATTATTTTGCATTCATATCTGTTAAAGGTTGGACAAAAATCCATGTTCTTGAATTTGGTGCAGATCAGAAA
The DNA here is from genome assembly GCA_028564705.1 of Apricaphanius iberus. NCBI lineage: Eukaryota > Metazoa > Chordata > Actinopteri > Cyprinodontiformes > Aphaniidae > Apricaphanius > Apricaphanius iberus. Next base: position 53,851 of record JAPXFQ010002814.1, on the reverse strand, counting down.
CTCTCTGTTCTGGACAACGAATTAAACCAGCGTCTTGTCAGTCATCCGGCACCGGCAGATGTTGATTTGGTAAAAGGAGCCAAATACAGACCTTTCTCAGTGAAGCATTGCACCTCCTGTGTTCAAGGTTGGGGAGTGGATGACCTGAGCCCAAGAAGATGTTCATTAGTTGTATGTGATGACACCCAGGGAGTTAGGTACAGTTTAATTGATGAACAAATTAGCCTGTGAATGTCTTAAGAGTTGGTATGTGATGATAGCCATGAAGTTTCAGACTGCTGTGATTTTTAAATGTTAATAAATCTTGTACATTTATGGTGAACAGCTTTAATTAGAGACCTTTTGTCCATGTAGGATTGTCTGGGACCTGATGAACATCTGCCGCAGAAGGTTGCATCCTTCTGTGACTTTCTGAAGAGGAGTTTTAACTACTTTAATATTTTTGTCGCTTAGTCAAAGTTTGAGGTATGGCCGCGCCCATTCAACATATTTGTATTTTTTTTTTGTGATAATTTTTTATCCCCCATGCCTGAAGGCTATCTTGAACAATTCACATGCCGATCGTTTAAACTCTCTAGGAGGAGTTCGATCAAATGTGGATGCTGTAAATGGCAAAAACCGGGTGAAAATCGCAAGTTCAAAGCAAAAAGGCAGGCTTCCTTTATCTTTATGGCTATGATGTTTTAAGGCTTTTTGGTAGGTTTTGGGAAGCTTTACAAGTGTGGTGAATGGCATGTCTCAACAATGAACTAAGGCAAATGGAATTTTCCAGGGGACGCTACTGAGCCATTTATAGTGGTACTTTTTCAATACCTTTAATTTTTTTCAGATACATCTGACACGTCCGGCAAATATGGTTGCTTTTTAAATATATTTAAGCCTCGAAAAAGCTAGTAAATTTTTCTAAGTAATAAAAAAGAAATTATAAGGTTACAACAGGCCTTTGTAGCACTTAGCTGCTCGGGCATAAGTAGCACCACTGCTATGATCAGCAATGAGCAGCAGTGCTGCCGTGGACTGCTCTTCCCTCATGGATTACTAACACCAAGCAGCCAATCCTCATGCTGCAGGTCTGCCCAAATCTTTCAGTTCCAGCTGTGTGGCAAGCCACCAGTCTTAAAAATAAGGCGCGTTTTACGTGTTGTTTTTACCCATAATACAGCTAGACTGAGAGCCGACATTTACCCCACTGAGTCCAGAATGCCAATTAATCAGAAACATAAATGGCTGGGACTGATCTGTTCAAGTCTGTTAAATACGATAAATTACTTTTTCTAACATAATAATGTAATGAATTTAAATGAAAATCTCTCAGGACAAGGGCTTGTCTCAGCAAGTATTAGGTGAGATTAAAAGAGATTAATGACATATTATAATTAATTCATCTCAAAGTTTGTTTTTTTATCTCTTGACAGCACTAATATACACACACTCTCACTCACAGCATTCTTTAAACTCTTTTTTTCAAGGGAGAATGTAGTCAATTGAAGTTTCTCATTTGACAGTAGCTTTTTCGTCAAAAGACAGCACCTTGTGTGACACCAGGGAGAGCTGTGTTCAGTTAAAATATGTCATTAAAAAAATCATTTTAGATTTAAAAGTGATGAAACAAGTTATTTCAAATTAATGCATCTTTACACAACACTGAGTATTGGGGATGCACTAATCCAGCTGTCCACGCATCACAATTGCTATGTTTTCCTGTTCCAGTAAATCAGGCATTTTGCATTGAGAGTAGGAACATCCTAAAATTGCTCTAGGAACCGCAAAGACAATGTATTTCTCTGCATTTCATAAATATACTGTAATATGTTCACAAATGGAGATAAAGTGGTATGTGTGCTGCAGCTTTAACGAAGTATTAACGTCAATAAGTGCAAATGGGCAGTTTTTTTCTACAACTCATGGTGGGTTGCTCTGGGACCTCAGACAAATCAAGTTAAAATCCCAAGGTTTTAGTTTCATTATTGAAAATGAAACTCTTAAATATATACATTCAAGTACAAGTTAGATACCATAAGCACTCAGTTCAATTATTTTTGTTCTGTCAGGTAGATGTCTTTTGAATGTTGCCCTCTATTTGGTTCTGTTGTTAGTGCATCTTGAAATGCCCAGTTCTTTTTAGTCTTATAGAACTGGGTAGTAACGGAATACATGTACCACCGGTATGTATTTAGAATACTAATCATACAATCAACTGTATTCTTTTACAGTTACTATTTTTAAACATGGTATTCAGAAAACAGTTACTTTCGTAATACCATTGGAATACTTGTGTGTTTTCCACTTTACACCTGAAAGATGAACATATATGTTTTGGGAAATGTGTGTCTGCATGTTGTGTAGACTATCCCATAATACCCCTAAACAACATGCCGCTGAAACCATTGATATCCTATGGCCGAAATGCTCCCGACATGCAAGCACGAACATTAACGTGAGTGGCCAGTTATGGATTCAGACCCGGAGCTGAGGGGACTGGAGCCACAACCGCAGCCAAATAAACCTACTAGCAGTGAAGGAAATGATACGCTCTCTCGCAAGTTAATTTTTTTTCAAGTCTGCTAGATTAAAACAGGGGAAAATATCAAATCAGGCAACACTAGTCATAGAGTCGCACCGCTTATGCATCTGGTGTCAAACTGTGAAGTATGCAGGCAAACTCCAGTGATTGCTGAAGCGGCATATTCATATTACCACCTAAAATATTTTTTTCAAAGGTTACTGATGATCCAGGAAGGAAAATTCTTACATTTTTGTGTAAACTTTTTCTTGCGATTCTCAAGATACTCAATCAACAATGTCAACAGCAAACTAGAAACATAAAGCATCTGGCTGGCCAGCCTTTCAAGGTATGTGAAAGTCACAAAAAAATTAAAAGAAACTGCAATGATGTACAAAAACAAAACAAAATCATCTACCACTATTTTTTGTCCATTATTTGACAGAGCCTATATCGTGTTAGTTAGGTCATTTCTCACAGTTACAGTGTTGGTTGAATCTGACATTACGTTAACTTGATAATATGTTGTTGTGATGGGTTTCCCTAAAATTATGGCTAAAAGGATAAAATTTGTAGTGCAATGAATGTCAGTTTACAATACTTTGCATATTTATAACAGAAAGTCGCAAATAACCTAATTGGCTATGGCTGATAAACAGCTAAACTTAATTTCAAATGACTAAATTTAAAATCTAATACAATGTTTTTTTGTTTCGCTTTTTTATGAAAATGTTCAATATACAACCTTTAATGAAGAAAAATATAACAAACTTACAAAATAAAAAATGCAAAATCATCGGGACTGGAGAACAGAGAAAAAATCATGACCAACTAGCAATGATACGACAGATTCTGGGAGCTTAGTGTGCTGAGGAGAAATGAGGAGTGACACAGAAAGCCTGAGAACCGAAAGCTTTTCGGTTGCTTTACTTAAAAAAGGTCACGACATGTGTGGCCCGGTGAGAAGTCAGTACTTCGCGGGAGGGTCTCATTTGTGTTTCATCGTGGATGATGAACAGTTGATCATTGAAGTGGAGAAGCACTAAATCCTGTATGACCCCAGTCACACTTTTTGTATAGGATGCATATAGAATGGAACAAGTTGATGAGTTTATGCTACTTATTAACATGATAACTTTTTTTTGCCCCATTCTATATGCATCCTTTTCAGTTATGCCAGCTAAAATAAATGGGTCTTGAAGTTTTAATAATTAAACTACAATGAATTCACCAAAATCAAAAAAGTTTTGTCATTTCGTAATCGCTCAGTGACAGCTGCGAAATGTGCTGCTCCAGTAACATGGTGCTTACGCGCTCGGTGGAAAGGCCAGGTTAGAAAAACGGCGCAACATGACGCTCCTGAGACGGGGCAGACTCGCAATGCTTACGTCTCCGGTGGAAAGGGATGTATTGACAGCTATAAGCTGCATGTGACATGCTGCTTACGTTACGTGTTGCTTACACGTCTGGTAGAAAGGAGGGTTTAGAATTTATTACTTTCGTTGATATACTTTGAATAGTTTTACTCAAGAAAATCCTGTCAACAATTTTTTGTGTCTTCTTTCTGAGGTCTGTCTCTGTAACTTTGTAAGTATCGTAGAGCATAAATCACCCTTTGATTCAAACTGTCCTAATTTCTAAATACACTGTGGACATGATACATCTTTTGAAAAAAAGATTAACTCTGCCTTATTTTTTTCTTTAAATAAGCCGATTATTTAAGCAGATACAATGTCATTGTTACTGATGTCCTTTGTGTTTATGCTAATTACAAGCTAATTAATCTTTACAAACACATCTTATTCTGCGATGGAATTAATTGTAATACACTTAGCTAGCTTTTCCCCCTGCACTCCTGATAGGCCTGCTTGGGTGTTATGAATTAGTTTTTGAAGCTGTTAATGATGTATCTAGTTGCCATAGTTTGCAAGAAAAGAAATCCAGAATCCAACTTTTTTGTGGAACTACGTGAATGTATCAATTTTTCATTATCGCTGACACCCTGCAGTTGTTTTTGCATGTAATAGGGATGCATTATTCAGTCAGGGAGTAGCTAAATATAAACAGATTAAATTTTGAGTGTTTGTCAAAGCCCTTCTCAGAAGAAAGTGTCAGTGTAACCCAGTTTTGGATGTGCCTCTTGTGCAATCATTTTGACTCATTACACAATGGGGCTGCAGTAGAAAGGGTCACAGACTCTTTACTAAATCACTTTACTGTTAGTTTGATATTATCTGGGTTACACATTGTTTTTTTGTTTTTTTTAGAAATGGGTGACCCTTTTCTCAAGATCAACAACCCTTATAATTACTGGCACCTCTGTTAAAGATGTGTAAAAAACTATATACTTCATATTTAAGTAGCGGAATGTCACAGTGGAAATTTTAGCAAAATCGACCCTTTATATTGCGTACATTTATTAAATTGGGAAATAATCTCATGTCAAGGATTATTTTATTTTTTTACAAGTCATACATGTATACATGATATGAAAGGAATTATCTTTTTCCTCTAAACAAGGATGAGGCTGAAGTCCTAATCTGTATTCTTTTTGTATTAAGTTGATCAGCCATTCTTTACAGGGGCCCAGAGCTGAGTTATGCTTAAACTCTTCTGCAACCTCCTCCTTAAACGCATCAGCTTAAAGTAAAACAATGTTATGCCTCGTCAGTTCCTCTGCCATTTTGTTGTCTAGTACCCAGAGGTTAAAGGTTGAATATGGACCAATTTTATAACAAACTATATTTTAAAACAAATAATTCCTCCACGGGCCTTTTGGAGGGGTGCTGAATGAAATAACATTTCTTAAAAAAATTATGTTTGAATTAAAAGTTAAATTTTTACAGGCACAGCAATGCCATTATGTTTACATCTATCACAATTGCATGCTGTCAAATTAGTTCAAAACACAGCAGTTGACACTGGGGACAATTTTACATTACCTTTTTTAGGCTGCATATCTGTCAGAAGTCTTGGGTTTGGTCTGCGTGGGGATTTATCTCTAGCCTGTCTCTCTTTTTCCTTCTGTCTCTATACCGTATAGATGCAAAAATTTAAAAGATACAATGTGGCAGAATATCAAGATAATACTGCTGGCATGGTATGACCTTTAATTGCACTGTGGTGCCCTGGCGAGTTGAGAATATTGCAGCTTTCAAGCTGCCAAGTTTGATAGCAATATTATCGCAATTTTGCCACAACACTGGACTTTTGAATAAAGATCAAACCTGTACACAACAGAGGGTGAAAGACAGACACCCTGTGGGGCACCCCCCGCTTTAAGTGGGACTTAAATCGGGATTAAAAAAAACAAGTTGACTGGTGCGGTCATCAAATTCCAGTCTAATTTTTACTTTTCAATTTTTAAAATAACATTCAATTGTATTTTTTTTATTCATTTTAAATAATACTAACTACAAACATGCTAAACTGAAAACTACAAATAAAAAAAATATTAAACAATTGTTTCATAAAATTAATAAAGAAAAGAGACCTAAATAGAATTTAAAATATCAAATAGAATTGGTTAACTGCTGTAGCCGGAGCACATGTAACTGAAATGCACAGTTACTTGTGTGTAATCAAATAGTGGTATTGCTGCAGAGGTCACTGTCGTGATGTTTTGGATTTTTGCATGAGACAGATTACTTCTCATGTGGGTTTAGATGATCATGAGGCTGAATTTCACTGCCACACTTGAGACTGGAATTAATGCCATTTCAGCCAAAGTTTTAAAATAAGGGAACATTATTTTAATGTTTGAGGCCTGCAGACCTGTAGGTGACCTTGCACACTTACAAATCATCAGGACTGCAGAAGGATAAAAGTAGCAGACACTCAGCCATTCCTTGCCTGAGTTTTAACCTATATATGGTAACCGCAAGCCCTCAGCGTTCCTTGTCTGTCTTTGTAGCACTTAAGGCTGTTCCAAGAATAATTTCCTTGATTCATCCTCAGAAACTCACCTTTTTCATGTTCCTTGTAAGTTCCTCGCTTCCGTGGTTTCCACTCCTGAAATCCTTTCCTCTCTACTCACCTTCAAGATTCAAATTGACTACAATCTCCATCACCGGCTCCCAGCTTCTTCAAACAACCATCATTCTCCTTCTCTGTTTCCACTCACCCACCAGAATTCCACCTCTCAAGTTTATTCATTAGCATGCCTCCTGTCCACCTTCCTATGACAACCTGTAAGACAAATTCAACTATTCATTATTTTAGACCAAAAAATCTTACCTTCCAGCTTTCACCTAGCCCTTTGATCACTGCTGCAACACTTTATGAAAATACCACAAACTCACACTGGTCATCCACAAGCTCCACTAACTCCTCCCTGGCAAACTCTTGTAAGCAAATATTTTATAAAGTATTCAATAACCCATCTCATAGATCCCCAGCAGTTCTTGTCCCAGATACATTAACCTCTACCTTATTTTCAATAAACTTATAGATCTGGCTTCGTCTCTATGGAACGCCAAAGTCTTCAAAATTAAATCAAATAATAAATAAAACATAATGAAATAAATATAAGCATGAATAAATATTGAATGAAAATATAATGTGACAATGAAAATATTAAAAACTGAAATTATTTCAAATGCAACGCCCATTTTTTGAAATATTTTTCATAATTTTTTTTTAGATTATACATTTGTATAATATATATATATATATATATATATATATATATATATATATATATATATATATATATATATATTTCATTAAATATTTATTTCACTGCAATTTACTTCATAATAATATAAATTATTTCAAGACATTTTTATTTAATTCCATCAGTTTTTATTCTAATCACTCTTTTTCCCAAAGTCAGGTTTTATTTCATAATGAGGTTTTTCATAATGGTATTTATTTCAAAAAGCCATTTAAGAACTGAAGTCGTCCGTCAGCCAATCAGAATCAGCGGTTGAGACCTGGACGCTGATTGGCTGCAACTAAGATTTGTCTTCCTGGATAGCCATTGTTGAGGCTCTGTGAGCAGCTAGCAGCATGCTAAGTAAAGGGTCGCAGTTGCAGGAACTTTGTTCAGCTCTGGTTGCTCTAACAGGTCATATTGAGAGGAATAACTTATCATGAACCGTTTCAGAGACCCATCTTGATTAGTCTGGATGATATAATCTGAAATGATCCCAGGTTCAGCTCTCAGCTGTCTGACAGTAGCACTGGAGTTCTGCTGTTATCTTTTCTGTTTTATCCAGCACAACTAGGAGGAGACGGGAGAGGAAGCCCTGGTTGTTTGTTAGCTACAGTCAGTTAAAGGGAGATTATTTAAACGTGTTCTGTGTTATTTCTGAAATGTTTTAATGATCGTACCAAACAGCCGACCTGAGTTTCTTTCCCCAGTCTAATCACGGGCATGGCGTCCTGACCAGCTTTACACCTAGAACACTGGAGCAGCACCGGCTGTTTGGATTAGACATCCCCATTACAAAAGTGATCAAATATTCTGCCAGTATTATAAGAATTATAAAGCCATACATAAAATCCTAAAGGCATTAAATTCAATAACAGTATTAAACGACTTAAGCCAGTCCTCGCCATTTTCCTCCTGCAGGAAAATCATGTTTAAGCACCAACCAATCAGCATCCAGGTCCCAACAGCTAATTCTGATTGGCTGGCTAAGATATTATGTTAAATGGCATTTTGAAATAAATATACCATTATGAAAAAACCCTATTATGAAATAAAAGCTAACTTTGTAAAAAAAGAAAAAAAAAGATTTTTGAATAAAAACTGATTATATTAAATAAAAAAACTCAAAATAAATTATAGTATGAAAAAAATGGCAGTGTAATACTAATATATATTCTAAAATTAAAATATATAAATATTGGGCATTGCATTTTTACAGAATTCCTTTTTGACTTTTTCATTGTCACATTATATATTTACTTAATATTAATTCATGCTGATATTTATTTCATGTTTTATTTATTTATTTAATTTTGAAGATTTTGGCGTTCCATACGTCTCCTGTTTTGTGCATTAAAAAAACCTAAAACATTTAATTCTTGTCATGAAAAAACTATATGATGTCTGCAGACTGTATTGTGCTGTAAATGGAGATGTTCTTTTCAGATGCACATATTCAATAAAGTGTGTATTATCTCATTACAGACCAATCAATATAACGAGACTTTGCAAAGTGAACAAAACGTTAGCATATCTGACATCGGGTCTATTTCACACATAATTCTTCCTTTAACGGATTATTAATACATGCAATACTTGTGTATATGACGTTGTTCCTAGATATGAGAGCATCAACCTCCACACCAAGTAAGCAAAAGAAAAGGAAGCAGTTTCCTCCTGCTCTATCCAGTATAGGAGGCTCGCTTTCACCGATGTGGCGAGTGGCTATTATAAAGACTTTTCTAGCTAGCTTTCTGTATTGACGTAGGTCTCTAATCATACACCTCAGTCAAATACACACACTGTGAAATCTGTTGGATATTTATGTAAATTCTAAAGTGTAAATTATGACTTTCATACAGGACATCACCAAGAGGAGTGGAGAATACCACTCAGCTACTGATAAGATGCAGAGGACAGGTACAAAAACTTATTCTTGCCTTTGACCCATATTTTGTTATAATTTTTCGTTTGGTATTTTAAACTTTTTAGTACAAAATAGTCCTTACCCTGCAAGATTCGTTGATGGACATTATGCTGGCTGGTTATGGTGACAGAACTGGCATCCAGACGGTTCAAAGTTACGTTTCTTTATTGCAACTAAAACCTCAAGACACTTGATGTCGCTATGGTGCCCATGTTCCGTATTCAACTTTTAACACAAGGTGAAGGAGTGAGCTTTAGATATTCATTGAGCAGCACCTTACTACACATATAGAATAATGGACAACAATGACTTTCCAAAGCACAAAAATGTATTTAGAAAAGAAGAAAAAAATAATAGGGCAAACATTTTAATCAACCAGGCTAGTTACACACAATACTTTCTCTATATCTAGTATTTCATTTACAAAAATTAAAAAAAAATATTTATAAAATTACATACTCTAACATCCATCAATTATCCATACCGTGCAGCCCCACACTGTAACACTGTCTTCTAAATAAGTCTGCACATTTAATTTTAGTTTACACTGTGAAATTTAAGTTCTCTGTTGTCTTTGAGTAACTTCAGTGGCTGTTGCTCCAGTCCCTTGGCTGAACTAAAATATGGAGAGAAAGGAGACCATTCTTTTTTGGACTTTAATCTATGGTTATTTCAGTGAAATTTTTAAGCCTTTGGAAATAGTTTTTATATCCCAAAATAAACCACAGCTATCCCTGACCGGATTGCTGTTATCCTTTGTCTTCATTGTGCTGCCAGAACAGTAAATGGCATTACATTTGATTGATATTTATTTAACTTGCTCAGTTGACAGTACAAATAATCTTCTTTGTTCTAAATGACTAGATCTTTCATAACTTCTATCCTAGCCATTTGCTTCCCGTGAAAAAGAGAGTATACAAGAGTGAACCACTGTATGTATTCTTCCTTTTCAGTTATATTAGTCATGTCCAAGTCCCTAAGGCTACAATCTAGCCAATGGGGGAAGGAATGGCGGCTGTTCATTTGAGAATGACAAATATAACACCTTTTCCTCACCCCGGTAATGGATTTTCGCTTGTAGCTCTGACGACTTGCTGCTGACCTTGATACTAAACAACAACACCTGCCGGTCAATTCCTCTCTTTTCGTTTCACATAAAGGGGAGCATGCTTTATGTGATGAGTGATTCAGTTGTCAGAAATCATAATTATGCAAAACCGGATGAAGTTCTGACTCCATCAACATGGGGGCTTTTTAATTACACTATTTTGGTACTGAGGAAAGTTACAGAAAATAGTTTTGTAAAACTGAAGGCTGTTTGAGGAAGAGATCATATTTTTTAATCATTTCAGTTAATGGTTGGAAAGGTAAGATTTAAGTAAAATCGTAATTTCAGATATAAAAAAACTAATTAAATCGCAATTTGTTTTATTGTCAAAGAACAAAAATATGTACAGCATTTCAGTTTTGAAGTAAGTTTTTGTTAGCCAGCCTTGCTAATTAGTATCTACATAATTAGAATTGTTTTTTTATCTGTTAAATATTAATGTTCAAAATGATAGCATTGCCTTTTTGAATAAAACCCTTTTCAGCTGTAGCAAGATCAGCACCCAGTGATCACATCAGTTCCAGCTTAAACAGATTACTGTTTACTGAAAAAGCCTCCCTTCAATCTCCGTTTATTCCTCGGGCTCATGCGCTAAATCCCAAACAGGATAGCATTTCTCCAGCATAGCACTGTGCTGCTGGGCTCATCTCAGCCCAACAACAGAGGGGAGGACAAACGGACTGATGACCTGACATGTATGAATGCAGAATGTAAAAGACAAATGAAATCAGGATGGTGGGAGGATGACCGTGTCACTCAGAAAAGACACTAAGGCTGAAGCTACAAAAACATATGGACATGGAGGAAATTATAGGTTGTGCTTATGAAATGCAAAAATGTTTTTTTTTGTTTTTTTCAGCTGCTTTATTATCAGCTTGTCTACACATTATAAATAGTTTTCAGGGCTTATGATTAATAACCATTTAATTATAAGACATGTTTACAAATAATCTGTGTCACTGTCTTGCAAACTTTGCTTTCACAAAAGAATAGTTTGTTTGTTTTTTATTTACTGCATGACACTCTAATATTTTTATACTTGAGGGTGCATTAGAAAATAATAAGAACATAAGTCAGTGATAACATTACTGCCTTTAAAAGCTTCAATTAATGTGATATTTGTTTGTAAGACAGCTTTAGGAAAAACTAGTAAAACAAAGAAATAGGGTGACTTAAATCCTCCGCAAAACTAGTTGCTTCACAACAAAGGGTGTGAGATTGCTTTGATATAGTAAAGCTCATGCCCAACTGTTTTGGGTTCTCTTCAATTTAGATTGAAATGCATATTTTCATTTCTATTACAAATCTAATTTCCATATACCCCATATACAAATCAGAGTAATTCAGTCTCAGCTTACTTAAATAGTAGATATGCGTAAATGCCGTGGAATCTTTCAGCAATCTTGACTTACAGTCCCCTCTGCTTTTACATAATGAAAACTCTGTGTTCTGATTAATAAAGTTCGCTAAGATACTTTCAGCCCCGGACGCTCACTTGACCTTGTCTTACAACTTTAAGCAATACATACAGTATGCAGATTCAATACATAGAGATAAGCTACGACCCTGAGCCCGCTCATCTAATTGATCTCTTCAGAGATTGTCAAATTTGTGTCACTGGACCTCGGTAATGATGTACCCATTTAATTAACAACCTGTCCGTAACCATACAGCCATTCACACAAGACAACAAGAAATGATACACCACCTAGATTTATCAGAGAACGAGTCATTTATGCACCCTCCTGGTTTCCTGAACTACAATACCACATACAGAACACAAACACCAATACAAAAGTGTGAGTCTGCGATTCTGCCAGCATCAGGACCAACCGGAGCCGTGCCACAAGTTATCAAGGTTACAATAACAAGCTCCTCATTTTTCAAGATTGGTTTCACATGAATCGATCACGCAGCCGAAGAACACGTTAGAGGCACCTCTGTCCGTCACTTCTTGAGGCCTGAAATTCCTGGTTTCCCCTGATCACCAGTCGATATGGTGCTGCCTGTGGTCAGCCGTCGGTAGCTATCTTTCAGGCCCCAGGCTCTGACTACATGAGGAGAGACCCCCCTTACCGGGTCTTTATGTGACTTCCCTCAAGGAATTAAGTTAAAACTTTTCAGAAGAAATAACTTCAAATTGAAGAAGTAACTTTTCAAAATTTAATTTTAACCCAAAAAGGAATTTCAATATACACTCCAAAAGAGTGCAGCCTCAACAGAGCAAAAACAACAAAACCCAAGCCTGTGTAAAAGCCTCAGTAAAAGCCCTAACAACCTTCTCATAAAGTCTCAAAAACCCTGAAAACTTAAAAAACCTCCCAACAGCTTAAACCTCTAAGTAACATTAAGCACATACATAGGTAAATCCTAGAGAGGGATGTGTCTTATTCATCTAACACGTGAATATTAGCATATTACTTTTGCAGTTTCTATCGAAACAGTTCATGATAGCTGGGTTAAGCTTGCTTTATGCTTGACGCATGTACATTCTGCGTGGAGATGAGACGCGCAGAACAGGCCGAGACGCCTTCTAGTAGCGCTTATACTTTTTGCGGCTTGTCCCTGCTGAGAACCAATATTCTTGAGGTCTGTAAGGGGCGGCGTAGGGCTCTACAGCATAGTAGAAGTTGTTGTTTACAACATTGCAACACCCATAAGCTTAAACAAAGCAGAACATTTACGCTGTTTACTTAGGAAAAAAGACGAAAAAGGAGACTGTCCAGTCATCCATCAAAACACAGTTGATCACAGTGATCTCTATCGACCGAATCATAAAGATGTTTGTATTTACGAACCTCCGCCATGTTTTTCCGCGCGGGAATGTCCCCGTTGTTACAAAATTTCCTAGGTGCGCGGTGCGGAAATTTGGGTCTCTGCGGAGAGGCGTGGTTGCTGAAATGAAGTAATTTGGCCGCGTTGAGCCGTGCGGACCACGCGGATGCGTCAAGCATAAACCAAGCTTTTAACCCCCCCCGTCTCCCCACTTCCCTCTTTTCTTCTTCCTCCTGCCGGGCCAACCTCCTGTCTACCTGTCACTATCTGAAGTTTGGTTTATGCTTGTCCCGTCTGCGAGGTCCGCACGGCTCCACGCGGCCAAATTACGTCATTTCAGTAACCACGCCTTTCCGCGCGGCCTCCTCCCGCCCCAAAATTTCCGCACCGTGCACCTAGGAAAATTTGTAACTACGCGGACGGTCCCACGTGGAAAAACATGGCGGACTGGCAAGAGCTCATATTGCCGGAGGTTCGTAAATATTATTCGGCTGATAGAGAGCACTGTGATCAACTGTGTTTTAATGGAAGAGAGGACAGGCTCCTTTTTCGTCTTTTTTCCTAAGTAAACAGCATAAAACTTCTGCTTTGTTAAAGCTCATAGGTGTCACCAGCTAGTAAACTACAGTGATTACTACTTCTACTATGGTGTAGTGTTGTATGCATGCCGTACAGCCCTACACCGCCCCCTACAGTCGTCAAGAATATTGGCTCTCAGCAGGGACAAGCTGCAGAAAGTATAAACGCTGCTCGAAGGCGTCTCGGCCGGTTCCGCACGTCTCGTTTCCGCGCGGAATGTTCATGCGGCAAGCATACAGTAGTAGCAGTTTAAAAGTTCTCATGTTTCCATGATTGGTCCTGGACTGGCCCTTGACTGGTACGTGCCTGATCCGTCAAAGGTCCCTGACAGGTCCGTGGTGGTAATGTAATCCCCCGCTATGACGTCTTCAGTGAGGCCTCGCCCCCAAGGAGCCTGAGTGAAAACCAGCTGCAATGCCTCTTTTGTCCACGGGGAGGAGCAGTGATTTTAAACACACCGCTGCTGGAGCGTACATGGCGTCTGAGGGGATCAACTGGGTGAAAACTCCGCCAGAGTCACCAGACTTTAATCCCATTGAGCTTGTTTGGCACTCAATGAAAGATTTTATTCGGAAGGAGACTAAGCCAGGTACCAAGCAGGAGCTTGTTGACGCCATACATAGGTTTTGGGACACAAGAGTCAATGTGAACTTTTGCAACAGACTTATCACAGGACTGTCAAAAGTTGTGAGGTGTGTTATTGAAAACGAAGGGGGGCACAGTGGAAAATAAAAGTTCTGGTGGTCATGTATAGTAAAAAAAAAAAAATAGGCCTACCGCACTTCTTTTCCATTTCCTGTTATGTTGTTTAAATAATAAATGTTCACCAAGCGGCAAATAATGGTTTGTGTCTTTTGTTTTTGCCTCAATGTCACGGAATGAAATAAACGGAATGAAAATAAATAAAAATTAAAAATGGTGTGTGCAGTAGGGATTCTCATCCGCAGAACATCTGCTAAGATGGTGACACCAAGTTATCGTAACAGTAACAAGGCTACTTTTAGTAAGAAGTTTGTGGAGTGCTTTTTAACAGAGAACAAGAGTACATACTGCACATAGGATGTCAGGGACTCATTGCCACTATAAGTTAATACAAGTCAAATGTTTCTATAGAGTAAAGCTGGCTAACCTATTGTACTCGCTGATGATCATCCTGAATGCAACCCCCAACTTAACAACACACCATAGACTCCAGATCATTCACACCTCCTAAAGAACATTACCATCTCCAAGCATCCCCCCACCAAGCTTTCGTGACCATCCCTACAGTATGTAACCATGTCTATTCTGTTGTTATTGTAAACATTTCACAACTAATCTGCTGCAATTATCCAGGCACATTTAGCTTTGTCACCATTCAAACCAATGTGTCTAACCCATTACAGTGGATATAAACCTTTTTGTCAACCAGATGTGGCTAAAACAACAACGCACATGTTTTTAATTTTTTTTTTCTTTTTCCCCACCCTGCATACGCACACACACACACACACCCACACACACACTACTACCACCACAAATTCTCCGAGTGCTTCACTGACCAGAATCTGACCCGCACAGATCAGAGTCGCATACAAACGCAGTGTTGATACAATGCATTTTGGAGAAAACAATGAAGCAGAAAACAACTCTCTGTTTGAAATTATTTAATTTAATATGAATTTCACAACGCTTTATTTTAGAATGTTTAAGTAAACTAATGTTTAAGTTTACAATTAATATATAATATACACAACAACTTAATTAAGAATTTATTATAAAATATATAAATTGATAAATATGATAAATACGCTATTACGCTGTTTTTGCGTTGTGTAACTCATTACCATCTTCAAGCATCCCCCCACCAAGCTTTGCTCCCCATCGCTACAGTATGTAACCAGGTTTATTCTGGTGTTGCAAACATTCCGTGGTGAGCCGAATAGTCATGTGATTGCATAAATATTATAAATAGGCTATTACGTTGTTTTGCGTTGTGGAACTCTGTCATTTTCATCCAACAACAATAACATAAAAAAACACGAGTTTATCACAAAATTAAAGGAAAGTACATTAGGTTTTAAAAAAGTTATACTTTAGGTTCATAGAAATAAATCAAATTGTTTACAGATATAACGTTTAAGGCTACTTGTTATAATGTTTTACAGAACTCATTTGGTGAAGTTTGGCCCGTGTTAGGAGAACTTAAGTTTATGGAGCCTATGATAAACTTTGACAATAGAAGAAGCAGGTTAATTACAAAAAAGTGAGCAGTTTGTGTTGTTACATCCAAAATGGTTTTTCTTCAGTGGACGTGATAATAACATCAAGTCGATGAGAATTCTGTGAGAGAAGCGCCATCTCCTGGTCATACTCTGTATTTCAATTAATGGGTGGAGTTGCAGTAAAACTTTGACACTCCCACGAGAAAGAGGGGGGCCACTCCGGCCACTGGGATTTGGAGGGAACTCTGCTGTTAATGGGCTGGAAAGGGCACGCCATTCGTCTGGCGTTTACTCTGAATGAGAACTTTTAAACTGCTACTACTGTAAACCAAGCTTCAGTCTTCTCCGTGTAGCTCCTCAGTTATGCAAATGAGGTGAGCTCAGCTCCCAGTGTCACTTCAGAGACCAATACAAGCTCTAAGCAGTAAATGTTATCATTACACAAATACTCTTCTAGTAATGGAGGTATATTATATTACACACACTTAATAAGCGCACATGATTATATGAATATAAAACATTAATAAATGCAGTTTATAAGAAAGCACATTCATGACATAAAAGAACGTTATTATCCCCCTCCTGAGTGTCAATCCTTAGCCCATTCTATATGCAGAAGTAGTTGGTATAAAATTCCCATAATTAAATCCTAGAGGGACTCCAACAGCATAATAAATACAAGTCATTATTAAGTCCATTAAAAAACATATAATATAACGAAAATATTAAATTAGAACCGACAATATTTTATTTTTTTCATGAAGGACGTGTATTTGTTTGCCCTTTTGGTTCACAGATTAACCAAAAAAATCAAATATCCTTGAAAAAAAAGTCTGATAAAAATCTGAGAGATATTCTGTGTAATCTGTCTACAGATGGAAATTCAGCATCCTTGCTGGCTGAGTTAGTCAGCAGCACAGGAAAGATAACCACAATTTCAGCATATTCTGCATCACATTAGATAAAGGGGACACACGGTCAAACCATGTTCAGCTGGAAGTGTCAAAGTATTGATCTGCCATCAAGGATGAAAACATTGTAATGCTTCACCACGTATCCGTCTCACTGCATGTTGAGAAGGTGAAATAGATTTACATGCTATACTCGCCTTATCCAATCCCGTCTGATGTGTCATGTCATCTGGATGGTGTTAGAGGATAAACGATGGATTATACCAGAAAACGCCTTTCGTTCTTCTCCAAAATTTTTAGAACCTCCGGTGAAGATGTATAAATGTATAAACAGCCCTCTAATTATTATTTTTTTACTCATTGTCTAACATTAGGTCAGCCTAAATATTTCCTCATTCAGGGAAGTTAGGGGTACCGAAATAATTTATATTTGCATTAGATTAAAACAATGAGGCACATTTTTTTTTGTCTTTTATACTTTCTTCAAATTTGAAACGTACAAACAGTTCTTTAGGACTTGGTTGACCAACATCAGATGTATAGGGTATGCTTCAACAAACTTCTGAGAATACATTGCTGGAATTTTGGCCCATTCTTCCTGACAAACCCACAGTAACAGAACCGGGTCTGTCAGACATCTTGCTCTCATCCCCGTTTTTCAGCACTGCTCATACATTTTTCATGGGACTTGGCTAATGGCTCCGTTATGACCACTCCAAAACATGGACTCTATTTTCTTTCTCTCCTTGTAACAAACTTGGTGGTTTAATGGTCATGTTCCATTTGGAAGACCCATATTTTCCCTATCTTAAATTCCTAGATTAATGTTGTGTGTTGGTATTTCAACATACCGGTAATTGTCTTTGCCATCTATGTTGTTAAGTGTATCAGACCCTCCTGCAGTAAAACACTGACACACGATGCTCTTTCCCACCAAAAAGCCTGTTATTTTCTGACAGACTCCACCAGATTTCTGATTAAAATGTTCATGTTATTTAAAATAGATCTTCCTTTTAATATTTGAATTTTCTCCTCACTTATACTCACTAAAAAAAATGTTCTACATATTTTAGCACATCATAATGCCACTGCAATAAAACATGATTTTTAACATATCTGTACCTAAGATGTCAATAAATACAAAAGGTACTGTATATATAAATCATACATTTCACCTCATAAAACTTCACAGTAATTTAATAAGTGATTATTACATTATCTCTCCCAGAGACATAAAAGCAAAAGCCTTTATCCCATCTGTCAATTTCTCTAATGAACCTAAGAAAAGCACCTGATTAGCTTGAGGTTCTTTTTATATTAGGGCCCATTTTCACCTCTGTGACCACCGGGTTCTACAGTGATCCATCTGCGAACAACAATTTGTCTTCATCATCGGCACTCTGTAACAGACAAACTGCATGCATTTGTGTGAAGCCATGCGCAGGGGAGAAGCCAACAGCAAAATATTATTGTGTATTAAGACAGATTGTCAGATGACAGCAGGAACCAAACGCAACATTCATCCCTATGTTTGCAACCTTGCCTGCTTTAAACTCATTAGGAGCTCAAGGGAGAGTTAAGGTGTTTGTGGTCTGTGGCCAGAAGCATGTTCTAGCCTTGGTCTTTATTTTATTTTTTCCATATGTAAATTGTATTTACAAAAATTAGCTCTGAGTGAGTTCATAAGTCTGTACCTCTTTACAATAAGGCTCCTCTTATAAATGGCTAATAAATAGCTTATAAAACATTACTAATTCATTTGTACAAAACTTTATAAATCAATAAAATGTTTTTTTATCATGCATTAAAGCTGCAGTCAGGAAGATTTATTTATGTATCACAGTTTTATATATCCTTAATATGATAGTGGGGTTCAGTACCATGATAAAAAGCTAGTGCTCCACAACATTTGTTACTTTCTAAAGTCCCTTCTTCCTGGGGTGGGGGTTGGGGGAGGTTTGGGAGGGCCTTTGTACGTTAGATTAAAAAAGAATCTATCTCCCTGAAATACTCCGGAATGTGGCTTTAATAAAAGGTAAAAACGACAAATCTGACCAGTTTCTTGCTAAACAGTAAACCAAATCTGTTCACCTACACATTTAAATCTAGAGATGATAAATTATGTACAGAAAAAATTATGTTCAGACAAAGTCACAACCTTGTAGTAGGTAGCGTCACAACTTAACAGTAAAGCTGTTTGAGAGTGCATATTTATATTGGAGTGATAAAGTAGAATACTATTTGCTAAAGAATGATGTTTAAACATACTCATTGTGCTTACAAAAACGTAACTTAGTCTGAAATTTTTAATTTACCAACTCTATATGAAATGCATAGACTAGGTTATTATTTGGCTAGAAACCAATCAATTGTGTAATTTTCTACCCCTAATTGATGCATAATAAACACTTATGTAATGCAAGCGTTTACATATAAATTAATAACACATCTATAAACTACTACTAGTCATTTATAAAAGTGATCCTTATTTTAAAATGCTACTGATAAGTATTTAATGCATCTCATTTAAACATATTCTGTCTCATCCAAATTGACTTATCTCTGCACTTTATGATGAATTTCGGCTAAAACCAAATGGCTAATTCATGAAGAATTTATGATTTACAATACGTTTGCTAGAGGGGTAGTTGTTTTAAAATAAAACTTGTACTTTATAGACCTTGAAATGTAAAAGTTAAAGTTATTCAACTGGAGAAACACAGATATTACACAAGGTTGTCATATCAGGGCACACAAAGACTTGGACATCATGTCGCAACAGTTCTATGATGAAAACAGAAGAGCAAAGTGACAGTCCAAGTTGTCTGAATAATGTTTTGTGACACCACATGCAGTGTGATCTAAAAGCCTAACATCTGACTGTTGATTTTTTTTTCAGGAAAACAACAACAACCTGTTAATGAACATTTGAAACCTAAAAGACTCTGGAGTATTTTTTTTGGTCTAGTCTGAACTTGTGCTACTTATTCAGATTGTGTACCACCCCAAGCCTTTTCTTGATATTTGACACAAATACACACACATGCAAAAACACAAACATACACCCACATACAAACACACATACACTGTTTTAAAAGTGCAGAATGTACACAATGAGCCCAATAGTGACTACTGTAATAGTATGTGTAAAAAGCAAACAAAAACACATCATTATCGAAAAAGACAGAGGCAAAGCCTTCTCCAAGAGAACAGAGACTAAAGTCCGCATGCAAAGAATTTAATGAATCAACTCAGTAGTGGAAAATGATGAAAATGTGTCCACGCTTTGGTCATATTTCTGTGGGATTTTAGATGACATATCCATGAGCCAAAAAGCCTTGTGGGTGACATAAAAACACGTGGAATAGGGTAGCCTGATCGAATAAGACAAAACACAACATTTAGACGAAAACTTAAACCGCATGTTATCCTGAAAACAACACCCCGAAAATGGTGATGAAACATGGTTTTGGCAGCATGATGTTGGTTTTTTTGTCTTCAGCAGCAACAAGGAAAATGGTCAGAGTTGATGAAAAGACAAGTGGAACTGGATACAGAACAATCCTGGAAACATAAAATGTTGCAAAGGACTTGAGACTGAGAGGTTTACCTTTCAGCAGAACAACGACCCTAAACATACAGCAATACCTAAATCAAGTTGAAAATCTGTAGGTCATGGTTTTCATCTAATCTGACTGAGCTTCAGTTATTTTTCCGAAATAATGGCTAAAAAGATATGTTTCTAGATGTACAAAGCTGGACAGTCTCCAAAAGAGACTAGTGAAACATAGTTCTACAACATTGGCTCAGAGTGGTTGAGTGCAATTCATGCCACACCTTTCATATTTTGAGTTGGAAAATATTTTTTTGACATTTGTCATCGTCATTTGTTTGCATCTTTCCATTTTGCAATTGTGTTCTACTTGTTCTGATGTATATGAAAAAGTTATCAGAAGAATATACTGAATTTAGTGGATATACAGGAATTTTTTTATTTTTTTAATTTAGAAGGTCAAGGGTAAGGTCAAATGTATTTATATAACAGGTTTCCAACAGTAGCAACTGTGCAAAGGGCTTCACAAGATAAGATAGCATTTATAAGAAGAATAAAAACTGAGAGAACAGACATTCAAATTAACAAAAACAAAATCAATATAGAATCAATACACAAGTGATGCTAAGCAATTTAAACATTTAAAGAAAAACATCAAGACTTTAAATTAAATCCTGAAAGAAACAGGAAGTCAGTGAAGTGGTTTTAAAATGGGGGTAATGTGGTCGGTGCACAGGGATCGAACACTTTTGAAAGGTACTGTATCTTATACAAGAAAATCTAATGGCAAATTAAGCTTGAAATGCTCTTCCAAATTACTTAGCACCAGATGTTGGGATCTCAGTGACTGCCCGCGTTCCATACGATCTTATTCCCCACAAAGTATTTTACCTATAAACAAGCGTTGTATTTCTCCCTTGCATATTGTTTAGCTCACGGTCTACTTTCTGTGTTTGTTTCCAGCTAAAATGTTATCGTCAGAAATGCTCTTTTACCACAGACAGTCAGTACAGTTACCAAAATCTGATCTTGCATATCTAATTTACTTAGCTAATTCCTTAAGAATAAGGATCAACATACAAGTGGCTTAGGGCATTTTTACATGTATGGCCCTGCCAGAAAACTGCAAGAGAAAAATGCTAATTATTTCTGTTCACATGGTGCGGGTCTCAGCCCATACTGGAGTTCAGTGTTTTACATGATAGAGTACACCAAAACAGCAGGTGGCGGTATACAACTAATTCTGTAGCTATCCAACAAACAAGAAAGTGAGAAGTACCGACGTCATAAAATAATCGATGGCCTAGAATGAAAACACAGTGGTCTACTAGTCAACTGGTACCTGAAGCCATCTACAGGATGAGTGTCATAGTAAAACCACCGCTTTGAAACCTGGTTGCTGTGGAATGCTTCAACAGTGTTGTTTTGGTCTCTTTATAGGTCGTGTAGCAATACGGTAACTCCAATTAGCAGTGCCGTCACTTGTCTCAGGTACGGCCAGGGTACGTCTTGTTTTCACATGATCCGTATCCACTCTTACCTGGACTCCGATACTACCTCTGAGGAATGTTTCTCGGACTGAACTGTGGCACAGTCCCATGTAAAAATGCCTTAAGCTGAATTACATGTGTTCATGTCTTTCCAAGTTTGAACTGTATCTCATTGAAATGGGTTCTGTAATGTCTTATTTAACTTACAGGAAAACAGGAAGTCATAGATTGTTACTTTCTTTCCTTTTTTAAACACATTATGTAGTTTGCTTATAACCGTGGCACCAATTATTCTTCCTAAAAATAACCTATATAAGGAGCACAAATTCATGATGGATTGAACAACATAAGAGTTTACAGAGAACCACACATTGTTTTAGTTCCTGTAATGGTAGGCTGCTATATCCTGAGCTGGATTCTGCAATCAATTACAGATAAATAAATAAATAAATATATCCAGTGCCAATGTAAACATACATAGAAATTATAAAGGTAATAAAAAAAGATTGATAAAATAGTAGACCTCTTGTTGCAACAATTCAACAAGAATAACAAAAGAGCCAAATAATAAATATGTATGTACAGATTTTGCTTTACTGCTGTATCATCCTTGCCTTACAATTTGGAAGTACTTTAAATTTCCCGACTCATCGACCAAAAAGTAATGTTTTCATAAGATATTCACCAAGGCGGGAAAAATAAAATAAACTGTTACCACACATGTCGAGGCTCCTCAGGGCATTGCAGAATGGGATAAATTCCATATTGTGTTCAATTCCAACCAGCACATGGCGCCAAAATGATGCCTTTACTCACCTTGTCCCTTAAAATCTACGCACAACAACAGCAAGCAGCTAATCAATAACATGTGTCGTAAGCCTCAAGACAGCCATTGGCAATGGCGCTTCATGTTTACTGGACTGCAGTGATCACACAATCCATCATGTGTAGTATAAGGCACCCATGTTGCATTGTATTAGTTTGTCTTGTCTGGTATTATTTTTATCGGTTTACAGAGATAAAAACTCCCAAACCAGAATAGTTCTGATCATTTGTTGCACAGAGGAACAGATGGTAGCACTGTTGCCTCGCAGCAAGAAAGTCCTGGGTTCCAATCCTGGCCTGGGGTCTTTCTGCATGTTCTCCTATGCATTAGTGGTTTTCCTCCTGGTACTCCGGCTTTCTCCATCAGTCCAAAAACATGACTGTTAGGATAATGTTTCTTTCTTAACTGCCCTTAGGTTTGTGTGTATGTGTGTGCAGGGTTGTGTGGCACCCCACCACTCTGCATAGAATAGACGGTGTACATAGTGGATTGTTCTGTTCACACTGAGAATCCTAAAATATTACATTAAATCCAAATGAAATACATTACATTGGTCTTTTTTTCAAATATTTAAGGGATGTGGATATTTTTGTGAGGTCCTCTTTGTATCAGTGATATCAGATTTAAAGAAAAAAAATGTAAAAGATTAAAACTCCCAAAATCCACTTTGTTCATCATGACAAACTGCCATTGGTGGTACTGCTAATGCCACTCACACGTCTTTGTCTTTTATTATTTTTTTCCCCAGCACACTCAAATAATTCTAATCCTTTAAATTAAGCAGTCTAAAAAGACTGAAAACAGATTCCTAAAGAGACCAATTTGCTTGTCAGTCTTAGAGGAGTGCAGCCCGTTGGATTTAAAAAACATACTATAAACAATTGACAATGTGGTTGATGGTTGGGAATGGAAAATATTTCAGCATCTTTGGAGTCTTACATTAATCAAGTAAGGAGGTTTTTTTCTAATAAAAAAGTTCCTATGTCTTTTTAATCTGAAAATGACATATTTTTCCTCAATCAAATTATTTCTCCTTATATCTTTGTATGATATTTGACTATAAGGAAAAAAAAAGTAAGAAAGACAGAGTAATTGGGTAGAACACATTGACAACGATAGGTTCATGAATGGGTTTAAAAGGAAATAAAGTTTTGGAATTAAAATTATCTTTGATTATCTGTCCTTTTTCCACACCAACCAGAGCTGACCAAAACTTTAGTCAGTTTCCAGACTTTTTCCCACTTTTCCAGTCCAATAGGAATGCTTCCATGATATCAGATAAACTGGTCAGTCTACTTTACAGAAATAAATACTATGCTTTCATAAAAAATGACTATTTATGTTTCATTAAGATCTATTGCAGTACAGTAATGCATACACATTGATTTGGCCAGTACAACCCTGTCGTTTTAGCACTTCATGATGAGGATGATGGCTCTCATTCTTTCTTTGAGTTAGTAAGTGAGCATGGTGCAGGTGTTTGTGTATGTGTGTGGGTAAAGCTTGGCTCTGATGTGAAGCCTATTCTCAGACCTCGGCGCTCAAGCTTGTGGGGGAAGAAGAGAAAGCAGATTGAAATGTAAGGAGCCACCGCTGCTGTGCCACTGCGATCTGAGAGGTGCCATGGAGATACCTGTCACAGGTGGGGTGTCCTCAGAACTTAACGTGCTTTTCTCCGCAAATGCTTGACAACCTGCTAAAGTCGAGCTCTTCTGATGGTGTACTCCATTCTTGTGTATGAACGTGCACATGTATGAATCAAAGGATGATCTTACACATCATGAGTGTGTTAGTGTTCAAGTTTCGCTCGGTGCCTAGGTGTGCGCCCGCACTTTATAGATGCTTCCTTTGATTTCAATATCTCTCAAGAAGGTGCTGCCTGTGGCACAGTGACATGTTCAAAGGAAGAGCGACCCAATTACGACCAGAAAATGGCATTTTCATATAGAACCCATGAGCACTGGAAGAAGGTGCCACAGAGTCTTAAAACAAGAACATATTATTCTTGCACTGCTTTAAAGACAACAGAAAAATACTTACATAATATTTTTTCTTTACCATCTCTAGCTGAAATTGGTTCCAACAGAAGATCTTATAAGGTCTTATATAAGTACAACTATCCAGAATACTTTTTTTCCAAGCTATGTTTTTAAACAAATAATTTAAGTTATGATGAACTTGCCTATTATGAAAAGCATTGTAGGTAGTGATGTGAAGATAAACCGATTTATACAACAGAGCTGCTGAGCAATTTTTGCCCCATTTCTTGATTTGTGTTTCTGAAAAATCCATCCTGTATATATTAAACTTTCAAGTTTCTGCGTTTAATTGACGCGAGTTGGATTGTTTTTCTGCTGCCAGTCAATTTATGTATTTTTTCTCAGTGGCACTTCCTGCTACATAGGAGAATATCAGCAGTGATTTAGGCAGAATAAACACTAATGTGCTTTTTGGACCTAAATTACTCTTGGTTTAATTCTCCCTGATTATGTAGATCTACTAAAAATGCTGAGGAAAAGCACCTACTTGTATGACATGCAAGTTAAGTTCAGTGCTGAACAGTTTCACCTCCAGGACTCTTTTCCAGTTTCCAATGCAGTTAACTTGAACCATTATTCACACATCTCCCCACAGTGGAAATAAACAGCCACAGAAGGTTTCGGGAAAATATGTTTTGGGCAGTGGGGGGGGTTCACTCTCTAAACATATGTCTGAATGACAAGGCAAGACAAGTGTATTCATATAGCATCATTCCTACACAAGTTAATTCACAAGACAAGTGCTTTGCAGAAAAAAAAAAAAAAAATACAGTAAAAAAGTATTGTAACGTCCTCTCAGACGCAATGACAGTCGGAGACAGTCACTTTGGGTTGGGTCCCTTTTTTAATGAAGAAAATAAATGAACGGCTGCGGTTGGCCGCAACCACGCCGAACATCGAGCTCCTCACCTCCCTCGCTCGCACAGCCAACACACAACAACAACAACAAAAAAACTGCAGAAGAAGAACTCTCCCTCTCTCTCCTCCCCCCACGGGGCCTCCCCTACTATTCTCCATTATTACAGAACAAGGGAACTAATAAGCAGCACCAGTAACTAAGAAGGCTGAATTATGGAACACAACTGAGGAATGTTATAACAGATACACAAAGTGCAGAACGTTACACTGCCCCCTCCCCACTAAGACCCTCGTCCCGAGGGTCCAACAAGAAGTCCCTGAGGTGCCCGGGGGGTCTTCTCCGTCCCTGAGGCCTGCGTGGTGTGACCGTAGGTGGGTGCGCTTGTGGTCCCGCATCAGGTGAGTGCAGCGTAGGGGGAGAAGTCGAAGGGTTGGCAGGGAAGATGGCAGCGGGAGGGGGGGTGGTGGTCATCAGGTTTCCCTGGGAGAGAACGGGCCGTCTAGGGCTCTGTTGCGGCTGAGTGGTGCCCCTGTATGGTGCCAGTCTGTCCCTGTGGAGGGCGACCCGTCTTCCTCGAGAAGGAAGGTGGACCCTGTAAACCACCTCTCCCAGTCTCTCGAGCACCCTACAAGGACCCACCCAGTGGCAGTCCAACTTAGGACATCGACCCTTTTTTTTTTTAGGACTATACACCCAGACCAGATCCCCGGCCTTAAAATCTTGACCTTTAGCTCGCATGTCATAGCTCCTCTTCTGTCTTATTCCCGCCTTTTGCAGCTGATCCCGGGCAAAGGCGTGAGCTGAATCCATTCTGTCCTGAAGCTTCCTGGCGTATTCTGGCCCTGGCGGGACAGTGGGCATGTCTGGGGGCCTCCCAAAGGTAATCTCCGGGGGGGTTCGCAGTTCCCGTCCCAACATGAGCAGGGCAGGTGTGCATAGGGTAGAGTCCTGTACAGCGGACCGGTAGGCCAGCAAGATGAGGGGGAGAGGCGTGTCCCAGTCCCGCTGGTGTTCTGCTGTGAGGATGGCTAGTTGTTTCACCAGCGTTCGGTTGAAACGTTCGACCAAGCCATCGCTCTGGGGATGCAGTGGGGTGGTCCGAGTCTTCTGCATGCCCAGGCGCGCACACATGGCTGAGAACACAGCCGACTCGAAGTTCCTTCCCTGGTCGCTGTGGATGGTTTCTGCTGCGCCAAACCTTGAGAACATGCCCTCCACCAGGGTATCAGCAACGGTCTCTGCTTCCTGGTCTGGAATGCCGTACGCCTCCGGCCACTTAGTAAAGTAGTCCATAGCGACAAGGATATAACGGTTTCCCTTATCTGAACGTGGAAACGGCCCCACTATGTCCACTGCCACTCTTTCCATCGGGGCCCCCACTGCCATCTGCTGGAGTTTGGCACGTGACTGATGAAGAGGACCCTTGTGTGCTGTGCAGAGGTCACAGCGACGGCAGACGTCTTCAACGTCCCTCTTGACCTGACCCCAATAAAACCCCTGCCGAATGCGACGGAGAGTCTTTGCCACCCCAAAGTGGCCGGTCGCTGTGGCCCCATGGCATGCCTGGAGGATGTAATCTCTCAGCGCTCGGGGGACCACTACCTGCCACCTCTCCTCTCCTGTGGCTGGCTCTTTCCAGGCCCTCTGTAGTACCCCATCCTTCATCCTAAGAGCATCAAACTTTGCATACAGTCCCTTGGAGGCAGGAGAACACCCCGCCACCTGCTCCCACTGTGGTTTTTGACCAGCCTCCACCCATCGTAGCACCGGCTGCAGGTCAGCATCCAGCTCTTGCTGAGTTTTCCACTCTGTTTGATCTACAATCTGAGCCAACCTGCAGACCGGTCCACCCCCCTCACATGTGATACTTTGCTCCTCCTCCCCTTGATCTCAGCCTCCCGGGCCTCCCTCTTTTCGCAGTACTTGCAGCCAGTGTATGTGCAGGGGCGTCGCGACATGGCGTCGGCGTTGGTGTGCCGGGTCCCTGCCCTGTACTCCACTGTAAAAGAATATGATGCCAGCTCCTCCAGCCAGCGGGCAATCTGGCCCTCTGGTTCTTTAAAGGACATCAGCCACTGTAGGGCAGAGTGGTCGGACCGGACGGTGAAAGGGAGGCCGCAAAGGTAGTACCTAAAATGGCCTATGGCCTTAACAACGGCGAGGAGCTCCCTGCGGGTCACGCAATAGCGTCGCTCTGCCTTATTGAAAGTCCTGCTGAAATAGGCCACCACCCTTTCCTCGTCCTCCACCACCTGACTCAGCACTGCCCCCATCCCCACGTCACTGGCATCTGTGTCCAGAATGAACGGCTTACTGGGGTCCGGGGGGGTAAGGATTGGAGCGTTTGTGAGAGCTGTCTTCAAGGAGCTAAAGGCCCGCTCACACTCTGGTGTCCACACAAAGTCACAGCCTTTCCCTTGTAAGCAAAACAGGGGTGCAGCTATGCAGGAAAACCCCCGGACAAACCGCCTGTAATAGGAGGCCAGCCCGAGGAAGCTCTTCAAGTCCCTGATGGTGGTAGGTGTCGGCCAGTCCCTCACCGACCGAACTTTGTCCTCTAATGTGCTGATGCCCTATCCCCCGATCCTGTGACCCAAAAACTCTAGTTCTTTCTTCATGAAGCAGCACTTTTCTGGGTGCAGCTTCAATCCCGCTGCTGGTATCCTCTGCAGGACCCTCCTCAGCGAACCCAGAGCCGCCTCAAAAGAACTGCCGTGCACCAGAATGTCGTCCAAATAGACTAGGCACTCTTGACGGGGGATGGCATCCAGGACCCTCTCCATCAGCCGCTCAAATGTGGCCGGGGCGTTGCAAAGGCCAAAGCTGAGGACCCTGAACTGCCACAACCACCGCCCGGTGCAGAAAGCAGTCTTCGGACGAGCTTCCGGGCTGAGTGGGACCTGCCAATAGCCGCTGCGCAGGTCTAATGAAGAAAACCACGATGAGCCCGACACCAGATCTAAGGACTCATCTATGCGGGGTAATGGGTACGAGTCCTTTTTAGTCACACTGTTCAGAGGCCTGTAATCTACACAGAACCTCATTTTCTGACTCTTCTTCTTGTGGACCATCACAACCCCCGAAGCCCACGGGCTGTTAGACGGCTCAATGATCCCTGCGCTGAGCATTTCCTCAATCGCCCTGTCGGCGGCCTCCTGATGTGCCAGGGGGAGACGGCGGGGGCGTGTCTTGAGCGGCCGTGCATCCCCTGTGTCAATCTCATGTTGGACCAGGTGAGTCAGGCCCGTCTCCTCTTCAGAGAGCGCGAAGATGTCTTTAAATTCCCACAACACCCGCCACAGCTCCTCTTGCTGCCCCGGTTGCAGACCGTCACAGCTGCGCCTCCAGATCTCTTTCACCGCCATCGACTTGTCAGCTTCATCCGACATCGGCTGCTGGACCGCGGGCTGTGGTTGTACAACATCTCCGGTATGGATGAAAGGGTGTGTGGGAGCAGGCAGGTCTACCTGCTGGGGCACGTCCTCCATCTTATGGGCCTCCACCGCTCTCGACGCCGCTGGAATGGAGCGTTGGGACTGTGCAGGTCGAACCATCTGTACTGTGGGCCCTCCTGGGAACTCCAGTGTGTTTCTCCCCAAATCCAGTACACACTGAGCCGTCCTCAGGAAGTCCAGACCCAATATGCACTCATCTTGCACGGCTGCAACCCACACCCTGAAGTCCACTAACAGGCCACCGACCCGGATGGTCACCAGCCCTCTACCCAGCATGGGGGTTAAATCCCCCGT
The DNA here is from genome assembly GCA_028564705.1 of Apricaphanius iberus. Classification (NCBI taxonomy): domain Eukaryota; kingdom Metazoa; phylum Chordata; class Actinopteri; order Cyprinodontiformes; family Aphaniidae; genus Apricaphanius; species Apricaphanius iberus. Next base: position 24,674 of record JAPXFQ010002814.1, on the reverse strand, counting down.
CACAGTTCGAAGCTTGACAGATGTGGCTTCCAACTGCGTCCCTACTGGGACCATGTCGGGTCTGATGAGTGTGGCGGTGGAGCCCGTATCAATTAGTGCCACACAAAGCGCCCCCTTCAGCGAGACAGGGACGTGGCAAAAGTCCCCGACATGCGTCCACCCGACGACCCTGGTCCATTCCACGCTGTCGTCTGCTTCTGGGGGAAGCTGAACCATGCTACCCCGGCTTTGTGGGTGGGCTCCATCCCCCGACGGGCTCACGCAATGGGACTGATGAGTGGGGGTCTGCGTCGTCCCCTCTACGCAGACCCTGGGCCGTTTCCCTGACGGTCAGCACGCTTTGGGCACCGCACGCTGATGTGGTCACTTTGGCCGCACACCCAGCAGACACGATCACCCCGCCGAGGCCGTCCACTCCGCGGGGGCTGCAGTGACACAGCTCGGATCATCTCAGTCAGCTCGCTGACCCACGCTGGTCTCTCCGGTCTTTGGGTCTCCCAACCCGCGGTCCTCACAACAGGGTTACAGGTAATGGTATCAGAGTCCGATGTGGCTCCAATCTGTTCTCTTTCTAGTGCTATCTCCAAAGCGTTCTGCAGCGTGCGAGGGTGAGCCAGCTGCGTCTGCACCCGCAGTTCCCTCGGTGATAAAGCCCGGATGAATTGGTCTCTCGCCAGCTCACTCTGCACCCCAGCTGGCATGTGAGAATAGGCCCTCCTCGTCAGAGTTTCAATCTCTGCAGCAAGAACACGGAGCGGCTCCCCTGCCAGTCTCTGTCTATTAGCCAGTTCAGAGCGCAAAACAGCAGGCTGATTGCATTGTCCGAAACGCCGCTGCAGGGCCCCAACTAAAGCTTCATAGTCACCCCGTTCTTCTGGGCTAAGTAACAGCAGGCAGCGAGCGGCATCATCCGTGAGGCACAAAGCCAGCTGAAGTGCTTTGATGTCTTCGGACCAGCCAGCAGCCCTCGCTAACAGTTCGAATTGTGCATAGAAGGCCTCCCAGTCAGTCTTACCGGAATATCTTGGTGTTTTCATCTGCGGCTGGTCACATAGGGGGCCGCCATTTCTGTGTACAGTCGGCTTCGCGTCCTTCTTGGCAGGCATATTCGCGTCGGCGCCACTCTCCGCCAACCCCACACTGAATCCGGCATCAGCAGCTAGCTTCCTGGCCGTCCATCTCAGGCGAGCTACGTGCTCCACATCGCGGAAAAAGTCCACCTCACGTCTCGGTGTACCAGCATAGTCATTGCACTCCACCTCTTCCTTGAACTTCGGCCGAGCGCCCGCGTTGTTCTGCTGTGCGGTCATGCTGCTCTCGGTGATAGCAGGGTTAGCTGGAAGCCGCTAGGTAGTCTTACCTATTTGTGATAACTTGCTTCTTTGCTTCGTAGCCTAAAATCCACAAAAAATGTAATTGATCAATAAATTAACTAGCTATTGTGATTGGACACAAATCAGTCATTTTGTGCAAATCTCAGAAATCTAAGGAGCTGATGTATACATATCCCAAATAAAGACCGCAAAATTGCATGCTCCGCAAAAATTTAGCATGAAGGTTGTATTCCTGATTGGTGGAACATCTGGTGCTCCTGATGAAGACTGAAGGGGGTGATAATAGGTGCATAGAGCAGTATTCAAATGAGGACTTTGCATCCGTTGCTGTGTGTGCTAGCATCTCTGTCCCATACACTGCACTACTAGCCTGGGTGCCAGCCGAACTTAGTACCACCCACAACATGATCTGGAAGTTCGGTCTGGCATTCCTCCGTTGAGGAGCAATTATGCCCAAACAAGATCTGTTCGGACCAATCAAATCGGGCTTACAATGATTGACAGGTGAACAACCATAGCATAATAACGATGGCTGCTGCTGGAGAACTGAGATGTGTACATTCTGCCATAAAGTCTGTTCTAGAATATATCGATGGCACATTAAGTTTAAAAGAGGAATTTTAAAAGAGGAACGGATAACATCCATTGCTTTGCAGAGCAACGTCACACACTTCCATTGCTCTGATTGGTTATAGGTCTATCCAATTGAGTGCAGAGGCATTTTTTTCCTTGTTCGGTTAAAACACGCCCCATAATCACAGCCCAATGGAGCAGTATCAGACTCACATTCGGATTAGAATTGAGTATGGCTACGTCAGGCTACTGCACTATAGCCAGACATCAAGAATAGGTGCTGTGGATTCATGATGCATCTTTGTTGTTGAAATGCACCACACTTTATTAGAATAGAATAGAACAGAATAATCCTTTAATCTTCCCACATAGAGAAATTTGGTTGTAACAGCAGCAAAAAACAGATGTACAGACAGAACATGACACAGAACAGAAACGCACACAATAATTACAGAAGAAAAATATTTACATCACTATAGTTACAAAGTACGGATTGTGTGTTGAGCAGTGCAATTGAAGAGTAGATGTGCAGTTTTCAATAAGTTATTATAAATAGTCTGTTAAAAGTAATGTGTGATTCATAGCAGTGTTGTTGATTTTGATTTAGTGCAGAATAGCAGCAATGGTGTAAATATCTATGTCTTTTGGGAGCAGTTTAGATTGTACAGTCTAACAGTTGCATGGAGGAAGGACCTGCAGAAACGCTTCTTCAAGCATCTAGGATGCAGCAGTTCGTCACTGAAGGAGCGCTGCAGTTCAGCATGTTATGACCTCTATTTAATGTCAGAAACAAAAACAAATGTAAACTTTAAAAGTATGGAATCTGAAATATATGAATTTTGTTTTTAAATGTAGCCTAAATGTCACTGTGGTAATGTACCACAACCCTAACCCTAACCCTGATTATTGTATTTTATTAATTTGATACCAGGAAGATAAGTTACCAGTCCGGTGGAAACAATTGAGGATCCAAATAAATAAACAATTAAACAGCAGGTGCAGACATATTGTGCATTCAATGAGTTAAGATGAATCTTTAAAAAAGAAAAAAAGAGGGCAATTCTATATAAATGTCAGGTTTATGGCCATTAGTGTTAATTACTGAAGGGGGTACTCCGGGAGTATAGGGTACCAGGCCCTTTGATACGGGCTGTTAGGTCCCTGTATGAACGGTGTCAGAGTCTGCTTCGCATTGCCAGCAGTAAGTTGGACTCGTTTCCAGTGAGAGTTGGACTCCGCCAAGGTTGCCCTTTGTCACCGGTCGTGTTCATAACGTTTATGGACAGGATTTCTAGGCGCAGCCAAGGTGTGGAGGGGATCCGTTTTGGTGACCTCAGGATCGGGTCTCTGCTTGTCGCAGATGATGTGGTCTTGTTCGCTTCATCTGAACGTGAACTACAGCTCTCGTTGGATCAGTTCGCAGCCGAGTGTGAAGCGGCTGGGATGAGGATGAGGATGACCATAGTCTTGAGCCGGAAAAGGGTAGAGTGCCTTCTCTGGGTCGGGATGAGGTCCTTCCTCAAGTGGAGGAGTTTAGGTATCTGGGTGTCTTGTTCACGAATGAGGAAAAAAGGAGCGGGAGATCGATGGATGGATTGGTAAGGCATCTGCAGTTATGCGGGCGCTGTACCAGTCTGTCGTGGTTAAGAGAGAGCTGAGCCGAAAGGCAAAGCTCTCAATTTATCGGTCGATCTACGTTCCTACCCTCATCTATGGTCTCGAACGCTGGGTAGTGACCGAAAGAACGAGATCGCGGATACAGGCGGCTGAAATGGGTTTCCTCCGTAGGGTGGCTGGGCTCTCCCTTAGAGATAGGGTGAGAAGCTCGGTCATCTGGAGGGGGCTCAGAGTAGAGCCGCTGCTCCTCCACATCGAGAGGAGCCAGTTGAGGTGGCTCGGGTATCTGGTCAGGATGCCTCCTGGACACCTCCCTGGTGAGGTGTTCTGGGCACATCCCACCGGGAGGAGACCCAGGGGAAGACCCAGGACTCGCTGGAGGGATTATGTCTCCCAGCTGGCCTGGGAACGCCTCGGGATTACTCGCGAGGAGCTGGCCCAAGTAGCCGGGGAGAGGGAGGTCCGGGTGTCTTTGCTTAGGCTACTTCCCCCCCCGACCCGACCCCGGATAAACGGAAGATGATGGATGGATGGTTAGAATGTGTGTGAATTATATTTTTCATTTTTTTTTGCACCTTTAGCTACTTGTTTGCTTTAGAAAGACCTCTGCTCCAGTGTATTACATTAATTTAGTTACTTTTGTGTACAGTTCTTGTTTTTCTATTTTGGACATTTTAGTTTGCATTATATTTTTGTGCATTTTGTGTTGTGTTGGTTTTTGTTCAGCCAGTCCATATTTTTTATTTTATTTCTCTAAGTTATATATCTCCTAAGGTCTGTCTCAGCTGGTTTATTCACTGTAGTAATTATTCTCCTAGCCGTGTTTCATTGCAGTCATGACTCCCTTCAGCATATACTCCCATCTGGTTCAGTCAGCCATTGGAAGTTCCTTTTGTTTCTTATGAGTATCTGTTTTTGTCTGTAAAAAAGGACATTGAGAAGATATTTAATACCACAATTTTTTTATGAAATAAACATTGGACAGAGACAGTTTTCTTTTGTATTGCACCAATGACATGATTTGGTTTCAAGACTCAATAACCAGCACAAAACCATACAGAGTAGACAGGTAAACTAAAATTATTCATTTAACAAGCTCTTTTAGTCGTCTCAGGAGGAACCAGGGAGCGGGAACCAGGAAGCCAAGTCTGGACTGCAAGAGGAATGAGTATTGAGATTACTGAATGAAGAAAAGCTAGACATGTGATGTTGAAATTTCTGGATCTTACTTGTTGTCTCATGATGGGTTACTTGGAGGAAGGTAAGTGGGAATCTGTGGTTTGTGACTGGCTGAAGTTGGGTGTGCAATGTCCAATTATCAGCTGTTGTTTTGCAGGTGAATGACACAAAGTCAGGCGAACAGCTTGATGACAGCGATGATGACAGCAAGAAGTGAGTATCGATGAGTTTCAGAATCAGAATCAGATCAGAATCAGAATCGGTTTTATTGCCATTGTTTGAGAACAAGTTCACAAACTAGGAATTTTTCTCGGTACAATCGTTCACATAAAACATTTAACATAAATAAAAATAAAATAAATAAAAATAAAAAGAATGAGCTATGTGGCTAAAGTCTTTATAAATATTATAATCTGTATGTATATAAAAGAACTATGAAAAGATAAATATCATTTTTAACATGAGAACAGCAGCAGGGTTCCATTCACAGATGTGCAGGTGAATGACAGCAGCAGATCTAAGTGTGGTCAGACCACACAGTGCCGTAAAATAAAGTTACGTAGTGCAGATGGTTCTATCCTACATGGGTCTTTAACTGAACTATCGGGTCTTGTTATTGTTCATGAGTCTGATGGCGGAGGGGAAGAAACTGTTCAGGTGGCGGGAGGTGTGGGTCTGGATGGACTGTAGCCTCCTGCCTGAGGGGAGGAGGGAGAATAGTCGGTGTCCAGGGTGAGAAGAGTCAGCTGTGATCCGACACACACGCCTCCGGGTCCTGGTGGAGAACAGGTCCCGGAGCGATGGGAACCTGCAGCCAATCACCTTCTCAGCAGCACGCACGATGCGCTGCAGTCGGTGTTTGTCCCGGTCTGCGGCGCCGGGAAACCACACGGTGATGGAGGAGGTGAGGAAGGACTCGATGATGGCCGTGTAGAACTGCACCAGCATCTCGGTCGGCACCTTGAGTTTCCTCAGCTGCCGCAGGAAGTACATCCTCTGCTGGGCCTTCTTGATGAGGGAGCTGATGGTTGGCTCCCACTTGAGGTCCTGGGTGATGGTGGTGCCCAGAAAACCAAAGGAGTCCACGATGGAGATGGGGGTGGGAGAGTCCATCAGGGTGAGGGGATACGGTGGGGCTGTGACTTTCCTGAAGTCCATGATCATCTCCACTGTCTTCTGGGCGTTCAGCTCCAGGTTGTTGTGACTGCACCAAGAAGCCAGCCGGTCCACCTCACTCCTGTAGGCGGACTCATCACCGTCTGAGATAAGTCCGATGAGGGTGGTGTCGTCCGCAAACTTGATCTGCTTTACGGACTGGTGGCTGGAGGTGCAGCAGTTTGTATACAGCGAGAAGAGCCAGGGGGAGAGTACACAGCCCTGAGGAGTCCCAGTGTTTGTAGTCCGATTGTCCGAGACAATCTTCCCCAACCGCACGTGCTGTCTCCGGTCCGACAGGAAGTCAGTGATCCACCTGCAGAGGGAGTCGGGCAAGCTGAGCTGGTAGAGCTTGTCTCGTAGCAGTCCAGGGAGGATGGTGTTGAAGGAAGAGCTGAAGTCCACAAACTTTACCATGCTGGGCAGCGGTGCAGCAGTTGACTACTCAGGAAACCAGACTGATGTTTTTTGCTTGGAAGTTTCCAGAGGAAGGCCACTGGAAACTCAGGGAAGATCTAAGAGGAGAGAAGCAGGTCAGTCTTAGCTCCAAAACATTAAGCAAGGTTTCTTACTTGGATTCGCAGGAGATAACTTGGTCATGTACCATGCTAGAAGTGACAACCGACTGTTCCCCTTTTGAGCTGAATGGTCATGAGGACCAATGAGGACCACCTGGTGGCTGCTGCCTGCCATGCCCTGCAGAGAAGGTTAGATAAAGAACACCAACACACCTTCTCTCCAGCACACAGCTACAGAATCCCAACAGCTAAATCTTACTCATGTCTCTCTACCTACCTGTTTTCAGATCTACAACAACATCGTCGCCTGATAAAACCCTGCAAAACAGTGCAACAACAGAGATCATGATCCAAGTCAGGTTCAGTTACTCCGGTTTAATCACTAACACATGCTTTAACGGGAACATTGGGATTGACTCTATATCCCTTGAGTAAAAAAAAAAAAATCCCATTAATATATTGTCACAAAGTCCGATAGTAATCATTCACTTACTCTAAGCTATATGTTGCATATAATTCACACATTGGAGTTAGATATTTTTTGGTTTTTGCAGCTCCTTTAATTTTGATACTTTGCATTGCTGTAAAGGTACTAATATCAGTATTGTCTATAATGCAGACCAACCCTATTGAAAAGACAAAGGTGTCATGTCTGGCTTTAACACAGTGTCCATTCCTCTTAACTTTCTGGGCTGTCAGAAATCTAAACTGTAATTTTCCACACCCCAGCTTTTGGTTCTGACTAAATTAGGTGTTCTTTGTCAATTTGTTCTTACTCAACATCGGCAATATTTCAAAAATAATTTTAGAGGGTTATCTTCTTGTTTTCTTTGTTGCTACCTCCACTTATACTAGTTCACCCCAACTATGCTGTCTCTCTTCCAGGAGAATATTACATTTTCAGATATGATTGAGTCCGGCACTCCCCGTTCCTGGATGTTCTGAACTCTTGATTTGTGGTTTTGATTTACTGCTTCCAAACTCCCAGCCAATCTGGGCCCGCATTGCTAAATCAATACACTCACAGATGAATGTTCACCCGGACGGATTAAAGGTGACAAAATTCAACTCAAACATTTGCTGTGTGTCCATTCAGATATCCATTTGTATATGGAGGATGAGTTGATACCACTGGGACTTATGCAGCTCCATCCCTGTTTCAATTACAGCAGTCATCCGTCTGCAGGGTTGGGTTGAAGCAGAGTTCACATCAAGAGATATGAAGAAAAGCATTTCTTATAAATGAAGGGGCCTGATTTTAGCAGATTAAAATGCTATGACTTGCATTTGTCTTGAATGGTAACTGAGAATAATGCAAAAATGACCCTTTACAAATAATGTGTATTAAAGAAACTGTTATGTTTATGATCAGACTCACTCACCTAAAATCTTATAAAGTATATTGCAATCTAATTTATAATAAAGCGTTATGGCTTCAGTGAAGAACAAACTGCATGCAAACGTGTGAGAATCAGCAGGAGGAGGGAAGTTGTCAGTGAGAAAATGTGTTATTTTTAAACTGTCTGACTCATCCCTATTTACTTGTACTGACTTGTCCTGTGTGACAAAATGCTAAACAGTTTTAAAAGTTACAAGAGTGAATCTGTGCAAACTTTTTTTGTCTTGCACAGCAGCACACATGGCTGATGCTCTGTGCCAGTCCCTTGCAACAAAGAACAATGGTGCATTCATAAGTACATGACCGCTGCAGGGAATGAAGATCTTAACAACTTTTGACAATGAGTTTTGCAGGGAAAATATCGTGCATGTGTATAAAGTGTTACCTCACTTCCATGTGGCAACAACATGAGATAAAGTAGAAGGTATTGTCTCAGCAGAAGTAAACAATACCACCATCAATATCTCATGGTAAACCTGTTAAATCTGACTCTTCAGAGCGCTCTAATTGCCCAGTAAATGTACTTGGGTGCAATCAGGTTGAAGACACAATTTTTCCAAAGACAGCCACATTCTCCAATGGACCATGAGCAGTTTACTAAATAAGCACATCCGTGTCTCCTGAGGGGGCCTAAAAATTCATATCCCAATTGGTGAAGTGGCAATTCAGTCATCAATCCAAAAATTAGAATATGAAAATGTAAAAGGAAACAAAGAAAAAGATAAATGTGCTGTGTAGCAGAATGGGAATAAACTCCATCCATGTTTTTAGGCCCATATATCAAACATGATAGGTGTTGCCCTACTTCTGTAAGCAGCTGTTTAATTTGCTGAGGGGATTTTTGTACCCTTGAAGAAACTTCAGCAGAAAAAGGATGAGAAAAAACTATAATATGAGTACACTGTCAGTGTTGTTTCAATTCACTGGCCAGTAAGCATTGAAGAAGTAGTGTACAATTACCAACAGAGTAAAGCTCTTTTCCAAAGTCAGATTTTTGTTAGCTTGCATGCCAGTTGGTCATGTCTGGAAACATTCAATCCGGCCTGGCAGTAGGTAATCATTTAGCTATAAATGGAGAGCAAGCCAGTCCGGGAGCCTGTTGTTGCCTAGTTCAGAGAGCAGTCACTCAGCCAACCAACCAGAGCCCTGCCTTACAGTACATTATCCAGCACTAAAACATGGCAGCAATACAGCTGTGACTTTCAGAGTGTAGGCACAATGCTGGCAGGCATGTATGTAATCAAAACGAATGTCGCCGCCTGGGATTTTAATCAGTCGGAGTTTACTTCTTTTTAAAGCTGAAGATATCATTATTTATACTGGGAAATTGAAAAGATTATACAACTCTGACCCTTACCAAGCCTCTGAGATACTTTTTTAAAACTTTAGAAGCCATTGGAGTGGAAATTTTACCAGACCTAAAATACCCTGACCTATACAATTTCCTGATCAATTTTCCCTCATCCTCTGGATAATCGCTTAAAGCATATAAGAGCCTGGAGGGATATAAATGGACACAATCGGGGTTTGTCATCAATATTCAGATCTGTAATCTTTCTCCAAAGGATTGTACTGTTGTCAACGGGAGGGTAAGTGGAAACCTGGTCTGATTTCACTTACCATGAGCAACAGGCACCTAGGTTATGTCCATGTGCTTTCTATGTGTGTCGATATCTGACCATTATTCAATCATAAAATTATAAAAAAAAAAATCATCACATCTTAGTCTGTTCCTCTCTGTGATTGTAAGACATAAACAGCAGCATAAAGACATCAGGAAGATTGTAATGATTCTGCAAAGTTTTATGAGATGTTTACTTGTTGCTATATAAGCAACATAACAGGAAAATCCTTGCCAAAATAACTGTAGAAAGTCTGCTAAGAATCTTAAGCATCACTGTGTTAGCCTGTGCCTACAGGTTACTGTGCTGCCCACTGGATAAACAGAGAAAAAATGGAAAATGTGTTTGATACATTCCGAATATTCATAAAATTTCTATTTCTTTTTCTATTGCACAACCACAGCCTCAAGTAAGTCATTTGTGTATATATAAATATACATGGGTAACATGCGCCGATATAATTGAAATTGTATGAATATTTGGAATGTATCAAATACATTTTCCTTTTTTTTCTCTGTTTATCCAGTGGGCAGCACAATAACCTATAGGCGCAGGCTAACACACAGCAAAAAACAAACACACCCTAAACCAGGCTGCTACCATATTAGGAGAACTCTCATTCTATTGGCTGGAACAGTTCCTAGGCAACGACACTTCTCGATCTGCGAGCGAGCACACAGAATCCGCAAGCAGAGAAGAGAGGTTCATAAGCACAGTTCTGATCTATGTAGAGATACAGTTTGCAAGCGTGGAGAAAATCTGTGAGCAAGAAACATAGACTTTGAGAGAGAACAGAGAATATCTGAAGAAGAGCAGACGTTTTGAGCGCAAGCATTACAGGTTTTGAGAGAGAAGAGAAAATATTTGAAAGACAGCAGAAGTTTTGAGTGGATGCATTACAGGTTTTGAGAGAGAAGACAAAATATTTGAAAGAAAACAGAAGTTTTGAGTGCAGAATGATCCTCTCCCAAATTGTAATTGTATTCTCTTGATAAATGGCAGGAATTTCCCCCCATAGTCATCACACGCAGCATCCATGGCTGCTAGCAGGGCCATTTGGGTATGTGGACACCGGTCATAAACCTTCCACCTCCAGGCAGAAAAAAAACTGTTCTATTGGTCTCAATTTACACCCCTCTCATTCTCAGGGACTAGGGTTCTGTAAAGAGTGTCTGGAAAAGTAAGAAGATGTTGTGTCTTGTAAGGACCGAGAAGGGGGATATGGGTGAGGACATTTTCCAAAATGGCTGCTCACATTGTGACATCCCCCCCTTGTTGACCTGGAACATCAATCGTTACTCTCTGTCCAAATCTGTTTCTTCCATGCCTTCTGCCTTTCGGCAGATTGAAACCTGCCTCATCAATGTAAATTAATGTGTGCAGTGGTTCCCTGGCCTCTAGCTCCAGTATATGCTTTATCTCAGAAGAGAGGGAGAGAGAAAACACACCAAATTGTAAGAACTTTCCCTGTGTAACATAATTCATTTTTGTCAACATAGTGTACAGTATGTGGCCTACTGTGAGTATACAGAACTGTTAAGTGTAATGCATGGAACTACACGGAGTAAACCAGTTTACAGTGCTGAGCATTAGACTATTCATAGAACGCACACTCAAGCTTTACATGTATATACTGGTGATGGGGGTCCTTCACTGTTCCCATCAAATGGCACTTTGTAAAGTTGTTTAATGCACATTTCATGTCTCCTGAGCAGTTGGTCATTTGTTGCAAATGAAACAGATTAAATATTGTCATCATCTTTAGAAGTGCTTTGAATCTCTCTTAATCTCATTGCATTGTTTGCAATCACCATTGCACAAATGGCTTCCTCTTGTTGAGTAAGAACAGCCCCCCTTTCACCTCTGCATGGTTGTCTTGCAGTCCTATGTGTTGCAGGGTAAAATTATAGTAATGTACGGTAAATATGATATATAACAAGGTATTGGATTACTGTCCAATACTATACATACCTGTTCTCCGTACAAAAATGTTTGAATGATGGAATTCACAGTGTACGTCACCACTTCTTCCTTTGCCCCTGTTTTGTCCCCTTCCCATTCTTCCGCAGATTATTACCACTCCTCCACGATACTGATGTCTCATTTTTTTTTCACAGAATTGTAAAAATGGTACACACTATGTCCTGCTCGGTTCATATATATGCTTGCCAAGTGAGGGTTCATGGGATTAAGCTCTGAGTGACTGTGGACAAGTGGCTTGTCTTTGGTTACAACTACAGTAATGCTTCACACACCTCCTCATGAGTGAAAGCTGAAATTCACCTGAGAGCAATTGTTCAATTTAGGAGACATTTTCAGTAAAACAAAAAAAGATAAGGGAATGTATGCAATTAGCTTGACAGATTTTGACAACTAGTTCTACAATTATGTATGTAGTGACTCAAGCAATGAAATGAGGATGATTAGTTTTATAGGGAATGACTATTCAGCATTCATAGGTATTTTTCATTTTGACTGACATGACATAAGCAAATAACGTTATGAAACAGCAGATACTCATATGAAAGTAACTGATACATGTCCAAAACCATTTGCAATTTGTTCAAATGAATGATAAACTGCTACAATGATGTGGAGAAATGACTCAATGTTGTGGAAGTTGAACTAGTTGTGATAACTTTTATTCTGATCTGAGAAAAGCACCAAAGCAACTGAGAAAAACTGTATACTGGAAGTCTGAGGTGTACAGAGTGAAAATGAATGATGAGAGTACAGTCCCTTGTGGTGCTCCTGTGTGTCCAACAAGCTTGTTTAGTCTCACAAACTACGGTGTGTTTGTCAGTTAGTCATTGATCCAGCTGATTGTTTGATGCCTCCACCTGTGTCCTCAGGAGTGTCTGACAAAGCAAATCAGGCTCAATTGTGTTAAACTGGAGAAATCAAAGAACATGATCCTGACCCCGCTGCCATTTTGTCCTGATGACAGTGAGTTGGTTGAAGCAGGTTGATGATGGCATCATCAACCTGCTCCATCTGGTGTCAGCCCCAGAGGGACTGACACCATCTGGACCTGCAGCCTTGTTCCGGTTCATTTTCTCCAACTGCCTCTCTACCTGAGTTCTAGAGGCAGACAGGTAGGAGAGTGAGATAAAGGGGGGAGCAACATCTCCTGACTTGGTTGAAGACAAGGTTTTGGAAGTAGAGGAGTTCATGGCTTAGATGGAAGATAAAACATCTCAGGTGTGACAGGACAGGTGTGGGTCAGAGGAGAGAGTGATTTATCTTTAACTGCAAACAGGAGAGGAGGATGCTGAGCTTGTTCCTGAGCTCATCCCATTGGAGAATGTGTTCAGTTCAATGCCTCTAACAAGACTTCCTTCTATCCAGTCCTTCTTGTGCTTAAAGCCTGTGATCTTTTCCATTCCAGACCAGACATCTCTTATATTGTTCCTCTATAGTTTTTTTTCTCCAGCTTCTTCCTGTAAGCCTCTTTGTCGTCTCTTATCTTGGCTTTTAGTTGCTTCTGTATACTTCTTAAAAACTCCCTATCTCCCTATCTCCCTTTTTGTTCAGCAGTTCCTTCAGGTCACTTGTTTGTTATAAAGAAACCGTCTCACTGTTCTGGAGGGGATGATGTTGTCCATACAGACGTTTAATTAAACAGTCACACACTCAGTAAGGATATTGATGTGCTTGGCAAAAATATATCTAGTTTGTTGATTCAAAACAACCCTGCCGGGCTTCTTCAGCTTCATGTCACAATTTTCTAAGAGTTCTCTTTGTTTCAGGTTGCCTCTGAACAAGTGGTTTATATTCTGAGCAGAGAAAGACAAGAGTGTGATCTGATTGTCACTACAGAGGTTCTTTTGGACATAAACATGCAAAATACCTACCGTATTAAGTTGAGGAAACATTGGTTTATGTGCCTGATATGAAGTGGTTGCCAAATAAGAGGAAGCTTTGGCTTGTGCGAGTCCCATATATTGATTTTTGCCTGATCGCTAGTGCTTTAAATTGAAATGATCCGTCATGTTTGTCATGCCCCTGTATGCCTTTGCATCAGAGCCTGCTCCACCTCCCTTCTCCCTCTGTTTGTTTGTGTGTGTGATTGGGTTCCTGGGCGGAGTCTTTTGGATGCAGCTGCTGGTCATCTGCAATCAAGACCATTCAAGAACACAGCTCTCCAACCAGACTCTGCCAGATTGTTTTCTACCAACGCACGGTGAACCTCGCGCTCGTCAGAGTATATCTACAGTCCTGTTTTTGAGATTCTCTACTTACCTGCTCCTCTGTTCTCCAGCTCCGTGTACCTCTTCTCAACTGAGACTCCTGGAAGATCTGCTCTCCCCAGCTCCGACTCGCCTGTTCCACATCGTCTGGATTCCACCATTTCCTCTATTGGACATTAAATTCACTTACCTTCACTTACCCTCTGTCTTGTGTCTGTTTGTTGGGTCCCTCCACTGTAGCCATAACAGAACAATCTGGCCACATGGACCCATCAGACCAAGACCCCATCCGTCAAGCCCTGGCCAATCAAGGTATTAGGGTGGGCCATCATGAAAAGATTCTTCGGGAAATTACTGAACAGCTCCGTGACCATTCATCAAGTGTGACCCAGCTCTCTGCACAAATGAATCAACTCTCAGCTACACCCTTGCCGCCAAGCAGCACACCTCAAGCTTCTGCTCCCAGTCCGGAACAACCTGCCTCTCCTGCAGCACGGGAGCCCCACATTCCAACCCCAGAGCGCTACTCCGGTGATCTCGGTTCCTGTGGTCAGTTCCTTCTCCAGTGCTCTCTCGTGTTTGACCTTCAACCCAGCGCCTACAGCTCAGATAAGTCCCGTATTGCTTTTATTATAAGCCTTCTCACTGGTAGAGCTGCACAATGGGCTACTGCGGTAGTGGAAAGTAATAGTCCAGTTTGTCAGACTTTCTCCACATTCACTAGGGAGATGAGGAAAATTTTTGACCACCCTCTTAAAGGCAAGGAAGCAGCCAAAAGATTACTTTTCCTTCACCAGGGTTCTTCCTCCGTTGCAGAGTTTGTCATAGACTTCCGTATTTTAGCAGCAGAGAGTGCCTGGGATGACACGGCGCTTCAGGGGGTTTTTCTTTGGGGATTATCAGACAGAGTTAAAGATGAACTTGCTGCTAAAGATGAATCCAACACCTTAGAAGATCTTATTTCCTTGGCTACCCGGCTGGACAATAGGCTAAGGGAAAGACAAAGAGAGAAAGCAGGCAGACAGTCTTTGCCTCGTTCACTCACCTTGCCTCCGGCTACTTCCTCGTCCCACAGTGCCCCCTCGGTGCATTGAAGTTCCCCTGGGCAGCCCGCTGAAGAAGAACCTATGCAGCTGGGCCGAGCTCATCTCACACCGGCGGAACGGCAGCATCGTCAAGCTTCCGGATTGTGCATTTATTGTGGACAAGCTGGACATTACATCAGAACCTGCCCCCAGCTGCCAAAAGGAAGGGCTCATCAGTGAATGGAGAGGTACTGTTGAGCCAAACTTCCTCTCTCCCCATCTCAATTCCTCAAAGACTACAACTCCAAGCCACTGTTTATTGGTCACGCGAGTCGTTTTCTCTTGTTGCCCTCGTTGATTCAGGGGCAGATGATAATTTTATTGACGCCAATGAAGTCAATCAGGCTAACATTCCGCTAGAACCATTAGAACCTCCTAGGGATGTTAATGCTCTTAATGGGGAGAGGTTAGCTAGAATTTCACATCGCACCGTTCCTCTTACTCTTGTATTGTCTGGTAACCATAGGGAAGTCATTCAGTTTTTAGTTTTGCCTTCTCCTCATGCTCCTTTAGTTTTGGGACTGTCCTGGTTAAAAGCACACAACCCACACATTGACTGGGTAACTAATCACAGGTCAGCCATAACCTCCAGTGAGCAAGTTTCTTCGTCGCCCCCTTGTGTTCCTGATTTATCCTCTCTTCTGCCAGAATATCACGATCCGGGTGAAGTTTTTAATAAGCAGAAGGCGCTTTCTCTACCCCCACACCGTCCCTATGATTGTGCAATCAATTTATTGCCTGGCGCCCCCTTGCCCACAAGTCGTCTATATAAATTGTCCTGGCCAGAAAGGGAGGCTATGGAGACATATATAAAAGACTCTCTGGCTGCAGGATTGATTCGGGCCTCTTCCTCTCCAGTGGGGGCAGGATTCTTCTTTGTGGACAAGAAAGATAAAAGTTTGCGTGTATAATCTGTATTGATTATAGGGGATTAAATGAAATAACCATCAAGAATAAATACCCTCTCCCCCTCATTGATTCAGCTTTTCAACCGCTTCATCAAGCCACCATTTTCACAAAATTGGATTTACGAAATGCTTATCACTTGGTTCGTATACGACAAGGTGATGAATGGAAGACTGCTTTCAACACCCCTCTGGGACATTTTGAATATCTCATGATGCCTTTTGGCCTTACTAATGCCCCTGCGGTTTTCCAAGCTCTTGTCAACGACGTACTCCGGGATATGTTGAACAAGTTTGTTTTTGCGTATTTAGATGATATCCTCATATTTTCTAGAAATCGGCAAGAGCATGTCCAGCATGTACGATTGGTTCTGCAGCGCCTTCTGGAAAACAAACTTTTTGTGAAAGCGGAAAAATGTGATTTCCATGCTACATCTGTTCATTTTTTGGGTTTTGTTATTGAACAGGGTAAGGTCAAGGCAGATCCTGAAAAAGTAAAAGCAGTCGCGGAGTGGCCGAAACCAGAAACCAGGAAACAACTCCAGCGTTTTCTCGGCTTTTCTAACTTTTACAGGAGGTTTATTAAAGACTACAGTAGAAAGGCAGCCCCTCTGACTAAACTCACCTCTTCCCGTGTCCCTTTAGTGGACATCTCAACTGAGACTCCTGGAAGATCTGCTCTCCCCAGCTCCTACTCGCCTGTTCCACATCGTCTGGATTCCACCATTTCCTCTATTGGACATTAAATTCACTTACCTTCACTTACCCTCTGTCTTGTGTCTGTTTGTTGGGACCCTCCACTGTAGCCATAACAATGTTCTTGATCCTTTGGAATCCTATAGAACGCTCTTCCATTATCTCATTCGCGTCTGTTACAGCATCCTGGGGCACAGCAAGTATCCACCATATTAACCGTTTCTTAGTTTGCGTAAGCTGCACATAACAATAATTGTGGGAAACTGTTTGCCACAATGGCGCCCATTAGATTTGAACTGCTGCATGCTGGGATAAGTGACATCAACTCCCAGAGCTTTATAGGAACGAATCCAACCACTTTCCACTCCAGTGGCACCCGATAAGTGTATTAAAACTGGTCTTCAACCCAGGATAACGGTAATGATGAGCGGCTTAGTTGGTGGAGAGGGAGCACCATGTAAATGGACTTACATCATACGAACTACACAAATCGTTTTACACTGGAATCACATTCACAAATTCACACTCACAAACACACATGTTCAAACCCGATTCTCTACCTACTGAGGTGCCCCAACTGTGCAGAGGCTATAGTCCTTGACATGACTGTCCTGGGTTTAAGTATATTCCCATTCCCTTTTCACTCTCTTTCCTGTCAAACAACTGTTTGCTGCACATGACATACTTAATTTGATTTCTTTTTTGTTGTAAACTTTGGCTTGTTGTGGTGAAATATGTATTTTCATTGGATTAATTACACTGGGATTTCTGTTCGATCTTCTTAAAGTTTGTACAAAATGAAGCTGTCCTCAAGAGAAAGCTTTTCATCGATAATTTACTTTTGATGGTCTTCTACACACATACCTTATATCTTTACTTTAGAAAGCATTTATCTTACTTTCATTTGTTTACACTTTAAGGCAGGGGGGGGGGGTGATTGGCTTGATCCTCCATGTTAAAGGGGAGTTTTCTTCTCCACTGTTGCTTTATGCTTGCTCAGTATGATAGATTGCTGAATGGATTGCTGTTGTTGTAGGCCTGCATCAAAGGGACTCAACCCATGTCAACGACTTCATCAATCTGCTGGGAATCTTTACATAGGAAACTTTTAACTGATTGGAATCTTTGTATCATTTTACTGAAATGACTTTTGTTGTAAAGTGCCCTGAGATGACATGTGTTTTGAATTGGTGCTATATAAATAAAAGTAAATTGAATTGTCAGAGGTCCAGATACACAACAGAAAAATGTATAGTACCCAAAACTGGTAACTTCCAGAAAGTACCCTGTGCATTTCAAAAAGTACCCATTCTAAAAAAAAAATAAGTAGGTTTTAGGACATATTGTAGAAAAACCCAAAAATTAGCTGAATTAAACACCTAAGTCCAAAAAAACACCATTTAAATAAAGGAAATGTATTCTGCAAGTTCCAAAAAAGTATCCTGCTAGTAATCGAGAAGTTAAAAGTAAACTAAGGCTAAAGCTTTCTAAAGTGCCCAGTGTACTACAAAGTGTACCCTCTTTTTTTTTAGAGATATCCAACAACCCTGTTCTTTTTTTTTTTTTTTTCTGTTTTTTTACGTGTCCTGTCTAGCAGTATGCTACTCAGAATTGGTGTCTGAGTACCAAGTACAAGCCCAACAGTTTTACTTTCCCAAGCAGAGTATTACAGCTTCGCTGTAGTACGCCACTTGATGTATATGTATGAAAAATCTTTATTAGTGATTACTGTGGGTTCAATTTCCTGACGTCATGGACATTAAACTGAGACAAGAAGGGAGAAAGGAAGAAGGTGAAGAAAAGAAACCGGACCAGCAGAGGTGCGAACCGACGACACAAGACAGGGAGGCAAACAAAGAACACAAGAAAACATCCCAGTCCTCCACCTCTGCCGGACGGCAGAGAAACAGTAATACAAAACAAAAACAACAAACTGTACAGAACCAAACCAATAGTTCGGATCTAGTAGAATAAACTAAGAATTACACATTCACTACACACAAGCATTGATTAATGAACATAATACAAATGTTTCTGGTAAGCTCCTGTGAACAACTAACTAATGATGATAACCTCAGCTTAAGATATGTCCGTCCTCACCAATGTCCCCACACCCATGTGTGTGCGAGCATGCAGGTCGGAATAAGGTTTCCCCACGCAAGTGATTGATAGCTGGTGTAAGGAACCGTCAATCCGTCCTACAGGAATCGGCACAGACATGGAGGAGGCAAGAGATGTATGCATCCAGGGTCCCATAGAGTACAGAGGCCACAGGCGGATCAGCGCAGGGTCGATCACCCGCCAAGAGGGGAACAGATGGAAGCCCCAGGGGAACACCCACCAGCCGCAATGCTGGGGCCCGAGAGATCGCAGTGACGAGCCCACGGGCTCCGCCGGTAACCGGCTACGCCAGGGCGGGCCCGGATCAGGAACCGGAGGCCACGGGGACCAGGGGCACCCCGCCCCCCAGCGGGGCCCCAACCAGGGACCAGCCGACAAGGGCCCCCCGCCGCCGCCGCAGGCAAGGAGGATCCGCAGCCAACCGACGGACAACACACGCCGCCGCCACCCCGGACCAATACCCACCGCCAACAACCCGGCCCGCCTCCACACACCCACACGCCAGGGAGCCACAGCAAGAGCCACAGCGGATGTACGCCCTCCCCAGGCCGCGCCCAGCCGGCACCTGGACATCCAGATCTTCCAGCTCCCGGGTCCAGATCCCGCCCCACGTAGGGCGCCAAGATCAGGGGCCCAGCCAATGCCGGACAGCCCCACCAGGCGAACAGACCAGCCAGCAGAAGTCCTGGAACCGGCAGGAGGACTGGGCGCCAGGCACGGTCCCCACCGATCCACCGGACGGCACCAACCTGTTCTACTGAGACAAGAAGGAAGAAAGGAAGAAGGTGAAGAAAAGAAACCGGACCAGCAGAGGTGCGAACCGACGACACAAGACAGGGAGGCAAACAAAGAACACAAGAAAACATCCCAGTCCTCCACCTCTGCCGGACGGCAAAGAAACAGTAATACAAAACAAAAACGACAAACTGTACAGAACCAAACCAATAGTTCGGATCTAGTAGAATAAACTAAGAATTACACATTCACTACACACAAGCATTGATTAATGAACATAATATAAATATTTCTGGTAAGCTCCTGTGAACAACTAACTAATGATGATAACCTCAGCTTAAGATATGTCCGTCCTCACCAATGTCCCCACACCCATGTGTGTGCGAGCATGCAGGTCGGAATAAGGTTTCCCCACGCAAGTGATTGATAGCTGGTGTAAGGAACCGTCAATCCGTCCTACAGGAATCGGCACAGACATGGAGGAGGCAAGAGATGTATGCATCCAGGGTCCCATAGAGTACAGAGGCCACAGGCGGATCAGCGCAAGGTCGATCACCTGCCAAGAGGGGAACAGATGGAAGCCCCAGGGGAACACCCACCAGCCGCAATGCTGGGGCCCGAGAGATCGCAGTGACGAGCCCACGGGCTCCGCCGGTAACCGGCTACGCCAGGGCGGGCCCGGATCAGGAACCGGAGGCCACGGGGACCAGGGGCCCCAACTAGGGACCAGCCGACAAGGGCCTCCCGCCGCCGCCGCAGGTAAGGAGGATCCGCAGCCAACCGACGGACAACACACACCGCCGCCACCCCGGACCAATACCCACCACCAACAACCCGGCCCGCCTCCACACACCCACACGCCAGGGAGCCACAGCAAGAGCCACAGCGGATGTACGCCCTCCCCAGGCCGCGCCAAGCCGGCACCTAGACATCCAGATCTTCCAGCTCCCGAGTCCAGATCCCGCCCCACGTAGGGCGCCAAGATCAGGGGCCCAGCCAATGCCGGACAGCCCCACCAGGCGAACAGACCAGCCAGCAGAAGTCCTGGAACCGGCAGGAGGACTGGGCGCCAGGCACGGTCCCCACCGATCCACCGGACGGCACCAACCTGTTCTACAACCCCGGCACCCCCAGAAGAGGTGCCCCAGTCAATCCAAGGAGGACGTCGGCCCGAAACAGCGGCCGCCCGACACACCGGACCACCCAGGACCCGCCCGACATGCACCAGGACCGAGCCGGGCCGCAACCGGGACCCCCGGCCCTAGGCATCGAGAGCCATCATCAACCAGCGGGCAGGAGCAACCATCACCGACGGGGAGTGACGGGGAGGGAAGAAGATGCATCAGGCCAGAGAGCAGCCAAACACCCAACCTGACAGGTAGACATAGACAGACAGAGACACTCATACGTACCCTCCCTCTCAAGCGTACACATTCTTACAAATACAGGACATACGAAAAAAGGACGCTATACACTCATTCATACCCCCCATACGTACACTATACTCCATACTCCCAGGCCCAGGGACAGACGCCCCAATAGAGAACCCTGCCCCTGGACCCAGGAGACAGACCCCTTTGCCCACCAGGACGTGGACAAGCAGACCGCCAAGGCCCCCACACCGGCAAGAGCAGCCCACCAGCCCAGGACCCCGACCAGACGGCGTGATGTTCTATCTGGGCTCCGACCCCTGATAGTCCAACGAACAGGGGTGTGGAAAGACCCCCTGCCTCTCTCCCCCAGCTCAATGTGGTGTTGTTGTGTGTTGTTCTAATGTGCACTTAAAACAGAGGGGGGGGACATGGGAATACTGCCGGGTACCCCCATCTCCCCCCCCGGGCCCTCGGTGTCTAGATGCGTTTAACCAGTGGGTGCCTGCACCACAGGCGAGGCCCCCACAACGGGCCCCTATAGGGGGCCCCCCATGAGGGTCCCCGCCCCCAGCGCCAATGCGCCACACCGCCAGGTCCCTACATGTGCGTTCCATGTAAATGTTGCAAGTGTAAGTGTCTAAGTTGCTAAATAAAATCGGGACCCAGGCCGCCACCGGGTAGCGAAGACGGAAGCTCCATCCCGCACCCCAGTGACGTGCCCACGTCCCAAGGCCTTGTGAATGGTAGAATGCAGGAGCAGGTGGACAGAGGCATGGGGATGGGGAGAAAATAACTGGGGTGACCATTGCCAACCCCAGGGAGCCAGCTCCCCTGCTGACTCCAATAGGCACCCCCGTTCGGCCGATCCACCAGGGGTGGGAGGCCCCAGCACGTCAAGTCGGGGCCCACGGCAGCGGCACCCCCGAGCCCCATGGGGGCCCCAGCAATCCACCAGCCCCCATGCCAGGGGCATACCTAAATCCTTCCCAACATTCACACTGCTAACAAAACACATGTCACTAGACACCCAGGTTGAGTTTAGCCCCCCCTCTCCCTCAACGCCCTCCCCCCTCCCGTCCCAAGCGCACCCCGTTAAAAAGAGCGCCTGTGCTAGATGGTAAAAAGCCTCCCCGCCAATAAGAGCCGCCCCAGGCACGGCCAGCGTCCGAGGGCCTCCGCGCCGAGGCCGGAACCCGGCGCACCACCGACTCGGGTACCCCGGACATGCCGCACCTGACCCGTAGGCAGACCGTAGTCCCGGGCGGCCAATCCCCAGGCCGACATCCTCCAGCCTTGCTACTACCGCCCGATGGCCGGGTGGCAACAGAACCCCGCACCTCCACCCACCAGCCCACAACCCACCAACCAGTCAGTCACCGTGGAGGCCGACCAACACCGGCCAGAGGCCCCAACCTCAGCACCCCCGCGAGGGCTAAGACCAAGACCCAGGAGCCATGTCCAGTGTCAGTATAGCCGATTGGGCCCGGAGACGCCGGCCACCCGCCGCGGCCTCTCGCCGACGCCCGGACGCGGCAAGCGGCCACCGGGGAGCAAGCGACAAGAACCAGCCTGGGGAGATGGAAAGGGCAGCAGCGCCCGCCAACCACCGGCCGACCACAGCCCCCCCCCAGCCCGCACCCAGCCAGGGCCCCAGCCGGGGGGCACGCCGCCCCAGAACCCCGAGCCCCAGGCCCAGCCCAGACCCCCCCAGAGCAGCACAGCACCAGGCCAGTAACCCGTGTCCGCCAGCACGACCCCTCTAAGGCGCCGCATGCAGCCACTAGGAGTCACCACACAAAGCCCCCAAAGTCCCACCCCAGGCGAGGGTCACGGCACCTACCGCCGAACCGCCAGCGGACCCACCCCCAAGGACCTCCCCGCAGTCACCACCAACCCTTAAGCTCCACATCGGCAACCGTGTCCCACAGAACGGAATCAAGGGCCCGACCCAACTAGGTGATGGAACTGATCAAGGGTGACCAGAAATATTGATCAGATGTGGAGGCAGATGCCGTTTCTAGACCAATGTAATCCAGAAGGAGATCTCTATATTGATTAATATTCAGAGTATTTTTATTTTTCCAGTTCAAGAGGATATTTTTCTTAGCGATGCATAAGGCGATGTAAAATAATTGCATAGACTTTGTATCCATGGTAACTTCATCTACATTTCCCAGCAAGCAAACTGTGGGAGCAGGTGTGATATTACATCTCAGACACTTTGATAGATCTTCACATATCTGGTACCAATATTTCTTAACAGGTGGGCAGAACCAAAGAGCATGAATATAATTGTCTGGTAGATTGCTTGTACATTGTAAACAGGTATCAGACGGCGTATAACCCATCTCGAACATCCGTTGCCCTGTATAATGCACTCTATGAAGGATTTTATATTGTATTAATCGTAGATTAGGATTTTTAAGAAATTTAAATGTTCTTAATGAAATTTGAGACCAGAGGTTTTGGTCTATTGAGATGGACAAGTCCATCTCCCATTTTGAAATAGGAAGGGCTATTGATTCATCTATTCTATTTAATGTTTTGTATATTTTAGATAGCAGGGTGGGTTAAGATTAAAGAAGTCTAAAACTTTTCCTGGAATTTGTAAATCAACTGTATTGAGCCTAAATTTATTTTTTATAATTGATTTAATTTGTTGGTATTCTAAGAATTTATTCTTGTTAATTCCGAATTGTGTAACCAATGTATTAAATTGGATAAAGTCTGTTCCATCAAATATATGCTCCAGGTATTCAATTCCTTTACAACTCCAGCCTGGAAAGTTGATCATGCATTTTTTTTTTTTGTAAGATATCCGGGTTATTCCAGATGGGTGTACGCCTGCATGGGACTAGTGAGGTCTTTGTCATTTTAAGAAATTCCCACCAAGCTGTCAGAGAGGAGCTGATATTTATACTTTTGAAACATTCATTTTGTTTTATATTTGCGCTAACAAAAGGTAGATCTGAAAGTTTTATCTTATTGCATAGTGTCTGTTCTACATCTACCCAGCACTCATCGATATAACTGTGTTTTACCCATCTTGATGTGTATTGGAGTCTGTTGGCTTAGAAATAATGACGAAAGTTTGGTAGGTCTAGACCTCCTTTATCTTTGGACTTCTGTAGTGTTTTTAAGCTGATACGTGGGGGTTTATCTTTCCAAAGAAATTTAGAAACAGAAGAGTCCAGAGATCTAAACCAGTCAGGTGATGGTTTGCTTGGGATCATTGAGAATAAATAATTGATTCTAGGCAAAACCATCATTTTTATTGTAGCTATCCTTCCAATAAGTGATATTGGAAGGGATTTCCATCTTGCCAGATCATCTTCCACTTTTTTTAAAAGTGGGACGTAATTTAGCTTAGATAAGTCTGACAGTCTTGGTGAGATATGGATACCTAGATATGTAAAATTTCCCGACCGGAGCTGTAAAGCAACAGGACTCTGGTAAGAACAGTTGATTGGAAGGACTGTAGATGTTAACCAATTTATGGAATAGTCTGAAACTCTTGAGTAAGATTTTACTAACTCAATTACCTGATACAAGGAAGATTGTGAATGCTGTAGAAATAGTAGTACATCATCTGCATATAAAATGATTTTATGTTCTATTTTGTTGCATTGTATACCTTTAACATTATTATTTTGCCTGATTGCTGCTGCTAATGGTTCAATAAAAATAGCAAAGAGGGAGGGAGAAAGTGGACATCCCTGCCTGGTACCTCTCTGAAGAAAAAACCTTGATGATGTTTGATTATTGGTCCTAATGTATGCTGTTGGTGAGCTGTATAATATTTTTAACCAGTTTACAAAAGAATTACTGAATCCAAATTTATTTAAGGCTGCAAATAAAAATTTCCAGTTAACTCTATCAAATGCTTTTTCTGCATCTAAAGATAATATATTGGTTTGGACGTTTTTACAGTGGGAATAATCTATTAAATCTATTAATCTACGTGAATTTGTTGAAGAGAGCCTACCTTTTTATAAAACCTGTTTGATCAGGGTGGATTATTAGAGGTGTTATTTTCTCTATCCTTCTTGCAAGAGCTTTGCAAATTATTTTCAGATCCACATTGATAAGAGAAATGGGACGATAACTGGTAGGAGACATAGGGTCTTTTCCTGGTTTTAATAGAAGATTGATGTAGGCAGAGTTCATGTTTG